>CP136057.1:551686813-552286813 GCA_032464435.1 Aegilops umbellulata
CCTTGGCACTGTTTATTCTTCTTCTTCCACTTCATGCTCTATTTCTCTTTCTCCTCACCAGTTGGTGAAACCAAGTACATGATTGGCCTTCTAATTCAGAATTGATTTTGTCAGTGTGGGAGTACAAGTGTACTAGTAAAAAACAACATTATTTTCTCATGGCAGTTGGTAAATAGAGATGAACACATGCATTAAATATCATTCTTACCTAAAGGAAGGTTATGGCGCCAATATGGATGATGAGGACTGGAACACAGATCTCCTTTTGTGCAGTTCGACCAAAATGAACCAACTGTTCCATTCTGACATTCCAGTTAAACATCACAAAAGTCACTTCTTTTAAGAAGAGTTTTGTGCAGTGCACCAAAAGGTCACAACAGCAACCAGGTGAATTGGATATCCCTGTTTGCACAAAAAGGCACAGAGGAAACAGTCAGAGTCTCAAACAATTACAGGCAAAAATATTTGGCTAAACTTGTCATGGCTTATAACAGTGGCATGGCTTCATTTTTATCAGGGACATTAGATTAAGAACAGCTAAGGCTACGTTCGGTTCACAGGTTTGGTGCAGGATTTTCGTAGGAACACAATTCCTATGGTATTCTTTCCTTTCTAACCATTCGGAACACGGGAAAGGTGAATAGTGTTTCATAAGAAAGCTGGTCTGGTAGTACTGATTCCATAGGATTAGAAACATCCACGCGCTGCTCATTTTTTGGGCGGAAGCCCGAGGCAGGCGCTCGCTGCCATGCGTTAGACAGGTTGCTGTGTTGCCGGAATAAAAAAACCAACCTATATGTGGTACGTGAGGTGAGGACAAGAGTAGTCACTGTGCAGCTGAATAAAAAATAGCATCTCATACTGCCAAGCATGCTACTCTAAAAAAACGAATCTGTACATTTCGTAGTCCATCCGAACACATTCTCTTGAGAGTTTCCTCCGGTTCACTGTTCCATAGTTTTATACCTACATTCCTTTCCTATTCCTCTATTTTCATCATGACATATGTTTTCTGCCCCTTTATTCCGAACGGAGCCTAAATATTTGGTATAAGGGCATGGGACAGTGGGTGCACCAGCAGTCCAGCACCATGTACGTACAAAGGGGCATAAAGTGGTGATTAATAGTTTGTTGCCCCGATAAACAAACATCCAAGAAACATATCTGGGTTGGTCCCATTTTTGTTCACTCTAGCCACCTACTCCTATGTGTGGATAGCAAATCTAGTCCTGGTCATACCACTGTGTACATCGTTACCCCTATATTTCCCTTTTCGACCAAGAGACCGGTACGATGACCAGTCTGTACTACTTTCACCACCTTTCCTTCCTGTTTGTACCAAGTCCGATGTACATACTAAATTCCCCCACCCCCACTTTATTTCTTGTTTGAACCAAGTACTCCCTCCGTCCAAAATTACTTGTCATAAAAATGGATGTGTCTAGAACTAAAATACATCTAGATACATCCATTTCAATGACAAGTATTTTCGGACGGAGGGAGTACAAGATTCGACTCCATGAAGTAGCTTTACCTCTAACAATAGAAGAAAAAAATGTGACGTTGGACCATCCGATCGAGAGGGGCTGAGAGGTAGAAAATGATGCACATGCAGCGACGTAGCAAGATGGGGAAGTAGAGCTAAGGTGGTTTTGATGAAGATATACCTGAAGATCGTCGGGATGTGGATAGGTGGGCGGCAGGAGGCCGGATCCGCCCACAGGCAACGATGAAGGGATCGGAGGACCTCCCGCACCGGGGCTCGGCCAGAGATAACGGTGCGGCCGGCAGTGGTTCTCCTCCCTTGCTGTCGACAACGGCCTAAATGCTGCCCCTCCTCCCCTTCACCGGCGGAGGGGGATACGTTTGGATTTGTAACCAGCGGTGAGGATAGAAAGCCAGTGTTTTTTGAAGGGAGAAAGACAGTGTTACTACCCCTATCTTGTTTAGATCCGGAGAGGATGAGAGTGTGTGAATAGAGCATCCCTAGCAAGCAAGCGCGGAGGCTCCGGCCTATATATATGTCGTGGGGTAGTTTTCCTTTTTCACTCCATCAAAACAATCGTTTAAAATTGTGTACTACCACATGCCAGGTCACGGTTTTTTTACTTGTTGATTGTTTTTTGAGATAGCTACCCGCTTGTTCCAAGTGGTGTTACGGTGTGCCAGGTCACACTTTGTATCGTTCAAGTCTGGTACTACAAGTCCCTCCATTAAATGAACAACCACCCTCTCATAAAAATTGTGAACAAGCCCACGGCTAAAATCAGCGGAAACGTGGGTTGCCCCAACATGCATTATTATTTGTATTTTCTACTCCCTCCATTCCTAAATATAAGTCTTTTTTATTAGCCACACCTAAGACAAGAATTTTTTTATTAGCAGTGAACCCCACATGTCATAGACACAAAAAATGTGGCAAGATTCCCTTAGGCAAGCCAAAGTGTGTCTAACAATTTGAGCAACTCAGGTTAGGCAAGTGTGGCAAGGGTGGGAAAAATAATGTGGCAACATAAGACAAACATAGTCACAATCCATACAGCCCCATAATTTTTTGTGACATGCATGAAAATTTGGTTAGTTAAATTTATAGTCAAAATTTGGCAAGGTGCATCAAATCAAAAAATGCAAGTATCAAAAGGAAAGTCACGGCATGCATGCATGCGTTGTACTCCCTCCGTTTCCAAATATAAGCCGTTTTAGAGATTGCAACAAGTGACTACATATGAAGCAGAATATGTCTACTCCTACATATGAAGTAGCCCATTTGAAATGTGTAAAAAGACTTATATCTAGTGCAGTGCTTTGATGTGTCGCGTCAACTCATACAAGACCGAGAAATTTGATTACTACAACGCTCTCTCCCTCGCGGACTGAGCTCCGGTGCCTTAACTGCACCTGCCTTTGGCTGCATGACAGGAGGGCCAACCACCTGTTGGGCCCACCTGTCATAGACGCAAAAGCAGGAGCAGTAAGTAGAAGCTTTCGCTACACGCTATCCCTCCCGCACGAGGTGGACGGACATGCAGCAGTGGATTCGATACTGTAGAAGTAGGAGTAACATCATTGTTCGTCTTCTCGAAGAGGCGAAGAGCCAAGCGCAACCCGAACATGGCAGTTGCGAACGCTCGCGTGGTGCGGTTCCTTGGAGTACTAGCCAGGCTCTTGCATGAGACAAAATTGCTATTGTTTAACAATTAAACTCCATTATCCATTGGTTGATACTCATTCTGCATAGGTCCACGCGCTTAGCACCATTTCCTCCTGGGGTCACCAATGTTTATTTGCTAATTAATATCATTGCATGCAATGAACTAGCCATTGCAAGTCATTAAAAGCATGCACACCTCTCATCTCTTATTGGTTGATATGTCAAGAAACAAGAAACAAGGTAGAAGTTAATGCATCGCGCCTAAGTGTTTTGGGACTATTTGGTTTTCATAAGATGACTTACACACCTAGACGGAGGGAGTAGTATAGCCCTGTAAACCGGAAAGGAGTATTTGCCTTTCTAGAGATTTCAACAAGTGACTAGACTACACCGTGTGCAGTACACCCTCCCTTCCGGTTTATAGGGTTCAAATCTCAAATCTCATGAACCAAGGCATTTTGTGATTGGAGGAATGTATCTCGTACTTTACAAAACTACACTAATTAAACTCATGCATTAATTACGTAGTTCTCTCGTTTTCCTCTCCGCCTTGGTCGCGGTGCACAATATTGAGCACTCCTATATGACTAGCCGCTCTATCTACATGCGGGACATTTCAAAGCATCCGGGCCCGCGTGCCATCCACCAAATCACAGCGATGTGCTATAGTCGAGACTCACCTGTCACCCCGGTGTGGACGTCATGACCCGTCATATCACAAAACCCACACCTTTACCAGCAGTGGTAAGGTGGCCTCCAAGTTGGACTGGACGAAGCAACCATCATTTCACTGGAACGCTCGTTGAAGCCCTTTCTTCCTTTTCTTGAAGAAAACCTCACTCCAAGCTACTCACTTCTGCTATTTTTCTTCTGTACCGACGAAGGAAAGGTGGGTGAATCAGTTATGCTGCTATATTTTCATTCCAAGAATCTTGTTTTTGCGGAGCACCGACCGATTCTCACATCCTATTCTTTTCCCGTTTTCATTGCGATTATGGTTTCCTTTCAATTGCTTTTTGTTTGTCAGTTCATTGATGGATCTTGGAGCACTAGGCAAAGAGTTACCGGCAGACAACCCACGGGAGACAGCGATCTCTAGGAAGTGAGCACCGACCAACGAGTTGACAATCGATCTTAGCTAGCTATCTGTTCACAATCTTCTTGCCCTTCTTTTTCGCAAATGGAGTTATTCTGTGGAACAGACGTCCTTTAGGTAGGGTGGTCCTGCTTCTTCTTGTGGTGTATGCTGCTACTTCATCGTCGTCGTCATGTTCGATCTTTGGGTCGCCGTACTTGTCGAAGTCTTGCTCATTGGCTACTCCATCCATTTCGATGATCTTCCTTTTGCCTCTCCTCGCGAAAACACGACTGGGCTTTGACGGATCGGTAATGAAGAAGCATTGGTCCACTTGTGAAGCCAGTACCCATGGCTCATTTTTCGCGGTGACGTTTGCGCCCGCGGTCTTGGATTTGGCTTCGGGTATAACCATGGTGGTGAAATACCGGTCTTCTTTTAGGACGCTCTTGGCCCATCTGACACGGAACATCTGGACCTTCTCTCCGGCGTAGCTCAGCTCCCAGATCTACTCGATCCTTCCGTAGTATCTGTCCTTGTCGTTACCGGTGTAGGATTCCATCATTACCCCGGAGTTCTGATAACCATCGCTCTTCATGTCCTTGTCCTCGGTGTAGAATGTGTAGCCGTTGATATCATGCGCCTCATAGGTCATCAGGTTGTGCTCGGCGCCCTATGACAAGGTGAATATGAGTTGTTCTTCCGCGGAAGAATCCTCATGTAAAGGGTACGACAGAAGCTTCTGCTTGAACCAACGCGTGAAACATGAGTTGTGCTCTTTGATTATATCTCCGTTCGTCCTCTGTTGGCCTCGGTCATTGTATGTCTTCTCAATAAAGGTTTTGTGCTCTACCACCCAAGGATCGACCACGTCTATGTGTTGTAGCGCGACTAGGTTTGCTCTTTCAAAGCAGGCGAGTCGACCCTCGAAGTCGACATGCATTTCGCGGCGACCCTCACGGTGACCCCATCCAGCGAGCCTGCCGAGGTGCCTGTTGACGGGCAGACCAACGGGGTTCTCGATGCCTAGATAATTTGTGCAGTAGGAGATGCACTCTTCGGTCAGAAAGCCCCTGGCTATACTTCCCTCTGGACGTGACATGTTGCGAACGTATCCTTTGATGACACCATTCATCCTTTCGAACGACATCATGCTGTGCAGGAACGTCGGCCCGAGTTGGATGATATCCTCCACAATATGGACCAGCAGATGCACCATAACGTCGAAGAATGTGGGCGGGAAGTACATCTCAAGCTCGCATAGTATCACCATGATCTCTTCCTGTAGCCTTCTGAGTTGCCTCACGCCAACCGACTTCCGAGAGACGATGTCGAAAAAGTTGCATAGGCCAAATAGCGTTTCACGGACGTGTGCATCCATGATCCCACGGATTGCAACTGGAAGTATCTGCGTCATTAGCACGTGACAGTCATGAGACTTCATGTCGCTGAACTTCTGCTTCGCTGGGTCTAGGTATATGCTTATCTTCCCCGCGTAACCGTAAGGAAGTCTTACTCCTACGAGGCAGGTGAAAAACGGCTCGATCTCCTCCTGACTTAGAGTGAAGCACGCGGGAGGGTAGTCATTTCCGGTCTTCTTGGCCTTTTTGCCTTTGCGACGACTTTCTGTGTCTTGCTTCGCCTCATCATCATCATCATTATCATTAGCGTGAAGCTCCTGCCTGATGCCCATTGATTTCAAGTCTTCCCTTGCTTTCGGCCCATCTTTGGTCCTCTCTGGCATGTTGAGCAGGGTACCAAGCAGACTCTCGCACACATTCTTCGTGGTATGCATGGCATCAAGGCTGTGAGGCACACGGTGGATCTTCTAGTACGGCAAGTCCCAGAAAACAGACCTCGTTTTCCATACCTTCAGCAGCGGCTCTGGCGCCTTTCGCTTCTTTCCCGGCTCTGGCGCCTTTTGCTTCTTTCCTGGTAGTGGGCAATCTTTCCATTTTTCAACAGCCCGTCTATTTCCTCGCCGCTCCTCGTACGCGGGCGTCTTTGGAGTTCGGTTTCACCATCGAACAGATCCTTGCATTTCCTCCATGGGTCATCATCGCGAAGCCACCTTCGATCTCCCATGAACACGGTTTTCGAAGACCCGGGATCTCTATCTAGCTTGCGATACGTTGTGTCATCCATGCACCTGACGCATCCAGAAAATCCGTGGACCACTTGCCCCGCGAGATATCCGTAACCGAGATAGTCGTGCACCGTCGTGAGCAGTGGGGCTCTCACAGGGAAATATTCTTTCTCTGCGGCGTCCCACGTATTGGCTGGCGTTTTCCACATCGTGTCTAGCTCCTCTTTCAGCAGCCCCAGATACAGATTGATGTCGTTCCCTGGTTGTTTCGGCCCTTCAATTAGCATACTCATGTGAATGTACTTTCTCTTCATGCACAACCAGGGGGGAAGGTTGTACATGCACACAAACACAGGCCAGGTGCTATGTGTGCTTCTCTGGCTGCCAAACGGATTGACTCAATCGATGCTCGCGCCCAGCACGATGTTCCTTGGATCCTTCCCAAATTCTGGGTGTTCAAAGTTCAACGCTTGCCACTGGCTCCCATCCTTAGGGCGACTCAGCATCTTGTCTTTTTTATTTATCTCCGGATCATTTGCGTCATCTTCTCGCTTCTTCTCCTCCCTATCGACGTGCCAACGCAGGAGTTTTGCTACCTTAGGGTCCGCGAAATACCGCTGCAGATGAGGAGTGATCGGAAAGTACCACACCACTTTTCGAGGAGCTTTCTTCCTCTTCTTGTATCGAGTGACGCCGCACACCGGACATATGGTAGACTCCGTGTGCTCGCCGCGATAAATGACGCAATTGTTCATGCACACATGGTATTTCACGTGCGGTAAATCCAGAGGACAGACGAATTTCTTCGCCTCCTCGAAACTGGTCGGGCACTTGTTCCCCTTGGGAAGACGTTCGTGCCAGAATGACATGTTCTTGTTGAAGCATGCGTCGGTCATTTTGTGTTTTACCTTCATCTCCAAAGCCATGAGCGTTACTTTCAGGCGGGTATCCTCGGGTCTGCATACTTCATACAATGGAGTAACCGCGTCTATCTCCAGTTGATCCAGCTTGGTTTTCTCTCGGACGGCAACTCTTGCGTTATCCGTCTGCTTGAGAAGCAGCTCTTGAATATGAGGGTCCTGCACCCAGCCCATCGATGGTCCATTGTCGTGTGCTCCTCCGGCATCTTGATCTTCATGATCATGCCCTTCGTCTGCTCCGGAATCTTCCTCATCATCATGTCCAGCATCTTCTACACGATGACTGTGTACAGCATCACTGTCGTGATTTTGTCCTAGAGATTCTTCGTCTTCTCACCCGCCCGAGCCGCGGTGGTTGTCTTGCTGCCCTTCCTCATTTCTTGCCCGGCCCCCATGGACGACTTCATAGTCATCTTCATCACCTTGCCACCGATAGCCATCCATGAAACCACGCAAGAGCAGGTG
This sequence comes from Aegilops umbellulata, assembly GCA_032464435.1. Classification (NCBI taxonomy): domain Eukaryota; kingdom Viridiplantae; phylum Streptophyta; class Magnoliopsida; order Poales; family Poaceae; genus Aegilops; species Aegilops umbellulata. Next base: position 551,694,511 of record CP136057.1, read on the forward strand.
GTCCCGCACCTGCCCGGAATCCGGGTCCACAATAAGGCTCTTCAGCTTGCATCTTCGACACGGACATCTTATCTCCGTCTCGTTCTTTTGAAGCATCTCGGCCTTCGTGGAGCTCAAAAACCTATTCACGATGCCTTCGGTCATCGTGCGGACCACGGTCGCCTGCGGGGTAGAGCAAAATGATATTTTAGAACCAAGAAAAAAATTTGGCATGACTTTCCCTAAAAATAGGACCAAAAAGAATGCATAGTGCCAAAATTTTCGCCGAAACGGAAATGAATCAACATTCCGGCAAAATATTGGCAACTATCGCATTTCAAATACCGGTACCTGCAAACACAAACATATATGCAACACCACAAACATATGCAAGACCACAAACATACATAGATCTAGCTAGGCCACAAAAAGTGCATGTGCACGTTGTTGGAGCGAGCTAGGGAGAAAAAAAGTAGATCTACAACATGAAGATAGCTTTCCCCTTACTTACCTATCAAAAAAGGTAATTTCACCACTTATTTTTGATGAATCTATGGTGCAAATGAGGTGAGGAGGAGGCAGCCGACAAGCTTAGAGAAGGAGGTGGGGGGAATGAAGTGGGGAAAGTGAGTGTGTAGGTGTGGCTGTCCAAAAATATGTAGCTGGTCCCAGGTTACTAATGGCGCACCACTAAGCCATGCGCCATTAGTAACCCAACATACTAATGGCGCACCATAGAGACATGCGCCGTTAGTAGTTTTGCAAAAAAATAAAAAAATAATTTTTATACTAATGGCGCACCGTTGCACAGTGCGCCATTACTAGTTTTAACCTAGTAATGGCGCACTGTGCAACGGTGCGCCATTAGTAGTTTTGCAAAAAAGTAAAAAAAAAGTAGTGGCGCACTGTGTCGCCGATGTGCCATTAGTAGTTCTAACTACTAATGGCGCACTTTGCCCGGATGCGCCATTAGTATGTTTGAAAAAATGAATTTTTTTACTAGTGGCGCACCTCTTGCCTCGTGCGCCATTAGTGTCTTCCACACTAATGGCGTATCTCCACCTGGTGCGCCATTAGTATATAGTAGTGGCGCGCCACTTCTCTGGTGCGCCATTAGTGTCAATTTCATCTTTAGCCCTTTTCCTAGTAGTGCATCGAGGACGAGGAGATGGCCCCCGCAGGGATGAGATCCCCCGGTGAGCTGCACAACGCAAAAAAATAATGGCTTGTTAACATAGTTGTGGTTTTTGATTATTTGCAATGTGCTTGCTAATATGTTAGGGTTGTCCAGGTGCCGGTGGACGTCCTTGATGATTCCGATGTCGTGGCCCGTCCTGTTGGCATCGCCCCGGAGATCGATTCTGATGCTGCTGTCCATCCTGTGGACATCGCCCCAGAGATCGATTTCGATCTCGCGGTCAGTCCTGTGGACATCGCCCCAGAAATCGATTCCCATGCCGCTGTCCGTGCTGTGGTCATTGCCCGAGAGATCGATGACAAGAAATAGTTGGTCACGCTAATCCTTCAAGGTAGTTTGCATTGCCCTGTGTTTAACTACCAGAACAACATGTGTTATCAAACCATCTTAGGGCTAGTGCACTGTCTTGTGTGGGCGGATCTTGCTACTTTTGTTTGATAGTGAATCATGCGGTGAATCATGCGAACCCTCTCCGAGTTATGGAAGCAGATGTATCCTCACCAGCTTTTGATGTAATATATGGCATGCTTAGATGTAAGTTTGAACTGTTTATCATATCAGCAGGGCTTGTTTGATGATTCTTGGTGTTAGTAGGCTAGCTACTGTGCGAGCTATAGTACTTGCAAAACACTCACCGAAGAGAAACGTTGGGGCTGATGAGCTCGTGGTACACTTATACTTATCCCTCGTCGATCGACCAATAGCCCTAGCTCCTAAAATTGTAGGATTAGCGATCGATCAGACAATAGTCGACATACATTCAGGCCTCATTTGGTTCATAGGGTAGGAAAATCGTAGCAAAAGTACAGAGAACGTGCAACAAAAAATCATAGCAGTGCAGAGACATACTCCCTCCGTTCCAAAATAGATGACCTAGGCGGGCTAGTTTGGCCTAGTGGGTTTTAGTGATATGACGTGGTACAATGCCGTCCAGTCTTCGCGTGTGGTAGCAGAATTGAGGGTACAGTAAGTTTTCTTGAAGAAGCGGAATTCAACGAAGTCATGATGGTTCCTTCGTCCGAACAACTTACATTGGGAAAGGTTGGGCCTGCGATACGGCCCGGGTAGACCAGGATAATTTTGTGCATGGCAGGTGGACCAGGATGGTCGACGTCCCACATGTCGGCGAATGAAAGTATTCTTTCCGATATAGAGGACGAGGAACGAGTATTCATTGTTTATTTTTTATGAAAGCTATTGTCTCCACTGTTACGACAAAGGAGTGTGAAACAAGGCAGCCCAGTGAACTTGGCATGTGCACCACTCCCGCCTTCACTTTCTCTCTATCTATTTCCTCTCAAATGTTTTTTACCTTTCTTTTTTAAGACACAATTGTTTTTATGCCTTTTTTAGAATTATTTTTTTATACCTAGGAGCACGTGTAGAGATGGGCTCTTGAAGATCCCACTCCTTGACTTTGTCAATGTCTCTCTCTCCTTCATACAAGGAGTACTACTTGCTATGCATGCTTGCGGCGGGCAGCTGGCGTCTTGAGGGGCCAGGGTGGTGAGAGCGGGCTCCGGAAGCGGTCCGGACTCCAACATGGCCCACCTCACATATGGAGTCCGTGCGCGGCGGGCGGGCTATCTCTTCACCCTCCCCCATTTCTCTCCTCTCAGCTGACGCCCGCCGAGCGATTAGATTTCGGCTATCGACGGTTTATTCAATTACGGTCCCACATGTCAATGAAACTGCAAGACAACGCATGTCCCCTTTGGTGAGCGACGTCCGAGCCGGACTGTCGGGGTTGCGACGCGTACGAGTTGTAAGTGTGCCGCCTTTTCCCTTAGAACTTGCGAAGCATAACATTTTCGCGCGATCGATCGATAGAAATCCAGAACAAAATGACGAGGGCGGTGCTTTCCCGTTAGGCGGGCTAGTTTGAGTGATATGACGTGCTACAGTGTCGCCCACTTGCTCCATTTTTATGTAAGCAAGAGTCTACACTCTTACGCGGGAGGAGTGCGAAATACCGCGGATCTGATTTTGATCGAGGAATAACTGTTCCCTGTCAAATAATGGAGGATTGTTAGCGATTATAGCATGATAGTTAGGGCATCTCCAGCGCTGGCCCACAAATTTACACCGACATCTGTCCGAGGACACTGATGGATGCCATCTGATGCTGCCCGCATACCTTTCGACAACTATATGAACTAACCGGACGAAATTCGTGCAAACAAAGCAAATTTCAAATTAACCCGATGAAATTCATTACATTTCGAAAACTTTTCCTACAAACTGGACGGAATTCATTACATATTTTGCACAAACCGTACTAAAACCTACTGTAAACCTAATCTAAACGATCGTCGGTGCCTGACCACCATGTCCGGCCATGAACCCGAGAAAGTCGGCCATTGCCTTTGCCTCCTCCTCATCCGCCTCGATAATCTCCTCCTCTGGAGCACAAGGTTTTGAAGATTTCCGCCTCCACGTCGCCGTCAAGCGGCTAATCGGCCGCCGATGTTTACCCCACCAAGCTTGGCGTCGACTGAGTGGAGTAGCGGTGGCCTTCCCGAGACGAGAGCGGCGGCGACCTACCGTGTACTACTCTTCCTCGCTGCCGGCTGCGCCCGCACACGCGCGCCGACTTCGTGGTCGTGGCGGCGGAGGGCGGCCGGGGGGTGCCGACGATCTCCTTTGTTTGCTCCTGCGATAGTACGTCGAAGAGAGCTTTGGAGCGCACCCGGAGTGGAGCCACCGATGACCCTCGTCTGCTCCTGCGACAGTACGTCCAAGAGAGCTTTGGAGCGCCAGGAGGCCATGGTTGAAGTGGTGCCGACAGAAGGAAGGGACCGGAGGAGAATAAGTGTGGGTCTTTGGCTATGGGTGGGAGCTGGGGCTCAAGTTAATATAGTGGGCGAATGGCAATGAGCCGCGGCAGACGGATGGACAACTGGCGCCGGAGTAGGTTCGTCGGGCGTGAATGCGGACGTTGCTTCAGTGACTTAACTGCAGATGTGTTTGGGTTACTGACATGTGGGCCCAACGGGCATCTGGCTCGCATGTCAGTGACACAACAATTTCACCTCCATCAAATGTCTAAACAATAATGTTAGGCACCGCCGGGGCGCGCAGGTGATGGGCTTGCCGTTTGCGTTGCGCCATGAGTAGGACTTTGATTTAGAGGGCGACGTGTATGCTTTAACATGCTTTGACAGCGTGAGCGTGAGTGTCTGACGTGAAGTATTTCATTTTCATTTGGCTGACGAGGGTGCATTGCAGCGACGAGTCCGTGGTTTGATTCCCCACATACACATAATTTTGGTTTTTACAGTATTTCTTTCTCCATTGACAGGTAGGCCCGTGTAGATAGATAAAGAACACGAGCTGATGAGGCGCATGCAGACTGTTTGACTGGTCAACCAGACAAATGAAGAGCTATATGCTGAGCCAGTGACCGTATAATCACCATATCTCATATACAATGATCAAAGTGAGCTATCAACACAAGTTCGATGACCGCAAATGAATTTTACTTGGTAATAAATGACCAGGATTGAAAGGGAATCAAAATTTTCTTCGTCTTCTGTCCTTGAGCTCTTGAAAAACCAATGCATTATACGGTTGTCTGGCCACTCCACCCCAGAGCTCTCACCAAGCGTCGTTCATGCCACTGCGCCACACACTAACCGGTAAGACAGCGATGGCATCCAGCCGCGCCGAGTTCCTCGCCGCCCACGACCGCACACAAAATGGTAGGGAAGCGATGGCATCCCGCCGTGCCGAGTTCATCACCACTCGCGACCTCACAACTATGTGGGAGGAATTTGAAGATGCCAAGGCCGAATGGGCGGTAGAGCAAGAGGCGGCCAAAGCCACACAGAGGGAGCGGAAAAGTCAGAAAGCACTCAAGAAAAGAGAGGCCCGCCGCCACAAGAAAGAAAAGGATGCACACGCTGCTGCGGAGAGGTCGGCGGAGATCCAAGCATGGTGGGGTGTCACCGACAAAGCCGAGAAGGAGAACGACGGCGTTTGGCCAGCATGTGAGAAGTAGTAGTACTAGTAGTTAGTGTGTGTGTCTGTGTCTGAGTACGAGCATGTACCAATACTACTAGTTACTACTGTAGTTTTTAGAGCAAATTACCAGTACATTAGCCTAGACTAAATGGAAAAATTCCTATCCTAAGCATCAAATGGCATCTCTTTCTCTATAGAAATTGAGATGCATGTCATCTCACTTCCTATGATTTTCATATGCCTATCCTATGAACGAAAGGAGGCCTCTGTTGGAGTAACTACTGTAGCTAACAGTACTGCTGGTACAGTAGTTTTCTTAAAGAAGCGGAATTCAACGAAGTCATGATGGTTCCTTCGTCTGAGCAACTTCAAAGTGGGAAGTGGGCCTGTGATTTGACGGCTCATTAGTCATTGTTACTGGGGCACGATGACCTGGGTGAGTCTCCCTTGGAGTTCTGCGTGCATGGCAAGTGGACCAGCATGGTCGACGTCCCACATGTTGGTGAACGGAAGTATTCTTTCCGATATCGAGGAGCAAGGAAACCGCGTGGTATAGTATCACTGCTGATTGGTTCGCAACAAAAATAGTATCACTTCCGATTTATAATTGTTTTATTTTTGATGAATGCTAGCATTTCAACTCTTACGGCGAAGGGTGCCAAACACGGCACGTGCAGGATGTCCCACACGTCAGCGAAAGGAGTGGAACATGAACAGCGTGGTAGAGCCCAGCGTAAAAAAACAGCGTGGTAGAGCGTCTCCACTTCTTTCACTTCTGGGTCGGAGACCACACGTAGTAGTACTTAGTGGTATGAACGATACAAAGTGCGACCTGGAGAGAAAGACACGTCTAGTTGGAAGGTGCTGGGGCATACACGTAAATAAATATAAAAGTTAATATGTGCCTCCAACTAATATAGTAGTATTAGAGTACTTAGGCACGTACTCCATAACATCACCGTGCATTGCACATACAACATTTAGTGGTAGTACGTAGTAAGAGACAAATGCCGCCCAAGAGTTCCCTTCTCGACCTACTTTTGGGTGTTTGGTAGAGTGTATGGAGGGTGCATGAGTCCACACTAGTTTAGTACAAATACACTAGAAGCATGCATGAAGAGGGGTGTTGAGTTGAGCATGCATGAAGAGGGAACAACTATGCTGAGACGAGAACGCAACGAAACACACCCTATATGCCACGCATGTTCATACCATTTGTGCCTTTCTACTTCACTTACTGCGCTACATTACTCAGGTTCTTACGTCCACTCCTGGGTACATGTCCGTCTCGTAGTTCCAGTCCCACGTGTTCTTCATATAAATGGAACGATCCTTGCATAACACGTGCACCTTGATGCTAGATGTCTCGCGTGTTGGCAAAAGGATGAACAAAGCTCACGTAAAAAATAGAGTAGAAAGAACTTAGATTTCGGACGACCGAGAAGGAGCAAGGAACCTCGTGGTGGAGCGTCTGCACTCATAATATTTAATATTATTCAGCGACATAAAATTAACCAATCATCTCCACACTGGACTGGAAGAGTACGAAACAAGGCAGCCCAGTGTAGTTACATCATACTAGTACATGGCTAACCCACGCTATCACCATATTTCTTGGCTTCCGTGCGACACCTATCTCTAGTAATCCAGCAGCCTGTATCACTTCTCCCTCTTCATCTCTATCAAAGTGCGGCGGGCTGGCGTTTCTGCCGTCTGTTGAGGTCGGTTAACTACCACATGTTAGCGACATGCCAAGAGCATTCTAAAAAAATTACTTTCACGTTCCGTTTTCGAAAGAAAAAAGATCCTTTCACGTACGAATTTGCCTGTATGCTTTGAGCAACTTGCATGTCCTATACTGCTCCTGTTTGATACTCTAACTTAGCTAGAGCTTAGACTAACTCATGACTAACCCTGAACTAACTGTAGCCAAAGAGGTGTTTGGGTGACAGGGTTAGATTGACAATAAATGCACTTCATGGAGAGAGAAAAGTGATTTTTTAGTGGTCCCAATGAGAACTATCTCCAGTTTTCACCTCTTGGGTGGGATAGTTTTTTTGGTGGGTTCGGTGCAACCTTCTCCAATTTAAACCCTATGCTTGGATACTTTAGGGATATTTGAGCCCCAACTAGCTCAAAGTAACTCTAACCCATGGATCCAAACAGGGCCTATGGCCAGTCTCGACGCGGAGCAGTAGCGTGCACCGGGAAGCGGCGCTCTCTCGGCCGTCGCGCCACTTCAAAGCCGGCGCCAGTGAGGGGTCGCCTCCGCTCTGGCCGGGCATTAATGCGGCACTGACGCTCCAGGGCGACGCTGACCGTTTCACACGGGAAGCGCGCGCTGGCAAGGGAGTATAGGTTTTGACCGTTTCATGTGTAGTACCGGTAGTTTGCAAAACTACTCAATTATTGCACTCAGTTTCCTAAGAAATTGTGGTAAACAACGTTACTCCACACTTCCATAGCCTGCTTCCCTTCTCCTTCCTCTTCCACCGCACGTCCACGGGGAGCGACCGGTCAACCCTTATATAGGAGTGCTAGCACAAAAAGATGCATGCATGACCACTAAAATTTCCATATTAAAGTGCCGCTCCGGCGGGAGTATGGCGTATGTTGTTACCTTCGGCCGGCCCATGGCTACCGGGCGACGGCGACCAGAGAAGAGGCGGCGGGAGGGGAATGAATGCAAGTACTATTTGGGTTCGCCTTCCGGCTTAAATAAATGCGCAGCATCACGTGTACTCGCGGGTGCACAAATTGTAACATACTTGTCTGCTTAAGTGGGCGTCACGTAACTGGTGTGTGTAAGAGAGATTCTGAGAGACAGAGTGTGTGTGTGCGACTCTACTCTTCGGACATGTACTCAACCTTTTGCATCGGGATATAAGTATAATGGTATTTACTTTAGCTAGTGATTTACGTGGCCATGTTAACGTGGTTGTGTCAAAGAAATGTCACTTCCTGCTCGTGATTTGCGTTATATAATTACAAGCAAGATTCTCGTGCATTGCACGGAACATCAATATGCATTTTTTTACAAAACACCTGTTGTGATTGACCCATGCAGGAGTAATCCCATGTGTAAACACTAATGATATCTCGAGAATTTTATCGGAAAACTAGTATCTTGAGAATGTCATCAAAGAAATGAAAGATGAGAGATAAGGCTAGGTGGAGTGGAGCTTGGTGGTGACTGGTGGTTGGAATGGGCGGAGGCATGGGGATGGACGGCGCCGGCAGGCGGCAGCGGCCACCATGCATGCTAGATTGTTCTAGAGACTTATTCCTTTTTTAGTTGCTGAGCAATGAGGTTGCGGGAGATAATGATGTGGAGAGAGGTGCGGGTATCTTTTGTAAAATCATCATAGTTTGCTTTCTATCCTCAGATATAGATCAGATGGTCTGTATTACAAGATGGAAGGCACACCATCACCGCCAACTCGTTTTTTTATAAGGGTACAGATGATAAGTTTGCTGACTACTAAAGTGAAGTGGAATTTGTCCATGTTATGCAAGTAAATAAAGGTGATTGTTTATCATACGGGTAAGGTTGGATGAAGGGTGGTAGGAACAAATGATCCGCCTAGAGCATGTGTGTGTGAGATGGAGTCTTAATGTGTGTGTGGGGTGTGTGTGAGAGAGAGAGAGAGAGAGGAGAGAGAGATGGAGTCTTAGTTTGTGTGTGCGTGTGTGTGTGAGAGAGAGAGGGAGAGAGATGGAGTCTTAGTGTGTGTGTGTGTGTGGGGGGGGGTGCGTGTGTGTGTGTGTTTGTGTGTGTGTGTGAGTGAGAGAGAGAGAGATGGAGTCTTAGTGTGTGTGTGGGGGGGTGCGTGCATGCATGCGTGTGTGTGTGTGTGTGCGTGTGTGTGTGTGTCACGGGGTCCTCTGTGGCGGATGTAATTTAAGTGTGCATGGCTTCATCATAGAGAGGTGATGTGTATGGCAGAGGCCACCAACGATGGGGTGCGAGAGAGAAAATGCTCGTAGAGAGGGAATAGAAGGTGTGTGCGCGTGAGAGGAGTGGACAACGAGAGAACGTGTTTGTTCGAGAGACACCGAGCACGACTACTATATATCGATGGTGCATGTAGGCGGGAATTAAACAAAGGGATGGTCTTATTTGTTTCGAGGATATAGGGGAAGAGTGAGAGGCAAGGGGGGGGGGTAGCTAGAAGGAGATTGTTAAGTGTGAGTGTGTGTTTTACCCATCCAAGCCGAAGTTATGTGCACAAAAGAGGAGAACAATTCGATGTGGCATTAGGATTGAGGGTAATTAACTGCGTATGGATACATAGAGACCTTGAACATGCATGTGTGAGAGGTATACATGTATACGTGGGATGTGCGTGCGTCCGCGCACGCATGATCGAGATAAAAGAAAGAATACATAAGTCATAAGATCAACGACATGGGAGAGACGGATCGGTATGACAATATGCATGCATATGAGAATGCAGGGAAGAAGTCCCGACAATTGAACATGTGTTTTTGTCTTTAAGAGATAGTGGCGTGGGCTGGAGCATGCATCTATGGCGAGCAGAGGGAGTGAGGCGCAACGATTGTGCAAAAGAGACCAACCTATAAATGCGTATGTATGGAGAGACATATATAGTGTGGGTGATAGGAATCAAGACTCCGTGCGAGAAAGAAATGTTGACGGAGAAACTACAGACAGATACAGAGATGGAGATGCTAGCTAGAGGGACATCCGCTAGTTTGGGTGTTGGAGATGACTGTCGGGTGGTTCAAAGGGTGAAGTTATATATGTGTGTGAGTGGGCACTTGACTGCATGTAGAGAGAAACATATGTAGTGTGCGTGATAGGAATCAAGAGTGAGGGCGAGAAAGAAGGTTGATGGAGAAACAGGTAAATAGAATGATAAAGATACTAGCTAGTGTGCGTTAGAGATAGAAGTAGAGTGGATCAGAAGGCTGGGTTATGTGTGTGGGTGTGAGAGAGATAGAGAGAGGGTGCATGTGAGTCACATACAAACAGATATCAGAGAGAAATGAGATCCAGAGAGACAGAGTTTTGTGTCTGCGAGAGAGAAAGATATTTCACAACGAGAGTGATAGCTAGAGAGACATACGAGGGAACGCAAGATATCTCTAGGGAGAGAGGGTGTGTGTGAGCGAAATACAAGAGAACAATGGAGAAATATGAGACCCTGGGAGACAGAGTTTGTGTTTGTGTGTGAGAAAGAGATATTGAAGAGGAAGACTCGTAGGTTCTCGTATCTAAGGAGCGAAAGACATCTCTGTATGAGGGGTGTGTGAGTGGCACACATGGTAATAGTACAGAAAAATGAGACCCCGGGAGACAAAGTTTTGTGTTTGTGTGAGAGAATCATAGTTAGAGACACATAGCAGGGTGCGAGATATACTTAGAGAGAGATAGAGTAATGAATGTCGAGGGAGAGAGTACCGTCACTGTGTTACGAAGATAAAAGATCATTGTCAACATACAGGTAGCACGAGAGATACCTGAGAGACGATGAACGCATATAGGTCCAGAGAGATAGTCCTATATAAGCATGAGTGATAGCTATATGAGACGAATATCTGGATTAAAGGGGATTCAAATATTTAAACTGGAGATCACGACATTGATAATATCATAACACAAATTGGTGTATCAAACATGCATATTCATTTGAATTTGGGCACATGTGTAATGTTATATAGTTTATCAATATTGGTGATCCATAGATTCTTCAATTACAAACAATGCATGGTTTATATGCAATTAATGTCTAAACAGGATTACACTATATATTGCATGTGTGAAACACATTATACATGTTTGAGAAGTAAAAAAAAACCCGCGTGAAACACACATTAATTGGAGATAGTTAGCGAGGAATGCATACATTGGATTTCAACATAAAGTGGTTTCAAATATTTGAAAATTCAAATTGATGGACACAACCTTATGAATCTGAGATCATGCCATTTGTAAACCATATTTATGTATAAATGGTGTTGTGCTTTTGAAAGTATATATAAAAAATGATGTATATAGAATGTAATTCCAATTGAAAATGGATCCCGCCCGAAAGAAAATAGAATACAAACGGGATTCGAATTGAGCTGGCACGGTAAACGTGCCCTCTGCAAAATTTGAACGAAGCGGGGAAAGTTGTAGTAACCGCCCGAAACCAAAATCTGTGAGATGGAAATCACTACTGCCTATCCCTGCCACGCAAAGCCTATCTACTGGATTTCTATAGGTTTCGATAGGGGTAGGTTTGTAATTTCACCCAAACGTGACGTAACCGCCTCTCACCCAGATTCATACACGGTGGGCGCCAAAACACAGTGCGTCCTCGGCCGAAATCGACTCCCTCCCCGATTCATATTCTTACACGGTGGGCACCAAAAACAAACTCTTGTCGGCAAATATTCGGTGTATGCGAGATTACCATCCTATCCGCAACCAACTAATGTTGTTGTGATGTAGTAGAAATTTGAAACGGGGGCTAAGTTTGTAAATTTCCTCGCATTTGAGACAAGCGCTCCCTGAATACATGGTTCCCCCTTCCTCTCTACCTCCCTTTTCCCCATTCGTACTCCGTGGGAGCCAAAACACCCTCTCCACCCCACCCTCCTTCGTCCGCCGCCGTCCGTCAACCCATCCACCGCCGTCCTCCTCCACCATGCCGGAGCTGATACCCCGACGTCGCCGTCCATTACAAGAGATCGACCTCTCTCATCCATGACTTCGGACCGGGATCCTTGCATCCCGTCCTCTCGCTTCATCCCCGCCGTCGTCCACCTTTTTGGCGCCGCTCCTACGACCGTCTCGTCAACGGCGCCCCTCCGCCACTGTCTACCCTCCTAGATCTCCTTCCACGCCGCCGACAGCCATCGCTACCGCAACACCGTCAAATTCTCAGCAGATGCGTACACGGCGCCGCACCAGAGGCGGTACGCTTTCGTATCTGCTCAACTTATTTATCGCAACAATAAAATAGGTCGTCACTGCTTTACTCTGATTTCTTGTCTTGGTTGCGAAGTTGCCTTTGTTCGGTTTGCACCTTCAGATCCGCCATGGCACGCCAACACTATACTCCCAATGCTTATGGTTTTCCCCTTTTATATTCCACACTAGTTAAATCACAGTAGACTAAATTTCAAAATTGGGTCTGTCGATTTTTCAGAGCTCGCCGGAGTTCGCTGGTGCGATCGAAGGGGCTCGGGTGGTTATGGGGCCTCACCGAACGAAGAAAACTCGACGCGGGTGGGGGTTGGGGTGGGGGTGGGGGTGGGGGTGGCGGAGGAACATAGGCGGTGGGGCCTGTGCTCTGGCCGGCGGCCCGTGCGGTGTTCTGTATGGGAAGAATCAGAGACGAGGAAGAAGAAGGGTTAGGAGACGTAGGATCGTCATCCAACCGCCTGAAATGGTCGAGAGACTGCTGGGAGTTGCATTCTTAATGCGCTCTGGTTCATCATGTGTGGGCATTGCGCAACCAACATTTTATTATCCAAAATCTGCTTGCTCTTCTTTACCATGTTCCTCTTTCCGGTCTTCTTTAATATGTACTCTCTCTGTTCTTAATACAAGTCTTTGTATAGATTCCACCATGGACTACATATGTAGAAAAATGAGTGAATCTGCACTCTAAAATGTATCTGGATACATCTGTATGTGATCCATAGTGGAAATCTCTACTAAGACTTATATTTTGGAACAGAGGGAGTATGATAGTAGTATAGTATGTTCCTTGTACTGAAGATGAGCAAGGACATTTGCAGTGTAGAGGTCTATACGGTCGGTGGTGATGGACACTTTGAGCCTCTTTGATTCGTAGGATCTTGTAAACATAGGAATATGATTTGTAGTGGCCTGCCCACTTGAATCCTATAAGAATAGGAAGGAAATGCGGGGAGCTGTGTCGCCTTTCAGAGTTACACTGATATTAACAGTACCGCACCTTCACTTGAAGAGAGCTGGTATCCGAAGCCTTTCTAGCCGTACCGGCAATACTAGCACATATATTCCAGCAAGTTCCACTTTGCTGATTTTAGTCTAATGCTTACGGTTTTCCCGTTATATCTACACTATGACCTGTGTAGCTACTTTGTGTCGCACTAGCAGCAGTCCACTGATACGTCCATTTTGCATCATGCTTTTATATCGATATTTATCGCATTATGGGTTGTTACTTCACATTATGTCTCAATACTTATGGCTATTCTCTCTTATTTTAGAAGATTTACATAAGAAGGGAGAATGCCGGCAGCTGGAATTCTGGGCTGGAAAAGGAGCAAATATTAGAGACCTATTCTGCGCAACTCCAAAAGTCCTGAAACTCCACGGGATATCTTAAAATAAATAATGAAAAATACCTGCCAAAGGTGAAGGCCAGGGGGCCCACACCCTATCCACGAGGGTGGGGGCGCGCCCCCACTTAGGGCGCGCCCCTACCTCGTGGGCCCCCTGGTGGATCTCCGATGCCCATCTTCTTCTATATGAAGTCTTTCGTCGAGAAAAATATAAGGAGGCAACCTTTCGGGACGAAACTCCGCCTCCACGAGGCGGAACCTTGGCAGAACCGATCTAGAGCTCCGGCAGAGCTGTTCTGCCGGGGATACTTCCCTCCGGGAGGGGGAAATCATCGCTATCGTCATCACCAATGCTCCTCTCATAGGGAGAGGGCAATCTCCATCAACATCTTCACCAGCACCATGTCATCTCCAAACCCTAGTTCATCTCTTGTATCAAATTCTTGTCTCCAAGTCCGGGATTGATGCTAGTAGGTTGCTAGTAGTGTTGATTACTCCTTGTAGTTGTTGCTAGTTGGTTTATTTGGTGGAGATCATATGTTCAGATCCTTTATGCATATTATTACCCCTCTGATTATGAACATGAATATGCTTTGTGAGTAGTTACGTTTGTTCCTGAGGACATGGGAGAAGTCCTGCTATTAGTAGTCATGTGAATTTGGTATTCGTTCGATATTTTGATAAGATGTATGTTGTCTAGCCTCTAGTGGTGTTATGTGAACGTCGACTACATAACACTTCACCATTATTTGGGCCTAGATGAAGGCATTGGGAAGTAATAAGTAGATGATGGGTTGCTAGAGTGACAAAAGCTTAAACCCTAGTTTATACGTTGCTTCGTAAGGGGCTGATTTGGATCCATATGTTTCATGCTATGGTTAGGTTTACCTTAATACTTTTGTTGTAGTTGCGGATGCTTGCAATAGAGGTTAATCATAAGTGGGATGCTTGTTCAAGTAAGAACATCACCCAAGCACCGGTCCACCCACATATCAAATTATCAAAGTACCAAACGCGAATCATATGAACGTGATGAAAACTAGCTTGACGATATTCCCATGTGTCCTCGGGAGCGCTTTTCCTTATGTAAGAGTTTGTTCCGGCTTGTCCTTTGCTACAAAAAGTATTGGGACACCTTGCTACACTTTATTTACTTTTGTTACTCGTTGCTCGTTACCAATTATCTTATCACAAAACTATCTGTTACCACTTATTTCAGTACTTGCAGAGAATACCTTGCTGAAAACCGCTTATCATTTCCTTCTGCTCCTCGTTGGGTTCGACACTCTTACTTATCGAAAGGACTATGATAGATCCCCTATACTTGTGGGTCATCAAGACTCTTTTCTGGCGCCGTTGCCGGGGAGTGAAGCACCTTTGGTAGGTGGAATTTGGTAAGGAAAAATTCATATAGTGTGTTGAAATTTACTGTCACTTGTTACTATGGAAAGTAATCCTTTGAGGGGCTTGTTCGGGGTATCTTCACCCCATCCAGTAGAGCAAAGAGTTTCTCCTCAACCTACTCAAGCTATTGAAGATGAAACTCCTTTTCAATTTCCTTCGGGTATGATGGAAAAACTGTTAGCTAATCCTTTTACACGAGATGGAACAAAGCATCCTGATGAGCACTTAATATATGTGGATGAAGTTTGTGGATTATTTAAGCTTGCAGGTATACCCGATGATGTTGTGAAGAAGAAGGTCTTCCCTTTATCTTTGAAGGGAGACGCATTGACATGATATAGGCTATGTGATGATACGAGATCATGGAACTATAGAAGATTGAAATTGGAATTTCATCAAAAGTATTTCCCTATGCATCTTGTTCATCGTGATCGCAATTATATATATAATTTTTGGCCTCGCGAAGGAGAAAGGATTGCTCAAGCTTGGGCGAGTCTTAAATCAATGTTATATTCAAAAAATGTATGCTCAGCTTTCTGAAAATAATCGCACCATGCTCGATACTTCTTGTGCTGGCTCTTTTATGATGAAGACTATTGAATTTAAATGGGATTTATTGGATATAATTAAACGAAACTCTGAAGATTGGGACTTCGACGAAGGTAAGGAGTCAGGTATGACACCTACTTTTGATTGTGTTAAATATTTTATGGATACCGATATTTTTCGTAAGTTTAGCACTAAATATGGACTTGACTCTAAGATAGTAGCTTCTTTCTGTGAATCTTTTGCTACTTATGTTGATCTTCCTAAGGAGAAGTGGTTTAAATATCATCCTCCCATAGAAGTAAAAGTAGCTGCACCTATTAAAGTTGAAGAAAAGACCGTCACTTATAATGACCCTATTGTTCCTACTGTGTATGTTGAGAAACCACCTTTCCCTGTTAGAATAAAGGATCATGCTAAAGCTTTAACTGTGGTTCGTAAAAGCAGTATTAGAACTTATACACCTCCTGAAAAAGTTAAAGTAGAACCTAATATTGCTATTGTTAAAGATCTCTTGTCTGATAATATTGATGGGCATGTTATTCAGTTCTGCGATGAAACTGCTAGAATTGCTAAACCTTGTGCTAAAGATAAACATATACCCGTGGTAGGCGTGCCTGTTATTTCTGTTAAAATAGGAGATCATTGTTATCATGGCTTATGTGATATGGGTGCTAGTGCTAGTGTTATACCTTATGACTTGTATAAAGAAATCAAGCATGAAATTGCACTTGCTGAGTTAGAAGAAATTGATGTCACAACTAAACTTGCCAATAGAGATACTATTTCACCAGTGGGAATTGTTAGAGATGTTGAAGTCTTGTGTGGGAAAACCAAATATCCTGCTGATTTTCTTGTTCTCAGTTCCCCACAAGATAGCTTTTGTCCATTATTTTTGGCAGACCCTTCTTGAACACTGTTAATGCTAAGATAGACTGCGAAAAGAATGTTGTTACTATTGACTTGGATGATATGATTCATGAGTTTAATTTCTTTAAATTTAGTAAACAACACCGTGAGGAAGAATTGCCTAGTAAGGATGAAATTATTGGTCTTGCTTCTATTGTCGTACCTCCTAATGATCCTTTCGAACATTATTTGCTAGACCATGAGAATGACATGTTTACGAATGAAAGAAGGGAATTAGATGAAGTATTCTTTAAATAGGAACCTATTCTGCAGCATAATTTTCCTGTCGAAATTTTAGGGGATCCTCCTCCACCCAAGGGTGATCCCGTGTTTGAGCTTAAACCATTGCCTGATAACCTTAAATATGCTTATGTTGATGAAAAGAAGATATATCCGGTTATTATTAGTGCTAACCTTTCAGAGCATGAAGAAGAAAGATTATTGAAAACTCTAAAGAAGCATCGTGCCACTATTGGATATACTCTTGATGATCTTAAGGGCATTAGTCCCACTCTATGTCAACATAAAATAAATTTGGAAGCAGATGCCAAAACAGTTCGTGATCCTCAACGACGTCTGAATCCTAAAATGAAAGAAGTGGTAAGAAAAGAAATACTCAAGCTTCTGGAGGCAGGTATAGTTTATCCCGTTGCTGATAGTCAGTGGGTAAGTCCTGTCCATTGTGTCCCTAAGAAGGGAGGTATTACTGTTGTTCCTAATGATAAGGATGAATTGATTCCACAAAGAATTATTACATGTTATAGGATGGTAATTGATTTCCGCAAATTAAATAAGGCTACTAAGAAAGATCATTACCCCTTACCTTTTATTGATCACATGCTAGAAAGATTATGCAAACATACACATTACTGCTTTCTAGATGGTTATTCTAGTTTCTCTCAAATACCTGTGTCAGCTAAAGATCAATAAAAGACTACTTTTACATGCCCTTTTGGTACTTTTGCTTATAGACGTATGCCTTTTGGTTTATGTAACACACGTGCTACCTTTCAAAGATGCATGATGGCTATATTCTCAGACCTTTTTGAAAAGATTTGTGAGGTTTTCATGGATGACTTTTCCGTCTATGGATCCTCTTTTGATGATTTCTTGAGCAATTTTGATCGAGTTTTGCAGAGATGTGAAGAAACTAATCTTGTCTTGAATTGGGAAAAGTGTCACTTTATGGTTAATGAAGGTATTGTTTTGGGGCATAAAGTTTCTAAAAGATGTATTGAAGTTGATAAAGCGAAGGTTGACGCTATCGAAAAGATGCCATGTCCCAAGGACATAAAAGGTATAAGAAGTTTCATTGGTCACGCCAGATTTTATAGGAGGTTCATTAAGGACTTCTCAAAAATTTCTCGGCCTCTGACTAATTTATTACAAAAAGATATACCATTTGTCTTTGATGATGATTGTGTAGAAGCATTTGAAATACTTAAGAAAGCATTAGTCTCTGCACCTGTTGTTCAGCCACCTAATTGGAATTTACCCTTTGAAATTATGTGTGATGCTAGTGATTATGCTGTAGGTGCTGTTCTAGGGCAAACAGTTGATAAGAAATTAAATGTTATCCATTATGCTAGTAAGACTCTAGACAATGCTCAAAGAAATTATGCTACTACTGAAAAAGAACTCTTAGCAGTTGTATTTGCTTGTCATAAGTTTAGACCTTATATTGTTGATTCTAAAGTAACTATTCACACTGATCATGCTGCTATTAAATATCTTATGGAAAAGAAAGATGCTAAACCTAGACTTATTAGATGGGTTCTCTTGCTACAAGAATTTGATTTGCATATTGTTGATAGAAAGGGAGGTGAGAACCCCGTTGCAGACAACTTATCTAGGTTAGAGAATGTTCTTGATGACCCACTACCCTTTGATGATAGCTTTCCTGATGAACAATTAAATGTTATAAGTACTTCTTGTAGTACTCCATGGTATGCTGATTATGCTAATTATATTGTTGCTAAATTTATACCACCTAGTTTCACATACCAGCAAAAGAAATTTTTTTCTGTGATTTGAGACATTACTTTTGGGATGACCCACATCTTTATAAAGAAGGAGTAGATGGTGTTATTAGATGTTGTGTACCTGAGCATGAACAGGAACAAATCCTACGCAAGTGCCACTCCGAAGCTTATGGAGGGCACCACGCTGGAGATAGAACCGCACATAAGATTTTTTGTAGGAAAACTTCTCTCTAAATGGGAAGGCCCCTACGTTATCGAGGAAGTCTATCATTCCGGTGCCATAAAAATCAACAACTTCGAAGGCACAAATCCGAAGGTGGTAAACGGTCAAAGAATCAAACATTATATCTCAGGTAATCCTATAAATGTTGAAACCAATATTATTGAAACCGTAACCCCGGAGGAATACATAAGAGACACTTTCCAGACCGTTTCAGAGTCCGAAAAGGAATAGGTATGTGGTACGGTAAGTAAACCGACTCCAAAACAATTTTTAAGGCAATATTTCTCCTTTTGGAATATTTAGAAAAATAGAAAAATAAGTGGCAGTCCGGGAAGGACACGAGGGCCCCATGAGGGTGGTGGGCGCGCCGTACCCCCCTGGGCGCACCCCCTACCTCGTGAGCACCTCGTGTGCCCTCCGGACTCCGTTTTCTTGCACGATACGTATTTTGGTCGGTAAAAGTTCACTATATATTCTCCCAAAGGTTTTGACTCCCGTATCACGCAATTATCCTTTGTTCTTGTTTCGAGCTGTTGCTGCTGCAGATTAAGCAAGATGTCTTCTCAAGAGTCAGTCGGGGAGAGCCGGGTATCTAATCCGGCACCGGAACCAAGGGCAAACAGTGACGCTGGCCACTTTGGACAAGCAACGGAGGAAGAGATGGAGGCTAACCTGATGAGGGTAGATGCCATGGAGGATCAAGAAGTCACCTCTCGCTTCCAAGCTGGGTTCACGATGGGGGAACTACAGAGCTCAGCCATTCCAAACTCGGTTATCCCTTCCAATGTTAGATTTCTTTCTTATGAAAATATGAAGAGGAGTGTCACTTGTTCTCCCACAACTATGAAACACCCTTGGGTGCAAGGAGCTTTAGCCGTTACAGGAAAGCTTCGTAAGGACATAATGGACCTCAAGCAGCAAGTCAATAAGCTCGAGGAAGAGAACCGTATCCTGAGAGGAATCATCGCCAAGAATATTACATCAACAACAAAGAAGGAGATATAATCACATGGGTATGGGCACTCCCCTTGGCAACTGCCAAGCTTGGGGGAGGTGCCCCGGTATCGTATCAAAATCACACTCCTATCTTTACCGTTTTTCTTAATTCGATCCTATTAGTAGTATCTTGATCTAGTAGAATAAAGTTTATGGCATGATCTAGTTTTGAGTTTTGCTTTTTGATCTCTCTATGTAATCGAGTCCGTGAGTTATATATAATAAAGATTAGTGTTGAGTCAAGGGCTTGATTATTTCGCCATGATCTTGGGTGAATAAAGGAAAAGAAGAAAAAGAATAAAAAGAAAGAAAAATTTCGTATTGATCTTATTGAGAGTAATGACTTCACATAGAAAGAGTATGATGATTAAAAGTTGTTGGGAGTTGGCAGACATAGCTTTGGTCATCGTTGCAATTAATAGGAAGTAATAAGGAAAGAGAGGTTTCACATATAGATATATTATCATTGACATCTTTTATGATTGGGAGCAATCATTAAAATATGACATGCTAAAGAGTTGATGCTGGACAAGGAAGACAACGTATGTTTTCTTATATCTGAGATAAAGTATGTTGGCATGGATCCTCTAACATGTTGAGCTTGCCTTTCCCCCTCTTGCTAGCCAAATTCTCAGCACCAAGTAGAGATACTACTTGTGCTTCCAAATACCCTTAAACCAGTTTTGCCATGAGAGTCCACCATATCTACCTATGGATTGAGTAAGATCCTTCAAGTAAGTTGTCATCGGTGCAAAGCAATAAAAATTGCTCTAAATATGTATAATTGATTTGTGTGGGAGAAATAAGCTTTATACGATCTTGTGATGTGGGAGTAATAAAAGCGATGGACTGCATAATAAAGGTTCATATCACAAGGGGCAATATAAAGTGATGTTCTTTCGCATTGAGATTTTGTGCATCCAACCATAAAAGTGCATGGCAACCTCTGCTTCCCTCTGCGAAGAGCCTGTCTTTTATTATTATCTTCTACCTCATGAAAGTGTCACGGTGATCTTCACCTTTCCTTTTTCATTTTATCCTTTGGCAAGCTCAGCATGTTGGAAAGAACATGATATATATATCTAATTGGATGTAGGGGAGCATGAGTTATTATTGTTGACATTACCCTTGAGGTAAAAGGTTGTTGGGAAAAACTATAAGTCCCTATCTTTCTCTGTGTCCGATTAAAACTCCATAACCACAAGTATTGCGTGAGTGTTAGCAATTATAAAGGACTATATGATAGTTGAGTACGTGGACTTGCTTTTTAGCTCTGACATAGACTCTTTCCGATGTTATGATAAATTGCAATTGCTTCAGTGACTGAGATTATAGTTTGTTGGTTCTCAATAAGGTTTCTGATTCATACTTTTGCATTGTGAATAGATCATCACTTGAACATAAGTAATCATACGACAAAATCTATAGATGTTGCTGTTATGAGAATAATCATGATGCCTTCATGTCCGTATTTTATTTTTATCGACACCTCTGCCTCTAAACATGAGGACATATTTATTGTTATCGGCTTTTCGCTTGAGGACAAGCGAGAGGTCTAAGCTTGGGGGAGTTGATACGTCCATTCTGCATCATGCTTTAATATCGATATTTATCACACTATGGGCTGTTACTTCACATTATGTCTCAATACTTATGGCTATTCTCTCGGGGGAGGCGTTTTGGCTCCCCGGTGCATTTGCACCCGGATGAATAGTACCCCGAAAAACAAATTAAAGTTTTTTCAAAAAATTCTGAAAAAAATTTGTAGATGATCGTGTTGGTGTCGCAAACATGCTAGACAAAATTTGCGCGAAACGGAGCAGCGGTATTTCGTCGGCAAAAAAAAACAAATTTTGGGTGACATTTTGGTGTGACATTTGGTCTTTGATTTGTTTTTTTGCGCAAGCCAAAATGATTGACATTTTTGTCTCAAAATTTGCAGGTCGCATTTATATGTGACAAAGATGAAAAAAAATGTGTTTCAATTTTTTCGACATTTGGAAAAATCAAAAGTGGGCCCTGGTGCAAATGCACCCCGGAGCCGAATTGATTTTCCGCTATTCTCTCTTATTTTACAAGGTTTACATAAGGAGGGAGAATGCCGGCAGCTGGAATTCTGGGCTGGAAAAGGAGCAAATATTAGGGACCTATTCTGTGCAACTCCGAAAGTCCTGAAACTCCACGGGATATCTTAAAATAAATAATGAAAAATACCTGCCAAAGATGAAGGCCAGGGGGCCCACACCCTGTCCACAATGGTGGGGGGCGCGCCCCCCTTAGAGCGCGCCGCCTACCTCGTGGGCCCCCTGGTGGCTCTCTGATGCCCATCTTCTGCTATATGAAGTCTTTCGTCGAGAAAAAATAAGGAGGCAACCTTTCGGGACAAAACTCCACCGCCACGAGGCGGAACCAATCTAGAGCTCCGGCAGAGCTGTTCTGCCGGGGATACTTCACTCGGGAGGGGGAAATCACCGCCATGTCACGACCGGTTTTTCAATAAAAAATGTTTATTGAGAAACTGATCTATTGAGTCCAGTATGAGGAAAAATCCTCCTTACTGGTAGAAAAATCTCTTGATACAATAAGCCAGTAGCATAAAATATATTACAGGGTCGAGCTGAGGTTGCTCGACCAATTATTACAAGCGCTCCAATAATTATACATAAAGGCGGATATGACACCATGAGGTGGTGGTATACTACTAACTCGAGAATGAAGCGATGGTGGAAAAAAACTGCTCTTAAACTAGTATCTCAGCGAGCGTCGAGGTGAGGCTCGAGGAATTTATTCGGGTAGCGGAAGCGGATATAATACAGTGACCAAATCCAGGGTCGCACGAGACTGACTGGGACTCCTCTAGGCGTCGGACTCGCTATCGAACTCTTCATCCATGAGATCGCCTTCGCCAGCATCTGGCCAAATCAACAAGCCAGGTGAGTACTTGGAAAGTACTCGCAAGACAGTTCGGACGTAAGATATAACAAATGCATGCATGAATGCGTCATGATTAAATTTACCAATGCACATTCAATTTAGTAGACAAGGTAAATAAAAGGGAATTGGCGGTAGTCCGCCTGAAAACCCAACAAAAATAATAGGAAACCGATCGGGTGTCTGAAGCGACGCCTCGAAAGGTGAACAAATAAATAAAGATCATGCCTCAGTCGGGCGTCTAAGCGACACCATGTAAAGGGCTTAAACTGAAAATAAAAGGTATGCGTGCCACAGTCGGACGTCGGGGCGACATCACAGAAAGGGCTTATACTGAAAGTAAATAACAACATTGCCGCAGTCGGACGTCTGAGCGACATCACAGAACGGGCTTATATTGAAAGTAAATAACAATGCCACAGTCGGACGTCGGAGCGACATCACAGAAGGGCTTATATTGAAAGTAGATAACAATGCCACTTTCGGACGTTGGAGCGACATCACAGAAAGGGATTTTATCGAAAGTAAATAACAATGCCACAGTCAGACGTCGGAGCGACATCACAGAAATGGCTTTTATCGAAAGTAAATAACAATGCCACAGTCGGACGTCAGAGCGACATCATAGAAAGGGCTTTCTTCACAAGGAAAATAATACTCATAATAAATAATCAACTCATGATAATAAAGGGGTTAGTCCATCCACAGGAATAAACATTTAACCGGACTTAGCACTCATGTGATTCACCGGAGTCTCTGTCATCAAAACTAACACTTGTCAGGATAAGATAGTACCGAACTTGGACATGGAATTGATGATTCAAGGAATATATGACTCTGCAGAGTTTGTATGAAAATTTCCCACAACCAACGGATTTCCGCAGTCACGAGGGACTAGTTCCGTTTATGGTATTTCGGAAGAAGCACAGCTAACCAGTACACACCCGTCCAACCTCTCGATGCCAGGAATCACCCTAGACATCGTCCAAGAAAAACTTTTGAGACAGGGAGATCACAATCTCGATTGGCATGGGATCAAATTTATATACGCATGCTCTAAGGGGTGCCCCCTCTCGCTCCCAACCAGAAACACCCATGCCCCCTGACCGGATGACTGGCTTTAATCCATGGCCATGGAACCATCATCACGGCCTCTCCTTTTGGTGTGTACCAGGAAAGCGGTTTGCAACTTACTACGCCATATTCCTTGCGGAAGACATGTGGTAGTACAGGGAAGGAAAACGGATGGAACTGGACCGATACGGGTTGACACTGGAGTCAATCAGTCTGGCATAAGACTGGCTTGCTACAACACTGCCATCTTACCCATTCTCATGCCAACACATGGCCATGCAAACTCACATCCATCCACTTATGGATTTTCAAAACTCACTTGCCTCAACGTTGCATGTAATATGACATTTATCGGTATGCTCATAAACATGCCATGAAACTACTTAATGCAAACATGCCAAAACAGTCATCATATCAAAAGTTCAAACATGCTTGCCTGGTTCAGAGTAGTCGGAGCCTAGCTCGGTGAAGTTTGCGGCTCCGTCACCTCCCTCGGTATCTACGGTATAAAGAAAACATACATGCTATCGTAAATACCGTGAGGTGCACAAAAATTACTCCAAATATTTTTCAACTAATTCTGATAAAAAACTAGACAAAATTTCAAAGAGGACAGAAAAAAATCAATCAAAAATACTCTTCTCTTTAAAAGTTATTAGTGTTTTTGTCAAGGGACTCATCTGTAATGAAACAGAAAGTTTCCAGGGGCTAACTCATAAAAACAGAAAGCGCTTCGATAGGGAATACGCCGACCCAGAGGGAAAACGCATTTTGGCAGAAGACGCTTTCAGAAAACGTTTCATTTAGAAAGGACAGAGAGGCTGATAGGCGGGTCCCGCCCGTCAGGTTTGAAATTTCAAAAGAGGCGGCAGAGCTCGACGGTATCCGAGAGCCGTGGTGGTCACCGGCGACGATCCACGGCGAGGCAGGGGGATCGGAGGTTACCAGCGTGTTCAGGGCGCCATTCCGCGTCGGTTGGTGGTGGTGGTGGTCGCCGGCGAGCACCACGTCGACGGCGGCTCCTGCTCCGGCGGACGGCGGTTCGGGTGGTCGCGGGCCTTGTCGGAGAGTGCTGGGAGGGCAAATTGAGGAGGGGGTTAGACCTCTGGTAGCTAGAGGGGGTAGCTGATGGGATTTGGGCGCCGGGGACGGCCTCACCAGAGTGAATCGAGGTGGAGGCCGAGGCGGAACGAGGCGGCCGGAGTTGGGGGAGGAGACCTCCTCGAGGTCCTCCTAGTGTCCTGGCGGGGTGTTGGCGAGGTGCAGTGGTGGTGCGTGCTCGAGGGTGAGCTCGGGGTCCCCTTTTATAGGCGATCCGAGGCGGTGGCCGTGAACGCAGTTCTCCGGCGATGGATTACGGCGGTGCAGTGCTTGGTCGGGGAGTTTAGGAGGTTGGCCATCAACGTGGAGGTCCACTGGCTCCATTCAGACGCCAAGCGACTTGGATTAGGAGCTTAGGGTAGGTTTTGTCTGAACGGGGCGGCGCGGGCCCGTCGGCGGCAGAGAGCGCGCCCAGTGCTTGCCGGGCCACGGCGACGGTGCAGCGGGGCTGCGCTGGCATGCATGAGCCACGCGTAGAGCTAGGGAGAAAAGGGCGGCGCTGAACGGCGTTGCAAGCTGGCGCTGCCTACTGTTGGCCGCCACGGGTGGCGTGGCCACCGCAGAAGCTGCCAGCTCCGGCGATGCTCGCCGCCACCGATGCCAGGAAACAGCCAAGTGCGCGTGCGGCGCTCCGGACATGGAGGAGGAGCCGTGCGCAAAGTGCCAGGGCGCACTGTGGACAGGTGACCGATCACTGACGGAGAAACGACACTGCATCTCTGAACTTTCTGAATTTTACTGAAAATGCAAAGTAAGAGTGCCGGCCAGGTGTTCGACAGAATGTTTCTGGCATGTAGGAGGTTCTCCTTGATCTGAAACTTGGTGGGGTGGCCTCTCATTGCACCAGGAGGTTGCCTGAATTTTGGTAGAATTTTTGGAGAAGAGGAGATATGAATTTCACCAAATTTGGCAAATCTGGTCCAAATTTGTAGAGGCTGAATTCTGAAAAATTTGAAAAGATGAGGAGTGGATCAAGATGGTTCTGGGTTGTGGGTACCAAGGACTATCCAGGGGAGTTGGTTTGAGGTCAAAACTCAAATGAGTCTTTGTACTTGCTTTGAAAATCACTTAGTCTCAAAATAAGTGACAGAAAAGATTTGTGAGATAAAATAATTGAAATAAAATCCAAAAATGGTTTGGACTTGATGGGACAGAGAATTTTGATTGTTCCAAAGTGGAGGGAGGGGTCTTGAGAGGTTTTATCACATGAGGCAAGATATGAAACATGGGTGGTTTAAAATGAAAGAAGTCCCAAAAACTTCTAGGGTTTTCTTTTTAAATGAAAATAACCAAAAATCAAAAATACATTTGAGAGGGAAAGAATCAGAAGAAAAGTTTCCATAATTCAAACACCAGAGTTGAAGAAAAATAAAATCCTTGCCAAAGGGTGAAAGTTTCTGAGAGAGAGGTTTTCTGGGAAAAATTTTAAATGGCCCTTTTTAAAACCAACAAAGTTTTTGTTGAAAACCACAAATGTTTTTTTGGAGTGTTACACGCCATCGTCATCACCAGCGCACCTCTCATCGGGAGAGGGCAATCTCCATCAACATCTTCACCAGCACCATCTCATCTCCAAACCCTAGTTCATCTCTTGTATCCAATTCTTGTCTCCAAGTCCGGGATTGGTGCTAGTAGGTTGCTAGTAGTGTTGATTACTCCTTGTAGTTGATGCTAGTTGGTTTATTTGGTGGAAGATCATATGTTCAGATCCTTTATGCATATTATTACCGCTCTGATTATGAACATGAATATGCTTTGTGAGTAGTTATGTTTGTTCCTGAGGACACGGGAGAAGTCTTGTTATTAGTAGTCATGTGAATTTGGTATTCGTTCGATATTTTTATAAGATGTATGTTGTCTATCCTCTAGTGGTGTTATGTCAACGTCGACTACATAACACTTCACCATTATTTGGGCCTATAGGAAGGCATTGGGAAGTAATAAGTAGATGATGGGTTGCTAGAGTGACAGAAGCTTAAACCCTAGTTTATGCATTGCTTCATAAGGGGCTGATTTGGATCCATATGTTTCATACTATGGTTAGGTTTACCTTAATACTTTTGTTGTAGTTGCGAATGCTTGCAATAGAGGTTAATCATAAGTGGGATGCTTGTTCAAGTAAGAACGGCACCCAAGCACCGGTCCACCCACATATCAAATTATCAAAGTACCGAACGTGAATCATATGAACATGATGAAAACTAGCTTGACGATATTCTCATGTGTCCTCGGGAGCGCTTTTCCTTATATAAGAGTTTGTTCCGGCTTGTCCTTTGCTACAGAAAGGATCGGTCCACCTTGCTGCACTTTATTTACTTTTGTTACTCATTGCTCGTTACCAATTATCTTATCACAAAACTATCTGTTACCCCTTATTTCAGTACTTGCAGAGAATACCTTGCTGAAAACCGCTTATCATTTCCTTCTGCTCCTCGTTGGGTTCGACACTCTTACTTATCGAAAGGACTATGATAGATCCCCTATACTTGTGGGTCATCATCCACTCTTGAAGCTAAACACTTCAATGACTTACAAAATTGGCACCAAGGCACTGAGTGCCATTCTGGATGCAGTGAAACTCATACGCTCCCTACCTGTTGACTCTTGTTCAGAATATGATCCTAATGACTCTTGTTCAAAATTGCCACATATAGAGAGACAACATTGAATTGCATTTCTTTGGGCGCTGTGATTCATCATGAGTGGGCAAACAACATTGTATGCAATTAAGCGGAACCTCAAGAATATGCTTCCTTTTCTGTTCTTTAACATGTTCCTCTTTTGTTATTCTGTATTTGGTACGTACAGTATGTTTCTTGTCAGGAAGGGGAGCAGGGACATCTGCAGTCAACAGCTCATAGAGCTGGCCTGTACGTGATCGATAGGCTTTCAATTACTAGCGGTAATACAACACCGTATTTTCACGCCAGTTCCACTTTTCCGATTTATATATCGTCGTTATGGTGTACCCCTTTTATGTACACTATTATCTGCCTAGTTGCTGTGTGCTCTTGTTATCATGGTTTGGCAATAAACTCTCTATACAGTATATTTTAAACCTACGATCTGCCAACTATCCTTACTTCTGGAGCCTATTTTTTTGTGTACTTGTTACATATTATATAAATGCACGCACCATATTACAGCACACATGAGCTCTCTCATCAGAATCCAGTGATAGCACACAAGTGTTTACAGGGGCGCACCTATATTAGAATATCCTCTGCATTACAAAGATAATCTCACAACTATTTATGTTTTCATGGTTCTCAGATATTATACATAATTACAGTGAATATCAGAATCCGTGCATCAGAAGAATATTGTGGAACACTGCAATGACTTACAAAATTGGCACCAAGGCATTGAGTGCCATTCTGGATGCAATGAAACTCATACGCTCCCCATCTATAGATTCTTGTTCAGAATATGATCCTAATGACTATTCTAACCTCGAGGAGTCAAAGGCAGATGGCCTGTCATGTTCACCCATTAAGGTGCCTGTTCCAGTTTGGCAAGGTTTTATTGATTGCGGGTATCTTGCATATGTTGTCTTGCATTTCTTCTACTTTGTTGCACCGCCATCTGCTTAGTTTACTCATCATATATGTCGAGATGCCATGCCCATCCATTATCAATACATATTCCATCTATCATCATACCATGTTTTTTCACTCAAAAGGAAGAGGGTGATTGCCGAACCTGAGGGAGCACCAGCAAAGTCCTTGAAAAACGTGGTTGTG
Source organism: Aegilops umbellulata (assembly GCA_032464435.1). Classification (NCBI taxonomy): domain Eukaryota; kingdom Viridiplantae; phylum Streptophyta; class Magnoliopsida; order Poales; family Poaceae; genus Aegilops; species Aegilops umbellulata. Next base: position 551,722,846 of record CP136057.1, read on the forward strand.
TCAGAGAAATCAGACAACAACCCACTTATATTGGTTGTACAACCAGTGACACAAAACGTAGGACCGACAACAGCAGACTGTACCCATACTTCACTGGCCACACCACTAGCCCCACCACACAGGACCTGCACTCCAGCAAAAGGTATGCCGATTTCAGTTGCCATAGCACCAGCCGTACCACAAAAAAATCACACTCCAGCAAAAAGTACAGCAAGTCCACCAGCCGAAGACCTATCCCAACTGCAGAGACGACCAATTGCTGCAGATTGGAACCCCATTCCATTTATTCCTAGTTGAAAAGACAATGCTTTCAATGTTGTTAGGGACTACGTGCATATATTCCCATCATGGGAAGATTATTGTGAAGACAAACTCCATTTTCACATCTTCCTGTCCAACTTACGTGTAAGTGCTATTGTTCATGGTTATTATTTTCCTGTTTTCTGCTGATTGAACACATCAATGATTTACATTACATTGGTGTAACTAGGCGAGGGTCAATCTGGATAGTCATGATGAGCAAAGCTTGCTTGTGTTTTTCAAGGAAGCATTGCAGCAGTATCGGTGTTACCTGAGGGAATCACACTTTGATGGCAAGTCTATAAACGAATTTCTGGTGAAGTCTCCTATGCTAAATTTAGAAGACATTGAATGGAAAAACCTTGTTATGCACTGGTCTCGTTCCCAGGATGAGGTACTGTCTATGAAATCACATGACAATTTGAACTTCTACTTTTCCGCATGTGCCTTACGAATCTTTTTTGCAGGAAATCTGCTCGAAGAAGAATTCCGGTTTGACAAGAACGACAGGATATCGCAAATATGCTGCCCACTGCTTTGCTCTTTTTAGTACCTGTTGTCCTATATCACTGTACTTGCATACATACCTGGTTCATTATGTGAAAGCAGTATGCATGATAGCTTGCTTATCAATTGTTCGCTCCAAATTATCTGATCTGTATGAATGGTTACATTTGTGTAGAATATATCCAATGCCAATGTTTTTTTAGCTCTGCATTGTTCTTGTAAGTACGTGCTATCCTTTATCAGTGTACTTAAATATTCTCCATTTTTTCGTATATTATCACATCTATATTTACTCTTAACAAAATGTAGAATAAAGGCAATGCTTTTGAAGAAGATTTTGTGGTAAACTTCTTGAATTGCCCCCCCCCATCAGCATGGACAAGGCCTTTATAGAGCCTGTCTTCACCAATAATGTAAGTTTGTCCATCTCAAGCCTTCAAACTTTGTTGTATATATTTGGTTAGGCATGACTGCAACATATGTTTATTTTTGGTGTTTGCATCAAATTGCTTGTTTAAAGTTTATTATGTAGTTCATAAACAAAAGTTTGTCCTTTCTCAATTTAAGTTTTCAGTTGTACAACCAAGTTCCTTCTTCATACCATGTAAATTAAACTATACAGAGCAAGTGATCTTCTTTTGCACTGCATGTATGCTTCTGTTCTTCATCCGTAATCCAGTGGTGTGGTGAACCTACCCACTACAGCACAATGTCATATTCTGCAATGTCTTAACTATGAACAATGTCATATCATTCTACTATTATTTAAACCGTCTCTTTATTTGCCAATCTGAAATGGTATAAATGGACAGCACACTAACCATTGATAGTTATGAGTTCCTGATCTGTAATCCAGTGGTGTCGTGAAGCTGCCAACTCCTTCACAATGTCATTTCCTGCCATGTCTTGACCTGAACAATACCATATTGTGTTAATGCAATTTTAAACGGTGTCACTTTATTCGTCAGTAAGAAATGTGATGAATTGTTAGCACTCATACTTTTATGTGCAAAACCTATCATCTATCTACTTTTTTATCTTTTAGAGTGAGGAAGATATAAGTGTTGAACAAGCGCAGTCTCGTCATCTTGCTCAGCTGCTTGCGCTGCAGCTCCCCAGCAGGGCTAACCTTTCTTGAACTCTATTGAAGTGCTGTCGGTTTTGTATATTATTTTGTCGGCGTGTTTATTTGCACTGGTGGCGATCTTTGATGCCCAGTGTATGTAATCTGTTGTCTGCTTGTGCTTTATTATCATAGTGGCGAACTTTGATGCCCAGTGGATGTAATATGCCGTAATTTCTTTATTGTATAGTCTAGGTTTTTTCTTATTCACGATGTTGCAGTTATTTTACTGTATATATATCCTATCTTCGCAGTAAACCGGCCAAACCATAAAATTACGGTACATAATCGGGCCGTCATGCAATCACGATGTAGGTTGGGCCTGAAACGTGCCGAACAGCTCACGAGCCGGTAGCAGCCCGAAATGAACCCCGACACATGATTGTGCGAATCAAATCACGGGCTTTTAACAGGCCAAAATTGTCTTAGTCCTTGTTTGTTCCAATTATCGGCTGCGAGCAGGCCGGATGCAAACTGGGCCGTAGTTAGGCCCAACTATATGACGGGCTTTTAACAGGCCGAAATTAATATAGGGCCAAAATGTTAATTAGGCCCTTAACAGGCCAAAACTAATATCAGGCCAAATTACTAAGTGGGCCTTTAGCAAGTGGGCCCAAAAGCATAATGTCCAGTTGACGGGCCAAATCTGATATGGGCCATAATTGAACCCAAAGCCTCTTAAGGGGCCGGACCTAATCTAGGCCGTAATTTGTCCCAGAATGTGGAAGGCTTCTAACAGGCCGGATCTCATATGGGCCACTATTAGGCCTGGAGCGTGGCAGGCCATTAATGAACCGGATCAAATATGGGCCGACATTTGGCCCAAAACATGGCAGCCAGTTAATGGGCCGGCCTACTAGGGTCCTCAAAATATTGTGGGCCTACAGCTGGGCCGGTCCATTAATGTCGGCAAAATCTCATGGGCCTTTAGCTGGGCCGGCCCATTATGATCCGCAAGAATCTTGTGGGCCTTTACCTGGGCAGGCCCATTATGGCACACAAAAATCTTGTGGGCCTTTACCTGGGCCGGCCCATTATGGCCCGCAAAATCATGTGGGCCTTTAGCTGGGCCAGCCCATTATGGTCCGCAAAATCTCGTGGGCCTTTAGCTGGGCTGGCCCATTATGATCCGCAAGAATCTTGTGGGCCTTTACCTGGGCCGGCCCATTATGGCACACAAAAATCTTGTGGGCCTTTACCTGGGCCGGCCCATTATGGCCCGCAAAATCTTGTGGGCCTTTAGCTAGGCCAGCCCATTATGGCCCGCAAAATCTTGTGGGCCTTCAGTTGGGCCGGCCCATTTAAACTTGATGGGCCGGTCCACGTGTCAACATATCATAGGCGCGTCTCGCCCATTGGATGAGTGACACCTGTGCCAACGCGGACCTGACACGTGCCTCCTCCAGCCAATGATGATTTTACATGTGGAAAATCCCCATTGGTCGGAGCTACTAACGGGTTATCGGATCCAAAACCCGACCCGATAGCTTTACGGCGTTCCGTTATGGTGGATGACATGTGTCGGTCACCCTTGACGAAAGCACTTCTGTGACGCGCGATTTATCGTCATGGAAGTGGACACTTCCGTGATGATAATTTTGGTAATGTCATGGAACACTTCTACGACAGCACAGGTATGACTATCTTGATTCTGTCATAAATTTGTCATGGATGTACATGCATGACAAAAAACGCGACCTACTATGACAAACACGTATCATTACGGAAGTGTATTTTTTTGTAGTGGAAGTAGTGGCGACGAGGGAGGCAGGGGCGTCGAGGGCGCACGACTCTGATGGCAGCGATGGCGCGCGGCTCCAGTGGGGCAGGGCCGGCGAGGGAACGACAACGGCGAGGGAGCAGGGGCGGCGAGGGAGAGGCGGCGATGGAGGAGATCGATGGGCAATTAGGGGAAAAGGACTTAGAAAAATTTGGAGCTCGCGCGGGGTTAAGTCAAAATAGCATTATCGCTCGGAGGCAAAAAGCGTTATAACTAAGTTAGCTATAGCGCTTTCTACGAAAACACGCTACTTCTATAGGAAGTAGTTATTTATTTTCCTTTTTTTATTCTTATCTAAGGAATGTAGCTATAGTGCGGGCTTGTAAAATGCACTGCTGCTAACTATAGCGCTTTGTGGCAACAAGCGCTACTGCTATGCCTTTCTCCTTCGTTTTTCTTTTTCTTTTGCTTATCTTTATATTTTCTTTTTTTTCATTTCTCCTTTTTCTACTTGTTTAATTTTCATTTAGTTTTCTACTTTTTTCCATTTTATTTTCTTTGTTTAGCAATAGCGCTCCATATAGGAAGCAAGCTATTACAACGCACTTAGTGGTAGCATGCTTTTTGCAGCCTCGCTACTACTATTCCTAGCCTACCAGCAACAGTGTGGGAATTATAGTAGTAGCACTTTTACGTGCAGACGCGCTACTGCTATAACGATAGCTGTAGTGCGCTTTTATTGACATGCGCTACTCCTAAGTAGCAGTAGCACTGTGTTCTAACCAGCGCTACTACTATACCTCTGTGTATAGGGTTTTCCCTAGTATTCTAAGGAGATGCTCAATGAGTTGTCTGTTCCTCATCGGTTCCAAGAGTTGGCAAAGTTGCGACTCGTGCTGGGACCGGCATGGTGCTCGCTTGTCGGTGTACTAGAGTAGGGTTACCCTAGTATACCGAACTTGTGCACGGGCAGTCGCAGCACCCCGCGGCAAGGCTTGCCGGGCGACCGCCAAGGCCCTCTGTGGCTCCTTTTGAGCCATTCAAGAACAAAGTATTCAAGCCAAGAAGACAAGTCCCCGGCAAGAGGAGCTTGCCGAGAAGGCCACTCAAGGCACAAGACCCCGGCAAGAGGAGCTTGCCGGGAAGGCCAACCAAGGCATCTCAAGAAACTTGCCGCGACGCGCCACGCGTCCCGGCAAGACCCGACGAGCGACAAGCTTTCGGACGTGACAAGACAACGGCCGCGGCGAGCAACCACTCTCTACCTGTGCTCCAGCACACCCACCTACGTGTCGCTCTGGGACCCTTCCAGGCGTACATGGCGGGAGGCTGTGCAGCCAGGGGTACACTGTGGCAAGCGGCGCTGACAAGATCGCCATCATGGCGAGCGGTGGCGTCCCTAACGGTCCCTTTTCTGCACTGTTTGGGCGACGTAGATATGCATTTAATGCCTTTGTCCCCTGCCGTCAGGGTTAGGTATGATACACTGTGCAGGTAGTTGTACCAACCGCAGCACCTTTTCCATTTTTGCCCTCGCCTACGTTGCCACCTGTCTGTGATCCCTTGAGCATATAAAAGGAGGCCCATGCGCAACGTAGGAGGAGGGGACGAATAGTAGAACACTCGCGCTCGGTCTCGTTAGCTGTTGGTGCGTACTGTAGCACTCAGCGCTCCCGAGCAAGAACTCAATACAAACCACAAAGCAGCAGTAGGAGTATTATCTCTCCAGAGAGCTCCGAAGCTGGGTAAACTGCTCGTGTGCCTTGCCTCGATCTGCTCTTCGTGCGACCTCCGCCCCCCGCCGAACCAAAAAGGGGTTCGGTCCCCATAGGTGCTCGCGGATCAGTTTCCCCGACATCTTTGGAGCGCCAGGTAGGGGGCGTCGAGGTTGTGTGAACCTGATCCGGCGTTCACACGACCTAGATCTTCATCGACTTCATCGACATGCCGCCGGAGAAGAGGGCTTCAGAGGCGGCTGCTCCGTCCGCGTCGAACCCACCGCCGCCGGAGCAAACGGCTGGTGGGGAAGACGCCGGCGGAAGAACGGGCATCGACGAGGGAGCCCACGGTGCCGCCAGGTCCAAGGACAAGGCTGTGTTGCCCATCGGCGGCGTAGCAGGCTCCCACGACGACCGGGCGTCCGTGGATGCTCCGCGCCCATCTCAGGAGACGCGGGACCGGTAGCGTCATGGTACTCATGGTACCATACGCTTGCTGGACCCAAATCGAGCTGGCGGATCTCGGGATGCTCAAGGCCAGCATGCACGCCAACGTGCTGGCGCGAGCGAGGCACGGTCGCCTGGACGGAATACTGCTTCTTCTAACATCGTTGGAAGTCCGAGCATATCCCGCTCCTCGCACTGTTCGCCACCGCTACCCGCCACTCCAGCAGAAGCTTTGGCGCGAGCTCAACTGCTCATAGACTTCCCTCCAACGCCAGACAAGATCGACGACCGGAGGGCCACCATTCAGAGCCTCATCAGCTTCGCCAACGGCGACACTCCACGGCAGCCGACTACGCCGCAACCGTGGCAAGTCAGCCAGGCACGACCCGATGGAGACAAGACCAGTGGCGGTGCAACCACCGTGCACTCTCCGCCCCGAAGGCCAAGATCGCCGACTCGCCGGGTCCACCGCGACAGCGACTCCACCGCTTCATCAGATCCACGAGCTCGTCGCGATCAGCGCCAAGTTCTTCACGAACGACAGCAAGAAGACGCTCGCACTCGCATCGAGCGCCAAAGAGAAGCGCGGTGTCAATCAGACCGGCGCACTGGGCCCACTGTAGACATGCATGCGCCAGGGGAACCAGGCGACCTACCGTATGCGGTAGGTTGCCCTGCGTTTACTCGTGAGCTGCGACAAGTCCAGTGGCCCAGCACGAAGAATTTCAAGCCAGACGTACCAGAGAAGTACGACGGCAGGTTGCATCCATCGGAGTTCCTCAGCATCTACACCATCGCGGTGCTGGCTGCCGGGGGGCGAGACGACAAGATCCTTGCCAACTACTTCCCGCTGGTGCTCAAACCCAACGTCAGGTCCTGGCTCATGCACTTGCCGGAAAACTCCATATCTTCCTGGGCAGACCTATGCCATCAGTTTGTCGGCGCCTTTACGGGCGGCCACAAACCTCATGGCCAGGAGAGTGACCTTCACCTGCTTGCCCAGAAGGAAGGAGAGCCCTTGCGCAAGTACATCCAGAGATTCAGCCAAGTGCAACGCAACATCCGAGATGTCCACCCTGCCGCAGTCATCAGCGCGTTCCATTAGAACGTGCGTAACCGCAGGATGCGGGAGGATATGGCGATGTGCAAGATCAGAGACGTCAGCGAGCTGTATGCCCTGGCCGATAAGTGTGCACGTGCTGAGGAAGGGAGGAAACTCCCCAGAGAGGATGCAGGAGCAGGAGGATCTGACAGCGAGGATGCTGCCCCGGCAAATAAAAACCGGCGGTGGAACAACAGGAAGAGGAAAGGCAAAGACGTGCTAGTTGTTGAGCAGTCCGGCAACGACGGTGGCGCCAAGAAAGCCAAAGATGGTAGCCCCGGCAAGGAGGTTGCCGCATGCACCAAATGCCAGGCTGTGGCGGCCACCGACAAGCAGGAAGGCACCAACAAACAATACTGCAAGATCCACCGCACCAAGGGCCATCACCTCCAGAGCTGCAAGAAGGTCGAGCAGCTTGTCGAGCTGCAAAAGGCCGAGTACGAGCGACGCGACAAGGAGAAAGCCCAAGGAGGTGCTGGAGGATCCGGTACGAAGCGCACCGGCTGGGGAGGACGCCGTGGCAAGGCCAAGCAGCGGCAAGGAGACAGACCTCCCCGCGGCCGCGACAAGGATGAAGATGACGACGACGGCGAAGACATGGATGATGACGAGACCAGTGTGCAGGAGTTTCAGAAAGCCACAGAGGTCTTGTGCGTTGACGGTGGTGCTTCCCTGCATACTTCAGACCGCCAACTCAAGCAGTGGTGCGGGAAGTCAATGCGGCGGAACCACCCGTCGAATCACGCAAGCTTCTGAAATGGTCCAGCACGCCTATCGTCTTTGATATTGAGGACCACCCTGATCGCACAACTGCGGTCGGGTGCTTGCCGATGTTGGTTTCACCAACTATCCGCAACCTCAAGGTCACCAAGATGCTAGTTGACGGCGGGGCCGTCTTGAATCTGATCTCCTCCGCTGTGCTCCAGAAACTCCAAGTCTCTGACAGCGAGCTCGAAGAGACCGGCACATTCCAAGGAATCAACCCGGGAAGGAGCAAGCCGAAGGGGAAGATCATGCTGCCGGTGACATTTGGCAGCGAGTTGAACTTCAGAACTGAGAGGATCACTTTTGACGTTGCCGATTTTCCATTGCCTTACAATGGGATTCTCGGCCGTCCAGCGCTCGCCAAGTTCATGGCGGCCTCTCACTACGCGTACAACATGCTGAAGATGCCAGGCCCGATAAGTGTCATCTCTGTCCTTGGCGACAAGAAAGATGCTCTTATCTGTGCCGACAAGATCTACCGGGAAGCAGTGGCCGCAACGGAACGCGAGACACTTGCCACTGAAGCTCCCGTGGGGAAGAAGAAGACCAAGTCCGGCAAGAGTCCTGATGCTCACTCCGGCAAGCGCACCTCTTCGGAGTGCTGCGCTACCGTCGAGGACGCACCATCAAGCTCCACCGGCAAGTGTAAGAAGACAATGGCAGCTCCGCCAGCGACCAAGAAGGTGTCCGCCAAGGAGGACGACACTGGTGGTACTTTCGCCATCAGTGCCACTCTCGACCCTAAATAGGAAAGCGCGCTCGTTGCTTTCCTGCGGGCGAATGTCGATGTGTTTGCATGGCAACCGTCTGACATCCCCGGTGTTCCCAGGAAAGTAATTGAGCACCACCTTGCCGTCTGTCCTCATGCGCGGCCCGTCGAGCTGAAAGTCAGAAAGCAAGCAGTGGAGCGCCAAGAATTCATCGCAGAAGAGATCAAGAAGTTGGAAGCTGCAGGCCTCGTCAGTGGAGTGCTCCATCCTACGTGGTTGGCCAATCCTGTAGTCGTGCGCAAGGCAAACGGGAAATGGAGGCTTTGTATCGACTTTACCGATGTCCATAAAGCTTGTCCCAAAGACCCATTTTCCTTGCCGCGCATCGACCAGATTGTTGACTCCACGGCCGGATGTGACTTGCTTTCATTTCTTGACGCATACTCAGGATACCACCAGATCTTCATGGCAGAAGAGGATGAGGAGAAGACCGCATTCATCACTCCATGTGGCACGTACTGTTTCATACGGATGCCTTTCGGTTTGAAGAATGCTGGTTCAACATTTGCAAGGGTAGTCCATACTGCTTTTGAACCGCAAATACACAGAAATGTGGAAGCCTACATGGATGATATAGTGGTCAAGAATAGGGACAAAGCAACTTTGATTCAAGATCTAGAAGAGACTTTTGCAAATCTGCGCAAGATCAGCCTCAAGCTCAACCCCGAGAAGTGCGTGATTGGAGTCCCTTCCGGCAAGCTTCTCAGGTTCTTCGTGTCTCAGCGGGGAATTGAGGCCAATCCCGACAAGATCAAGGCCATTGAGCAGATTGAAGCACCGAAGCGCGTCAAGGATGTGCGGAGACTTGCCGGCTGCATGGCGGCTCTCAGCAGGTTTATCTCTAAGTCTGCTGAGCGCGCCCTGCCGTTTTTCAAAATTTTGAAAAAGGCAGGTCCAATGAAATGGACTCCGGAAGCGGAGGCTGCGCTGCACGACTTGAAGAGATACCTGTCCTCCACTCCAATACTTGTCGCACCTAAGCCACAAGAGAAGTTGCTGCTGTATCTGGCGGCAACCAATCAAGTGGTTAGTGATGCGTTAGTAGCGGAGAGGGAGGCAGATGATGAGCCAGCAACCATGGCAAGCACATCCAGCGACAAGCAGGGGGCTTCCCCGACAAGCTCTGGTCCCGGCAAAGATGGATCTGCGCAGGCGCCCGAGGAGATACAGAAGAAAATGGTGCAACGCCCAGCCTACTTTGTCAGTTCCCTTCTGCAGGGGGCTAGGTCAAGGTACTCTGGTGTGCAGAAGTTGCTTTTCGGCCCTCTCATGGCCTTGAGAAAGCTGCGCCATTACTTCCAAGCACATGAGATAATAGTTGTCTCTCGTTTTCCGCTGAAGAGGATACTGCAGAATCCAGAAGCAACAGGCAGGATTGTTGAGTGGGCACTGGAACTGTCAAGCTTTGGCCTCAAGTTTGAGAGCACTTCAACTATCCAAAGCAGAGCATTGGCAGAATTCATAGCAGAGTGGACGCCAACACCAGATGAAGAAATTCCAGAAACGAGCATCCCCGTCAAGGAGGCAAGCAAAGAGTGGCTGATGTACTTTGATGGTGCTTTCTTGCTGCAAGGCGCCGGTGCTGGCGTACTGCTTGTCGCACCCACCGGAGAGCACCTTAAGTACGTAGTCCAGATGCACTTTCCCAAGGAGCAAGCAACAAACAATACTGCAGAGTATGAAGGATTGCTTGCCGATCTTAGGATCGCGGCAGACCTTGGGATCAAGCAGCTCATTGTCAGGGGTGACTCGCAGCTTGTCGTCCGCCAAGTGAATAAGAGTTATCAGTGTCCGTTGATGGAAGCCTACGTTGATGAAGTGAGGAAGCTAGAAGAGCACTTTGTCGGCCTACAGATGGAACATGTTCCAAGAGCTCAGAACGACATCGCCGATGGCCTGTCAAAGTGCGCAGCACTTAAGTTACCTGTAGATCCAGGGATCTTTGTGCTCAAGCTGACTCAACCGTCTGTGCCACCATCAACTGGACAGATCAAGAAGAGGAAGTTGATTTCTGGTGACTATTTTCCGGCAGAGCTTCCCGAAGCCGCCGCCAAAAAGGTCCCCAAGATCAACGCCAAGAGTACTGGGGAGCAGTCTGCTCCGGCAAACCCCAGGGTTTGTTCCGTTGAAGCAGACGCTCCCGACAAGTTTTGCTCCGGCAAGCTTGCCGGGGAACGTCAAGCTCCGGCTGAGCCACAGTTTCTCGCCATAGAAGTGGATGTTCCCACAGCAGCAGATGTGCCTTTAGTCCTTGTTGTCGAGCCACAAGCTCCAACATGGGCACAGCAGATCGTCCGTTTCCTTCAAACAGGAGAACTTCCTGAATAGCAAGAAGAGGCGGAAAGAGTAGCCCGGCAGTCAAGTATGTACCAATTTGTCGACAACACACTGTACAGAAGAAGACTCAATGGTGTGAAATTGAAGTTTATTCACCGGGAAGATGGACAGAAGCTGTTGGCAGAGATACATGGAGGCATTTGTGGTCACCACATTGGCGCAAGAGCGCTTGCCGGCAAAGCTTTCCGGCAAGGTTTATTTTGGCCGACAGCCCTCCAGGATGCGACTGCACAAGTAACCAAGTGTGAAGCGTGCCAGTTTCATTCCAAGCAGATACACTAGCCAGCTCAAACTCTCCAGACGATCCCTTTATCCTGGCCATTTTCGGTCTGGGGGATCGACATCCTCGGCCCCTTCCCCCGAGCAGTCGGGGGCTTTGAGTACTTGTACGTCGCAATCGACAAGTTCACAAAGTGGCCGGAAGTGGAAGCAATGAGGAAGGTGACAGCACAGTCAGCAGTCAAGTTCTTCAGGTCAATTGTTTGCCGCTTCGGGATACCTAACAGGATCATCACCGACAACGGTACGCAATTCACGAGCCGCACCTTCATGCAGTACGTCCAAGATCTTGGCGCCAAGGTCTGCTTCGCTTCTGTTGCTCACCCCAGGAGCAACGGTCAAGCGGAGAGGGCAAATGCTGAAGTGCTGCGTGGACTCAAGACCAGGACTTTCGACAGGCTGCACGGGTGCGGAAGAAACTGGATTGAGGAGCTACCGGTGGTTCGTTGGTCGATCAGGACGACGCAAAATCGAGCCACTGGCCAGACACCTTTTGCTCTAGTCTATGGAGCAGAGGCAGTTCTCCCCACGGAACTTGTATACGGGTCACCTCGAGTGCTCGCTTATGATGAGCTTGAGCAAGAGCAGCTGCGACAAGATGACGCGCTGCTCCTTGAGGAGGACCGTCTTCAGGCTGTTGTACGAGCTGCTCGCTACCAGCAAGCTTTGCGCCGCTACCATAGCCGCAAAGTTAACGCCAGAAGTCTCGAGGAAGGCGACCTTGTTCTTCGGCGCGTTCAGTCCGCCAAGAATTCCAACAAGTTGACGCTGAAGTGTGAAGGCCCTTATCGGGTGAAACGAGTAACTAGGCCTGGCGCTGTCTGCCTTGAGACCGAAGATGGCATTCCGGTGAGCAACTCCTGGAACATTGAGCATCTTCGTAAGTTTTACCCGTAAGGCGCGGTTGCCGGACCCTGCTCCGGCAACCATCTTTTGTACAAGTCTTGCCGCTATTGCATGTGATCGTTTGTACAAAGCCAGGCGCAGACCCTGTGCATAAATAAAGCTCATGTGCTCCGCACACCTTGTCAATTTCATGCTTTTTATTTTTTGCATGAGTTATCTGACACTTTGTGCAGCGAACACCCCCGGTAAGCAATAACGAGCCATAAGGCTCCATATCATTATTTTCTCTACTTTCTTTTTTCTCAAGGAAAGGAAGGTTCCTTCGCCCACAAGTTTGCCGGCGGGGAAGGGGAAGATAATGGTATGGACCAGGCGTCGTTCAAGAAAGTCTCTCCTTGCCGGGAAGCAAACGACAGAAAAGCTAAGTTGCCAAAGTTTGAGCAATCAGATGTTTTTAAATTTTTTAAGTTATCTTCCTTGAACGACCATGCTTTGTATGGAGAACCCGTGCGCGAAAGAACCGGCTCGTGGCTAGTTGCGCCGTTAATTTGTTTCGAGTTCGCTCAACAGTTTAAGTGTGCTGCGACTAGAGTCGCGCCCTTACTTTGTTTTGAGTTCGCTCAACAACTTAAGCGAGTTGCAGCTAGTTACGACAAGGTTTCTTGTCGGCAACGGCACTGCCAGCAGGCTGCTGACGTCCCGCACTCAGCACTCGCGGCGAGGGTGCCTGCGCCGGCAAGTTCCCTAAAAGCATAGGGCAAAAACATACAAAGGAAGGAATCAAGTAAAGGAAATAACATTGCAATCACTACCCAAAATAAAGTTATATATTACAAGATAGCTTGGCGCGGCTCTAATAGACTGTTTTCGTAACATGACCAGCAGCGACAAGAAAAGAAGAAAATAGGCGGCCTAGTCCGCGCGGTCGCCCTCAACCCTCTTGATCCCGCTCACCTTGTCCACAATGGGTGCGACAAGGTCCTTGAGTGCCTCCAGATCAGCTTCTGCCGGCAGGGATCTGAGGACGTTGGTGAGGTTGAGGCCCGGGTTGCGGAAGGCTACCTTCACCAACACCTTCTGAAGAGCTCCTGCGCAGATCTTGCGCGACTCGTCGGCCAGCTGCTTTGGGGTCCTCTCCCGGAGTCGCTGGAGGGCTGTCGCCACGCCTTTGAAGAACAGAGTGAGCTTGGCGCTGGATGGGAGGGTCTCATCAGAGGGATACCCGAGATCCTCCATCCCCAGCTGCGCCAGCTCCTTGTCGATGTCTGCGGCAGCATTCACAAGACCCTCCGTCCACTGCTCCACAGTTTCTCTAAAATCGTTCTGGGTGGCGGCAATGCTCTCCAGCAGCACCTTGTCGGCCTTGATCTCCTTCTTCAGGGCCGCCTCCTGCTCCTTGGCACCGTCCAGCGTCTTGGTCAAAGCAGCCAGCTTCAGCTCAAGATCGGCGTTGGAATCCTTGGCGGCGCTAAGCTCCTTGATCTTCTCGACGAAACGACCCTGCAGCTTGCCAAAGGTGTAGGCGTCCTTCTCGCGCTCATGCTTGAGCGCGGCAAGCTCTTCACCGCTCGCCTTGAGATCAGTCTCCAGCTGCGCCACCTTCGTCTCCAGCTCCTTCTTGGCGGCCTCGGCAGCTGCGACAGCGTCCTTTGCTTCCTTGAGAGCTCCGCTGAGTGTTTGCTCGCGCGCAGCAAGCTCCTCTTCGTGGTTGTCCAGGCTGGCCTTCAGCTGCGCCAACTCGCCCTCCCGCGCAGATAGCTCCTCGGCGGCAAGCCGTTGTTGCTCTGCAACTTCTGCCTTCTCGAGGATAAAGGCCTTCTACGCCTCATCGAGCTGCACACGCTCCGCCGCCAGCGACCGGAGAGCTGCCTGGTTGAGACCTCGGAGCTCCTCCGTGCGCTTCTCCATGTCCACCCCCACCTTCGTGACAAGCGCTTCGCGGGACTCCAATTTGGCTTGTCGAGCGCGGTGGAGCGACACCAGCCTCTGGAGCAGCCGCTCTTCCTCAGAATCGCCGCTGCTACTGCTCGGCGCATCAACCAACGTCAGCCCAGCGGAGGCGAGCACCTCTCCATCCAATATTTCTCCTTCGACTGGCGCCCTGGAGCTTGACTCCCAGGGAAGCTTGATGAAGACACCATCGCCGGCCTTCAAGTATACACCTGGCTAGGGCTCGCTCTTCGGAGCCTAACGCTGCGGCAGCGGCGGGAGGATCGGTGGTCGGCGTAGCACCTGTCGCTCCTGCGGCCTCAGGGTCGTCAGTGCGATCGCCAGACCCCTCGTCAGCTGTTGTGGCGGCAGCCTTGGCGGCCTCTTCGCCGGCGGGATCATCAGCGCCAGCCGCTTCTTCGATGGCGGCGGCATCATCAACAGCAACCTCGGTCTCCATCGGCTCCGCAATAGATGGATCTGACGGCCGGAAAAGGAAGAAAAGTCAAGCAAATATCCAAAAAGAAGATCAAAAGAAGAAGAACCCAAGGGAAGTTTCGAAGAAAGAGGTTTACCTGCACCAGGCTCGGCAGTTGTGGTCTCCACCATCGGAGGACCGCTAGTGCTGTCCCATGCCGGAGACTCCTCCCTTGCCGGAGAGCTCCCCGTTGCCGCAGAGCTCTCCCTTGTCGGAGGATCCTCCCTTGCCGGAGAACGCTCCCTTGGCGGTGTAGTTGAAGCAGATGGCAAGTCAGGGGCGGTCTCCGGGTGCTCCTGGTGGGGCTGCTCTGCACCTACACAAACCAACAGTCAGATATCAGCAAACAAAGAGTATCCATGCGCGCCTAACAGCGGGAAGCAAACCATATACTTACGCTGGGGGCTGCGCTGGGGGCTGCTCTGAAGAACAGCTGCCGGGTCCGGCAAGTTTGTCTCGGGCGCACCCCCTGCTGGCACGGTGGGATCGTCCTCGATGACAATCACCGGGACCTTGGCTCTCTTTGACGCTCTCTGGGCCAGAGTCCTAAAAAGGAGTAAGTTCAGAGTAAAGCAAATGAGATACGAGACAAGACAGCAAGTATTGAAGACATACAAGTACAACAAGAATCTTACTCTTCTTGTTCCTCGTCGGAGCTGAGCGCGGAGAAGTCAAAGCCTGGCCCACCTCCGGCACGAGGAGGTGGAGGAGTAGGATCCCTTGACCGCTTGGTGGGAGCTGGAGCGGCGGACCGGGAGGACCCCGCTCCAGTTGCCGCTGCAGCGTGAGGTGCTTCCGCGGCAACAGAACTTGCCGCGGTGGAGCGTGTCGTGCGGCGCGGCGGGGGTTGACTCGTCCGCCGCTCCGCTACGTCCCCGGCCTTGCGAAGACGTCTTCTTGGTGGGGCCGGGGGCTCTGCTTATGGAGCCGGGGGCTCTGCTTGCGGCAAGCTGCCCGAAGACGAAGAGGAAGAGGAGCCGATCTCCAACGAGCCGCTCGTATCCTCGGCGGGCCCGCTCGGCCCAGCGTCATGCCCGGCAGGCTCTTCCTCGCCGGCAAGATCCTCTCGCTCGGCAAGGCTTGCCGCCTCTGCTGCCTCTGGCTCCTCCACGGTGAACCCAAACTCGCCCGCAGCTGCGGCTGCCGCCGCCTCTTCCAGCCTGGTGGCGATGCGCTTGAGCTCCTCGTCGGTTGTATCCCGGGTGAGGCCCCTCTGCTCATCGGCGTCGACCGGCACTCCTACCAAGCCATTGAAGAACGCCCACACGACATCATCCGCAGGCTCTATCCAGGCTGGGTCAATTCCATGCGAGTCGCACATCGGCATCGTTGCACGGATGCGGTCGAGCGAGGAGTTGTTGCACAGTGGAACGACGCCCCTCGGCAACCTGAACACTTCGGGATGCTGTGGGTCGTACTTGAACAGCTCCTGGAGCATCACGTTGAGCTCCAGGACAGTGAAGTTGAAGTTGAGGCCCGGCCGCAGCCTCATGATATCCGCCGCGTTCTGGAACTCCCAGGCGGGTCTCCTCCGCTCCTGCGGGGGGGGGGGGGGGCGATGCGGTGGCGAAGGAAATCTGCGCCAACCGCTCCTACAGTAAGCCCGACAAGCCTGAGGCGTAGGATCCGGGCGACGGCAATCTTCAGTCTGTCGTCTTCCAGGGCCAAGCTACTCCAATCACTGCCGCGCACTACTGGAGTTTGGCATAGGGCGGTAAACGGCTGCGGGTCCTCCTCGACAATCAGGCACCAGTCCGCCCTCCACTCCTCCCACTTGCTGCGGAACTCTCCATCCAGATAAGCATCCTTCTTACCGGCTTTTGAGATCCAGGAAATTCCGCCAGATAAGGGCTCTCCTTTCTCAACTCGAGGCGAAAAGAAGTGGTGGAAAAGGGCTACGTTTGGATGGATTCCGACAAAGTTTTCACAGAGATGTGCGAAAACTGCCATGGTCAGGACAACATTGGGGGTGAAGTCAAGGAGGCGGAGCCCATAGGTGTTCATGACATCACAGAAAAATTCAGAAAAGGGCGGGCAGAGCCCGCAGTAGAAGAACAAGGCGAAGAAATGGTACCCAGTGGGAGCCTTTTTCCAAGCGGCGGCTGGGAGTACCCTCGTGCGCGGGTGCGCCCGCGTCGCCGTCGACCAGAAGAGGTAGTAGTACTCCTTCAGCTCTTCCGCGCCAAGCCTTGGAGGGAAGATTGCCCGCTCCTTTCGCAGCGCCGCGAGCCGCTGCGCATCGACCGACTTCACCTTCTCGGCTTTCGGAGCCATGGCGGGAATGGTGAGGGAGGACGACGACGTTGGTGGTGCTGGTGGCGATGGGGGCGGAGCGCTGCTCTCCTTTGGCTTTGGGAAGAAGGGGAGTGGCGGAGATTCTCGAGGAAGGAATAGCAACGGGCAGATGGGCAAACTTCCCCTGTTTCCCCTGCTTATAAGGAGGAAGGGAGTGGACGTTCCGCTTTTCCGAATAAAGAAACCACCCACGACCTCTCCCACGACGCCGCAATCGACGCGTGCCGTTCAGGGAGGGCGCGATGGATACGGAGTAAGATACGGCATGACCCAGGCCGCGTGTGCCCGTGCCCTGTTTTGGGCCTGGCCCAACAGCGCTTGGCACCGTGTATGGCCCAGGCCTGGGGGCTCCTGTCGGTGTACTAGAGTAGGGGTACCCTAGTATCCCGAACTTGTGCACGGGCAGTCGCAGCACCCCGCGGCAAGGCTTGCCGGGCGACCGCCAAGGCCCTCTGTGGCTCCTTTTGAACCATTCAAGAACAAAGTATTCAAGCCAAGAAGACAAGTCCCCGGCAAGAGGAGCTTGCCGGGAAGGCCACTCAAGGCACAAGACCCCGGCAAGAGGAGCTTGCCGGGAAGGCCAACCAAGGCATCTCAAGAAACTTGCCGCGACGCGCCACGCGTCCCGGCAAGACCCGGCGAGCGACAAGCTTCCGGACGCGACAAGACAACGGCCGTGGCAAGGCGCTTGCCGCGGCGAGCAACCACTCTGTACCTGCGCTCCAGCACACCCACCTACGTGTCGCTCTGGGACCCTTCCAGGCGTACGTGGCGGGAGGCTGTGCAGCCAGGGGTACACTGTGGCAAGCGGCGCTGACAAGATCGCCATCGTGGCGAGCAGTGGCGTCCCTGACGGTCCCTTTTCTGCATTGCTTGGGCGACGTAGATAGGCATTTAATGCCTTTGTCCCCTGCCGTCAGGGTTAGGTATGATAGACTGTGCAGGTAGCTGTACCAACCGCAGCACCTTTTCCATTTTTGCCCTCGCCTACGTTGCCACCTGTCGGTGACCCCTTGAGCATATAAAAGGAGGCCCATGCGCAACGTAGGAGGGGGGGATGAACAGTAGAACACTCGCGCTCGGTCTCGTTAGCTGCTGGTGCGTACTGTAGCACTCAGCGCTCCCGAGCAAGAACTCAATACAAACCACAAAGCAGCAGTAGGAGTATTATCTCTCCGAAGAGATCTGAAGCTGGGTAAACTGCTCGTGTGCCTCGCCTCGATCTGCTCTTCGTGCGACCTCCGCCCCCCGCCGAACCGAAAAGGGGCTCGGTCCCCATAGGTGCTCGCGGATCAGTTTCCCCGACATCGCTCGAGCCAAAACTTTCTTTCCAGATATGGATCCATCTGAGATGGTTGGCGAGTCCCCACAATTTAAACTAGATGGGACGAAATTCCCTCCAGAGGACTTTGTGTGTTGTGTGAAGGAAACCCGGGTGGCGGTGACCCAACTGGTAGAAGAGCTGGACATAGCCAAATATCAACCCGCCTATTCAGAGGATAACAAGCGCATCAACCCACATAAGTTCAAACCTTTGACTCCCGTGCCTCCTCGACATAAGCAAACTTTTGCCCCTGACGCCGACCCGTCTTCTATAATCACTGATCATTCAAACCTCCAAGTTTTGTCCACCATTCAGTGGCAACCAAGGGACCTCCAGACAGAGACGATGAGCCACCGCAAGCTGACTTGACAGCGACCGATGTGGAAAGCCAACTCAGAGTTGTCCCGCAGAGCTCTGGGGCCGTCTTGAATGAGTAGCTATCTTTGTGAAAAACTATGATATCCAGACGTGGCTTCGCTTGTAATAGGGCTAGGAAAACACTTGTGCGTCTGTGGTGCCATCGTGCCCTTGACACTCCTTGGTATATGTTGTAGAAAAATTGAGCCGGTGCGATGTTTGATAACCCGCCGATTTATCCTTAAGAGTTTCGGTTGTCATTGTTCTGCTTGCAGTAATGAGCCGTCGTCTAAATGATAGCCTGGGTCATATGACCCAGAGACTCTGTGATCAAAATGACCCGGTGTCATATTGACTCGGCGACTCTTGGTCGATAGAAGCTCAATCTTGATCAAAATAACCCAGTGGCTTATCGACCTGGCCACTCATGGTTGATATAATAACTTGATTAAAGAGCAGAATATCCTATAAAACAAAATTCAATAACACAAATAATAATAAGTGTTAAGCTGGCTTTCGAGGCATGACAAAAAGACCGTCTTTCGAAGCTCGAGTCTTGCTTCAATGAAGTTGCCATTATAGCCCATGGTTTATCCTAGCTTTCTGTAAGCCGACTTCACGGGACACAAGCCGGTGTTTTAACCTGGACAAGTTCAGGGTCATAATAGATAGACTGTCAAGACGCCGTGTCACCTTGCTGGACTAACATCAAGCAGACAGGCAGGTTTAACAAAGATATATAATGGTATATACCGGGTCAAGAGGGATGTTAATAAGTAAACTCGATTAGTTGGAAGCCCCCAAGTGACCTAGCTACGATCAGAAAATAAAGACTCATCCACAAGATGGGAAACAAAACAACGAAGGACCCTAGTTTTGAGGAAGCAAACTTTATTATAATGATCATAGTGATATATTGTCACAATCCGGATTTGGTAAAATCCAAGTCTCTGTGCTTACTGTGCTATCCCTGGATCATAACTAGCACACACAGTAACAAAAATGAATATCAGTAAGACATACATCATTCTACAACAACGGTAGATCCAGATATAAATATAAATCATACCTTAGGCACAGCTCAAGCTGGTAGATAATACAACGGAATTATACGTAGTCGCTAAGTTAGGCTCCATCCACGCCACTAGGCTCGTTGAGTGTAGACCATAACCCTATCATCTCTTACTCTGTCGAGATCTGCACATGACAGGTGCAGATGAGTATGTGGAATGTACTCACAAGTTGCAAAGAAGAGTATAACAGATTATATATGCAGGGTAAGTATTGGTGGAGGGTTCCTTTGCATAAAGCCAATTTTCTACTATACTAAATTTTGTAAACTTTGTTTGAAATAGAAATAGTTTTTTAGTATAAAAGATAAGAGTGAGACACTTGGATATACGCACCAGTGCTCATTCTCCAAAATAGTTTTTAAAATATACATAAGGTTCAAGTGAAACACATTTACTGTGCTCATTCCTCAATTTTTACACTTAAAAAATAGACTTTTAGAAAAGAAAGGGGAGATTCTTCTTCAGTCCAAGACTCCAGTTGCTCAAAATTGCCCATAACGAGGGGCACAGCTAATCGATTAGGTTAAACCCTCTGCAGAGGTCGTACGCGTTCCCCACTTGACACAACCAACCTCTTTTATCGTTACACACTTGGGTGTACGACTAGGAGGAGATTGTGACGAAGCCTTTCCGTAACAGTCCCCTATACCTGACCAAGCCGCCCGCAACTTAGGCAATGAAAGCCCCTCTCCGATGGCGGTCTTGAGGTAAGGGTTTCCCATTAGTACTAATCTAAGCCAGAGCCCATAGTAGCATGTGGCTGTACTGGAAGCTACATCAAACTATACTTGGAAGATCTCCTTCCCCTGGATGGCAATCCCCACCAAAAACCTGTGTGCAAGACCCCAGTCGGGCGCATTCACTGCAAGACCCTGATGGGCGCAATCACTTGTAGACGCTCCCGTCTATACCATTCCGCCCAACGAGTAGAAGTAAAATAGTATATAGTTTTGGTTTTCAAAAGTTTTCACCAAACATTGCCCCAAGAGAGGGCAAGTTTATTTGTTTAAAACTTGTTTGATTTTCAACCCACCCATTTGTGCAAGCGCGGCCAAGCATGGTAGTTAGTCCTTCTGGCTCTAGCTAAAAATAATACTTTGCAAAACTTTTATAAAATATGCATAGTATTAAAATTTAAAGAGATATGCATAATATGAAAATATAGGTCAAAGCATGATCAATTTGCAACTTGCCTGAGTCTTGAAGTTGATTCCCTACTTGTTATCGTCACTCCTTTACATTACGATATATCTAAGGACGAAAGAAAATACTTCAACACACAACAATTCAAATAAAGATCCAAAAAAGAATCAAATTAACAATAAAAACACATTCTTAGGATATTTATCATGTCGTGGCTATGGTTGAGATAAGAAGTTTCTTTAGATGGGAATGTGTCACAGATTTTATTCTAGGGTGGGTCAAGTTGGTTCAAGGGAAGATCATGGTGTCAATATATAGAGTGATTGAGAGACAAGTTTTGATAACCAAATTTCCATAAATAAACTATTTAGAATATTAGACTTGTGGTCGACTATGAGAATGGAAAGTTATGAGTTTAGGGAATTGAAACTAATAATTGACTAACTCCAAATTTGTGTGGTAGTAACATATGACCACAGAGATTTGTAGGGATCAATCTAAGAGATTTATCTAAGCATAAAATCTAATTGGTCGAAGATGTTAAATTATGAGTAAGGAAAGTGATTTTATGGTGTAGAGGCTAAAACATGAACTAAGCATGGTTAAAAAATGGTATGGGTCCTAACAGATAGGTATGGTTCTAATTGCCAATTTTTATATAATAAGCTTTTGGGTATGAATTATAGATTAAAAGGTATGCCAAAATATTCAATTTACCATTTAAATCAAAACTAAATTTTAGTTTGCTCAAAATTGAAATTTTATAATTGCATAAAAAACTACAGGTTCCAGCAAATCTGGGGATATCTTATTTGTCGAAATCGGACATATAGTTTGGGAGATACGAATTTCCGAAGTTTATATATTTTTTCTGAAAAATGACTTACGGAATTTTAGAGGACGCTTGCTGGAGTTGTCGCCGGAGTTGGGGAAGAAGGTCGGCAGAGTTGTGGAAGAAGGTCCCCAAAGTCAAGTAGCAGGGGAACGGCGAAGTGCTCGACAAGGGGAGTCAGTTGGATAAGGTAACGAACTCGGCCTTGTCCCTTGGCGGCGTGGAGCGGCCGCCGGAGCTGCCGAACTCCGACGAGCAATTGCTCGCAGAGGAGGGCGAGGTAGAGAGGGGTTTTCTTGGGAGGGAATGAGGACTGTCAGGTTCACCTATGGGTACTACTTATAGGAGAGGAGGAGGTCAAAATTCGAGCAGATGGTGATGCTTAATTGTGGCTATTCCTCTGCCTTGTAATGGCCACTATGGGAGTTGCCCAGGAGCACTGAGGAAGGCAAAGGGTCAAGGGAGTAGAGAGGGTTCCATTCAGAGAAGTTTCGGGGTGAGGAAGAGGAGGGGAAGAGGTACAGGCGTCCATGGCTGTAGGCTCTCTGTAGGTGTTCGTGTTCGTGAAGGAACGAAGAAAGAAGGAAGAAGATGTTACCTGGAGTTGGGCTACGGGGACAAAATTAACATGGCCCTTAGTGGAACTGGCCCAGGGAAAAGAATAGAAGTGGGCTTGGTCCAATTATGCTTAGGATAGAATTACCCATTAATCTTATTTTTTTTAAATGTGCAAAACGTTTTTCTAAAACAACATATAAAATAAATGTTCACATAATATTTCATAGGAGTCCAAATGAAAGAAATCTAATTTGATTTTTTAACAAGTCTCAAAAAGTTTTTTTTTGACAATCAGAACAACTCACTCAATTATAACTTATTATTAACATTCCAAAATTTGGAAAATTTTGGGATGTTACAAACTACCACCCTTAAAAGAAATCTCGTCCTCGAGATTTGCAGAGGCTAGCAAGAAATAGGTTAGGGTTTGGGTTCCTTGGGTTACTCCCCTAGGGTTTGGTCATATCATCTACATGTTTGAGGTTAATCCTTTTGCCTCCTTTCTTGAAAGAATGTCTTCTATTAAGTCAATTCCTCCAGTTCTTCGGCATACCTAAGTCTGATACTTCTGGCACCATTATGGAGTCTTTGTTGATTTGTCGCATGACCCAATTGTCCTTGGAGGGTGTTGGGGTGCTACCACCCTTAAAAACAAACTTGTAGGAATTTCCAAAATTTCTTTATTCCATGTTGGTTATTCATTGAGTTTTTGTGGTCTAGAACTGGGCTTTTCCTCAAAAGAGAAGTCTTTCTCAAAATCCATAGATTCGAAAACTACTTCCGAGACTCTCATGATGGCTGATAGTTTTCGATGGAACTCCTTTAAGATCATCGCATTTTCCCTCACCGTTCATCAACGTTAGGTACGTTGCCTATCTATATTGGTAATACGTCTTACCATTATATGGTTTTCAAGCTTGTCCTGTTATGGAAGTATACAATAAGAGTCTCCGGTATGGGGGCCAATCCATCCCGTACTCGAATCATTACTTCATATGTAGACAGGTGAATCATGTATTCTATCACTCGGTCTTTCTCACTCCTCTTCAAGAGGTCTTCACCTGCAAAACTAATAAACGTTTTTGGGTGGCGATCACCCTACGCCGGTCCCGTTAAAACTTGCATCCGTAAAATAACGGAATTTCCTCACTTCTTCATTGCTTTCTTCAGATTTGTATGATAAGACGAGATTTAATTAGAAACTTCTTGAATTCTTCCCAAGTAATTTCCCTTTTGGGATTTGTCGATGGTTATACGCATTTTCATCCAAGTGTCAACCTCTTGAATGAAATACTGAGGAATCATACTTCTCCTTCTTCTTTGGTTTTACCTTGGCGTATTTCATTACTCTTTCTATATTCTGATCCATCTTTCTGCTTCTGAATGTGTCAGTTGTCCCATCAAAATAATTCCATCCATCTATGGGGTTTAAGGTTTGGTCAGAGAGGAGATAGAGTTTTAGATTACAAGGAGCAAGAATATACATACAATCAATCATTCAACAACTCATATGTCGACGTTTCCTAACGGTTGTAATAGGACCATTTACTATGGTTTCGTCACGATGTCTTCACTCCCTTAGTTCTTGAAAGTCTTCGGTGCATGGCGTTTTGAAAGTGCGTTATATCGACTAGAGGGGGGGGGTGAATAGGCGATTTTTATGAGATTCTTCACTGAGGAATTTGCTAGTGAGGAAATTCCTAGCGAAGAACTACTAGCAGCGGAATAAGTACTCAGAGCTAAACATAGAAGATTACATGCATGGTCATCATGATGAAATGAAGACAAACACAGAGTACAGAAAGCGTAAACAGAGGATAGCACAAGATGAAGACAAACAGACTGAAGAAATTGAACTGAGGAAATTGAGAAAGTCTTCAGTCAAAGTCTTCAAACACAGATATGAACAAACACACAACACAGTAATGAGGAAATGAAAGTGTTGACGAAATAGAACCAGTAAGCTTGGTGAAGACAATGATTTGGTAGACCAGTTCCAACTGCTGTCTCAATTGTACATCTTGTTGGAGCGGCTGAGTATTTAAACTCGAGGACACCTAGCCCCGGACACACAGTCCTCACCGTATTCTCCTTGAGCTAAGGACACACAGTCCTCGCCCAATCACTCGTGGTAAGTCTTCAGGTGACTTCCAAACCTTCACAGACTTGGTCACTCGGCGATCCACAATTCCTCTTGGATGCTCTAGACCTTGACGCCTAACCGTCTGGAAGAAGCACAGTCTTCAAAGTTAACAAGCGTCGGATCCACGCAAGATCAATCTCTTCAGTGATGCTCAATCACTTTGGGTTTGTAGGTGTTTGGGTTTGGTTTCGATTTTCCTCACTTGATGATTTTCGCTCAAAGTCCTCGGAGGATGGGTTGCTCTCAAATGACAAGTGTTAAGTTCACGTGGAGCAGCCAACCGGCTAGTGGTTGTAGGGGGTGGCTATTTATAGCCTAGGGAGCAGCCCGACATGATAAAACATAAATGCCCTTCAATGATATGACCGTTGGATGGATAAGATATTTTCGGACAGCTGGCGCGTAGCACAGCAACGGTCGGAAATTTGAGGTACAAATTCCTCAGGGCTATCATGTACCTCACTGTGTAGGCAATTCGCACTGGCAAATTCCTAACTCCTCAGTCAGAGCAAAGTCCTCAGTGACCAGAAGAACTGCGTCTCTGTCACTGAAGAAATTGACTGAACTGTATGAGATTTCCAATGGCTTCACTCGAAGGGATTGGTAGGTGTAGGATTTGAGATGAGCATCACATGGAAATTTTCTCCTTAGTATTTCCTCGACCCCCTTTAACAGTACGGTGTTTCCTATGACTCAAGAAAGAGAAAATGAAACTACGAAAACAAAAGTCTTCACGCTTCATATTCCTCGAATGATAACCAAGTCTTCAAGGTCACACCAATTTCTTCACTTTCAAAGTCTTCAGAAAGTCTTCAAAGTATCAAAGTCTTCAGTTGAAGAACTTCATTTTTAGGGGTCGACTTTCTCTGTAAATATCAAACTCCTCATAGACTTATAGACCTGTGTACACTCATAAAAGCATTAGATACTTAACCTATAAGTCTTCAATACACCAAAATCACTAAGGGGCACTAGATGCACTTACAATCTCCCCCTTTTTGGTGATTGATGACAACATAGGTTAAGTTTTCAACGGGGATAAATATATGAAGTGTAGATACTGATATTGAGGAATTTGATTGCAAGATATAGAAGAACTCCCCCTGAATATCTGCATAGTGAGGAATTTGCTTTTGAAGCAATGCACACTTGAAGAGTTGAATCATGGAGATCTCCCCCTATATCTTGTAATTCATACACGCATTTGATATATAATATGAAGAATTTTAAATGCCTGATGAAATATGGCGCCTGATGTAATTCAGCATGCGTGCAATAATATTAACGAGGAATAAGCATGCCGAATAGTGCATCAAAGTATCAGAGCATAGTGCAACAAAAGTATCAGAGCACCATTGGGTTTAAGATTACAACTCGATCCAATAAAAGTTTCGAAAGAACGAGAGTTGTAACTTAGCAAAAAAATGATGTATAAGGGCGTTAAACTAGACCTGCTTGAAGACTAACTCAAATTTCTCCCCCTTTGTCATCGAATGACCAAAAGGATCGAAACTGAGGACTAACGCTCCTGAAGATAATCAAGTTGATGAAGGAGCGCCAGCGTTGTTGGGGTCGGTCGTTGAAGTAGGGCCTGCCGCAGTGTCGTCCAAGTCTTCATGTTCATCAGTGTCGCGTGATGAAGAATATGAACTGGCCACCAAAGAAGGAACTGGGACCTTCTTTTATTTCTTCGGAGGAGGTGCAGACCTGGCAAATTCTTCCTTGAGACCCATGTTCTTCAGATCATCAGCGCTGTAGACTTGAGATAGAACAACCCAGGTGCGGTTGAGGGTTTCATGAAGGTAGTAGTGGTTTTTCTTCACTGCATTATGTGTTGCAGTCATGTTGTGAAGAATAGAACCAAACTGACGCTTGACCCATTTGTGATTGCGATCAACCTTTTGACGAAGACTGAGGAGTAAGTCACGATCAGTCATCACCCTGGGTGCTGTGGCTTGAGGATTTGGCTTGGCAGTGTTGGCGGCAGTGTCATGTGTGGCAGAGTCATCATTCGTGGAATAAGATGCAGCCTTGCGAAATTGTCCATCCAATGGACGAATGCCTTCATCTATCACAGCAGTAGCTTTGCTCTTTTCTTCAGCAGAGGAAAATGTCCTTTTGAGGACTTCAATGGGAGGCAAGCAGCTACAGTGGTTCAGAGTTTCAGCCTTGTAATTGAGTGAAGACCTTGTCCTGATGAATCTCATAATCCATGGCGCATAAGGCTTCAGCTGAAATGGTGACATAGCAATGTTGGCCAGAGTCCTCATGAAGAAATCATGGAAGTTGACGGGAACGCCATGAAAGATGTGGAAAAGCATATTCTTCATGATGCCAACGACTTCTTCATCACTTGAGTCGTGGCCTTTGATGGGACTCATTGTCTTCGTCAAAATGCGATAGACAGTCCTAGGCACATACAACAATTCCTTGACGAGGAATGTGGTTTGAGGGGCTTGCCCTGGCTTCAAAGGCTTCATCAGCACTTGCATATAGTGATTTGAAAGCTCAGGTTCGTTGTAAACACAACGTGCATCTTCAGTGGGTGGACTCAGAGGAAGGGCACGAAGCAATTCAAATGCCGGGGCCTTATAATGCGTATTCTCAGTCATCCAGTCCAGAACCCATGAATTCACATCTTCAGAGTTGCCGATGATGTGTAGCGTTGCATAAAACTGAAGAATGAGTTCTTCATTCCAATCGCATATGTCAGTGCAGAAATTGAGCAGCCCAGCGTCGTGAAGAACACTGAGGACTAGCGTGAAGCACGGCATAGACTCCATATCCACATGAGTAATATGTGCATGGTCGAAGACTTTGTCCTTGTTGAAAAGCACTGAGGAATAGAAATTAGCTTGACTGGCAGTCCAGAAACGCCTCTTCCTTATGCGAGCAGAGTCATAAGGGTTGTATTCAGTCAAGAACACGTGCTCGCCAAAGAAGTCTTCAACCTTGAACTTTTGTTTCCTTGAGAACGGATCCTTTGGCTTGGGCAGAGGAGTGTCAGTGAGTTGCATCACTACCTCAGGAATCACAATCTCAGGTTCTTCAGGCTGAGGAATTTCAGGTTCTTCCTCAGGTGCAGTCACCTTTTCAGTATCAGCAGCAGTTTCTTCAGCACTAGTGGCTGGAATTTCTTCATTCATAGATGCAGTGGGATGAGTTTCTTCAGAGCCCATCGGAACAGTTGGTGCAGGGGAGTGAGGAATTTGCTGCAGCGGGGTGAAGAGTGGGGAATTGGGATGCTGACTTTCCCAAAAGTCGTCATTCATCAACGGAGTTGTGCTTCCAATATCCACATCTTCATCCTCTAATTCTTCAACACCAGCCTCTTCAGCAGTAAACTGAGGCATTGGTGATGAGACCATTGGGGTTGAAGGGATTCCATCCACTTCAATTTCTTCATCAATCTGCTCTGAGGAAGCAGCAGACTGAGTTTATTCTTCTGATCCACTTGGGATCTCATATTCTTCACCAAAAGGAACAAGGTCCTTTGATGGCATGGATGAGATAGGAACAGCATCAATGGGATTTGCAAACGAGCTGGTCATCGGCTTCATCTTCTTTGGGGCTGAAGATTCTGAAGCAGTTGATGCTTTCCTTTTCTTCACTGTAGCTCGCTCTGCAGCCTAGGTCTTCTTCACATCCAATGCAGATGGAAGGATAGGAGTTGGTGTAGGCGCAGGTGGAGTTGAGGAATCTGGTTGATTTTCCTCAGGAGCAACTGATGCAGTTGTCCTTTCTTCTTCAGTTTCTTCAGCCGCACCACTAGTGGATGCACTGGCAATTTCTTAAGTGGCTGGAATGGAGTCATCAGCCCTGGAACTAGCATTTTCTTCAGCAGCCTGAAAGTCATCAGCGGTGCTGGCATGTTCTTCAGTTTGCTGAACAGATGCTTCAGCTTGAGGAACTTCTTGTTGCGATGGTGCTGCAACATTGGTGAATTTCTCAGTCAGTTGCACAAACCTGACTTTTGCTCCTTTCCAGTCAGCATAGTATGCATCAAATTCATCGCTGAGGGCTTTGATGTCAGCTTGCATCTTGATGAGTTCTTCAGGCTTCATCGTGAGAACATTTTTCCTCAGCAGTTTCTCTTTCCTGTACTGCGATTTCTTGATCTGCCTGGCCCTATCATATTTCCACTTCTCTTCTTGGATGAAGTGAGTCAGCATGTGACTTTGGCTAGGTGTCAGCTTGAATTCAGGCATAGGTGTGTTGGGATCCTTATGCCAGATATCGATGTAATCGAGGATCGCCCTAGGATCCAGCAGTAGGGGCACAGGTGTGCCTTTGGCCTTAGCGGCCCTTTCTTGGCGGTCCCTGATGATTTCAGCAAGTTCTTCATCACCTTCATCATCATTAGACGGTACAATGAAGACTACCTGCTTCTTCTTAGGTCTTGGGCGAGTGCCGCGTCCAGCAGTAGCCTTTTTCTTCAGCAAAGAGGGTCCATCTGAGGAACTTGGTGCAACTGAGGAACTAGCTGAGACACCAGAGGCAATAGGGATGCCTATAGTCCTTTGGCATGTGGCAGGATGCGCAGGTGCTGAGGACTTTGTCGGATCAGCTGAGGACTTTGGAGGAGGTGCTGAGGATTTTGGAGGAGCAGGGGCAGCTTGAGGAATTTGCTTTGAAGACTTTAACGTTTCTGGCCGTGAGGGCGCGGCAGAGGAACTTGGCCATGAGGTCATTGCTGGGGAAGCAGTTGGCTTGCGAGCGGGCTTCTTGAGCATCGATTTCCTCGGCTTGACAGAGGCCTCAGTGGCAGCAGCAGCAGCAGCAGAGTCTTCATTGAATTTCCTCACTGCTTCTCTGGCTTGTCTTGCCAATTTGGCTTGGCGCTTGGCCCATTCTTCAGGAAAATCCTCACCGCGCTTGATGCTAGTGGGATCAACCTCTTGGCCAGGTGCCAATGGGGCTCTTGGGCATGGAGTGTTCAGTGCGAATTTCTTCATGTACTTTAATTGACGTATCTTTACTCCCTCCATTCACGTGCCCATCTCCGTTCAATCCTCTGAATGCGCACCTTGCGCTGATTTGTATCTTCTTTGCCGAATTTGGATTCATCAGGCGTGCAGTAATCTTTATAAATATCCTCAGGGATTTCAAACGCAGTCATAACCTTAGGCTTCTTTCCTCCTTTCTGAGGCCTTTTACCTTCAGCCATTTTCTTCAGTTGAGGAATTTGAACAATCGAATTCTCTGAAGAAGTGTGCAACTTTTCTTTGAGGAACGCTGCAAATGAGTTAAGTTGATGAGAACCTAATGATTCAGCAACGGACATGTGTACCTGTGAACAGAGTATAGTTGCGAGGAATTTGAAGAGGTCATATGCGTTCTTAGAGGGTTTTTCATAAAGAACAAGTTTGACGAATTTGACCAGATGCGTCTTGAAGAATTTTACTAAGCGTGCTTTATCTTAGGTTCCAGAGTTGTATAGATCGAAGATCCACACAATTGAGGAATCTTGAAGAAAATGATGCTTAGGGAAATGAGTCAAGAACAGATAACTTGTGAGGTGTTTTGTGTGTGGGGATTTGAAGAATAAAACACCTTTGAAGATTTTGTAGAAAAGTTTCGAATCAAAGAGGGCAGTAAAAGTAGCTTTTAATTACCCTGAATGAAGAACACGACGAACTGAGAGTTGAAATAGTGAAGTTTGTCGATGCATACCTTCCACACCCTAACTTGGCGGAGGAAGACGTCTACGGCGGCGGCGGAGGTGAAGATTTCCGCGGTCGGCGCGAGTACGTCGGCGATGAGGTCGAGGCAGTGAAGCTCTTCCTCACAGGCGATGATGGAGTAGCGGCGACGGTAGGGTTCGGGAAGCTCGAGCGGGAGAGTGAGCTCGAGCGGAGTAAAAGAAGTGAGGAAGGGGACAGGGGTATTTATAGCCACGGTGAAAAAATTGTTTGCCCGAAGATTTAGGATGAACGTGCCCCTGCCCGTTCTCCTTCTCACGACATGTGTCACCCACATACTGTGTAGTGGAGATCGTGTAAGATCATGGGTGAGTAAAATAATGCATCTTGGGATGCGGAACGGTTTGAGCGGCAAAACCGAAAATTTGGATAAGGTTAGTTTTAACGTTTCGTTCGCAATTTCTTCAGCTGACAAGGACACAGTGAAGATTTTGAACAAGTTTCAAATAGAACGCACATGAAGAATTTGTGAACAGATTGGATTGAGTATAGCATAGAGGGGAAGGGTCCGATAGAATTCACTTAGCAGAAGATCTAACTTGAAGAAATAGCTATAAGTGAATGCTGTAGAGGACATAAACTCATATATAAATGTATAGCCAATGAAGAAAAACGACGACACAAGTGAAGATTTTGCAAGTTGAAGAATTTGAACAATGGAGGAATTTCAAAAGTTGAGGAAAAACTCAAATTGAAGATTTTAAACTTTTGTGGTGGCGTGACCCACCGTATAAGAATGATGATTTCAGACATCACGTACAATTGTCGTAGGGTTCTGAGAATCAAATTCTTCATTAATTTCTTCAGACTTAGAGTGTTATTCTTCATTGATTGAAGAAAAACGTTTCTTCATGTGTTGCACATCTAAGTCATCAATTTTGCATAAGTGTTAGGATGAGTGCCTTTTCAAAGTACATTCGAAGACTCTAAGATATTTAGCTCACACCACAACTTGCTAAATCTCTTCTCACCCAAGGGCTTAGTGAAGATATCGGCTAGCTGTTCCTCAGTCTTCACATGCTCAATAGAAATGTCGCCCTTCAACACATGATCACGAAGAAAATGATGACGAATCTGAATGTGCTTTGTCTTCGAGTGCTGAACTGGGTTGTGAGCAATCTTGATGGCACTCTCATTGTCACAGAGGAGATGCACATTCTTCACGTTGATACCATAGTCCTTGAGTGTTTGCCTCATCCATAGCAGTTGAGCACATCAAGAACCAGGAGCAATGTACTCAGCTTTAGTAGTAGACAGTGATATGCAGTTCTGTTTCTTCGAGGACCAACAGACCAAGGATCGTCCGAGGAAATGACAAGTACCAGATGTTGACTTGCGGTCCACACGGTCACCGGCATAGTCAGAGTCAGAATATCCAATGATATCAAAATCCGAGCCCTTGGGATAACATAATCCTAGTGTTGGTGTGTGAGCTAGATATCAAAAAATATGCTTCACAGCCTTATGGTGTGATTCCTTCGGTGCAGCTTGAAATCGGGCACACATGCAAACACTAAGCATTATATCTGGCCTAGATGCACATAAGTACAATAAAGAGCCAATCATGGAGAAGTATACCTTATGATCGAAGTCAGTACCATTTTCATCAGTGCATAAATGACCATTTGTGGGCATAGGAATTTTGATGCCTCTGCAATCTTGCATGCTGAATTTCTTCAAGACATCCTTGAGGTATTTCTCCTGAGATATGAATATGCTGTTTCCCTGTTGACGAATTTGAAGACCTAAGAAGAATTTCAACTCTCCCATCATAGACATTTGATATTCTTCACTCATCATATAGGCAAATTCATCACTATAACGTTGGTCAGTACAGCCAAAGATGATATCATCAACATATATTTGGCACACAAACAGTTCACCATCATAAGATTTAGTAAACAGAGTGGGATCGAGTGAACCGGGTGTGAAACCTTTCTTCATGAAGAATTCCTTCAATGTATCATACCACGCCCGTGGGGCCTGCTTGAGGCCATAGAGGGCCTTGTTAAGTCTGAAGACTTTGTCAGGATGTTTTGGATCTTCAAAACCTGGGGGTTGAGAAACATATACTTCTTCCTCAAGCTTACCATTGAGGAATGCACTTTTCACATCCATTTGATATAAGATGATATCATGATGGTTAGCATAAGCAAGTAATATGCGAATAGCCTCAAGTCTAGCAACAGATGCAAAAGTTTCATCGAAATCAATTCCTTCAACCTGTGTGTAGCCTTGAGCTACTAGTCGTGCCTTATTCCTCACCACAACACCATTTTTATCTTGCTTGTTGCGGTAGATCCACTTTGTGCCAATGATGTTATGCTTGCGAGGATCGGGACGATTGACTAGTTCCCATACATTGTTGAGCTTGAACTGATGTAATTCTTCTTGCATGGCCTGAATCCACTCAGGTTCCAGAAATGCTTCATCTACCTTAGTGGGCTCTGTGATAGAGACAAAAGCAAAATGCCCATAAAAGTTAGATAGATGTGAAGCTTTTGAGCGTGTGAGAGGACCTTGTGCTCTAATGTCATCGATGATCTTCTCCACTTGCACTTCTTTTGCAACGCGAGGATGAGCAGGTTGTCGTTGAGGAATTTGATCAGCATTTTCTTCAGTATCAATTTCCTCAGCATTTTATCCAGGTTCATCAGCTCGACGTTCTTCATGTTTTGGAATGAATTCTTCAGCAGATTCTTCAGTGGGGATGGCATCTTCAGTAGCCTTGTGCTTGATAGAATCCTCAGGTGCTGGTTCATCTAACACAGAAGGTAGGTGCTCTCTTTGCGAGCCATTAGTTTCATCGAACCACACATCTACAGTTTCAACAATCTTGTGAAGAACATTGTTGAAGACTCAGTAGGTGTGCGAGTCCTTTCCATAACCAATCATAAAACCTTCATGTGCTTTCGGTGAAAATTTAGAGTTGTGATGAGGATCCCTAATCCAGCATTTAGCACCGAAGACTTTGAAATAACTCACATTGGGTTTCTTGTCAGTGAGGAGTTCATAGGCAGTCTTCTTGAAGAATTTGTGAAGATATACTCTGTTGATGATGTGGCACGCAGTATCAATTGCATCAACCCAGAAACGACGAGGGGTTTTGTATTCATCGAGCATAGTGCGAGCCATCTCAGCAAGAGTCCTGTTCTTGCGCTCCACGACGCCATTCTGTTGAGGAGTATAAGGAGCAGATAACTCATGAGTAATACCAAGTTCATCAAGATATTCATTGAGACCCGAATTCTTGAACTCATTGCCATTGTCACTTCTGATGTGTTTGATCTTCACACCAAAGTTGGTTGAAGCCCTTGAGGAAAATCGTTTGAAGACTTCCTGCACTTCATGTTTGTAAGAGACAAGGTGTACCCATGTGTAACGAGAGTAATCATCAGCAATAACAAAGCCATATTGAGATGCTTCATTTGAAACAGAGGAATAGTGATTAGGACCAAAGAGATCCATGTGACGCAATTCGAATGCTCGAGTAGTGGTCATGATGGTCTTTGCTGGATGCTTGGCCTTTGTCATCTTTACAGCTTCATAGGCACCGCATAAGTGATCCTTGAGGAATTTGACATTCTCAATGGCAATGACATGCTTCTTCTTTGCAAGCGTGTGCAAATTCCTCATGCCAGCATGACCAAGTCGTCGATGCCATAGCCATCCTTCTGAAGCTTTTGCAAGTAGGCACACGGCTGGTTGTGACTCTGCAGAGAAATCAACAATATACAAGTCTTCTCTCCTAAAGCCTTCGAAGACTTTGGAATTGTCAGCTTCCATAATCACAACACAACGATACTTGCCAAAGACAACAACCATATCAAGATCACAAAGCATTGAGACAGACATAAGGTTGTATCCTAAGGACTCAACAAGCATGACTTTGTCCATGTGTCGATCCTTTGTGATAGCAACTTTACCTAGACCCAATACCTGACTTTTGCTTTTATCAGCGAAGATGATATGCTTCATATGTGACGATGATAAGGGAGCATCCATCAAAAGATTCTTGTCACCAGTCATGTGATTTGTACATCCACTGTGAAGTACCCACTCAGTGGCTTTGGGTTGATCATCCTGCAGATGAATTAGTGCAACTTACGACCTCATATACTTCAGCAGTGAAGAATATGATATCACAATTCATCAGATCAATTTCATCAAGCAGTAGGACAGATAAAACAGAGGGAGGACGTGTGAAATGAGAGTTCATTTCATCATGGTTAGCCTGCGTCCTTTCAGGCATTTTTGTCAGGTCCCCAGCAAATTCTTCAGACGTTACGGTATGTCTGGAGACCCGGCCCTGCATAAGAGATTAGTTCTTTTTCTTCACCACCCACATCTGAAGGGGTGGCAAAGAGTTCATCACTCTGCAAGCTCCATATGAGAATGGTGGCATAGCGGCCAAACCATTTCGTTTCACATAGGAGCGGTTAGGGTAAGCGTATGAATAAGTAGAGAAATTCTTCGAGGACTTATGAACATAATAATTTGAAGAATAATGCTCATATTCATAGTCCTTGGCTCTTCCCTGCGAAACAGAGTTGTTAGCACGATGATGTTCATATGAGGATTTTGATCCATGTGAGGAATTTGATCCCCTTGAGGAATTTGGTCCGTATGAGGACTTGGATCCATATGAAGAATTTGGTCCATATGAAGAATTTGATCTGGGGTTCCTTTTCTTCACAGCTGGTGTCATGAGGACATTCACCTGAAGACTTTCAAGGCACCTTTTGGGAACCCAGATTTTCTTCATAGGGGAACCGTTCCTGCAGTTAGTGCCAACATATCTAGCAAATACTTCACCATTCTGATTTTTGAACAGTTTATAGTTGGAGTCAAATGACTCATCAGAAGAATGAGAAGATTCACATGTATAACCATCTAAATTAGACGGATCAACTGGAGGTCCCTTTGCAGCAACCCATGAGGTTTTGGGGTACTGCTCAGGCTTCCAATATGTACCATCAGCATTGAGTTTCCTCTCAAAGGCAATACCCTCTTTCCTAGGGTTCCTGTTGAGGATCTGCTTTTTAAGCACGTCACAAAGAGTCTGATGCCCTTTGAGGCTTTTGTACATGCCTGTCATATACAATTTCTTCAGCCCTGCATCGTCAGTGATACTAGCAATGTCCTCAGATGAGGAATTAGTGATAGCAGAGACAGGTGAAGAATTTGTAACATTAGAAGCATTTGAACATTCAGGTGAGGAATTAGCAGATTCTCGTTCAATGCATTTCAGACATGGAGGAATAAATTATTCCTGAGCAGCGCCGATTTGTTGAGCAAGTAATGAATCACGCTCCTTCTGAAGATCTTCATAACTCACTCTTAGCTTCTCAAGATCTTGCTTCTTTTGAAGATATTCATAAGAAAGCTTCTCATGATCAGATAAGAGAGTGTTATGATGACCTTGAACGTTATCAAACCTGGTCTGAAGTCTCTGAAGATTTTCAGTTAAAGCTTTAGTGCGATCCATTTCTTCACCCAACATATCATCACTTTTGTCTAGCATGTTTTGAACCTTTTCAAAAGCCTTTTGTTGTTGTGCAGCAATCTTAGCAAGTTTAGAGTAGCTAGGCTTAAGATTTTCATCAGATTCATCCTCACTAGATTCAGAGGAGGCGTATTTGAGTACCTTGGCACCTTTTGCCATGAAGCAATAGGTGGGAGCGTAGTCATCACTGCCTTCATCAGCCTTGTCGGAGAGATCACTTTCTTCAGAGGTGAAGACGGGCTTGCTGACGAACGTAGTAGCGAGGGCTAGGCTCGCCACACCAGACTCAGAGTCATCAGATTCCTCTTCTGCTTCATTTTCTTCAGATTCAGCCTCAGAGTCCATCTCCTTGCCAATGAATGCCCGAGCCTTCTTGGAGCTGTTCTTCTTGTGAGGCGAAGACTTCGAGGATTTTGATGATGAAGATTTTGAGCATTTCTTCTTTTTCTTCGCATCATCAGAACTGTAATCTTTGTATTTCTTCTTCTTTGATTCCTTTTCCCACTGAGGACAATCTTGAATGTAATGTCCTGGTTTCTTGCACTTGTGACAAAGCTTCTTCTTTTAGTCACTGGATGAGGAATCATTGCTCCTTGAAGGTTTTCCAAAGCGACCACGTCTTGAGAACTTCTGGAATTTCTTCACTAGCAGTGGTAGGTCATGACTCAGTTCTTCGGGCTCACCAAGGCTGCTACCAGAGTCTTCATCTTCGGACTCAGATACAACCTTGGCCTTCAGTGCACGTGATCTGCCATAGCTCGAACCATAGAGATCTCTCTTCTCAGCAAGTTGGAACTCATGAGTGTTTAGCCTCTCGAGGATATCAGCGGGGTCAAGTGACTTGTAATCAGCACGCTCTTGTATCATCAGTGCCAGAGTATCAAATGAGGAATCAAGCGATCTCAGCAATTTCTTCACCACCTCATGGCCGGTGATGTCAGTGGCACCAAGTGCTTGCAGCTCATTAGAGATGTCAGTGAGGCGATCGAAGGTTTGCTGAACATTTTCATTGCCGAGTCTTTTGAAGCGGTTGAAGAGATTGCGAAGAACATCAACTCGAGAGTCACGCTGAGTTGAAACTCCTTCATTGACCTTGGACAGCCTATCCCAGATAAGCTTAGCAGTTTCCAAAGCACTAACTCTACCATACTGTCCTTTACTCAGCTGGCCACATATGATATTCTTCGCTTGGGATCGAGTTGCATGAATCTCTTCACATCGGTAGCGTTCAGTGAGGGTGAGATGGAGGGAACACCATTTTCGACAACGTACCAGAGATCGTCCTCAATTGCCTCAAGATGCATTCGCATCTTATTCTTCCAGTAGGGGTAGTCCGTCCCATCGAAGGTAGGACACCTAGCAGAGACCTTCATCATACCTGCGGTCGACATAACTAAAACTCCAGGCGGTTAAACCAAAATCACACAGAACAAGGGAGTACCTTGCTCTGATACCAATTGAAAGTGCGTTATATCGACTAGAGGGGGGTGAATAGGCGTTTTTTATGAAATTCTTCACTGAGGAATTTGCTAGTGAGGAAATTCCTTAGCGAAGAACTACTAGCAGCGGAATAAGTACTCAGAGGTAAACATAGTAGATTATATGCATGGTCATCTGATGAAATGAAGACAAACACGGAGTACATAAAGCGTAAACACAGGATAGCACAAGATGAAGACAAACAGACTGAAGAAATTGAACTGAGGAAATTGAGAAAGTCTTTAGTCAAAGTCTTCAAACACAGATATGAACAAACACACAACACAGTAATGAGGAAATGAAAGTGTTGAGGAAATAGAACCAGTAAGCTTGGTGAAGACAATGATTTGGTAGACCAGTTCCAACTGCTGTCTCAGTTGTACATCTGGTTGGAGCGGCTGAGTATTTAAACTCGAGGACACCTAGTCCCGGACACACAGTCCTCATCGTATTCTCCTTGAGCTAAGGACACACAGTCCTTGCCCAATCAATCGTGGTAAGTCTTCAGGTGACTTCCAAACCTTCACAGACTTGGTCACTCGGCGATCCACAATTCCTCTTGGATGCTCTAGACCTTGACGCCTAACCGTCTGGAAGAAGCACAGTCTTCAAAGGTAACAAGCGTCGGATCCACGCAGGATCAATCTCTTCAGTGATGCTCAATCACTTTGGGTTTGTAGGTGTTTGGGTTTGGGTTTGGATTTTCCTCACTTGATGATTTTCGCTCAAAGTCCTCGGAGGATGGGTTGCTCTCAAATGACAAGTGTCAAGTTCACGCGGAGCAGCCAACCAGCTAGTGGTTGTAGGGGGTGGCTATTTATAGCCTAGGGAGAAGCCGGACATGATAAGACATAAATCCCCTTCAATGATATGATCGTTGGATGGATAAGATATTTTGGGACAGCTGGCGCGTAGCACAGCAACGGTCGGAAATTTGAGGTACAAATTCCTCAGGGCTATCATGTTCCTCACTGTGTAGGCAATTCGCACTGGCGAATTCCTAACTCCTCAGTCAGAGCAAAGTCCTCAGTGACCAGAAGAACTGTGTCTCTGTCACTGAAGAAATTGACTGAACTGTATGAGATTTCCAATGGCTTCACTCGAAGGGATTGGTAGGTATAGGATTTGAGATGAGCATCACATGGAAATTTTCTCCTTAGTATTTCCTCGACCCCCCTTTAACAGTACGGTGTTTCCTATGACTCAAGAAAGATAAAATGAAACTATGAAAACAAAAGTCTTCACGCTTCATATTCCTCGAATGATAACCAAGTCTTCAAGGTCACACCAATTTCTTCACTTTCAAAGTCTTCAAAAAGTTTTCAAAGTATCAAAGTCTTCAGTTGAAGAACTTCATTTTTAGGGGTCGACTTTCTCTGTAAATATCAAACTCCTCATAGACTTATAGACCTGTGTACACTCATAAACACATTAGATACTTAACCTATAAGTCTTCAATACACCAAAATCACTAAGGGGCACTAGATGCACTTACACGTTTCACCCATATGAAGGTCTTCTGTTAACCATCCATAAGTTGCACCTCTCCAGGTATAATAAATAATACAAACCTACGGAGGACGTATCCTAATAACGCCATTTTAAAAAAATCACACAACTAAAATGATAACAGAAAATCAAATCAATGGCAAAGAACTCCAAGGAAATCATCCAAATTTCACTAACAGATTTCATTCAAACAATTCCTACGGTACCTCTCTTCCATGTGTGTTGGCATGGTGAGGTAACCTACTTGCACTCTTTCGTTTATTTCATAACTCTCATGGTGGCTCGGATACTATTAGAATTATGTGGGATATTCCATGACGGGGGTAAACTTGATCTTCTTCACAGCCATCATCTTAGGGCCCGTTCTGAATCTATCCAGCTTCAAGCTTTCGAAATTGTCGGAGTGAATCCGGACCGAACGATTTTCCGAAGAGAAGCTAGATTCGCAAAGCGTTACTGGGTCGTAGTGCAATTTGGTGGAGCGAGCTTTTCCCAGCACCACGTTTTCTCGAAACAGAAGTTCCACTTATTTACGAGGAGAATGGCACCGCCAAGGAAAACGTTTCAGCCTTCTCTTCCTCGCTCGAACAGGTGTACCCATCCCACAGCGCACCATATCTCTTCCTCACTCTCTCGTTCTGTTCCTCACGAAACCCTCAGCGCCGGTGCCGCCGCCGCCCCCCTCCCCCGTCACCTGCCGGAACTGCTCTTTCGCGTATGGATCCGGCCTTCCCAGGCCTAGTCCCTCCGATTCCCTTACTCACCGCCGCCGTTCCCGCCGTAAGGGAGGAGGAGCGACCCCATAGGAAGGAGCAGTGCACCCCCACGCCATTGACGGCCGAGACACCCTCCCGAGCAGGAGCAGCATCCCGACGACCGAGCCCCCTCCCCCAAACCTCAACGTGAGCTCCCTTGCCTTCTTCCCTATGTTCTGCATGGTAGTATAGCATTATTGTGTCCTATAGGTTGTACTGTTGATGCAAATTGGGTGCTATGGCTGCAGAATATGTAAATGTTTTGTTGGCTGTGTAGTGCTATATGTGTGAAAGCAGCGTATGTGAGCACTAGGTTGCTGATAATTGTGCAATTTTTATTCCTACCGAATGTGCTATATGTGTGAAAGCAACATATATGTGTGCAAAAATTTTGGTGGCTCTGTAGTGCTATATGTGAACAATTCTGCCATGTGTGTAGTAGGTTGCTGCTGAATGTGCATTTTTTTATAAGTTTACTCCTTTATATGTGAAGTGAGCTGTTGAATGGCTGCTGAATGGAGTGTTGAAAACACTCGGATTATCTCCGAGTTGTTTGCTAAGCAAGTGAAAGCCGGAAATAGGCCAGGCAATTATCTGACACCAAATGCGTTTGATGAGTGTGGAAAGCAATTTAAGATGAGAACTGGGCTGGACTACACATATACACAATTGAAAAACAAATGGGACAAGATTAAAGGTGATTTCAGCCTATTCAAGAAACTCAAGTTCCGGGAGACCGGAGCCGGATGGGACTATGTGAACAACACCGTGTCACAAGATGATGAGTGGTGGAAAAAGCCTAAAATTGTGAGTTCTCTTGCTGATGTGTCACATATCTTAATTCCTCCATACCATATTATTTACTAATAATGTGTTTTCTTTGTTTTATCACAGGAATTAAAGGTTGTGGCAAGTTCAAGAAGAAAGGACTTGCTAATGAGGAAAACTTGCGGGTTATATTTGGAGATATCACAAGTGATGGTACTGACCATTGGAATCCCTCTTCTGGCATACCTCCCCCCTCTAGTGCGGCGGTGAAAGCCGCCATCAATGTTGATGACATCAAAGACCTTGATTTGGATGATACCGAAGAAGAAGCATCTCAAGCAACACCTACTTCATCTAAAGTGAGGCTTGGGATCATCATTCCGGAGAAGAGCAAGAAACCAAAGACCGCACAAGTGATGTGTGACCAAGTTACAAGAATTGGTGACATTGCCGAGGCTTATCACTCTTTATTTCAGTCTTTCATGAAGCAAGATGAGGCAAACTGTGTGAACTCGGTCATGGATGAAGTCATTGCTTGTGGTGCAACAGTCGGTACCGATGAGTTCTTCATGGCTAGCGAGTTGTTTGTGAAGAGGGCTCAAAGGGAGATGTTTCTTTACATTCGTCTTGAGTCCTGGAGGAGTTGGCTGCGTAGGAAGTATGACTTGAAGTATGGGAAATAGTTTACATGTCTACCATTCCATCTAGGTGTGATGGCCGGTTATCTTTTATGTTAAACTTTAAACTAGTGCTTGGTACCATTTCATCATTTATGTTGAACAATCTTTTATGTTGTTGAACCTATTGTGAGCTATTTATGAATGCATTTTGCGGAACCATCTTTTATGTCCATGTTGTTGAACCTACTATTTGCTTTTTATGAATGCATTGTGGAACCATCTTTTATGTTCATGTTCTTGATCCAATTGGTGCTAACTTGTGTTTCATATGTTGACGGTTGTTTATTTGCAGATGTCATCGGATAGTGAAAGTGATGATGACAATAATTATGAAAGAAAGAAAGCTATGGTTCTTCAATATCAACATGATATGATCATGCTTTATTCAGGTGTGTCATCCATAGTTGGGAGGTATTGTAAAAGTTGGGTCATGAAGGCTGATCCTAGGACATCTAGGTTGAGTGGATTTGAATGGTTGGAGAGACTATTGGTACACCTGGAGAGACGTACACAATGTTGAGAATGAATGCAAATGTGTTCTTTGATCTTCATGACAAGTTGGTGGCGGAGTATGGCCTCAAAGAAACATGCTTTGTTACCACTTATGAGTCTCTTGCTATGTTCTTGTGGACATTGGGAGGTTGTGAATCAAACAGGAGAACCCAAAACCGTTTCAAACATGGAGAAGATACAGTGCACTGTAAGTTCCATGAGGTTCCACAATGTGTGGTCAAGATGTCATCTCACTACATTAGGCCTCAAGACCCAAATTTTCACATCGTCCATGATAGGATTAAGCGCGACAAAAGGGCTTACCATCATCTCAAAGATTGCAATGGTGCAATAGATGGGACACATATTAGGGCCTCTATTCCTGAAGGACCTTCAAAAATAAGGTACATAGGAAGAACCGGTGCAACAACACAAAATGTGATGGAAGTATGTGACTTTGATATGCATTTCACCTACGCTTCAATTGGACAACTGGGTTCTATGCATGATACAAGTGTGCTATTTCATGCAATTGAAAATGACAAGGCCACATTCCCACATCCTCCGAAGGGTTAGTATTTCTTGTTATTGCAACTTATGTAACATATCCTTAAACTCACAATCATGTTTGTTGTTACTTTGTGTAGGCAAGTATTACCTTGTAGATGCCGGTTATCCTAATCGGGATGGCTATCCAGCACCGTACAAAGGAGAACGATATCACGTCCCTGACTTCCAGAGAGGTGCACCTCCAACTACTCATGTAGAGAAGTTCAACCGGATCCACTCCTCCAAGCGCAATACCATAAAGAGAACCTTTGGTGTGTGGAAGATGAAATGGCAAATCTTTCTCAAGATGCCAAAC
Organism: Aegilops umbellulata; assembly: GCA_032464435.1. Lineage (NCBI taxonomy): Eukaryota > Viridiplantae > Streptophyta > Magnoliopsida > Poales > Poaceae > Aegilops > Aegilops umbellulata. The sequence goes on from CP136057.1 coordinate 551,764,648, forward strand.
TACTCGATGAGCACACAAAAATGATTATTGCGGCTACCATGACACTACACAGCTACGTCCGTCTCCATGACAAAGAGGATCTTCATTTTCTTCGGTGTGAGAGGGATCCGGATTATGTTCCAACTATTCCGGAGAGACACAAGAAGTATGTCATTCCTCCAAATGCATCGGATGTTTCAACACCGGCGGAAAGTGGTCCTAACATGGATTTTTTTAGACACGAACTAGCTATCGCGATTGCTCTATGTTGGTGAAGTAATCATGCATGTTCATGTCTTTAGATGTGTGACCATTTTGATTTGCAAATTTTATATGCAAATTGACACAGTATGTTCTTGAAGCTTTTTTTTGTATGACACATGACAAAACGAGTCACTCATCTTTATTATAACTTATCTTAGCTGGGAATATTTGTGATCTTAAGAAAAATACTTTTGTGCTGTACTTTGAACACTACAGTTCTAAAAACAGCTCGCTGGATATATCTGTGTACGCTATCTGTACAGCCACAAAATCTCAGGAAATTGCTCCTCTAAAAATGGATAAGGATAGAAATACATTTGTGCTATATTTTGAACACTACAGTTATAAAAAAAGCTCTATGAATATCTCTCTGTATAGCCACAAAATCGCAGGAATTTGCTCCTAAAAAAAGATAGAAATCAGCGCAGCCATCCTTTCTCTATCCCTATGTACGCCTGTGGGCTTCACTTTGTCCCGCAATGGGCTGTTCCCAGCCAGCCTGAGCTGGGGCGAGCAGGCCCGCAGGCCCACTAGCTGGGCTGAAACCCTGCTAGAGCGACTTGTGAGCGCTCGAGAAGCTCTTTTCCTGCCGAACGAATTCCAAGTGCCGGGTGAAGTGAGAAGCCAAGTTCAGAAGCTGAATCAGAGAAGTTTTAGAGAAGTGGAGGAGATTAGAACAGGCCCTTAGTCTTGAATGTCTTTGCCTCTTGGATGTAAACCTTAGTAATGGAGAAGTCTTTGCTTAATATCACTTCCATGAATTATCCTTTAGTGCTCTTGAAATTCTATATCATTGTCAAGGTCATTGGTCATCTATGGTTTTGAAAGCAGACGAAAACTTCGTAAAGAAAACCAGAGGGTACGAGAATGCCTATCAATACTACTAAAAAATATAAGTTTTTCCTATCAAGGTCTTTCTATTTCTAAACCATTTTCTAGGGTCACGTCCTACAGTCAACGTATACTCTGATACCATTTTGTCATGACCCGGATTTGGTAAAATCCAAGTTGCCGTGCTTACTGTGCTATCCCTGGATCATAGCTAGCACACACAGTAACAAAAATGAATATCAGTAGGACATACATCATTCTACTACAACGGTAGATTCAGATATAAATATAAATCATACCTTAGGCACAGCTCAAGCTGGCAGATAATACAACGGAATTATATGTAGTTGCTAAGTTAGGCTCCATCAATGCCACTGGGCTTGTTGAGTGTATACCATAACCCTATCATGTTTTAATCTATCGAGATCTGCACATGACAGGTGTAGATGGGTACGTGAAATGTACTCGCAAGTTGCAAAGGAGAGTATAATAGATTATATATGCAGGGTAAGTATTGGTGGAGGGCTCCTTTGCATAAAGCCAATTTTCTACTATACTAAATTTTGTAAACTTTGTTTGAAATATAAATAGTTTTTTAGTATGAAAGATAGGAGTGAGACACTTGGATATACGCTCTAGTGCTCATTTTTTAAAATAGTTTTGAAAATATACATAAGGTTGAAGTGAAACACATTCACTATGCTCATTCCTCAACTTTAACACTAAAAAAATAGACTTTTAGAAAAGAAAGGGGAGATTCTTCTTCAGTCCAAGTCTTCAGTTGCTTAAAATTGCCCATAATCGGGGGCACGGCTAATCGATTAGGTTAAACCCTCTGCAGAGGTCGTACACGTTCCCCATATGACACAACCAACCCCGTTTATCGTTACACACTTGGGTGTACGACTAAGAGGAGATTGCGATAAAGCCTTTCCGTAACAGCCCCCTATACCTGACCAAGCCGCCCGGAACTTAGGCAATGAAAGCCTCTCTCCGATGGCGGTCCTGAGGTAAGGGTTTCCCATTAGTATTAAGCTAAGCCAGAGCCCATGGTAGCATGTGGCTGTACTGGAAGCTACATCAAACTGTACTTGGAAGATCTCATTCCCCTGGATGGCAATCCCAACCAAAAACCTGTGTGCAAGACCCTAGTCGGGCGCATTCACTACAAGACCCCGATGGCGCAATCACTTGTAGACGCTCCCGTCTATACCATTCCGCCCAGGGAGTAGAAGTAAAATAGTATATAGTTTTGTTTTTCAAATGTTTTCACCAAACATTGCCCCAAAAGAGGGCAAGTTTATTTGTTTAAAACTTGTTTGATTTTCAGCCCATCCATTTGTGCAAGCGCGGCCAAGCATGGTAGTGAGTCCTTATGGCTCTAGCTAAAAATATTACTTTTCAAAACTTTTATAAAATATGCATAGTATTAAAATTTAAAGAGATATGCATAATATGAAAATATAGGTCAAAGCATGATCAATTTGCAACTTGCCCGCGTCTTGAAATTGATTCCCTACTTGTTATCGTCACTACTTTACTTTACGATATATCTAAGGACGAAAGAAAATACTTCAACACACAACAATTCAAATAAAGATTCAAATTAACAATACAAACACATTCTTAGGATAATTATCATGTCGTGGCTATGGTTGAGATAAGAAGATTCTTTGGATGGGAATATGTCATAGATTTTATTCTAGGGTGGGTCAAGTTGGTTCAAGGGAAGATCATGGTGTCAATGTATAGAGTGATTGAGTGACAAGTTTTGATAACCAAATTTCCATAAATAAACTATTTAGAATATTAGACTTGTGGTCGACTATGAGAATTGAAAGTTATGAGTTTAGGGAATTTAAACTAATAATTGACTAACTCCAAATTTGTGTGGTAGTAACATATGACCACAGAGATTTGTAGGGATCAATCTAAGAGATTTATCTAAGCATAAAATTTAATTGGTCGAAGATGTTAACTTGTGAGTAAGGAAAGTGATTTTATAGTGTAGAGGCTAAAACATGAACTAAGCATGGTTAAAAAAAATAAGGTATGGGTCCTAACAGATACTTATGGTTCTAATGGCCAATTTTTATATAATAAGCTTTTGGGTATGAATTATAGATTAAAAGATATGGCAAAATATTCATTTACCATTTAAATCAAAACTAAATTTTAGTTTGCTCAAAAGTGAAATTCTATAATTGCATAAAAAGTAGAGGTTCCAACGAATCTTGGAATATCTTATTTGTCGAAATTGGACATATTGTTTGGGAGATACGAATTTCCGAAGTTTAGATATTTTTTCTGAAAAATGACTTACATAATTTTAGAGGAGGCTTGCCGGAGTTGTCGTCGGAGTTGGGGAAGAAGGTCGCTGGAGTTGTGGAAGAAGGTCCCCAAAGTCAAGTAGCAGGGAAACGGCGAAGAGCTCGACAAGGGGAGTCCCTAGGATAAGGTCACGGGCTCGGCCTTGTCCCGTGGCGGCGTGGAGTGGCCGCCAGAGCTTCCAAACTCCGACGAGCAATTGCTCGCAGATGAGGGCGAGGTAGAGAGGGGTTTTCTTGGTAGGGGATGAGGACTGTGAGGTTCACCTATGGGTACTATTTATAGGAGAGGTGGAGGTCAGAATTCGAGCAGATGGTGATGCTTAATGGTGGTTGTTCCTCTACCTTTTACACTGAGGAGACGCAGCTGCATGACATTCTTTGGGCCGTCCATGACAGAGAAAACCGTGGTAGAAGCGAGGGCGAGGAAAATATTGGGGAGTTCCCGGTTACGGCGTGTGGTCAGTGGCCGAGCGATGCGCGTTTCTCTCCTACACGTAGGCACGTGGGTGTGAGGCGTTGCGCTCTAACCGGAACCGAGCGAGGTGTTCGCCTACTGAACCCGAGCAATTGCACTACAGGCTATGCATTACTGAACCCGAGCGATCAATCGATGGCTGTTAACTGAACCCGATCGAGCGATTCCTTCGCTACTCCTGCTAACTGAAACCGATCGAACCTGCTGCCTCTTGATGAACAGTGAGCATTGTTGGGGGTTTGGATGAACAGTTCCCGGTGGGGGTTGGATGAACAGGAACCCGTGGTAGTAGAGGCCGTTGCCGCTGGATGAACAGGGCCCCGATCGATCGAGCTGGTGGATGAACAGTACCCCGATCGATCGAGCTGGTGGATGAAGAGGACTCCGATCGATCGAGCTGGTGGATGAACAGAACCCCGTAGAGGGGTGGATGAACAGGACCCCGTGGAGGGTGATACCTCTCCAACGTATCTATAATTTTTGATTGCTCCGTGATATATTATCTACTGTTTTGGACTATACTGGGCTTTATTTTCCACTTTTATATTATTTTTGGGACTAACCTATTAACCGGAGGCCCAGCCCAGAATTGCTGTTTTTTTGCCTATTTTAGTGTTTCGAAGAAACAAAATATCAAACGGAGTCCAAACAGAAAAATCCTTTTTGGAACGTGATTTTCTTCCCGGATAAGACCCAGGAGACTTGGACCCTAGTCCAAGAAGTACCGGAGGCGGTCACGAGGGTGCCCCCCCTACAGGGCACGCCCCCTGCCTCGTGGGCCCCTCGCTGCTCCACCGACGTACTCCTTCCTCCTATATATACCCACGTACCCCCAAACGATCAGAACAGGGGCCAAAACCTAATTCCACCGCCGCAACTTTCTGTATCCACGAGATCCCATCTTGGGGCCAGTTCCGGAGCTCCGCCGGAGAGGACCGTCATCACGGATGGCTTCTACATCATCATAGCATCTCCGATGAAGTGTGAGTAGTTTACCTTAGACCTTCGGGTCCATAGTTATTAGCTAGATGGCTTCTTCTCTCTTTTTGGATCTCAATACAATGTTCTCCCCCTCTCTTGTGGAGATCTATTTGATGTAATCTTCTTCTTTTGCGGTGTGTTTGTTGAGATCGATGAATTGTGGGTTTATGATCAAGTCTATCTATGAACAATATTTGAATCTTCTCTGAATTCTTTTATGTACGATTGGTTATCTTTGCAAGTCTCTTCGAATTATCCGTTTGGTTTTTCCAACTAGATTGATAGTTCTTGCCATGGGAGAAGTGCTTAGCTTTGGGTTCGATCTTGCGGTGTCCTTTCCCAGTGACAGAAGGGGTAGCAAGGCACGTATTGTATCGTTGCCATCGAGGATAACAAGATGGGGTTTATTTCATACTGCATGAATTTATCTCTCTACATCGTTTCATCTTGCTTAAAGCGTTACTCTGTTTAACTTAATACTCTAGATTCATGCTGGATAGCGGTCGATGAGTGGAGTAATAGCAGTAGATGCAGAATCGTTTCGATCTACTTGTCACGGGCGTGATGCCTATATACATGATCATGCCTAGATATTCTCATAACTATGCTCAATTCTGTCAATTGCTCAACAGTAATTTGTTCACCCACCGTCGAAAACTTATGCTCTTGAGAGAAGCCACTAGTGAAACCTATGGCCCCCGGGTCTATTCTCACCATATCAATCTCCATCACTTTAATCTTGCTTTGTTTTTACTTTGCCTTTTACTTTTCACTTTGCATCTTTATATCAAAAAAACCAAAAATATTATCTCTATTAGATCTCACTCTCGTAAGAGACCGTGAAGGGATTGACAACCCGTAATCACGTTGGTTGCGAGTTGCTATCGATTTGTGCAGGTACGAGGGACTTGAGCGTGGCCTCCGACTGGACTGATACCTTGGTTCTCAAAAACTAAGGGAAATACTTACGCTACTCTGCTGCATCATCCTCTCCTCTTCGGGGAAAACCAACGCAAGCTCAAGAGGTAGCAGAGGGCTGGATGAACAGGACCCCATGGAGGGCTGGTTGAATAGTACCCGGTGGAGGGCTAGATGCATAGTAGCCCGTGGAGGGGTGGTTGAACAGGACCCCGTGGAGAGGGCTGGTTGAATAGTAGCCGGTGGAGGAGCGCTGGAGGCTGGATGAATAGGAGGCCGTGGATGAATAGTTGCAGATGGAGGTTGGAGGAGGTCGACGGTGGATGAACAGGAGCCTGTGGAGGCAGTCGACGGTGGAGGAAAAGTAGCCCGTGGAGGCAGTCGACTGTGGAGATGAACATTATCCCGCGGAGTCCTGTTTTGTAGTACGCCACACGCCTCTCGATTAATAGGACCCCCATTTCGACCGTAGCGCTCCAACACAAGTCCGTTTTCTCTGTTTTGCGGTACGCCACACCCCTCCCGATCAACAGGACCCCGTTTCGACTGTAGGAGGTCCGTTTCCTGCAATTTGAGGTACGCCAGACCCCTCCCAATGAACAGGATCCCGTTTCGACTGTGGCTGGTCGAACACAAGGCCGTTTCCTCCATTCTACGATACGCCAGGCCTCGTTTCCATTGGTTGTTCCGTCGAAGCCGGTTGGCACACGATGAACATGACGACACATCCCGTTCTGACCCAACCGGTTGCCTCCCCATGATCACGACGATGACGCAGCTTCTCCATTCTGACCCAGCCATGTACACAAGTCCTGGTTGTACATATGCGCGTGTTGGCATTCGAGACCCCACCCGTATGTACGTACGTGGCCGTATTTACCTTCTTGCACCCTCGCCGCTGTACGTACGTGTACATGCTACATGCGCGCCTCTACTACGACACGTGCACTTCCTTACACGGCCATGGTTCATCGCTGCAGCCTGCAGACAAACCGACCATATGTACGTACACCTTCGCGACCAGAAGGACAACGCTACGTACACTTCGATCATGTGAGTCCTGACTATCAGGCACTTCCTTGCATGCGAAGATGTAGCTGGTGAGTCCCAGCAGTCAGGTGGCGAATCATATTTTTTGCCCGTAATATGGACGCACTTCCTTGCATGCGAAGATGTCTGGTGGGTCCCAGCAGTCACGGGAGAAAATATTATTTTTAGGGAAAAAAGGATGCAGTTGCATGCATGCGCCCATGGGCGTGGTGCGTCCCACTGTCAGCCTCTCACGTACAGTCATCTTCTGATGACTCTCGTTTGTTGACCATGTTGACCACACCGTGTCGAGCACACCAAAGCCAGTGGACGACGTCAAGGCCCCGGACTGGAACAACCCGGAGATGGGGAAGACACGACAGTGGAGTCGTAAATGGAGAGGAGTGGGGAACTTGACTGGTTCGGGTGCGCGACAGCACTATCGCCCATGGGAGACAGGAGCAAGAACAGAGGTTGAAGAAGGAGCACGACTTTTGGATTAACATCCAATGGTCCAGCTGCTAGAATCATTTGTTGATTAAGTTGACAAAGCCCTGCGTACACATCCGTTTAGTAGGCCCACAAGTCAGCCACCAAATCTGATGGGTCTCAGCTGTCAACGGGAGGAATTTTTTTTTTGCATAACAAGGAGGCAGTTCCTTCCATGTGAAGATACAGCCGGTGGGCCCCAGCTGTCAGGGGGAGGAAACTTTTTTTCAGCTTACTAAGGAGGAACTTTCCTTCCGTGCAACCATGGACCTCGTGGGTCCCAGCCGTCAGGCTCTTCACGTACAATCCTCTTCCGATGACTCTCGTTTGTTGACCACACCACACCGAGCGCAGCGAGGCGGTGGACGACGGCGAGGCCCCGGGCGGGAACGACCCGAAGATGGGAAGACGCGGCAGTGGAGTCACATATTTAGAGGAGTACAAGGGTTATAACCGGTTCTGGTGCGGCGTGGGGCTGCAGTCGGTGGAGAATAATAGGAGGTGTGGAGGGGTGGAGGGATAGCCCGGCCGGCGGTGGGGTAGCGCTTTGTAGTGATGCATGCTAAGCAGAGCCGCTAGCCGCCGGATGCCGGACCAGGAGGTCCCGACGATGCTGGAGGAAGAAGACGAGAGATTGAAGGTGCATGCCGGTCGTTGGATATAAATCCAATGGCTGTGGATGTCATAATCATTTGTTAACCAAGTTGACAACGCCTTGCGTAGGTCTCGACCTATTGGACCACATGTAAGCCCGCAAAAATGTGGCATCTATTTAACCCATGTTTTCTAGAATCACTACTAGGGAAAACCTTATACACAGAATCTTTGCAGCAACGCTGTCTAAAAACAGACGCTGCTGCTAACTAGCAGGAGCGAGCTTCAGAAAAGAGCGCTACTAATGACTGAGTAGCAGTAGCGCTCTAGGTGAAAAGAGCGCTGCTACTATAATTGCCACAGTGTTGCTTCCAGGCTAGATATAGTAGTAGCGCCCTTCACGTGGACGCTCTACTGGTAAAGAACTTAGTAGCAGCGGTTTACCTCAAAACTCGCTACTGCTAAGTATCACCGCAACTTATTAAGTTTAGTCCCATACTGCTAAGCGAACAAGGTGTTTACCACCTTAAATATGTTGCTTCTCAACCTATCTCGAGCACTTGGTCTTCATTGAACTATATGTGTATGATTTATGGTTGCAATATGAATTCTCACCTGTACCTATATAGGTCCAGTGAGGATTCATGTTGACTATTTAGATTATACACAAAAAGATCAATGATGACCAATGTATATTTTTGATGTTTTCACATTGCTTAGACTTATAGCGTTTTTTGAGGACAAAGCGTTACTGATATTGGGATAAACAAAAGAAATAACTGCTTCCATTAGCAGTAGCAGTTTTCTCTAAAACGCACTATAGATAACTTAGCTATAGCGCGTTTTCCATATGAGCGCTACTGCTAGTTTGAGTTAACCACCCCCCGAATCAAAATTTCGCTAAGTCCTCCCTTTCCCCCCGGCCTGTTCCCCTACACCTGTCGCCGCCCCCCGAGCCCGAGCGCGCCTGCTCTCACCGCCGCCGCCGCCGCCCGCCCTCAACCTCACCGCCGCCGCTCTCGACCACACTGTCACCACCCTCGACCTCACCGCCGTCGCCCTCGACCGAGCCCACCGCCCAGGACCGTGGCCTCCCGATCCCGAGCCCGCCCTCGCGGCCCCTCCGTCGCAAAGCACCTCCCCGCCACCGTCTCTCCCTCTGTATGCCCCCCACCCCTCCCCCACCCCCTCTCTCTTTGCTTAGTTAGTAGATGATTTTAGTAGTAGTAGATGTTAATTTAGGGTTCATAGATACCGATTTTTAGAAGTAGTGGATATTAATTACTAGTAGTGATGGTAAACTAGTTGTATAATTAGCAGTAGTAGATGTTAATTAGTAGTAGATGTAGTAGTTAGATGTTAATTAGTAGTAGTAGATGTGCTAGTTTCTTTCTATTTATAGTAAGTTTATATTTAGTAAGAACGAGTTGAATTAATAGAACTAGTTTAGTTTTAGTTGAACTAGTTAAGTTTTAGTTGAACTAGTATAGTAAGTAAATTAATAACTAGTTGAACTACTTCATTTTTAGAAAGAAGTAGTTTTTTTTTTCTTTTTATACTAAGTTTATATTTAGTAAGAACTAGTTGAATTAATAGAACTAGTTGAATTAATAGAACTAGTTGAACATGCCATATTTGTTGTTATTTTTTAGTTTAAGCAATTATTTCATGTTTTGGTTACACCTCCGAGTGGCCTATGTTTTGCCGGAGTGTTGATTAATTTCCGTTCCGGCAAATTTCAGGCGCTCGATATGTCCTTTTTTAGCAAAGGTCATGCCGGATTTTTCCATGAATTCTGGCATGACTTGTGCTAGAATATGTACAAGTTTAATCTTTGAATTATGAATGTAGGAAATGTCGTACTCGGACGACGACAGTCTCCCGGGGGAGTGCAGCTGGTGCCACGATGATCGAGGTATGTGCGACAGGTTCTTTGAGCTGGATGAAGATCGGCGCTTCAGCATTAAGCTCGAGGAGACCTTCGATGTTGAAACGGTACGCAACAACGACAAGTGTTTTTTTTCTTAATTAAGCATGACTTCAACTATTTCAACGTCTAATTGTCATCTTTTACAATTCGACTAGCTTATCCCATGCCATGCAAGACGCTATGTCTTGGAGAGGATGGGTTTTGAAGACCATGAAAATTATGAAACAAAGAAAATACACCTAAGGACCCATCATGATATCGTTTTTGAAGTAAATCTGTACAACTCTCAGAGCGTAACCCTTTTTGGTTGCCAAAATTGGGAAGCACTTTGCAAAATGTATGGTTTTTATGAGGGTATGATTGTCACCATGGATCTTGGTAATCCTGACATCGAGCAAGACAATATGGACATTTTGGTCCTTGTTGATACGCTTCCGATTCTACCGCAATGTGAGTTTCTCAAACATAGTTATTAATTAATTTATATTGTTTATTTCAAAATAGTTGACAGCTTATTTCCATTGACAACTTATTTTGAATCTTCAAAGAATGTGCAGAAGATGGTAGACAAAACCCACTACACTGATGGCTCCGAATTAACTTATAAGGCGAAAAATCATCTGATTGCTTATTGTACTTTTCTTGAGAATTACAATACCTATTATCGAACTCCTCCAAATTATGGTGAATACGTGCCACTAGTGCATGTGTTGAACCGCGGTAACTTCAATGGAGATACCCTGGTAAGATTTTTTACTATTACGACATCCGTGCATCTTTTGCATACTTCTAAAACTAGTACATCATTGCTAACTATGAAGTTATTACTATGTTTTTCAACAGAAAATCCCGATGGGTTGTGTGCCTCATCTGATGTATCAGAATGGTCGCCTTGCAGTTATGAACCTACAGCCAGGTCAATCTAAGGAGCTCACCTGTGCATATCGAATTTCTAAAACCGGTGAAAACATGCTAATCAAAGAATGGAAAAAATGTTTGGACATTCGCATGGAGGTTCTTGGAAGTAACATTAAGCGAAAGGCAAGAATTGGAGACAGGATAATCTCCATTCTCCATAATGGAGAGTCAGGGGCTATCTTGTTTTCTGCTATTTTACCTTAGAGAATATAGTAGGTCCTAAGAGAGTTTGGTAGGTCCTATGAGGTACAATATGTTTATTATGTGATACAATGTGTTAGAGTTGATGATGTGAGGAGTACTTGTGATTACGACTAGTGAACAATTTGCTATGTGATGTCCCATGGAAGAAAATGATGATCTTGAGGAGGTGTTATATGACAATGATGTATTATGATGATAAGTTGTTAATGATATGATGATGATGATATTTACTATATCATTGGGTGAAAGAACCGGGGATTAGTTTCAAGTGGATGTCCATCCACTTGAAACTAGTCCACACGGTTCTTTACGCTGAAAACTTGTGTAAAGGTGTACGAATACAACATGAAATAAAAAGAAATAAAATACGAAATAATAGTAGCAGCGCGGGCAGGGAGAAGCGCTACTACTAATTACCAGTAGCGCTCCTCCTGGAACTCACTACTACTAAGTCCATTTAGTAGTAGCGTGGGTGGAGGCACGCTACAGCTATTCGTTAGCTGTAGCGCAATATCAGTAGCGCATAACCCCGCGCTACTGATAGGTCTAAAACCCGCGCTGCTGCTAGGGTTTTCCCTAGTAGTGAATGTACAGTCCATTTGCTGGGCTGGGTGAACAAATAATTTCGCGTCAATGCGGCCCATTTAATATTTTCAAAGAAATCCCAGCCCATTTGCACTTTCTAGAAATACACGAATTAGCTGGGCTCGTTCTATATATAATGTTAGGTTAGAAGGAGCAATTAATATCAAAAAGTAAACCGTTGCGACACACATATATATATATAATTAACAAATTAGCGAGTTATTGCTCAAAATAAAAATGAGCGCGTTATTATTACATTGGTCCTTAAAATCTTCGCATGCTTGTGTACGCAATCACCAGGATTTTCCTACCTGTGAGTAAAAAACAACCAGGATTTTCCTTGCGAGCTTCTGTTAAACATTTACTTTTATAAGTTAATAACACGTGGGATGTTTTTATAATGTATATATAAGTCTCAATAAAATATACGATAATAGTAATAATATAAATAAATATAGTGTGGTTAGAAGGGAAAACATAAATTGGACACAACATTATTAGTCTTATATATAGATAAATAGAATAGAGATCTGCGTTTTATTAAGAAAATACATTGGGTTGCCGATCTTTAAGAAGAAGTAAAACCTACGCTGGGAGGCCCATAGGCCGGTATGGACCTCAAAAAATAAGTTGAAACAACTGTCTCTGTATGTCATGGGCTACGCATACCTAGGCCTGGCCGATACTTGTTCGCCCTCTGGAAAAAATTGATACCAGTTAGATCCCCGAGCGAACTGGATTAAAGAGGGGCCCGACGGCGCGACTGAAGAAGCACATCAGACGCGATTTTTTTCTTTAGTGGATGGCTCTCGACGGTGTTTTTTTACTTGCCTCTGCACCAAACAACTTGTATTTTTTGCCTCCCAGCCCGTGGTGGACCAGCAGCCCATTTGCTGGGCGGGCCAACCTACAGAAACCAACACTCGATTTTTCATCAAGCCCCAAAAACAACGCAGTACTATGCTTGTTTTGAGGCCGAAAACATTATGGCAGGGGTTGAGCAGAGAAGGGGGAAGAGAGAGCAAAAATATTAAAAAGAGCTGATGCGTCGTCGCTCCTAACAAAGCAGGTGCAATTATTCTCGGGAAGAAGGTGTGCCGTTAACACCCACACATCATAAATCCCACAGTAGACATACTAACAAGTTCACACACAAGTACAATAGAACAGGTAAACATTCCTATCAAACTCAGGTTCACGGGACACATTCATATTCATAGCCAACATTCATAATCAACAACTCAAAAGATTCATATATACACGAGTTCATCATGTCTAATTATCCAAATGATTAATAGATCACACGACAATATTCATAGATAATTCATAAAAAGATTCAGATATACACATGTTCAGTATGTTTATGCATCCAAATGATTGAGATCACAGCCAATATCATCCATGGACGAACTTTAATTACCTAGGGTACAGACTGGTAAATGGTGTTCAGTCGGAGGTACTTCTTGCTAAAATTAATGCATGTACGAGTAAACTTTCGAGTACATAAGAGGCAGCACAGACAATCTGAACTTTGCTTGTAGGTTTATCATCAAATAGTGGCCTCGTGCCAAGGGAGGTTTGAGCAACTTGGCCACTACATTCATCCAACTTGTTTATTGGCTCATCTTGGTCATGTAGCTCGCCAAATTTCTACATTGCAGACAAGAAAGGAGGCAGTGGAGAAAATGAACCACCCAAAACTTTTGTGCAGTTCAACTGAAATGGAGCATCCCTGGTGTGCAGACTGATTAAGTGCTAGATGAATATACGCGCCAACCAATTTGTCATTTAGACTCCATGCCATACAGTTCGCTACCATATGTGCCGATAACCAAAAGGCACAAGTTGGGACCAAAGACAGGACTACGTTTTTCTGGGCTATGCGCCAAGCAATATTTTTGGCGTTCACTCTCCTAATACTTGGAGTTTGACAATTGGTTGACGTCGGCTGATACTCGAATGAATATAGGCACTTCTTACCAACATCGATGCTTGTCTGAATGAACTTTGGAGTACATAGCAGCAGCATAAGTACTTGTCCATCTGATCATTTTATGCAGTTCTACTGAAATCACCCGATGTAATGCTTTGCCTGCGAGTTCAGGCTCCAATATACTCCTTTATGAAATCAGCAAACAGTAGCACAATACCAAATTACCAATACATATGACAAGCACGATAATCAGGATAAATACCAGTACCAACCTGTGTGAGGTAGCATATCAATTACTATTTCCTTTGACTGGATATCAGGACCCCGATTCCAAATCACATCGATCTAGCGGTAACACCTCATATCACTTTGCGGCCTCAAGCACGGTATTCCCACGGGTGTCGCCTTACCATGGCCTGGGACCGTTTGCACCTTTTGGCTCACGTATATGATAGTGTCGCTAGCATCCATATGACAGAGAACCCGGGCCGACATAGTCGTGAACCCAAAGCGGCACTAACCCATGGGGACAGGCATACATGAATCAACTTCGAGCATGTCGGTCAGCAGCGTGCGAATCCGGGCTGTAGCACTGGGCTAATAGGACTCCGGTAACCCGGGCTGTAGCAGGCTAGGCAGGACACCGGATGTCACCGCGTGACATTTCCCCGAAGGGACAGACAAAGGAACAAAGTGAAACACATGCCGGCCAGTCAAGTGTCCTGAGCAGTAGTGCTAGGCTAGCAGGAATCCGGTTAACCGGGCTGTAGCGGACTACTATGGCTCACAGAAGCACAAGACTACATTTGCCCATAAGAGAGGCTACTAAAGATAAACAACTAGGTTGTCGGATCCCACACATACCAACCATTTCAATCATACACACAATATGCTCGATATGTGTAAATACAACATCGCATCACAACATAACTCTACGACTCAAGTATTTATTCATTAGGCTCTGAGGAGCGAGATATTACAAACATGGGTCTCATGACCCAACATTCAGAGCATACACGCAACAAGCATATGCGGAAGCTTAACATGTCTGAGTATAGACATTTACATATGAAAAAGGCTGAGAAGCCTGACTATCTGCCAGATCCTGCCGAGGGCACAAGATCATAGCTGAGGTATCAAGCTAAACGTCGAAGTCCACATGGAACTACTAGCGAGACTGACGTCTCTATCCAAAACATAAAATAGGAAAACGTGAGTACAAATGTACCCAGCAAGACTTACATCAGAACTATCTACATATGCATCAGTATCAACAAAGGGGTGGTGGAGTTTAACTGCAGCAAGCCAGCTTTGACTCGGTGGTTATCCTGAACTATGACTGCAAGTAACTCTTTTGAGGTGGCGCACACGAGTCCACATATTCACCATTCAATACACCACTATGGATCCGCTCCCGTCTCCCTACGAGAATGACATCCATAGCACTCACGCTTATCTTGCGCATTTTAGAGTATCCACTTTCACTTGTCTATGAACTGTACAGGCAACCCAGAAGTCCTTTACCGTGGACACGGCTATTCGAATAGATCATTTATAACCCTGCAGGGGTGTACTTCTTGACACACGCTCTCGCCACTTACCACCATGTACACATCGTGTATCTCGGCAACCTTCAAGCAGAAGCCTGGCGAGGGAGTCGGCCACAACCTGACAAACCACACAAGTCTCTAGTCCAAGTTTATCGCCTATTCGGATTCCATCCGCGAGGAGATCTGACCGGAGTTTCGCTCACAGCCCCAAACGATGTGTGCAGGGATCCCGAGACACCAAACAGGCGCCCGGTACACCGGGCCACGGTGTATCTACCGCATCATAGCCCACCCCTAGGGTCAGCGCTACGTACGGCCTCCAACACATATCCTTCAAACACCAGAAACTATTTGCAACTCCTGGACAGAGAACAGGGGCGGTTAATAAGTTGAGAGAGTCAATTAAGGATCCCAATGTGTGGTCGTAGTTGTTCATGGATCACAAACACAGAAATCAATTCCTGAGGACGGTTTCAATAAGACAACCCACCATGTACTCCTACATGGCCTCTCACCAATACCTTTACCAAAACGTGTTCACACACTTAACTCTCAACAGCAGGACATGTTCACACACGTCTGAATCATCCCTGATGAATCAGACCTGACTCAACTCTAAGAAGTAACAGGCATGACAAACAAGCATAGATGAGTAGGCATATCATGGCTCAAACAACTCCTACTCATGCTAGTGGGTTTCATCTATTTAATGTGGCAATGACAGGTCAGGCAGAGAAAAGGGGTTCAACAACCGCAACAAGTAACAATCGAATCATTGTTGCCCTAATGCAGTAAAAGAGAGCAGGAGCGAGAGAGTGGGATTGTATCGGAATGAACAAGGGGTGTTTTCCTTGCCTGGCACTTCTAAAGATAGCATTGGGTCTTCATCAGTGTCAACGATCACATCGTCGAAGCAACGTCTACTAAGAGGGGACAAATACCGGCAACATAGAGAAAGAAACACAATCAATGCAGTGCACAATATGATGCATGATCAAGACATGGAAAAATGAGTTTGTTGGCTAGTGAAACTACAACCAGAAGGTTTTGAGCTTATTTGAATCAAGGACTCAAATACAAGCCTAACTATGAACTTACATAAGTGCATTATCATGTTTCGTCTATACAGCAATGTTGGGTTGCTCTAACATGCATGAAGCCAGCACAGATGGATAGATTGGATTTTTCTGATCATTTTTCATATATAATTTGTTTGATTTGGAGCTACGATTGATTTCATATGAATTTTAGAAGTCAGCTCTATTTTCTGGAATTTCTTGAATAAGAATAAATCCAGAAAATAATTAACTGCGTTAGCACTGCGTCACTATGACGTCAGCGGTCAACTGGGTTGGCCAGGTCAAACCTGACCTGTGGGACCCACGTGTCAGTGGTTAGTTAACTAACTAAACAGAGTTAGTTAGTGTTAGATTAAGCACTAATCTAGGTTAATTAGCGCTAAACTAACCTAACTAATAATTAACAAGGGTGCCCACACGTCAGTGACCCAGGGGGTCAAACTGGGCCCACCCAGTCAACGGTCAGCGGGGTCAAACCCACCGGCGACATGACGCTGGCGAGGCCAGACGGGGTGGAGGGGCTCGGGTTTGCGTCTCCTGCGACCAAACGGGCGGCCGAGAGCACGTGCGGGGAGCTGGGGCTCGCCCGCATCCAGGGAGGCATGCGGCAGCAGCGGGGACGACCGGTGCTCGCCGGAAACAAGCTCGGGGCGGCGCCGGCGTTCGGTTGTTTGTGGCTACAGGGCTGCAGTGGCCGTGGTATCGCGTTCGTGCCACCAACAGCAGTTACGCGAGGCGGCGAGCATGTTGGACACGACGCCCGGACCAAATGGTCGTCGGAGTCGTGTCGGCGGCGAGTGCAGGCGACGACGCAGTCGGGCGAGAGGGGCATGGCGGCTACGGCGTGCAAGAGAGAGAACGGAGAGGGGGAGGATGATCAGAAGCTCACATAAAACACGACGAGCCAGTCGGTGAGCTCGGGGAGGGCCTGGAGCGAGCGGGGCGGCGGAGGCGATCTCGGCGACCAGAGGAAGAAGTAGGCGTAGGGGGCGGCGCTTCAAGGCGTCCGGCGAGGCTTGGCTCGTCGAGGATGAAGCTGGAGATGATATGGAGCTTGGGGAGGCAGAGATGGAGCGAGGGAGTGGCTGTGGGCACGGGGTTACGGCGGCGCGTCCATGGAGGCTTCAGCCATGGCGGGGAATGGGGGAGGGAGAGGAGTTGGGGGCGAATGGAGGGGTCCAGGGGGTCGGGGCGACGACATCGAGGTCGTCCAGGGGCGCGGGCGGCAAGCAGGAGGTGGCGCACGATGGTGCGCGCGCGTCGGGCACACACCCGTCCTCCTGGCAAAGGAGGAAGACGACAGGGGAGGTGGCGGTGGTGGGCTGGGCCAGCCACTTGGGCCGCCAGGTGGCTGCACAGATGAGGTAAGCCCAGGTAAGTTCCTTCCCTTTTTATTATTTTTGTTTCTGTTTTCTATTTATTTTGCTATGTTTTGATTTAGTAATAATACTAAACCATTTTTGTTGCTTCTGAAATTATTTGTGGATGCAATATGGACTAGCCCAAAGCCCCACAATATTTTTCAGAATGTTTGGAGTTATAAAAGTATTTATAGGAATTTATGACCCCAACTCAAATACAATATGAGTTAATTCAAAAATCCAAAAATATCCTAGAAATGTATTCATCATTTTTGGTAGAGGTTTTCACCTTTATCAGAAATCATGAACATTTTCAAAGGGCATTTTGGGTTCAATGAAAAAGATTTTATGTTGACCCTAGTTAAATTCATTTGGTGCTAGGGTTTAAGCATCCCCATTTCAAGATTAATTGAAATTGAAAATGATGCATGGATGCAATGCCACTAGTTACAAGCAAACTCTAGGGCTATGACAACTCACCCCCACTAAACAAGAATCTCGTCCCAAGATTCAAGACGTGAGGTAAAGACAGAGGGAGCACAAGCTAACACGGTCTTCACGATCCAGGTTGCACTTCATAGGAACGTTTACATGATCACCATCTTTGTCTCGATGTCTTGCTCTGAGAAATCCATCCAACACGATAACGGGAAGAAAAGAAACTCTCGAAGAATCAATCTTCTCGAAGATCGAGCAACCGACGATCAACTCTCAGAACGAGACATAGCGACATCTGTTGAGGTGAGACACGATACACACATCAAGAATGATGGAAATGAGCATATAACAAGGTTTAAATAAGTAGCGGAATTCCCACACCTAGGAGGGTGGTGAACGGTGTCAACGTAGCGAGTAGTTGGGTTGCCATGATACCACAACGAGACACCTTAAGTAAGGTGACTCGCAGAAATATTCCCTTAAGTGGCAAAAAGAATTACTTTTGATCCATAGATCATTGAAACTCTTCATACCAGCTTAAGGCAATTTACAATTGATCGTTTGAAATAGCTCGAAGAAATGGCATACTCGGACTAGGATGGATGATGTGGACTACCTTGTTGAAGACAATGCAAGGGATGATTTTGCTTGCGCGTGCTCTCAAGAACTTGAGCATTTCCATATTCATCAAGTTTCTACCAACAACCGTGTGGAGGATCCTGGCAACACATCTTACTACCTTGACGAATAGTGATGGACAATGCAGATGCATAGAAAGACACCCCTTTCTCATATTTCACCTTAGCGAGGCCAAGGGAACAAAATCTGGATGATCGACCGAGAGACATTTAGCACCTCGCTTCTAATGTTCTCCTTGATGTGATAGCACAACCCATTTATAGATATGGCTTGATAACTAGAACATCAAGTAAAAGGTCGGACTTCGGAAGCTCAAGAATCCATAAGGAATAACTACGGAGGCAGATCCTGCGAGATCCTTATGGGGAGGTGACCAACTTCTTCAACCAAGATATTACAATAATAGGCCTTCCGGCTAGGTGCGTTGGCCACGACATCCACGTTGCCGGGTTACCGAGAGACCAATATTATAATTCTTGGGACACGTTCCAACCATCATATCTGCCTGAGATTCAGATCTGGTTGGTGTCAGGATATTCCAGACTCATCGAATCTTGAAAGAAAAGTGAAAGTTTTGCAACACAAATCGACGAGATGACGTTGCGAGATTCTCGGGATATGAACTATGATAGCAGGCTCCAAAACATGAGCCGGTTCCGATACATCCATGTGAGCATGTTGTCCAAGACAAGAATGACCACACAGTAGTCTTATAATAAAAACACTACCGAGTTTTGGTTGGGAACCACCATCGAGGATATCGAAGCCCTTGCATAAGTCCGGATCCTAAGAAGGAACTTCTTCTCCTTGAACAAATCAATTGGTGGCTTGGTGTGCTAGGAACACATATGGAGTGGAGGTAATTAATCTACCAAACCATAGAATACTTCGCACGTATGCATGACTGATTTGGGATGATTCCTAGGGAAACAAAACAAACCTTTCTCAAATTCATGGCGACAACTTACACCTAATGCACGTAAACTTCGAGAAAGTCACTTCTTGCACCCAATCATATGTCTCATGAACGGAACATTAAGGCA
This sequence comes from Aegilops umbellulata, assembly GCA_032464435.1. NCBI lineage: Eukaryota > Viridiplantae > Streptophyta > Magnoliopsida > Poales > Poaceae > Aegilops > Aegilops umbellulata. Next base: position 551,784,218 of record CP136057.1, read on the forward strand.
TTGCTTACAAAGTTTCCAATACTAGTGTAATGTTCAACATGATTCATGGGGGAGACAAAATGCCGCTGATGGGATCAACAGCAACTCATCGGAATTTCCATATCACTGGATTTCCACCATTATGTGAACAATGTGATAGTATTGGTCAGACCAAAAGATGTAATGGTGTATGCTCGGGGGATCAACCACGAGTAAGATAACATTACGAACATCATTGGTTTTGATTTGACTTGACGATAGCCCGTACTCAAGTCAAAGTTTTGACAAGGCAATAGATCCAACAACTGATCACGAGAACCAATCGATGGAGATATCATCTTTCTTCAACACACACACACAAAAAGATATCCCTTAACATGAACTAAGTCAGACAAGCTTTTATCTTCCAACTCTCCCAAATCGTTGTCTAGCTCAACCAACTAGCTCAGGGATATCCCACATAGATTCTTGGAGAATGGGTGGTTTGGAGAAAAACCAACATGATCATGAACTCAACATAGCGGTCAGGTGACAACCTGGTAACACTTCCGAGAAGATATTCAGAAAATCACGAACCACCGATATGTTACTAAGCTCGAGAACAATCTTGCTTTTCAGAGCAATACGATATGATCAAATAAGCAAGGGATTGAATAATCCTAACTCATTGATCGAGGAGTGCACCGGAAATAAGGACTAGGTAGCACGATAAATCTTAGAATGATGACTTAATAACCAACACGCTAAGAATGAGATTATTGTCCATTAACTACCAAGCAACTAGTTGCTAGGAGTATTGATTTCACACATCATGGTTCACTTATCGGTATTCCGGTTGCAACAACACGAAACCAAGGAGCGAATGATGATGGCGAGAACTATCACTGTGTCAAGAATTCATAAGAGGTGGTGCAATTCTCATGACAATCCTGACATAAGGAGGCAACACTCCAAGGTAGAACAGAACAAAAGTTGGCTTGGCATTTTGATCTGCGGAATACAACTGCTTTGACCCATTAATAGATATGGATGAGGTACTGGAGTTTGTTTCTCCTAGTCATTCCGGAATAGAATGGCTTGACGGACCACGAGAATAAAAGACATCGATGAACACAAATGCACACCTACTCTTGGCTATCAACTGATAGAGGATGGTCAGGATACAACTGAAGAGAAACAACTCAAGGAACATATAATTTTCTGAGTTGTGGATGCATGGATTAGTATGTCGAACCAAGTTCAACAGGTTTCTTCCGGATAACCCATGCAGAAAGGTAGGATTGGCAGAGTCACAACATAGAATGGAGGACTCATCAAGAGCACTCTGGTCGTGACCTTTTGGTTCAAAGAACTCCTGCCAAGAATGGTTCATGGTAATTGGAAGAAGGATGTACCACGAACCTCGAGGACTATCGCAAAGGTTACTAATATCCTAAAGGAACTAGCAACACTATCAACATGAGGTAAGTAGGGTGAATATCGGGTTCAAGAACCCAGGAATAGAATACCTACTAACTAAAAACATCACGGGATGCTTTCGAGAATGATGGCCAGAATCATCACACTGGGACACAAAACATGGCTAGATTACTAGGTAATCTTCTAAGACACCTAGGGTCATAATAATAACTCCAACATATATGTCGAGGCAATAGAATACCTCAACTCAGCAATGAGTGTGATTAACCTGGCCTAAAAGAACAACAAAACCAGAGGGAAAGGATTTTGCAAATGCATCAGATGGTTTAGAAACCTGGGGTGACTCGGACAGCATAACGGCTGTAAATGCTCAAAGATTTGAGACATCCTGGAAAATAGTGGCATGACCACTCAGAATCACAATATCAAGGTTCCGGGACCAACTATGAACACACGGAAGTAGTAGAAACTAAACTGGGGCTTGAATCCATCATTCCTATAAGTCTATGGATTAGTAACACGTCATCCTGATAGATAGATGAGAAGGCCTAGTTCTTAATCCCCGTAGAAGAGAAAAGGCTCACTCAGATCAGAAGGGCATAAGGTAAAGGAGTAAAAAGAGCCTTACGTTCCCTTCATCAATCCATTCCCTTATATAACTAAAGCATTTCTAGACACAACTTCGACCAGTTTGGCTTGGTAATCCTATAGGCAGTCATGCTCTGATACCAACGCTGTCAGGACCCCGATTCCAAATCACATCGATCTAGCTGGTAACACCTCATATCACTTTACAGCCTCACGCATGGTATTCCCACGGGTGTCGCCTTACCATGCCCCGGGACCGTTTGCGCCTTTTGGCTCATGTATATGATAGTGTCGCTAGCATCCATATGACAGAGAACCCGGGCCGACATGGCTATTTGTGAACCCAAAGCGGCACTAACCCATGGGGACAGGCATACATGAATCAACTTCGAGCATGTCGGTCAGCAGCGTGCGAATCCGGGCTGTAGCACTGGGCTAACAGGACTCCGGTAACCCGGGCTGTATCAGGCTAGGCAGGACTGCGGATGTCACCGCATGACATTTCCCCGAAGGGACAGACACAGGAACAAAGTGAAACACATGCCGGCCAGTCAAGTGTACTGAGCAGTAGTGCTGGGCTCGCAGGACTTCGGTGAACCGGGCTGTAGCGGACTACTATGGCTCACAGAAGCAGAAGACTACATTTCCCCATAAGAGAGGCTACCAAGGATAAACAACTAGGTTGTCAGATCCCACACATACCAAGCATTTCAACCATACACACAATATGCTCAAAATGTGTAAATACAACATGGCATCACACCATAACTCTACGACTCAAGTATTTATTCATTAGGCTCCGAGGAGCGAGATATTACAAACATGGGTCTCATGACCCAACATTCAGAGCATACAAGCAACAAGCACATGCGGAAGCTTAACATATCTGAGTACAGACATCTACAAATCTAAAAGGCTGAGAAGCCTGACTATCTGCGAGATCCTGCCGAGGGCACAAGATCGTAGCTGAGGTATCAAGCTAAATGTCGAAGCCCACACGGAACTACTAGCGATACTAACGTCTCTCTGCAAAACATAAAATAGGCAAACGTGAGTACAAATGTACCCAGCAAGACTTACATCAGAACTATCTACATATGCATCAGTATCAATAAAGGGGTGGTGGAGTTTAACTGCAGCAAGCCAGCTTTGACTCGGTGGCTATCCTGAACTATGACTGCAAGTAACTCTTTGAGGTGGCGCACACGAGTCCACATATTCACCATTCAATACACCACTATGGATCCGCTCCCGTCTCCCTACGAGAACGCCATCCATAGCACTCACGCTTATCTTGCGCATTTTAGAGTATCCACTTTCACTTGTCTATGAACTGTACAAGCAACCCAGAAGTCCTTTACCGTGGACACTTCTATTAGAATAGATCATTTGTAACCCTGCAGGGGTGTACTTCTTCACACACACTCTCGCCACTTACCACCATGCACACGTCGTGTATCTCGGCAACCTTCAAGCAGAAGCCTAGCGAGGTTGTCGGCCACGACCTGACTAACCACACAAGTCTATAGTCCAGGTTTATCGCCTATTCGGGTTCCATCCGCGAGGAGATCCGGCCGGAGTTTCGCTCACAGCCCCAAACGATGTGTGCAGGGTTCCCGAGACACCAAACGGGCGCTCGTTACACCTGGCCACGGTGTATCTACCGCATCATAGCCCACCCCTAGGGTCAGCGCTACACACGGCCTCCAACACATATCCTGCAAACACCAGAAACTAGTTGCAACTCCTGGACAGAGAACATGGGCGGTTAATAAGTCGAGAGAGTCAATTTAGGATCCCAATGTGTGGTAGTAGTTGTTCATGGATCACAAACACAGAACTCAGTTCTTGAGGATGGTTTCAATGAGACAACCCACCATGTACTCCTACATGGCCTCTCACCAATACTTGTACCAAAACGTGTTCACACACTTAGCTATCAACAGCATGACATGTTCACACACCTCTGAATCATCCCCGATGAATCAGACCTGACTCAACTCCAAGCTGTAGCAGGCATGACAAACAAGCATAGATGAGTAGGCACATCATGGCTCAAACAACTCCAACTCATGCTAGTGGGTTTCATCTATTTACTGTGGCAATGACAGGTCATGCAGAGAAAAGGGGTTCCTCTACCGTAGCAAGTAACAGTTGAATCGTTGTTGTCCTAATGCAGTAAAAGAGAGCAGGAGCGAGAGAGTGGGATTGTATCGGAATGAACAAGGGGGGTTTTGCTTGCCTGGCACTTCTGAAGATAGGATTGGGTCTTCATCAGTGTCAACGATCACATCGTCGAAGCAACGTCTACTGAGAGGGGACAAATACCGGCAACATAGAGAAAGAAACACAATCAATGCAATGCACAATATGATGCATGATCAAGACATGGAAAAATGAGTGTGTTGGGCTGGTGCAACTACAACCAGAAGGTTTTGAGCTTATTTCAATCAAGGATTCAAATACAAGCCTAACTATGAACATACATAAGTGCATTATCACGTTTCATCTATACAGCAAGGTTGGGTTGCTCTAAAATGCATGAAACCAGTACAGATGGATAGATTGGATTTTTCTGATCATTTTTCATATATAATTTGTTTGATTTGGAGCTACGGTTGATTTTATATGAATTTTAGAAGTCAGCTCTATTTTCTGGAATTTCTTGAATAAGAATAAATCCAGAAAATAATTAACTACGTCACTGTGACGTCAGTAGTCAACTGGGTCGGCCAGGTCAAACCTGACCTGTGGAACCCACGTGTCAGTGGTTAGTTAACTAACTAAACAGAGTTAGTTAGTGTTAGGTTAAGCACTAATCTAGGTTAATTAGCGCTAAACTAACCTAACTAATAATTAACAAGGGTGGCACACACATCAGTGACCCAGGGGGTCAAACTGGGCCCACCCAATCAATGCTCAGCGGGGTCAAACCCACCGGCGACATGACGCCGTTGAGGCCAGACGCGGTGGAGGGGCTCGGGTTTGCGTCTCCGGCGACCAAACGGGCGGCCGAGAGCACGCGCGGGGAGCCGGGGCTTGCCCGCATCCAGGGAGGCATGCGGCAGCAGCGGGGATGGCCGGAGCTCGCCGAAAACGAGCTCGGGGCGGCGCCGGCGTTCAGGTGTTTGTGGCTACGGGGCTGCAGTGGCCGTGGTATCGCATTCGTGGCACCTACAGCAGCTACGCGAGGCGGTGAGCATGTTGGACACGATGCCCGGACCAAATTGTCACCGGAGTCATGTCGGCGACGAGTGCAGGCGGCGGCGCAGTCGGGCGAGAGGGGCATGGCGGCTAAGGCGTGCAAGAGAGAGAACAGAGAGGGGGAGGATGATCAGAAGCTCACGTAGAACACGACGAGCGAGTCGGTGAGCTCGGGGAGGGCCCGGAGCGAGCGGGGCGGCGGAGGCGATCTTGGCGACCCGAGGAAGAAGAAGGCATCAGGGGCGGCGCTGCAAGCCGTCCGGCGAGGCTTGGCTCATCGAGGATGAAGCTGGAGATGATACGGAGCTCGGGGAGGCAGAGATGGAGCGAGGGAGTGGCTATGGGCACGGGGTTACGGCGGTGCATCCATGGAGGCTTCGGCCATGGCGGGGAACGGGCAAGGGAGAGGAGCTGGGGGCGAAAGGAGGGGTCCAGGGGGTCGGGGACACGACGTGGAGGTCATCCAGACGTCCAGGGGCACGGGCGGCAAGAAGGAGGTGGCGCACGGCGGTGCGCGCGCGTCGGGCACGCGCCCGTCCTCCTGGCAAAGGAGGAAGACGACAGGGGAGGTGGTGGTGGTGGGCTGGGCCAGCCACATGGGCCGCCAGGTGGCTGCACAGATGAGGTAAGCCCAGGTAAGTTCCTTCCCTTTTTATTATTTTTGTTTCTGTTTTCTATTTATTTTGCTCTGTTTTGATTTAGTAATAATACTAAACCATTTTGTTGCTTCTGAAATTATTTGTGGATGCAATATGGACTAGCCCAAAGCCCCACAATATTTTTCAGAATGTTTGGAGTTATAAAAGTATTTATAGGAATTTATAACCCCAACTCAAATACAATATGAGTTAATTCAAAAATCCTAAAATATCCTAGAAATGTATTCATCATTTTTGGTAGAGGTTTTCACCTTTATCAGAAATCATGAACATTTTCAAAGGGCATTTCGGGTTCAATGAAAAAGATTTTATGTTGACCCTAGTTAAATTCATTTGGTGCTAGGGTTTAAGCATCCCCATTTCAAGATTAAATGAAATTGAAAATGATGCATGGATGCAGTGCCACTAGTTACAAGCAAACTCTAGGGCTGTGACACTAGAAGCCGAGATAAGCCAAGCGACTGATAGCAAAGGAAGGAAGAAAGCCCAGATTAGCGACTGGCAGGAAAGGAAGGAAGCTGTCGAGGCAATGAAGCACCCAAAGTTTTTGTGCAGTTCCACCAAAATCGAGCATCCCTGTTGGCACATATATTGAGAGAGTGAGATTACTGTAATAGTGGGACTAGTTGATGAAACATACACTAACAAATAGAATCACCCTCATTATCTTAATGGGTAAAGTTAGCAACATAGTAGTCTTGCTTAAAGAGAGGTATTAGTTTATATAATCAGTGCCAATTAGCTCAACACTCAAAGCATTGCCATGTATCATAGGTTGCAAAACTTTAACGTGCAATGATAAAGGAGTTTCTCATCACAGTAGCACGATACAAATAGAGATGACAACACTAATATGGATGAAGGCCTTAGGCCGGTACCAACCTAAGAAAAAGAGCTTATTCATGTAGTCCCAGAAGAGATGATAGAGCACTCACTTGAATCACTCAATAGTATATATTTTTGTGCACTTCAAATGTATGGTTGCAATCACTCTTGTTTACCAGTGCTGAGATTATATCGAAAGATTATCAAGAACCTCCAGGAAAGTTGAAGCACTGGCTAGGATATAGTTCATTGTATTGTCTTGTGTAGTCCCACTGAAATGTATGATTGGCACAACATGATCCCTGTTTGCACAAGTAGGAACAAGGTGAAACCTTCATTAGCTTAGTGAGAAAGGATAGAAAGACATTAGCATATTACTCCAACAGTAACATCAAATTCATCAGGGACAATACACAGAAGTGGAAGGGCTCCTTGGAGGATTGTCTCACATGTAAGGTAGACGTTGCCGGAGCCCTTGAATGGACTCGAATGAGGCCTCGGCTTCAGCAAGATCACCTTGGCATTGTTTCTTCTTCTTCTTCTTCTTCCTGTTCATGCTCTGTTTCTCTTTCTCCTCACCAGTTGGTGAAACCAAGTACATGATTGGCCTTCTATTCCAGAATTTGTTTTGTCAGTGAGGGAGTACAAGTGTACTAGTAAAAAATAGCATTATTTTCTCATGGCAGTCAAAAAAATAGAGATGAACACATGCATTAAATATCATTCTTACTTAAAGGAAGGTTATGGTGCCAATATGGATGATGAGGGTTGGAACACAGATCTCCCTTTGTGGAGTTCTACTGAAATGAACCAACTGTTCCATTCTGACATTCCAGTTAAACAACAGAAAAGTCACTTCTTTAAGAAGTGTTTTGTGCAGTGCACCAAAAGGTCACAACAGCAACCAAGTGAAATGGATATCCCTATTTGCACAAATAGCTACAGAGGAAACAGTCAGAGTCTCAAACAATTACATGCAAAAACATTTGGCTGAACTTGTCATGGCTTATAACAGTGGCATGGCTTCATTTGACCAGGGGCATTAGATTAAGAACAACTAAATATTTGGTACAAGGGCATGGGACAGTGGGTGCACCAGCAGTCGAGAACCATGGACCTAAACCGGGGCATAAAGTGGTGATTCAGAGTTTGTTGCCCCAAGAAACAAACATCTAAGAAACATATCTGGGTTGGTCCCATTTTTGTTCACTCTAGCCATCTACTCCTATGTTATTTTTTGGAAATGGAGGCGTGCCCCCGGCCTCTGCATCATAATGATGCATGCAGCCATCTTATGTGTGGATAGCAAATCAAGTCCTGGTCATACCACTTTGTACGGTGTTGCCCCTATATTTCCCTTTTCGACCAAGAGACTAGTTGGATGACCAGTCTGTACTACTTTCACCCCTATCCTTCATGTTTGTACCAAGTCTGATGTACATACTAATTCCCCCACCCCCACTTTATTTCTTGTTTGAATCAAGTACAAGATTCGACTCCATGAAGTAGCTTTACCTCTAACAATAGAAGAAGAAAAAATGTGTCGTTGGACCATCTGATCGAGAGGGGCTGAGAGGTAGAAAATGATGCACATGCAGCGACGTAGTGAGCTGGGAAAGTATAGCTAGGACGGTTTCGAAGGAAGATATACCTGAAGGTCGTCGGGATGTGGATAGGTGGGCGGCGGGAGGCCGGATCCGCCCACACTAGGGCAATGACGAAGGGATCGGAGGACCTCCTGCGCCGGTGCTCGGCCAGAGATAATGGCGCGGCCGGCAGTGGGTCTCCTCCCTCGCTGTCGATGACGGCCTAAACGCTGCCCCTCCTCCCCTTCACCGGCGGAGGGGGATACGTCTGGATCTGTAACCAGCAGTGAGGATAGAAAGACAATGTTTTTTGAAGGGAGAAAGACAGTCTTACCACCGCTATCTTATTTAGATCTGGAGAGGATGAGAGTGTGTGAATAGAGCAACCCTAGCAAGCAAGCACGGAGGCTACGGCCTATATATTCGTAGAGGGGTAGTTTTCCTTTTTCACTCCATCGAAACAATCGTTTAAAATTGTGTACATGCCAGGTCGCATTTTTTTGAGTTGTTGATTGTTTTTGAGATAGCTACCCGCATATTCCAAGTGGTGTTATGGTGTGCCAGGTCGCACTCTGTATCGTTCAAGTCTAGTACAAGACCCTCCATTAAATGAACAACCACCCCCTCGTAAAATTTGTGAACAAACCCACGGCTAAAATGATCGGAAACGTGGGCTGCCCCAACATGCATTATTATTTATATTTTTTATGTGGGAGTATCCTGAAAACAAAATGTGAGAGTACAATATTTATTGGGCCCCTTTGTAACTGGTGCTAAATTTTGACCAAAGATTTAACTGACAAAATGTTAGTGCATGTTAACAAAAATTATATCGTTTGATTCATATTTTACCATAGTTTTGAATTATGTAATTTTTTGTGACATGCATGAATATTTGGTTAGTTAAAGTTATAGTCAAAATTTGGCAAGGTGCACTAAATCAACACATGCAAGTATCAAAAGGAGAGTCATGGCATGCATGCATGCATTGTAATTAATGCATCGGTAAACGTGAATTATTGAAATATATCGAGTGCAGTGCCTTGACGTGTCGCGTCAACTCGTACAAGACCAAGAAGTTTGATTACTACAACGCCCTATCCCTCGCGGACTGAGCTCCGGTTCCTTAACTGCACCTGCCTTTGGCTACATGATAGGTGGGCCACCCACCTATTGGGCCCACCTATCATACACACAAAGGCAGGAGTAGTAAGTTAATAAAGTTGCGTCCCTCCCTCGCCCATGAGCGTGGTGGCTGGTAGGACTAGGAGAAGCTTTCGTGGCGGTGGACATGCAACAGTTCAATCGGTGTCAGATGGCCAGAAGCATACTGTAGTACTCCTCGACTGCAGTAGTACTCCATCATTGTTCGACTTCCCGAAGAGGCGAAGAGCCAAGCCCAGACTGGACGCTCGTGTGGCAGTTTCATGTGTAGAGTACTGTAGGATAGCGTGTACCGTTCCTGTAAGCTTAAAATCATTGGGGTCGGCTCCATGCTTTTTTTAATTAAAATAATCTTCTGGCCCTACCTGTCATTCTGGTGATTGTAGTTTGCAAGCTCATCTAGTCAAGACAGGAATATATATTTTAATTTGTGGTGGGGTAAATGTTAGAGGTTGCAACAAATGTAGTATTGTACACTGAAGGTCTTTCAGCCAAGTTTAGTGGCAACCATGTGGGGCTAGTGCTATGATGTGTCGCGTCAACTCATACAATGAGGAGAAGCCTGATTTTACTACTACACGCTTTCTCCCTCGCCCATGCGCGTGGTGGCTCGCAGAGGAGGACATGCGTTTGTTTAGGTTGGTCGTAATGGAATACTAGTATATGATACTAGTGTATGCTACTACACATCCGTAGTGCATAGTATCATATGTTAGTATCATCGATGACTTCATTTATTAGCATGCAAGACACATGGTAGCACAACATTTAATATGATACGGTATCATGATATGATACTCAACCCTCTCTTTCTTCATTTACTTCTATGCCACCTCATCAAATTTGCCTAGTTGGCAAGCATGATACTCCCTCTGTTACTAAATATTTTTATTTTTAGATATTTCAAATAGATTGCCACATACGTATGTATATATACATATTTTAGAGTGTAGATTCATTCATTTTTCTCCCTATGTAGTCACTTGTTGAAGTCTTTAGAAAGACAAATATTTCGGAACGGAGGGAGTACTACCTATGATACTCCCATTACAACTAGCCTTATAGAGTACTACAACAAGCTATCCCTCCCACACGCGGTGCACGGACATGCAGCAGTGGATTCGATACTGTAGAAGTAGTAGTAACATCATTGTTCGTCTTCTCAAAGAGGCGAAGAGCCAAGCGCAACCCGAACGTGGCTGTTGCGAACGCTCGCCACAGTGTGTTTGGTTGCATTCTCATCTCAGCATAGTTATTCCCTATTCGTGCATGCTCATCCCAGCCCCCCTCTTCATGCATGCTCTTCTCATGCATGCTCCTAGTGTATTTGTGTTAAGCTAGTGTGGACTCATGCACCCTTCATACACCCTAACAAACACCCAAAAGTGGGTCGAGAAGGGCTTGGAGCATGCATATAGCCAGGCTCTTGCATGAGACAAAATTTCTATTTGAGCCCACTATTGTAGTACTACTTGCTAGTATAGCCCTGTAAACCGGAAAGGGGTATTTGCCTTTCTAGAGATTTCAACAAGTGACTAGACTACACCCTAAATAAGTAGTACTAGAGCAAAATGAGTGAATCTACATCGTAAATACTAGTATGTATACACATGCAATGCACGCCTTAATATAATAGAGTGATTTTGGTCAAAGGGAAAAGAACTAATATATGTGATAATAGATTAAAAAAAGAAATTATAGTGATGTATAAATGCCGATATTAGTTAAATATTGTAAAAGCGGGAAGTAGTATTCATGCCATAAAACTGTACGTTCATTTAAAAAGAACTGCATGTTGCTTCACTTTTTTCACGTGTTCTTTTTTTGAGAAATATCCACATTCTCCTACTAAACCATCTTGACTGGGCTCAATCAAACCATCTGGTGGTCATGTGGCAACACTGACCATTGGAGCTAGTTATGGGCTTCTTTTTTGTAGAAAGGTACATGATTGTTCTAGAACACAAGTGAGGTAGCAGCAGTGTACTGTTCATGTGAATCCTACTGATATTGGCCGTTGGATTTAGGATATCAACGGTTATGATTGATTTTCTTTGTCCTACTTAAAATTGGTACACTATATAGTAGTATAGATATAGAAATGCGTAGTTCTCTTGTTTTCCTCTCCGCCTTGGTCGCGGTGCACAATATTGAGTACTCCTATATGACTAGCCACTCTATCTACATGCGGGACATCAAAGCATCCGGGCCCGCGTGCCATCCACCAAATCACAGCGGGGTGCTATAGTCGAGACTCGCATGTCACCTCGGTGTGGCCGTCATCACCCATCATATCACTGAAACGCTCGTTGAAGCCCTTTCTCCCCTTTCTTGAAGAAAACCTCACTCCAGGCTACTCACTTCTGCCATTTTTCTTCTGTACCGACGAAGGAAAGGTGGGAGAATTAGTGATGCTACTATATTTTCGTTCCAAGAATCTTCTTTTTGTGAAGCACTGACCGATTCTCACAGCCTATACTTTTCCCGTTTTCATTGCGATTGTGGTTTCCTTTCGATTGCTTTTTGTTTGTCAGATCATTGATGGATCCTGGAGCACTAGGCAAAGAGTTGCCGACGGACAACCCATTGGAGACAACGCTCTCCAGAAAGCGAGCACCGACCAACGAGTTGACCATGTTGGAGGGCCAACCCATGGAGACGAAGAACTCCAAGAAAAAAGCACTGACCAAAGAGATGACGATGTTGGCCGACGAACTCCTCAAAGAAAGTTGGAAGAATAGCAAGGGCCCCAACATGCATACCCCAGAAACTCTAATTGCCACCTATGCGAGGCTCAAGGTCGAGTTTGAGGAGATAGTTGCCGTTGAGAAGTAGTATTCCCCTTGCAAGGTGATGCCCCCGTCAAGGACGAGAAGATGGCCCCGGCGGGATGGGATCCCCCGGTGAGGTACACAAGGTAAAAATTAATGGCTTACCATAGTTGTGGGTTTTTAATTTTTGCAATGTGCTTGCTACTATGTTAGGGTTTTGCAGGTGCACGTGGACGTCCTTGATGATTCCGATGTCGCGTCCCGTCCTGTGGACAACGCCCCAAAGATCGTTTTCGATGTCGCGGTCCGTCCTGTTGACATCGCCCCGGAGATCAATTCCGATGCCGCTGTCCATCCTGTGGACATCGCCCCAGAGATCGATTCCGATGTCGCGGTGGACATCGCCCCAGAGATCGATTCCCATGCTGCTGTCCGTGTTGTGGTCATTGCGCGAGAGATCGATGCCAACAAATAGTTGGTCGCACTAATCCTTCAGGGTAGTTTGCATCTATTTATATATAAAAAGTGCTTTATGGGGTAACCAGAAAAAAGAGAATTAGCCTAGAAAATCTCATGATAATTAGAAACATCTAGCCATCAATTTAAACCCATTAGGCAAGCACAACCAATGGATTAAAAGATAAAAAATATTACCCACCAATGCCCTTGATAAGTTATCTTGCCCACATGAAAAGAAAAAACAGCTCCACCTAAGGTCACGTCTTAGCGCACGTACCTTACCTGGGAGGAGGAGAAATTGCACGTTCATTCCCTCCCATCAAGGAAAGGAAAACAAAACAAACCCTAGACTTCTCATCCTAAAAGTATAATGCCTAAAAGAAACTGTCGCTACCTGCCGCCGCCGCGTTCGCTTCTCAGATCGACGGCAACTCAACCACCTGGACATGAGACATCCCTGAATTTTAAGATCTTATAACAAGGACAAGGGACATGACCAGGAGAGCGATGAGAAGGAGTCGGCGAACTGGGATGACGGGCAACGGAACAATCTTGGAGGCCATTGGATCGTGACCACTTCTGGAAAGAGTAAGTATTATTGATTAATTAGTTTTCTGTAGATGAATCAGGCACTTCTGCTTGCGTATCCTATCTCCAGTGCTGGCGCATGATGACTATGCGGACTTGTATAGATTAAGTTAAATTATTGTTGATTAGTCAACTGAGATCAGACCCCCACATGCAACAAGTCCTAAAACTGCCGGTGGTTTCCTCGGTGGCGGTCGGAGGTTCTCTCGGTACATATACCAAACACAAAGATCGGCATATGAAGAGTCATAGGAAGACATGCCGGTGCTGCCAGGTTCCCTCGATGCATGTACAGAGCACATTAATCGACATACCAAGAACCAGGCAAAATATGCGGGTGCACTGCAAGATGTACGTCGGCCGGCCGGCGCCAGGTATATTCATCGATTTTGGCACTCGCCCCTGCATACTCACGTTCTGTTGATGTACCTTGCAAGCCGGCTTTTTGCTGAAATCTAACCGTCCTCTGATATACCCGCTGGGCAGGGAAGACAATGTTCAGGAGCTTTGGCGTGGTAGACAAAGAGCTGCGGAACAGGACAGTCCCTGCTGCTCGGCGATGCAACGTTCAGGAGCTTCGGCGTGGTTATCAACGAGCTTCAGATCTCGCCAAAAAAAGGCAACGACCTACCGAACAGGATGGAGCCACTGCAAGACGTATTGTCGCTGAAGGAATACGTCGCCCTGCTCATGTCCGTGGCAGTCCCCATTGGGCCGAGACGTGATGTTCGGGAGCTTCATCGTGGCCGAGAACAAGCTGCAGAACAGGACTGCCCCGCGTTGCTGGTCGCTAGGAGGCGTTTCCAAGGGATCTTCGCCCTGGCACTGGCAGGGCTGATGACGCGGACAGCCTGTCAGGCACGCAATCGGGGATCAAATTATTGCTCACAGCTGGATGCTTCTGCGGCAGCATGATGTGCCCCATTGCTGGATTACGAGGGCAACCTCAAGCGCACAATTATTGTCGGTGACACTACCGCATCAGGATGGTTCACAGGTAAAACTTCATGAGGATCGAGCTGGTGATGAAATCTCCTAGCTGCGACGAGGTACACAGGTTTGTCGATTTTATCCATCCGGCCGGTGTTTAATCAGAGAAAAAGAAAATAAGCTGCATGGTGTTATGATGTACGTGCTGTGTTTCAGTTCAGTTACGTAGAGCCAGGAGCCAGTTCTCACTTCATTTATCACACACTGTCATCCTGACATTCCCCTGATATATCTAGCTAGCATGCATATCATCTACATCATACATCACGTATCTTAACTCAACAACAGCATGCTGGCAGACCCTAAATAAAATGATCGATGGATTCTTTTCATGGTTCCAATCGTTGATACACTCTGGCAATGTCTGGCAAATACAGGTTCGTCGCATTACGCTATTCTGTTTTTACATCAGCAGCATCAGACAAGATGACTTGCAGTGTGTACACGGCCCAGTTCGAACTAGCTAGGTACCGACACTTAGCACCATCTATCTATATACTACAGCATATGATTTTTATGCTGATGCCTCTACATCGTAATTTCCTTCTTAATTAATTAAACTAAATGGATCATGAGCGTCAGTCAAATATGCTCTGCAACAAGTCTTGCTAATTAAGCATAGTTTACTGTTGCACAAATATGGTTCGCAAATTTTTTAATAACTTTTGAATCGTCTTCCTGTAACACTAGAGATGGTGTTCAGGACTTCGTTTGTTAATCATTTTGGATACAAATGACCACATTTACCACCATCTGTCGAAGTACTAAATGGTGTACTGTTTGAACAACCATATATATGGTCATTGATCTATTGTTTTAGCAAACGAAATAATAATGTAGTAAGGCTTAGTTTATTGAATTGTCGCTAGATTTATTTTATAATTTGTTTTAAAATAAACTACCCATGAATACGGGAAAAGTTGGTTAGCCCAGCCAATTATCATAATCTACCATAATTCCAAAAACAAGCTAAGTCGATGAGCTTGTGAAATTATTCTTTATTGAACAAAAGCTGATTACCTTGCAATTGGTTTTGTTAGAAACAATTCTTAGACGGCTTGGAAATATCTAATCAGAATAAAAGAATATTATTATAGGCATTCCCTGCCCACTCAAGCTTTTTATTACACCCACGTATCCAGTTTCTTTGATGATGTACAGTCATCTTGATTGTACCCTATTTTTCGGTCTAATTACCAGCTACAATTTTTTTCTTTGCTTATTCACTAAACCTAAAGGATAAAATCCTACGAAGTAGATAATTTTAATAAAATAATGAAATAACATTTTAATGTTATGATGACAAAACATCCTCTATATGTGTGCTATTTTTCTGTTCAATCTCGTACCAAGTGAATGCTTGGGAAATGGAAATAATTTGATTACATGATGATCACATGGACACTACCATAAATTTAGTTATGTCTCTAGCCTAAACTATTTTAGGACACAATCAGATATATCAGTTTCTTGCCCCATGGAATTTAGTATTTTATAGGAAGGACCCACCAATTCATCCGCTTCAGTCTATGAGCTAGATGGATCATGAAAAAAAAATCAAATTTAATAAATGAGGTACCTAATTAGTCATTAATTTGGTGTTTGCTCGGCCACTCTTCTTAATTGTCCACCCTTTCTGATGATTTTTGTACCATTTACCATTCTCACTTAATTTATTTATCATGGTACTTTCTCGCTAACACTGTTATTTATTACTTTTCTGCCTTTTTTGATAGATCACAATCCTTCACCTTCCACTAGGCATAGTTTATTTTTTTGTTAAATATATTTTTCCAATTTCACAACCTGTATTGATTTGTTGTAAGTTGTAACTATGATAATTCACTTTTTGAATTGTTTATAGGATGATGAAATATTCTTCCACCAAAATTTCTTTAAAGGGGGGTTGAATAATTTTAATGGATAAACGGTACACAAATGTCATTTACTTGAATACCAAATTTAAAATTAAAACTATGAACTAAGATGTTCATAGTCAATTAAAAGATCCAGTTAGAGATACTTGGCAAAAATATCATGGATACACATACCAACAACTAAAAGCTTTTTGTTAAAAAATAAAATAAAAGGTTAATATGTCAATTTTACATAATATTAGAAATATACCTATGCATATTTTTTTTACGAAAGAAATCATAAAATAAATCAACATGATAAAATGGCTACAAAATTTTGCAAAAAATATAAAATGCACAATACGGTTGATGCCAAAAAAAGTTAGTACAATATGTATAAGAATGAGGTAAATAACTACATAACATATATATTCTATATCAATGATAAAATCAAACATACCAAGACAGAACTATGTGTGCAAAAGCTCATATTTGTGCATGTGATCACAGTAGGTTCCAACTTTCTTTACACAAATTCAATAACGAGTTCTCATGATAAAAATTTATGAAATTCTAGCCCGCACATTGGGCGGGCCACTTTGCTAGTTGTGTTTAATTACCAGAACGATGTGTGTTATCAAACCATCTTATGGCTAGTGCACTGTCTTGTGTGGGCGGTACTTGCTACTTCTGTTTGATAGGGAATCATGCGAACCCTCTCTGAGTTGTGGAAACAGATGTATCCTCACCAGCTTTTGAGGTAATATATGGAATGCTTAGATGTAAGTTTGAACTGTTTATCGTATCAACGGGGCTTGTTTGATGATTCTTGGTGTTAGTAGGCTAGCTACTGTGCGAGCTATAGTAGTCGTGAAACACTCAGCAAAGAGAAACGTTGGGCTGATGAGCTCGTGGAACGCTTAATTATACTGATCCGTCGTTGATCGACCAATAGCCCAAGCTCCTAAAATTATAGGATTAGCGATCGATCAGACAATAGTCAACACAGATACATTAAGGCCTCATTTGGTTCATAGGGTTGGAAAATCGTAGCAAAAGTACAGAGACGTACAACACAAAATCATAGCAGTACAGAGACGTACTCCCTCCGTTCGAAAATAGATGACTCAACTTTGTACTACTAACTTTGAAACGGAGGGAGTACAAATCCTAGGAGGGCTAGTTTGGCCTAGTGGGTTTCAGTGATATGACGTGGTACAGTGCCGTCCAGTCTTCGCGTGTGGTAGTAGTACTGCGGGTACAGTAAGTTTTCTTGAAGAAGCGGAATTCAACGAAGTCATGATGGTTCCTTCTTCCCGCAGAAAAAATGATGGTTCCTTCGTCCGACCAACTTACAGTGGGAAAGGTTGGGCCTACGCTACGTCTGGGGTGGACCAGGATAATTTTGTGCATGGCAGGTGGACCTGGATGGTCGACGTCCCACATGTCGGCGAATGAAAGTATTATTTCCGATATAGTGGACGAGCAACGAGTTTTCATTGTTTGTTTTTTATGAAAGCTATTGTCGCCACTGTTACGACGGAGAAGTGTGAAACACGACAGCCTAGTGAACTTGGCATGTGCACCACTCCCTCCTTCCTCATGTAATACTACCATAGTGTTGCCTATAAGGTTGGCTATAAGGTTACAACTTTTTCTCACTTTCTCTCTATCTATTTCCTCTCAAATGTTTTTTACCTTTGTTTTTTAGACACAATTGTTTTTTATGCATCTTTTTTTAGAATTAGTTTTTTATACCTAGGAGCACGTGTAGAGACGGGCTCCTAAAGATCCCACTCCTTGACTTTGTCAATGCCTCTCTCTCCTCCACACACGCGGGCTTAGGGCATGTACAATGGTTCTATTGTAGGGACGCCACATAGGATAAAAGATGAGGTGGAGGAAAGAGAAATCATAAGAAAAGGCTTGTCTTCTCTTATTTAAGAGAAGAAAAGAGATGATCTCTTAGCACAATATGTTTCACCATGTTTTTAGGAATAACTAGTTTTTGAAGATAAGGCTAAGAGATGATCTATTGTACACATGTTTTTTTTGTCATCTCTAAATTACATGAAAGACTTATGATAAGACTATCTTATCAACCACTGTACATGCCCTTATAGCCCAGAATTTTACTGGTACTACTTGCTATGAATGCGGGCAGCTGGCGTCTGAGGGGGGATCGGGCGCGGGGAGGTGGTGGGGTGGGGTGGGGGGGTTCTAGTGGGCCAGGGCAGTCAGAAGCGGGCTTGGAAGCAGTCCGGACTCTCGCATGGCCCACCTCACGGACTCTCCCTCCCCCGTCTCTCTCTTCTCAGCCGACGCCCACCGAGTGATTAGATTTCGATTATCGACGGTTTATTCAATTGCAGTCCCACATGTCAGTGAAAATGCAAGACAACGCGTGTCCCCTCTAGTGAGCGGCGTGCGAGCCGGACTGTCGGGGGTGCGACGCAAACGCGATGCACACGAGTCGTAAGTGTGCTGCCTTTTCCTTTTGAACTTGCTAAGTGTAACATTTTCGTGCGATCAATCGATAGAAATCCAGAACAAAAGGGTGGTGCTTTCCCGTGCGTTAGGCGGGCTAGTTTGAGTGATATGACATGCTACAGTGCCGTCCACTTGCTCCATTTTTATGTAAGCAAGAGTCTACACTCTTACGTGGGAGGAGTGCGAAACACAGCGGATCTGACTTTGATCGAGGGATAACTGTTCCCTGCGAAATAATGGAGCACTGTTAGCGATTATAGCATGATAGTTAGGGCATCTCCATTGCTGGCCCTCAAATTTACACCGGCATCTGTCCGAGGACACTGATGGATGCCATCCAATGCTGCGTGCATACCTTTAGACAACTATGTGAAGCAACCTGACTAAATTCATGCAAACAAAGCAAATTCCAAATTAACCGGATGAAATTCATTACATTTGGAAAACTTTTCCTATAAACTAGACGAAATCCATTACATATTTCGCACAAAACGTACTAAAACCTACTGTAAACCTAATCGAAACGATCGTCGGCGCCCGACTACCATGTTCGGCCATGAACCCGAGAAAGTCGGCCATTGCCTTTGCCTCCTCCTCATCCGCCTCGATAACCTCCTTCTCCAGAGCACAAGGTTCTGAAGATTTCTGCCTCCACATCACCGTCAAGCGGCTAATCAGCTGCCGATGTTTATCCCACCAAGCTTGGCATCGACTGAGTGGATGAGCGGTGGCCTTCCCGGGACCAGATCGGCGACGACCTACCGTGTACTACTCTTCCTCGCTGACGGCTGCGCCCGCGCACGCGCGCCGGCTTCGTGGTCGTGGCAGCGGAGGGCGGCCTGGGGAAGCCAGCGATCTCCTTCGTCTACTCCTGCGACAGTACGTCCAAGAGAGCTTTGGAGCACGCCCGGAGGGGAGCCGTCGATGTCCTTCGCCTGCTCCTGCGATAGTATGTCCAAGATAGCTTTGGAGCGCCAGGAGGCCATGGTTGGAGTGGTGCCGACAGAAGGAAGGGACCGTAGGAGAATGATTGTGGGTCTTTGACTATGGATGGGAGCTCGGGCTCAAGTTAATATAGCGGGAGAATGGCAATGAGCCACGACAGATGGATGGAAGGCTAGCGCCAGAGTAGGTTCCTCCGTAACCGCATGTCATTAATGTGGGCGGCAGACGGAAGGATGGTCGTGGTGTCATTAACGCGGAACGGTCGCTTGCACCGGATGCCGTGCGGGTGGCGCTCTCTCGGCCGTCACGCTGCTGCAATGCCGGCGCTAGTGAGAGGTCACGTTGATCGTGAATGCGGCGCTACTTCAGTGACTTAACCGCATGTGCGTTGGATCACTGACATGTGGGCCCAACGGGCATCTTGCCCGCCTGTCGGTGACACACCAACTGCACCTGCAGTTAAGTCCGGTGAATGCGGCATTGACATTCTGGAGAGACGGTGACCGTTTCAGGCAGGAAGTGCGCGCTAGCGATGGAAGGGTTTCGGTAGACCAGGGCGGTCAGACGCTGGCATGGTGGTAAAATGTGAACTCATGGATGACGAGCCTTTGAAGCGTATGCGGCATGTATTGACAACTAGGCGTCCATGCAACCGCTCTTGTCGCCAGCTAGCCTTCGACAACCACCATTAGACACCACACAACCATGCATAACATATGAATAATCGACGAATCGATCGGACACACACTCGTGTGCAGTGGAACTATGATCGGTTGCTCACGATAGTACATACTCCGTACCGTAGTATCCTCTCTAGATAGGTTGTTTTATAGATTGTCGTTGTGATGGACGATATACATGAGCAAGGCGCCGAGTCACGAATATGACCTTTGGTGTTGAGCCAGGTAAATACATGCTCGGTGTTCGCGGAGGCCTCCAGCAAACGTCTAAGCAGTAATGTCAGGCACCGCCGAGGCGCGCAGGTGATGGGCTCGCCGTTTGCGTTGCGCCATGAGAAGGACTTTGATTGAGAGGGCGACGTGCATGCATTAGCATGGTTTGACAGCGTGAGCGTGAGTGTCTGCACGCGTACATGCTACTTGCCTCTACGGACGGTGTGCCCTAATGTGTGCATCACATATAATATAAAATCCATTTTTGCATTTAACGCAAAGTATTTCATTTTCGTTTGGCTGACGAGTGTGCGTTGCAGCGACGAGTCCGTTGTTTGATTCCTCACATATGCATAATTTTGGTTTTTATTTCTTTCTCCACTGACAGGTAGGCCCGCATAGATAGATAGATAAAGAACACGAGCTGATGAGGCGCTTGTGGACTGTTTGACTGGTCAACCAGACAAATACGGAGCTATACGCTGAGCCAGTGACCGTATAATCACCATATCTCATATACAATGATCAAAGTGAGCTATCAAGACAAGTTCGATGACTGCCAATAAATGACCAGGATTGAAGGGGAATCCAAATTTCCTTCGTCTTCTGTCCTTGAGCTCTTGACAAACCAATGCACTATACGGTTGTCCGGCCACTCCACCTCAGAGCTATCACCAAGCGTTGTTCATGCCACCGCGACCCACACTAACCGGTAAGGAAGCGATGGCATCCCGTCGCGCCGAGTTCCTCGCCGCCCATGGCCGGACACAGAATGGTAGGGAAGCGATGGCATCACGCAGTGCCGAGTTCACCGCCGCTCGTGACCTCACACCTACGTGGGCGGTATTTGAAGCTGCCAAGGCCGAATGGGCGGTAGAGCAAGAGGCGGCCAAAGCCGCACATAGGGAGCGGAAAAGTCAGAAAGCACTCAAGAAAAGAGAGGCCCGCCGCCGCAAGAAAGAAGAGGATGCACGCGCTGCTGCGGAGAGGTCAGCAGAGATCTAAGCACGGCGGGGTGTCGTCGACAAAGCCGGGAAGGAGAATGACGGTGTCTGGCCACCATGTGAGAAGTAGTAGTACTAGTAGTTAGTGTGTGTGTCAGTGTCGCCCGTACGTTGGTTTAATTAATTACGAGCATGTACCAGTACTAGTTAGTACTATTGTTTTAAGAGCTAATTACCATTACATTAGCCTAGACTCAATGAAAAATTTCCTATCCTATGCATCAAATGGCATCTCTTTCACTATAGGAATTGAGATGCATGCCATCTCACTTCCTATGATTTTCATATTCCTATAAAATTCCTATCCTACGAACCAAAGGAGGCCTCTGCTGGAGTAACTACTGTAGCTAGCAGTACTGCTGGTATAGTAGTTTTCTTCAAGAAGCAGAATTCAACGAAGCCATGATGGTTCCTTCATCCAAGCAACTTCAGAGTGGGAAAGGTTGGGCCTGTGATTTGACGGCTCATTAGTAATTACTGCTGCGCGACGACCGGGGTGACTCTCCCTTGGAGTTCTGCGGGCATGGCAAGCGGACCAGGATGGTCGACGTCTCACATGTCAGCGAACGGAAGTATTCTTTCCGATATCGAGGAGCAAGGAAACCGCGTGGTATAGTATCACATCTGATTTATATTTATTTTTTTATTTCTGATGAATGCTAGCGTTTCAACTCTTACGACGACGGAGTGCCAAACACGGCACGTGCTGGATGTCCCATACGTCAGCGAAAGGAGTGGGAGATGAACAGCATGGTAGAGCATCTCCACTTCTGGGTCGGAGACCACACTTAGTAGTACTAGTGGTATGAACGATACATAAGTGCGACCCGGAGAGAAATACACGTCTAGTTGGAAGGTCTCGAGGCATCCACATAAACAAATATAAAACCTAATATGTGCCTCCAATTAATATAGTAGTAGTAGAGTACTTAGGCACGTACTCCATAACATCACCGGGCATTGTACGTACAACATTTAGTGGTATAGTAAGAGACAAATGCCTATATGCCACGCATGTTCATACTATTTGTGTCTTTCTACTTCACATACTACGCTACATTACTCAGGTTCGTATGTCCACTCCTGGGTACATGTCCGTCTCGTAGTTCCAGTCCCACGTGTTCTTCATAGTGTTGGGGAACGTAGTAATTTAGAAAAAATTCCTACGCACACGCAAGATCATGGTGATGCATAGCAACGAGAGGGGAGAGTGTTGTCTACGTACCCTCGTAGACCGAAAGTGGAAGCGTTAGCAGAACGCGGTTGATGTAGTCGTACATCTTCACAATCCGACCGATCAAGTACCGAACGCACGGCACCTCTGAGTTCAGCACACGTTCAGCCCGATGATGTCCCTCGAACTCCGATCCAGCTGAGTATCGAGGGATAGTTTTGTCAGCACGACGGCGGGGTGATGATGTTGATGTTCTACCGACGCAGGGCTTCGCCTAAGCACTGCTACAGTATTATCGAGGTGAACTATGGTGGAGGGGGGCACCGCACACGGCTAAAAGATCAAACAGATCAATTGTTGTGTCCCTAGGGTGCCCCCTGCCCCCGTATATAAAGGAGAAAGGGGGAGGCCGGCCCACCCTATATGGCGCGCCCCCAAGAGGGGAATCCTACTAGGACTCCAAGTCCTAGTAGGTTTCCACCAAAAGGGAGAGAGGGGGAAGGAAGGAGAGGGAGAGGGAGAAGGAAAGGGGGGCGCCGCCCCCCTCTCCTAGTCCAATTCGGACCAGAGGGGGAGGGGGCGCGTGACCTGCCTTGGCCGTCCCTCTCTCTCTCCACTAAGGCCCATCGAGGCCCATTAGTTCCCCCGAGGGTTCCGATAAACCTCCGGCACACCGGTTTTATCTGAAACTACCCGGAACACTTTCCGGTGTCCGAATATAGTCGTCCAATATATCAATCTTTATGTCTCGACCATTTCGAGACTCCTCGTCATGTCCGTGATCACATCCGGGACTCCGAACAACCTTTGTTACATCGAAACATATAAACTCATAATAAAACTGTCATCGTAACATTAAGTGTGCGGACCCTACGGGTTTGAGAACTATGTAGACATGACCGAGACACGTCTCCGGTCAATAACCAATAGCGGAACCTGGGTGCTCATATTGGCTCCTACATATTCTACGAAGATCTTTATCGGTCAAACCGCATAACAACATACGTTGTTCCCTTTGTCATCGGTATGTTACTTGCCCGAGATTCGATCGTCGGTATCTCAATACCTAGTTCAATCTCGTTACCGGCAAGTCTCTTTACTCGTTCCTTAATACATCATCCCGCAACTAACTCATTAGTTGCAATGCTTGCAAGGCTTAAGTGATGTGCATTACGGAGAGGGCCCAGAGATACATCTCCGATAATCGGATTGGCAAATCCTAATCTCGAAATACGCCAACCCAACAAGTACCTTTGGAAACACCTTTAGAGCACCTTTATAATCACCCAGTTACGTTGTGATGTTTGGTAGCACACAAAGTGTTCCTCCGGTAAACGGGAGTTGCATAATCTCATAGTCATAGGAACATGTATAAGTCATGAAGAAAGCAATAGCAACATACTAAACGATCATGTGGTAAGCTAACGGAATGGGTCATGTCAATCACATCATTCTCATAATGATGTGATCCCGTTAATCAAATGACAACCCATGTCAATGGCTAGGAAACTTAACCATCTTTGATCAACGAGCTAGTCAAGTAGAGGCATACTAGTGACACTCTGTTTGTCTATGTATTCACACATGTATTATGTTTCCGGTTAATACAATTCTAGCATGAATAATTAACATTTATCATGACATAAGGAAATAAATAATAACTTTATTATTGCCTCTAGGGCATATTTCCTTCAGTCTCCCACTTGCACTAGAGTCAATAATGTAGATTACACAGTAATGATTCTAACACTCATGGAGCCTTGGTGCTGATCATGTTTTGCTCGTGGAAGAGGCTTAGTCAACGGGTCTGCAACATTCAGATCCTTATGTATCTTGCAAATTTCTATGTCTCCCACCTGGAATAGACCCTGGATGGAATTGAAGCGTCTCTTGATGTGCTTGCTTCTCTTGTGAAATCTGGATTCCTTCGCTAAGGCAATTGCTCTAGTATTGTCACAAAAGATTTTCATTGGACCCGATGCACTAGGTATGACACCTAGATCGGATATGAACTCCTTCATCCAGACTCCTTCATTTGCTGCTTCTTAGGCAACTATGTACTCAGCTTCATACATTATCGATACGTTGGAGACGTATCAGCATCCCCAAGCTTAATTCCTGCTCGTCCTCGAGTAGGTAAATGATAAAAAGAAATAATTTGTGAAGTGTGAATTCTAGCAAGTTCTTACATTTGATCAATGATAGTTTCAAACACTTTTTATAGCAGCATTATATATCATAACAGTAGCTCTACTCATAAAACTTCTCATGATCAAGTAACAAGCTGTTCACATGTTAAAATATAGATCATAAACATTCTTGAAAACTAACAAACCATGCTCTTAGTCATCAAACAATTTCAATTCATCTTATTTTCGGGAAGGGTCTATGTAACAGCTTTGATTCAACAAACTCCACATACTCTACTATCATTTAATCTTTCACAATTGTTGACACTCACGTGATATTTGTGGTTTCAAAGCTTTAATCGGACACAGAGAAAGATAGGGGCTTATAGTTTTGCCCCCCCAACCTTTTACCTCAAGGGTAATGTCAACAATAATAGTTCATGATAACTTACATCCAATTGGGTATGTATATCAGGATCTTTAACACAATGTGCTTGCCAAAGGATAAAATGTAAAAAGGAAAGGTGAAGATCACCATGACTCTTGTATAAGGTATAAGACAAGAATAAAATATAGGCCCTTCGCAGAGGGAAGCAGAGGTTGTCATGTGCTTTTATAGTTGGATGCACAAAATCTTAAAGTGAAAGAACGTCACTTTATATTGCCACTTGTGATAGGGACCTTTATTATGTAGTCTATCGCTTTTATTGCTTCCATATCACAATATCGTATAAAGCTTATTTTCTACACACTAATAGATCATACATATTTAGAGAGCAATTTTTATTTCATGCAAGAATGACAACTTACTTGAAGGATCTTACTCAATCCGTAGGTAGATATGGTGGACTCTCATGGTAAAACCGGGTTTAAGGATATTCGGAAGCACAAGTAGCATTCCTACTTGGTGCAAATAATTTGGCTAGCATGAGGGGGAAAGGCAAGCTCAACATGTTGGATGATCCATGACAATATACTTTATGGCGGATATAAGAAAACATAACCCATTACATTGTCTTCCTTGTCCAACATCAACCTTTTAGCATGTCATATTTTAATGAGTGCTCACAATTACAAAAGAGGTCCAAGATATTATATTTATATGTGAAATCTCTCTTCCTTCAATATTCTTTCATGAATTGTTCAAGTGACCAATTCTGTGTTTGCTAACTTTCAAATAAGTTTACTATCTATACTTATTCTTTGTGAAGTCATTACTCCCCATGGTATAAGCATATGAAACATATATAAATTCAAATTTATGATATTCAATTCATTCAACCATTTACTCATAGGATATATGTGAAGCACATGAGTAAATGACAAACTACTCCAAAAGATATAAGTGAAGAACACTGAGTAGTCAAATAATTAACTAGCCATGGGAGGATTCTTTTTCATTCAATATTTCAGATCTAATGATTTTATTCAAACAGCAAGTAAAGTTGAAAATACGCTCCAAGCAAAACACATATCATGTGACGAATAAAAATATAGCTTCGAGTAAGGTATACCGATAGTTTTGAAGACAAAAGAGGGGATGCCTTCCGGGGAATCCCCAAGCTTAGGCACTTGAGCCTTCCCTGAATATTACCTTGGGGTGCCTTGGGAATCCCCAAGATTAGGGTCTTTCTACTCCTTATTCTCCTCAGATCGATATCTCACCCAAAGCTTGAAAACTTCAATCACACAAAACTTAACGGAACTTCGTGAGATCGGTTACTATGATAAAGAGTAAACCATTCTCTTTGGTACTGCCAAAGACAAGGTTCATAATTGTTCTCACACAATGCCTACTGTACCATATAATTTCTGCAATTTATATTGATAAATATAAGCCATAGAAACTAGAAAACAAGCAAACTATGCGATGAAAACAGAATCTATCAGAAACAGAACAGTTTGTAATGATCTAAACAGCAACCATACTTCCTCTACTCCAAAAATTGTGAAATAATTGGTGGACGTGAGGAATTTGTCTATTAATCTTCTTCAAAAATAATCAACTCAAAAACACTCTTCTGTAAAAAATGGCAGCTAATCCAGTGAGTGCAACGTTTCTGTCTTTTACAGCAAGATCACATTAACTCTCACCTAAGTCTTCCCAAAGGTCTTACTTGGCACTTTATTGAAACAAAAAGCTATAGAACATGATTACTACAGTAGCTTAATTATGTAAACACACAAAAAAGTAAGGGTAAATATTGGGTTGTCTCACATACAAGAAAAGAATTGAAACATAAAGAGAGCATCATGAATAATATGACTAGCACAATTGAATCTAACCCACTTCCTATGCCTAGGGACTTTGTGAACACATAATTAATAGGAACACGAATCAACAAGCATAGGAAGGCAAAACAAGTATAACTTCAAAACTTTAAGCAAATAGAGAGGAAACTTGATATTATTGCAACTCCTACAAGCAGATATTCCTCCCTCGTAATAATTTTCAGTAACATCATGAATTAATTCAACAATATAACTATCACACAAAGCATTCTTTTGATGATCTACAAGCATAGAAATTTTTCTACTCTCCACATAAGCAAAATTCTTCTCATTCAGAATAGTGGGATCACTAATTCCTAAAGTTGACACTCTTCAAAACCTGCTTTAGATGATAGTATTATTCATACTCCAAAAGATATAAGTGAGGTTGATGGAGAATTCTACAATTAGTATAGACTAACCAATATCCAAGCTCAAAATATATAAGTGAAGCACACGAAGGATTCTATAAAACCATACTCGAATGATTAAAGTGAAGCACAAAGAGAAATTATATAAGATCATACTTAAAAGATATAAGTGAAGCACGTGAAGTATTCTATAAATCAATCTAGGGCTATCTTATACTAGCATGGTTCTTAAAGGGAAAACAAAAACACAAAGGACATCGAAGAAGAAAGATGGGATGCCAACCGGGGCATCCCCAAGCTTAGATGCTTGAGTATCCTTGAAATATTTACTTGGGGTGCCTTGGTAATACCCAAGCTTGAACTCTTGCCTCTCTTTATTCTTCTTACATCGGTAACTCCTCGTTCTTCGAAAACTTCATCCACAAAAAACTTTAACAAAAACTTTGTGAGATCCGTTTGTGCAATAAAGCAAACTACCACTTTAAGGTACTGTAATTAACTCATTCTTTATTTATATTGGTGTTAAACCTACTGTATTCCAACTTCTCTATGATTCATACCCCCCGATACTAGCCATAGATTCATGAAAATAAGCAAACACGCGAAAAATAGAATCTGTCAAAAACAGGATAGTCTGTAGTAATCTGGTAGTTTAGTGAACTTCTGTAAATCCAAAAATTATGCAATAAATAATAAAATTTGAAAATTTTCTATAGAAGTAATGTGCAAAAAGTTTCAGACCCATTTGAGCTTCCAGTAAAAAATTAAAAATCACGCACTACAGACAAAGCTTCTGTTTTTGTTCTGCACATAGTAAACAAGCAATCTAATCATCCTAAAACCAAAGCTTGGCACATTATTTTTATAATACAATGGATATATACAAGGGGATATTTATTTACAGAGAAACTTCCATGAAAAATTCTACATTGTTTCTGTGAGCATGAACACAAGTGCTCAAGGTCGACCTTCACTTCTTCAATGCATAACTTTCCAATCACTTCTCTTTTTGAAAAACTTTTTAGGCATGAAAGGCAAGTAATTTTTTTATATTTTCATTATTTAATTTTTTTATGTGTCACCCACAACTAAAGAGAAACAAAATGTACCTAGTGAAGAAAGAAAACAAGTACACACGAGAGTATCAACCCCACGCTATTGCTCCACGACAACGGCGTTAGAAAAGATTTTGATTATCCCCAAGTGAAGGGAATCATCGTAGCAATTTCCAAAAGTGGAAGTGATAAGTATGGAGTGTAGAACCCACAAGGAGCTAATGGTAAGACCAATATTCTCTCAAGTCCTATCTGCCACTGATACGACTCTACGTACACCGAACATTTGCTTCCAACTAGAAACGAGATATAAAACTACGTTGTGGGTATGAAGAGGATAATTTTGCATGGTATCGAAGAGCTAAAATATAAAAGTAGGTGTTGTATCAGAAAGTTAGAATATATTACTAAATATTATAAATAGCGAGTGTGGAATAATAACAGGTCGGTGTGCGGAATTGTCCTAGGCAATTGTTAACAAGACCGGTAATCACTATTGCAATTTCATATGAGGGAGAGGCATAGGCTAACATACTTTCTCATCTTGGATCATATGCACTTATGATTGGAACTCTAGCAAGCATCCGCAACTACTAAAGATCATTAAGGTAAAACCCAACCACATCATTAAAGCATCAAGTCCCCTTTGTTCCATACGCCGTGACCCACTTATCCGTGTTTATGCTTCTGTCACTCAAGCAACGCAGACAATAAGTAAACCATGGACATATTGCAACACCCTACAGTGGGAATCCCTCATGCTTGCGCGACACGGAGGGCACCATAGGACAACACCAAAATAAAACATACAACTCATACCAATCTAAATCATCAATCAACCCAAAGACAAAGGATATCTACTCAAATCATAATAGGATGGCAACACATCATTGGATCATAATATGTGGCATAAAGCACCATGTTCAAGTAGGGATTACAGCGGGGTGTGGGAGAGTGGACCGTGTAAAAGAGATGAGGGTGGTGATGATGATGGTGATGTTGATAAAGACGATCACCGCGGTGATGATTCCCCTCCCGATGGCACTCCGGTGCCACCGAGAGAGAGGAGGAGAGGTTCTCCCCCTTGTGCTTCCTCCTCCATGGCATCCCCACTGGATGGGGAGAGGTTCCCCCTCTGGTCCTTGTCCTTCATGGCGATGATGGCCTCTTCGAGATCCTTCATAGCCTCCGGTGATGATGGCCCCCTCCGGCAGGGTGCCAGAGAGGGCCTAGATTGATTTCTTGTGGCTATAGAGGCTTGCGGCGGCGGAACTTCCGATCTAGGTTAATTTCTAGAGGTTTGGGTATTTATAGGAGAGGTTGGCGTCGAGAACAAGTTAGGGTGCCCCACGGGTAGTCCATGAGGCATAGGGGCGCGCCCCCACCATCGTGGGGCCCACGGGACTCCCCTCCGGTAGATTTTTGTTATAGTATTTTTTTTATATTTTCTAGAAAAAGTATCCGTTGATTTTCAGCGCATCCCGAGAACTTTTATTTCTGCACAAAACAACACCACGGTAGTTCTACTGAAGACAGCGACCGTCCGGGTTAGTTCTAATAAAATCGTACCGAAATCATATAAAACAATAGTAAACATGGCATGAATACTTCATAAATTATCGATATGTTGGAGATGTATCACATATATAATTTTATTCCAATAAAAAATGGATCCTGCCCGAACAAACCAAAAATACAAACTGGATTGGAATTGAGTTGGCACGGTAAACGTGCACTCTTGCTCTGCAAAAATTTGAACGAAGCGGGGAAAGTCACAGTAACCGCCCGAAACCAAAATCTTCGAGATGGAAATTACTGCCTATCCATGGAACGCAAAGCCTGTCGGCTCGATTTCTATAGGTTTCGATAGGGGTAGTTTGTTATTTCACTCAAACATGACATAACCGCCTCTCACCCGGATTCATACACGATGTGCGCCAAAACACTGTGTTCCCTCGGCGGAAATCAACTCCCTCCCCGATTCATACATGGTGGGCGCCAAAAACAAACTCTTTTTTTAGAACTCATGACAGTGGGAGAGTGTGACACCCCAAAATTTTGACGTTGTTTTATTAATTAAAAATTTGCCAGGAAATTAAATTTTCATTTTCTGGATTTTCTTTTGATTTCAGAACCATTCTTTTCTTTATTGTTATGGAGTTTTTACCCCAAGTGAAAACTTTCCAAATATATTTTTGGACTTATATACCCTCTCAAGAAAACATTTCTTTTATTAGTGGAATTAATTATATAATTATTTTTCTTGATCTTTATTTCTTGAAAATGGTTTCCCATGGTTTTAGGGTCCCTTTGATAAATTTATTTAAAATTTCAACGAAAATTTGGGGATGTCATGTGGCATTTTTAAATCACTTTTATGCAAAAACATCTTTTATTCATTGGAGGTTTTGAGCTCTACCCCAAATTTTCAAAACTGGTTCAGTTGGTAAAATTGCACTACAACCTATTTAAATATTTCTTTAAAGCTTCCACCAAAATTATGGGATGTCAGTGGTAGTATATAATTCAACTTTATGCAAAAATTCACTGATGTTCTTTGAAAAATTTGAGTAAATCATCCTCATCTTCATTCTGGTCCAGCTTGGTGAATTGTACTGTAACCACATTCTAACTTGCTCTTTTACCCATGATTCTTTTTCCTACTTATAGCCCACCCTACAAAACCCTTAAGTCCAGGAGAGTGGACCCATTGGAGTATTTTTGGTCCATGCAATGATGCCAATTACCTTATGTCCAGAGTTGGTTTTCTCAAAAACTTGCACTAACAAGTTTCTGATTTTGTCAAACTAACCTTGCCAACCTCTTCATCATCTAAAGAGACACAGATCTGGAGATTTTGGGCACCCCAAGAGTTGCTTAGATGCCCTTGACATTCTGTCAAGCACCTTGAGTTCATGGCCAATTTTGGCATGATTTTGAGTTTGCATTATAAGCTTGATCCACTGACCCAGCAACCTTGTCCACTAATCTTCTTGCAAACCCTAACCTAGGCCTGTTAGTCCTCAGCCTCATCCAAACCCTCTAGCACACGCTGGCATTATGCCGAACACGCAGCGTGCGTGCGCTTGGCGCGCCCAGAGCGCATGTTTTGCATGCGCGCGCACTGAGCCGCCGCGTCTCGTTGCCGCCCTCCTCGTGCCTGTGCTTCCCCTTGGCCACTCGCAGCCAGCGCCCCGACCCCCCCTCGCCGCAGAGCCACCCTGGCCACTCCTTGCGCCCCACAACACCACCACCGCATGCCGCCACCATCGCCCCGACAGCTCCTGCCATGGACGGCGCCGCCCGAGCCACTCCAGCCTGCCAGCTGCCCTCTGGAATAGCTCGAGCTCATCCGCGAGCTCGTCCGCTAGCACCCGTCGCCGCCACGATGCCCTGCAAGCTCCAGCGAGGCGGTTCGCCGAGCTTGTCTCCCGCCGCCGCGGAACTGACCTAGTCACTCTATAAGTAGGGGGCCCCGAGCTCATCCAAGCACTCAGGCGACCTCAGGCCACCCATATAGAGCTCCCCTAGCCCGCAATCGACGGGGGGAAACCGTCTCCCTCATCTCCGGCCAGTTCGGCCGCCGCCACAATCCAGCTCCGTTCGTCGCGAGCCGGCCCTCTCCCGTCCATCCAGCACCACCACCCGACTCCCCTCGACTGTGCGGAGCTGCCCAACCTCTCAAATGCTGTCAAGAACCACCGAAGCACAGATCCCCAAAATCCACCCGAAGCCACCTCCGTCGCGGAGCTCGCCACCGGCGACTCCCTCCACCGCCAACCTAGCAACCACTCGGAGGACCGCCTGGGACTGGTGGGTCCATCCCCGCCCTCAGAACCCCGCGGGGAGCCACCGTTCGCCGGCGGCAATTGCCAGAGTGCCGCCACCGCTCGTCTAGAGAGAAGAAAGAGGCGCGAGCAACTGGTCAAACCTGACCAGTGGGCCGAGGACCCACTGTCAGTGAGCCCCGAGCCGGCCCGCGTGGTTTAAGTGGAAGCGTAAAAACCCAGAGTACGTCTCCCCAGCCCCGAAAACGTATTCTGAATCGAAACGTTTTCTTTTTCTGTTTTATTTAAAAAAATAGAGTTTTGACTGAACTTTGACTAGCTATAACTTACAAATATAAGTCAAAATAACTTGATTCTTTTTCTCTTGTTCCCCAAATTTGGTCTAGTTTATTTTCACATTTATTTGAAAATTTTCCAAACAACTTTTTTGTACTGTTTTGAAACTATGTGTTGATTTCAAATTTTCTTAAATAGGATTTTTGAAGAAGGAAGAAACTTTTAAAAGTTTTGGAATGCACCCTGCCTCTCCACAACTTGAAGGCAAGCATTCTGAACCCTGGCATAATATTGTCTTATGTTGTTCATACGGTTGCAACCCCACCATGTCTCGGAGATTTCGTTATTTTATGTGATGATACGATCATACTCATAAGTGCATATTGATGATTTCATGTTGTTGGTATTTGATATGCTTGTGATAGCAATCACCCTCATATGCCTCTCATGCTTACCGGGAGGGATCCGGGAAAGTCTCTGTCTTGGGTAGACACGAGCTTGTTACTAACCCTTCGTCGAGGCGGTTATGTCCGGTGGAGCATGGGGAAGTATGATGAGTGGTGGTTCTGTCTGATGGATGTGAAATATAATTCTTGTGCTAACCATGCAGGAAATTCTTTAACCTCCTAAGTCGACCATAGATCGAGTCTTGTTCCAGTAACCCACATACTTGTTTCGTACTACCACTTGTCCCTGCCACAGGTAGGGTGCGGTTCAGTAAATTGTCAACCCCTGTCCTAGCACACACCGTACAGAGAGGCCATGGCGGAAGATACCGGCTGCATCCGGTAGGCATGCCACTTGGTCCGGGGGCATGGGTGTTTCCGGTTGGGACCGAAAGGGGGGCACCCCTTAGAGTGCGCGATATAAGTTTGATCCCATGCTAAACGAGGTTGTAGCCTCCCCACTTAGAGTTTTGCTTGACGGGTGTCGTGGGTGATTCCAGACACCGGTAAGTTAGGCTGGTGTGTGCGGTCAGGTGTGTTTTCGAATGAAAGACCGTAGACGGGATTAGTCCCGATGGACTAAAGGAATCCGTTGTTAGTGGGTAAAGAGTACACCCTCTGCAGAGATTATATCTATTCGAATAGCCGTGTCCATGGTTAAGGACTACAGTCTGGGATGGGTGAAGTGTCGGTCTTCGGAGGAAAAACTACTAAACCAGAACATTGATTATGACCTCTGACATATGATGATTATGATTACTATTATCGTGGACTAACCATTTGTATTATTTGAATTAATGAGTATCCCTGGGACGGTTCTACCTCCTGGATATTCACTGTGATTATTCTTATATAAGCCCTTTATGTGGTGTCGCACAGACGCCCGACTATGGCATGCTTGTTATATCTTTTATATATAAGCCCTTTATGTGGTGTCGCTCAGACGCCCGAGTGTGGCATGCTTGTTATTTCGATTACTTATAAGCCCTTTATGTGGTGTCGCTCAGACGCCCGACTGTGGCATGCTTGTTATTTCGATTACTTATAAGCCCTTTATGTGGTGTCGCTCAGACGCCCGACTGTGGCATGCTTGTTATTTCGATTACTTATAAGCCCTTTATGTGGTGTCGCTCAAACGCCCGACTAAGGCATGCTTTATATTATTATCCTTCCGAGGCTTCGCTTCAGACACCCGATCGGTGCATTTTATTTCTACCCTCGGGTTGTTTATTCATGTTCTATATGAATAATTTGCTTGTGTGCATCTTATTTCATGACTGACGTAGTGATCATGGCATACTTCAAAGCATGATTATCATTTATTATATTATACCTGTGTTCATAATGTTTGTGAGTACATTCAAAGTACTCACTGGCTTGTCCCTGGCTATTGTCTTGGCCAGATTTCTTGCGTGGAGAGGAGCGTTGCGATGACAGCCCCGGAACCTATGCAATGGTGATAGCAGCCTTGCGAAGATAGGAGTTATCCAGGTCAGCTGTTCCTCTGGGAAATGGAGTCCCATAGACATTGATGATCCACAAACCGCTTCCGCCATCAACCACTAGAAACCAATTGTTGTACTCATAGGCCAGAATGGTCTTGTACTACATATCTTGTATTTTGCTTAGAGTTTCTGTATCAAGTTGGTGCCTCATCAGCTAACAGTAATCCTGGGGCTGGTGAGCACAAGGGCCATTTTCTGGGAAATTATAACCCGAGAATCCGGTCCTGACAGAGAGGATCCCACTAACTTTGTATTAAATGGTTAGTGAGTTAGTACAGTTCAGTCAGTCCCTACATACATGGTCTACATTGTGAGAGGGTTGGGGAGAAGAGGTTACAAAAGAGTGTAACTATTACAATGTAGCAACTAGAGCCAAGATGTATGGGGCAAACTCCTGTTTAGCCATGTGGACTAGCATAGCAAAGTCTTTCTTGAGGCTGGATCCCTCTGAAATGTTTGTCATTCCTTTCCTTCCAAATACCCCAGGCAGCCACCGTGAATACCTCCATGAACATGGGCCTATTCCAAGAGTTTTTGCCAGCATGCAACATCATGAGCCTGCAATCTCCAACTGGCCACTAGATCCCTATGGCATTCCAGCATCTCTGACAAATATTCAGTTGCCTTTATCCGGTTTGCACCTTCAGATCTGCCATGGCACGCTCAACAGTTTACTCGCAATGCTTATGGTTTTCCCCTTTTATATTCCACACTAGTTAAATGACAGTAGACTAAATTTCAAAATTGGGTCAATCAATTTTTGAGAGCTCGCCGGAGTTCGCCGGTGCGAAGTAAGGGGCTCGGGTGGGGACGGTGGTTGTGGGGGCGGTGGAGGGGCCTCGCCGAATGAAGAAAGCTCAATGCGGGTGGGGGATGGGGTGGGTGTGGAGTTGGCGGAGGAACACAGGCGGTGGGGGCCGGTGGTTCGGGCAGCGGCCCATGCAGTGTTCTATATGAGAAGAATCAGAGACGAGGGAGAAGAAGGGTTAGGAGACGTAGGATCTTCATCCAACCGCCTGAAATGGTCGACTGACCCAAATGACAAAAGTCACGCGACTTGCATGCACCCGTGCAGAATATGCTTCCTCTTTTGTTCTGCAACATGTTCCTCTTTTGTTCTTCTTTAGTAAGCACAGTATGTTCCTTGTCAGGAAGGGGACCAGGGACATCTGCAGTCGACACCTCTATTGGGCCGGTTCTGCTAACTGATTTCGCACTTCAAGTTGGTCTGCCATAATACCCCGGAAATGGTGGAAGCCGCGCGGTCTTTGATAGATTAAACTGATAGTAACACCTATGCACCTTCAGATGAATAGAGTTGGCCTGTAGGTGATAGATAGGCTGCATATTAGTAGCGGCAAAACCCTATGTTTTCCAGCCAGTTTCGCTTTCCCGATTTATTTATGGTGGTTATGGTGTACCCCTATTATCTACACTACGATTTGCCTACTGGCTCTGCGCTCTCGTTATCATGGTTTGGCAATAAACTTTCTATACGGTATATTATGAACCTATCGTCTGCCAACTATCCTTACATCTGGGGCCCCTAATAGGGAGCTTATTTTTTTTGTAGTTGTGCCAGATTATATTAATCTACTCACCATATTACAACACACATGGGCTCTCTCATCAGAATCCAGTGATTGCACGCAAGGGTTTACAGGGAGCCTCTATTATATTAAAATATCCTCTGCATTACAAAGATAATTTCACTACTATTTGTGTTTTCATGCTTTACAGGTATTGTACGTAATCATAATGAATAAAAGAATGCGCATATCAAAAGAATATTGTGGAGCAGTTCAACGGGTAACAAACTTGGCATCAAGGGATTGAGGTCCATTGCGGATGCAATGAAACCCACATGTTCACGACCTATAGATTTGTATTCATAATATGATCCTAATGACTATTCTGAACTCAAAGAGATGGCCTATCTTGTTCACCCAATAAGGTGCATCTTCTAATTTGGCAAGGTTTTATTGGTTGCACATATCTTACATAAGGTGTCTTGCATTTCTTTTGCTTCGTTGCACCGCCATCTTCTTAGTTTACTCATGATATATGTGAAGATGTCATGTCCATCCATTATCAACACCTATTTCATTTGTCGTCATACCATGTTTTTCATTTCAAATGTTGTTCTTGTGTTTCAGACATCCAAAAGGAAGAGGGTGATTGCAGAACCTGAAGGAGTACAAGCAAAGTCCTTGAAAATAGATTTGCTACTGGAGAAATCACATAACACCCAACGTATATTGGCGATAGAACCTGTGCTACAAAACATAGGATATCGCAACTATGTTGGTCGCTTCTTTGCTCTTGTGAGTACCTATTGTCCTATCGTTGTCTTTACATTCATACCTGGTGGATTATGTGACATCATTGTGCATTATAGCTTGCTTATCCACTGTTCGCTCCAAATTATCAGATCTATATTAATGCTTAAATTAATGTAGAATAAACCCAATGCCTATGAAGAAATTTAATTATGCATTGTTCTTGTAAGTATCTGTTGTCCTTCATCACTGTACTTATATTTGTCAGCTAGTTCTTCATGTACACTTTGCAAGTTATTTTCCCTTGTCCTCCATTTTTCTACACATCAGATCTACATTTACTCTTGCCAAAATATTGAATAAAACCAATGTTACTGAAGAAGTTTAGCTCCGCATTGCTCTTGTAAGTGCCTTCAGCCTGTATGCTGTATTTACATTTGAATTCTGCATCTTAAGTTAAATAATCGCCATTTGTTCCTATATTTTCACATCTATATTTACTCTTAACAAAATGTAGAATGAAGGCAATACTCTTGAAGAAGAGTGTGCGGTAAACTTCTTTAATTTCCCCCCATCAATATGGACAAGGCCTTTATAGATCCTGGCTTCACTACTAATGTAAGTTTGTCCTCCTCGAGCCTTCAAACTTTTTTGTTTAAATTTGGATAGCTATGAGTGCAAATGTTGTTTATTTTTGTCGTCTGCATCAAATTGCTTGTTCAAAGTTTATAAAGTAGAAGTACATAAACATAAGTTTTTCCTTCTCAATTTCACTTTAGTTGTACAATCTAGTTCCTTATTCGTACCATGCAAATTAAACTAAACATAGCTAGTTATCTTCTTTAGGACTATGTGTATGTGTGTTATCTTGATCTATAATCCAGTGGTGTGGTGAGACTACCAACAACAGCAGAATGACATATCGATCTATGTCTCAACTATGAACAATGCCATATTATATTAATGTTTTTAAATTGTGTCTCTTTATTTACCAATCTGAAATGGTATAAATTGACAATGCACCCACCATTCATGCTTATACATTGTTTAGAACTACATCTATGCTTGTGTTCTTGATCTGTAATCCAGTGGTCTGGTGAAGCTGGCCGCTCCTGCAAAATGCTATTTCCTGCTGTCTTAACTATGAACAATTCCTATTATGTCAATGCTATTTTAAACCATGTCTCTTTATTTCTAACAAAGAAATGAGATGAATTGACAGCGCTGATGCTTATACATGCAAAACCTGTTATCTACCTACTTGTTTCTCTTTCAGGGTGACAACACTGC
Source organism: Aegilops umbellulata (assembly GCA_032464435.1). Taxonomy (NCBI): domain Eukaryota; kingdom Viridiplantae; phylum Streptophyta; class Magnoliopsida; order Poales; family Poaceae; genus Aegilops; species Aegilops umbellulata. The sequence goes on from CP136057.1 coordinate 551,822,222, forward strand.
TGCTAGGAAGAACTGCCACAATGATGGTGAGACGAACCCATTGTTTGTCCCTCTAATACATATTCCATAGGAGAAGGCAACACATATTGAGGGTAGGGATACAACCATGACGTCACATCTGGATGCAGTGTCAAACTTACTCAGTGACACAAGCTCGATGAAGTCGTCGCCTGAATCTGTTCGACTTCTTCAATCTGAAATTCAAGCAGAAATACATGCTTCCGCTCAAATATGACTGGAACTCCAATCTCTATGCAATATTAGCCATAAGTACATGACATTTATTGATGCTATGCATCTTAAGTTGGTGGATATGAGTGCCAAAAAGTGCAGTCTCATCAGGTTGCTAAGTTGCTTGCACTGCAGCTCCTCGGCGAGGCTAAACTTTCTTGAATTGTGTTCAAGTGTTGTCGGTTCTATCTATTATTTTTTCTGCCTGTTAACTTCCACTGGTGGCGACCTGCCCAGTTTATGTAATCTGCTATCTGGTTGCTGATACGTCTCCAACATATCTATAAATTTTGATTGCTTCATGATATATTATATTTTGTTTTGGATGATTAATGGGCTTTGCTATACACTTTTATATTATTTTTGGGACTAACCTATTAACCGGAGGCCCAACCCAAAATTGTTGTTTTTTGCCTATTTCAGTGTTTGCAAAAAAAGAATATCAAACGGAGTCCAAACGGTATGAAACCTTCGGGAACGTGATTTTCGGAACGAACTTGATCCAGAGGACTTGGACCCTACGTCAAGAAAGCAACCAGGAGGGCACGAGGTAGGGGGGCGCACCTACCCCCTGGGCGCGCCCTCCACCCTCGTGGGGCCCATGTTGTTCCACCGACGTACTTCTTCCTCCTATATATACCTACGTACCCCCAAACTATCAGACACGGAGCCAAAAACCTAATTCCACCACCGCAACCTTATGTAACCGTGAGATCCCATCTTGGGGCCTTTTCTGGCGCTCCGTCGGAGGGGGAATTGATCAGGGAGGGCTTCTACATCAACACCATAGCCTCTTCGATGATGTGTGAGTAGTTTACCTCAGACCTTCGGGTCCATAGTTATTAGCTAGATGGCTTCTTCTCTCTCTTTGGATCTCAATACAAAGTTCTCCATGATTCTCATGGAGATCTATTCGATGTAATCTTCTTTTGCGGTGTGTTTGTTGAGACCAATGAATTGTGGGTTTATGATCAAGTTTATCTATGAAAAATATTTGAATCTTCTCTGAATTCTTTTATGTATGATTGGTTATCTTTGCAAGTCTCTTCGAATTATCAGTTTGGTTTGGCCTACTAGATTGATCGTTCTTCCAATGGGAGAAGTGCTTAGCTTTGGGTTCAATCTTGTGGCGTCCTTTCCCAGTGACAGCAGGGGCAGCAAGGCACGTATTGTATTGTTGCCATCAAGGATACAAGATGGGGTTTATATCATATTGCATGAGTTTATCCCTCTACATCATGTCATCTTAGTTAAAGCATTACTCTGTTCTTATGAACTTAATACTCTAGATGCATGCTGGATAGCGGTTGATGTGTGGAGTAATAGTAGTAGATGCAGGCAGGAGTCGGTCTACTTGTCACAGGCGTGATGCCTATATACATGATCATACCTAGACATTCTCATAACTATGCTCGATTCTATCAATTACTTAATAGTAATTTGTTTACCCACCGTAATACTTATGCTCTCGAGAGAAACCACTAATGAAACCTATGGCCCTTGGGTCTATTTTCCATCAAATTAATCTTCCAACACTTAGTTATTTCTATTGCCATTTATTTTACTTTGCATCTTTATTTACTCTTTATAATAAAAATTCCAAAAATATTATCTTATCATATCTATCAGATCTCACTCTCGTAAGTAACCATTGAGGGATTGACAACCCCTTTATCGCGTCGGTTGCGAGGTTCTTATATGTTTGTGTAGGTGCGAGGGACTCGTGCGTGGTCTCCTACTAGATTGATACCTTGGTTCTCAAAAACTGAGGGAAATACTTACGCTACTTTACTGCATCACCCTTTCCTCTTCAAGGGAAAACCAACGCAGTGCTTAAGAGGTAGCCGTTGCCCTTTATTATCACTGGCGGCGAACTTTGATGCCGAGGGGATGTAATATGTTGTAATTTCTTTATTATATTGTCTAGGTTTATTCTTGGTCGATATGTTGTAATTTAGGCTAGAAGGTTCAATGGATCTCAGTATTGTCAGTCTTCAGGCCGACCCATTACTCCTACGAGCCAAAACCTGGGCCTATAATAATCCCGGGCCATTAGCAGGTCTAAACCTATATTTGTTGCCCGCCTTTAATAGGCCAAGGAAAGTTCTGTCCAACTGGGCCAGAGATTTCCATGGGCTTTTAAAAGGCTGAAACCTAGATTGGGCTAGCGTTGAGCCGAAAAATTCACGGGTCAATACGGGCCAAAACTGCCTAAGGCCCATGTTGGGCCCAAATAGGACGAGCTGTTAATAGGCCAAAATATATCTCGGGTCTGTTTGGCCCAATAAAATTATGGGCTTTAAGCAGGATGGTATCTATGCTGGCCATAGGCCTAAAAGTGTCACGGTTCATTATCAGATGGGTTGTAAGCAGGCCGGATTTAACGTGGGCTGTAATTAGGCCCAACTGTTACACGGGCCACTAATAAACCGATAGGCCAGTTGGGCTGAAATTTATCCACGAAGACTACGGGCCGTTAAGAGGCCTAAAGTTACTTTGGACAAGAAGTAGCCCAGTTTCTGCATGGGCCGTTAAATGGCCTAAAGTTAAACCGGGCCGACAACATCTCAGATGCACCATGGGCCGCTAGCAGGCCGAAACTATTATCGGGTCGAACTGGTAAACGGGCATTTAACAGGCTGAAACTTGTCTTAGTATGGGCCCAAAAGAACCGCGGCCTGTTAACGGGCCTGATCCGATATGGGCCGTAATTTGGCCGAAAACATGGCAGGCTCTGGACGGGCCTGATCTGGTATGGGCCTCAATTTGACTCAAAACATGGCAGGTTGTTAACAGGCCAGCCCACTAGTGTCTGAAAAAACATGGTGGGCTTTTAGCTGGGCCGACCTTTTCATCGGAATGGGCCTCTGTTGGGCCATGCCACGTGTCCCCGTATCATAGGCGCCTCCTGTCCAATGTGTTGATGACATCTGTCCGGACGTTGAGCCAACATGTGTTTCCTCCGGCCAATGAGAATTGTACACGTGGAAAATCCCCATTGGTCCGGGCTGTTAACGGGTTATCGGATCCAAAACCGGACCCGATAGCTTAACGATGACCCGTTACGGTCTATACCACGTGTCGGTCACCCTTGATGAAAGCACTTCTATGACGCGTGATTTATCTTCATGGAAGTGGACACTTCTGTGATGATAATTTTGGTAATGTCATGGAACACTTCTACGACAACACATGTATGCCTATCTTGATTCTATCATAAAATTGTCATGGATGTACATGCATCATGGAAAACCTGACCTACTATGACAAGCATGTAACATCATGGAAGTGTATTTTTTTGTAGTGTAATCCCTGGGTGGTTTTCGTAATTCTTAACAACATATAGCTCATTGAACTAATATTCTTTCAAGATAATCATTTCAGAAAGTTCAATGATTGGCATGGCATGGACTAGAGATGTGGACCCCTCAAAATGCTAAGAACACATATTGGAAAAGCTCAAGACTCTACATTTTCATTTTAGTGATCCAAGATCACATTGGGTCCATAGGAAAAGCCAATACTGTTAAAAGGGGATGAGGTGTTACTTAATGGCTTGCTTGCTCAAAATGTTTAGTGATATGCTCCAAAAGCCCTCAACCACTTTCTCATTTCCGCATCTGTCCTAAACCTGAAGTCAAATTCGGCCCCACCAATTTGATCCATCCGGTGCCACCGAGTTCATTTGACATAGCCATAGCCAGAAACCTTAATCAATTCGGTCTCACCGATAGGGATCTGTGTCTCACTGAGATGGGATTGCAAACTCTCTATTTCCCTTTGTAACGTTTCAGTCTAACCGAGAGGAGCGATCGGTCTCACCGAGTTCGCAATGCAAACTCACCGTTTCTCTTTCCTATGTTCCGGTCTCACCGAAATGAGCAATCGGTCCCACTGAGTTTGCCTGACCAACTCTCCTTTTGCCTATTACTAAAATCAGTCTCACCAAGTTGAAGTAATCGGTCTCACCGAGATCAAGTTATGCCCGAACCCTAATGCATCGTTCCCACCGAGTTGATCATGTCGGTCCCACCGGAAACCCTAACGTTCACAATTTGAACCATATCGGTTTGACCGAGTTTCACCATTCGGTCCCACCGAGTTTGGTAAATTTGATGTAACAGTTAGATTGTGTGGAGGCTATATATACCCCTCCACCCGTCCTCCATTCGTGGAGAGAGCTATCAGAAGGTGCCTACACTTCCAACATTCATTTTCTGAGAGAGAACCACCTACTCATGTGTTGAGACCAAGATATTCCAATCCAACCACAAGAATCTTGATCTCTAACCTTCCCCAAGTTGCTTTTCTCAAATCATCTTTCCACCATATCCAAATATGTGTGTGATAGAGAGAGTTAAGTGTTGAGGAGACTATCATTTGAAGCACAAGAGCAAGGAGTTCATCATCAACACACCATCTATTACCTTTTGGAGAGTGGTGTCTCCTAGATTGGTTAGGTGTCACTTGGGAGCCTCCGTCAAGATTGTGGAGTTGAACCAAGGGTTTGTAAGGGCAAGGAGATCACCTACTTGGTGAGGATCTACCCAAGTGAGGCAATTCCTTCGTGGGCGATGGCCATGGTGGGATAGACAAGGCTGCTTATTCGTGGACCCTTCGTGGGTGGAGCCCTCTCTGGACTCACGCAACCATTACCCTTTGTGGGTTGATGTCTCCATCAACGTGGATGTACAATAGAACCACCTATCAGAACCATGCCAAAAATCTCCGTGTCTACATTGCATTTTATCCCTCCAAACTCCTCCCCTTTACCATCATATGCAATGATTTACATTTCACTGCTATACTCTTAGAATTGCATGTGTAGGTTGATTGCTTGACTTGTGTTAAGTTGCTAAAATCTGCCAAGACTTAAAATTGGGAAAAGTCTAGATTTTTATTTGGTTAAGTAGTATAATCACCCCCCTCGAGACATACTTTTGATCCTACAAGTGGTATCAAAGCTTTAGTCTCCATTTGCCTTGATTTCCATAGCTTTGGTGATCATAGCCTTGGTTTCACAACCTAGGAGAGTATGGCGTCTAGTGAGGGAAATTACCACCGTAGAGGTCTTATGACCCACAAGTATAGGGGATCTATCGTAGTCCTTTTGATAAGTAAGAGTGTCGAACCCAATGAGGAGCAGAAGGAAATGACAAGCGGTTTTCAGGAAGGTATTCTCTGTAAGCACTGAAATTATCGATAACAGATAGTTTTGTGATAAAGTAATTCGGAACGGGTAACAAGTAACAAAAGTAAACAAGGTGCAGCAAGGTGGCCCTATCCTTTTTGTAGCAAAGGACAAGCCTGGGCAAACTCTTATATAAAGGAAAGCGCTCCCAAGGACACATGGGAATTATCGTCAACCTAGTTTTCAGCATACTCATATGATTCACGTTCGTTACTTTGATAATTTGATATGTGGGTGGACCAGTGGTTGGGTACTCCCCTTCCTTGGACAAGCATCCCACTTATGATTAACCCCTCTTGCAAGCATCTGCAACTACAAAATAAGTATTAAGGTAAACCTAACCATAGCATGAAACATGTGGATCCAAATCAGCCCCTTACGAAGCAACGCATAAACTAGGGTTTAAGCTTCTGTCACTCTAGCAACGCATCATCTACTTATTACTTCCCAATTCTTTCCCCTAGGTCCAAACAATGGTGAAGTGTCATGTATTCGACGTTCACATAACACCACCAGAGGAAAGACAACATACATCTCATCAAAATATCTAACGAATACCAAATTCACATGACTACTTATAGAAAGACTTCTCCCATGTCCTCAGGAACAAATGTAACTACTCACAAATCATATTCATGTTCATAATCAGAGGGGTATTAATATGCATAAAGGATCTGAACATATGATCTTCCACCAAATAAACCAACTATCATCACCTACAAGGAGTAATCAATACTACTAGCAACCCACATGTACCAATCTGAGGTTTTGAGACAAAGATCGGATAAGAAATTATCGGTGGAAACGACACTTATGGAATCACTGGGATCCCTTCTACCGTTGGCGGGCACGAGGTTGTGCAAAGAGCGGGTCTCACAGGAAGCACGTGGATCGTTTACCCAGGTTCGGGCCGCGAAGATGCGTAATACCCTAGTACTGCTTTGGTGGATGTATTTAAGTGTTCTTGTGTTCTTGAGCTAGCTACGGGGCGTAACATGCCCAAAAGATCCGAATCCTCCTCGCTGTAGCCTAGGGCCTCCTTTTATAGGCAAAAGGGGCTTCCATTGTGGCCCACCGGAGGTGGAAAGGTGTACAGTGGATGAGTCTATCCTCTGGCACCGTTGGACAAACACATTTAATGCGCTGCCGACGTGCCCCTCTCACTCTATCGGGGACGACAAGGAAGCACGTCCCAGCTGTCGCCGCCTCGCCTGGTAGCGACGCGCATCCGGGCTGACGAGGCGTTGTGGCGCCACGTTGGCTGGCGGCTGAGCTGGCACGGTTGGGGAGCCTTCATGAAGGCCTGCATGCCACCACGCAAGTGCTTGCTGAGTCGGTTGTGTAGGCCGCTCGTCGCCACGCAGGTGCCTGCTCAGCTGGTTGAGCTCGCAGATACATGGAGACGGCGGTGGAGTTATGGAAGACGTGGGCCGTGCCGCCAACCTGTAAGTGTCTCTAGCAAGGGCCTTGCCGGGGGCACGGCAAGGGTCTTGCCGCGGCTTCGTGCTCATCCCCGGCAAGCATCTTGTCGGGGGTCTCGTGGATCCCCTCGGGAAGGATCTTGCCGAAGGTCATCATCTTCTGGTCCTCATCTGATCTTGTGTGTTCATGATATTGACGAAGATCTGCATGCTACCTCAGAGGCGCCTCCCGAGCCTTGGTTCCAATGTAGTTGGCTGGTGGTGTTGGAACCCGCGGGTTCAAGGGTGGCCTGCTCTGCTGGCATCAGGCAAGTTCTCGCTAAGGCTCGGGAGGCACAAGGCTGCCCCGGCAAGGATCTAGCCGGGGGAGTCCACCTCGCCCTCTTGCTCTTTTGTGTTCTCTGGTCTTGGCGTTGCCTCTAGTCGCCTTGTGCCGTCGGCTTCCCTCCTCTGCCCGGCTTAGTGTGGTCGTGAGCGCGGCTCCGACTGCCCGTGCACAAGTAAAGGGGTAAAACGAAGTGCCCCTACTTTTGAACCCCGACAGGAGCCCCCGGGCCTGGGCCACACATAAGCACGACAGGTTGTTGGGCCAGGCCCAGAGCGGTGTGCGGCCAGGCGGGGCAGGATTTTTACCATGGTAACTCTCGTCCGCTGCGCTTCGCCATGACCCGCGTTGAACGCGTGACGTGGAGGGTTGTGCGTGATGTGGGGTCATGCGTGGGGAGGTTCCCGCATGCATGCATCACATCGTGGTAAAGAGGCGTCTCGCGCCTTCCCCATAAAAAGAGGGAGGCGCAGAGGCGCGGCTCATTTACTAAGTGTACTCGGGTCGTGGTCTTCAAGGCGCCCGCGCCCCATGATCACGGGGTGGGGAACGGTCGCCTCACCCGTCCCTTCGATCCTGCTCGCTCGCCATGAGTCCCCCATGCAGGTGGCAGGCGGTGGAGGCGGGAAACAGGCCGTCGCTGATTGGGGCTCCGGGTCGTTCCCGATTCCCTACGCCCCCGATGGTTGGATTGGTCGAGTGGGGCATCCGAGCCCCGACACCGCCCCTTTATACACTACTAGGAAAAGGCTTACTAATGGCGCACCGGTTTTGCCTACTAATGGCGCACTACCGGTGTACCATTAGTATCACGCCACTAGAATTTTTTACTAATGGCGCACCACCGGTGCGCCATTAGTACCTGGTATGCTAATGGCGCACCATGCAGTGCGCCGTTAGTTTTGCCCACGGTGTGCCACTAGTGTCTGCTATACTAATAGCGCACCACATGGTAGTGCGCCATTAGTAACAATTTTTTTAATTTTTTTTCTTAATCTCAGGTCACTTTTTCACCTATGAGATATCCAACACATATATATACAACAAGCATCCATATAACAATCATAGCCTACACACAAGTTCCATCATATATACATACATAGCCAACACACAAGTTCCATCATATATACATACATAGCCAACACATAGCTCCATCGTTAAAATTTCACATTGTTCATCCAACACCGTTATCCATCAATTCGCAAAAGTTTCACATTGATACAAAATAAAAACACAAATGGAAAAGAAGCACTCCATCCATGCAAGCTTCCGTGAATTAAATCAAATCTGCAAAATGATAAACAAGAAGTTAGAAGAAGAAAAAGAAGAAGACTAGAAGAATACTAGAAGAAGAAGAACACTAGAAGAAGAGTAAGAAGAATTTTGGAAAAGAAGAAGAATAAGAAGAAGACTATAAGCTTATTATGTAAACTTGATCATTTTGTTCTAACATAGGTTATTTTGGAGCTAACCTATAGGAAACTAAGCATATAAGCTCTAAGTTAGTATATTAGAGCCAACTTAGGTAAAATGAAGCTAACCTATGTCATTTTGGAAAAGAAGAAGAATAAGAAAAAGACTATAAGCTTATTATGTAAACTTGATCATTTTGTGCTAACATAAGTTATTTTGGAGCTAACCTATAGGAAACTAAGCATATAAGCTCTAAGTTATCATATTAGAGCCAACTTAGGTAAAATGAAGCTAACCTATAGGAAACTAAGCATATTAGAGATAACATAGGTAACTAAGTATATATATCATTTTGGAGATCTGACATACCTGACAAAGTTCAGTTCTCATGCATTGTTCTTCTCCTTCTCCTTCCTCAGCCTGATCCGCCAAGAGCGGCGAGGCGGTGGAGGCGGTGGAGGCAGTGGGATGTAGTCTTCTACCTCAATTGGCGTGGTCATCTCGCCCAGCTGTGGGATCGCCGGCGCCACCACCGGTGCATGGTCATTGTCAGGCACCACCACCATCGCGAGGCCACCTTCAGGCACGACCATCGCTAGGTCATCCTCAGCCACCTCCATCTCTTTCCCATGGTCAGCCAACACCATCTCTTGCCCATGGACAACCACCACCATCTCTTGCCCTTTGTCAGCCACCACCAGCGCTAGGTCATCCTCAGCCTGATGCGCATCGTCATCCTACAACTCCTCATCCCCACTCTGCTCCTCTTCTCCCGCACTCCAGGTCCGGATCATCCTTCTTGTTGTCTATGCTGCTGCCAGAATCACTGCTGCTTTCGCTACAGCCAGAATCGCTGCTGCTTTCGCTACAACCACAGTCGCTGCTGCTTTGGCTGTAGCCATTTGTCGCTGCTGCTGCTCCCATTACCTGTCCAAATGCAACAATGACCGTTAACAATCAATGTGAGACAAAGCCAAATGTAGAGGAATAAGAAGAGGCAGAACGTACCGGCATCATAATCTTCAGCGTAGCGCATGCGACACATAGTCGCATTGAACACCTTCACGATGAGCATGGTGGCGTCATCATCGTACCTGAAGAGAAGGAAGTACCCCAGCCGCAGGTCGTAGGCACGGTAGAACTTCTCCCACCCACAAGACAAGTACATGTGTCCCTCCTTGATCACCAACTCCACATCCCACAACCTGCGAAACCCGCTGCCGGCCTGTCGCAGCTTCACATTATTTGGCGGATCTTCACCCATTAGCATGTTCATAAAACTGTCAGGCAGCCTCTGCAGTTTGGGACAATGAGTGATGTAGAAAACAACAGATATCATAATGAGATGGGTGAAGGGGAGATCTCCCATTTTATATACCTGCGTCATGGATGATACTGAAGTCCCAAGTATGATAGTGAAGAACTCGGAAGCATCCAACTCGTACTGCGGTGTCGCAGAGCGGCGGTGGCTGCTTCCCGCCATCTCTGATAAGCAGCAGAAGAGACTAATTAGTACCCTTACAACCGATCATAAAACCTATGGAGTACCCGAATTTGCCGGAACGGAAGTTAACCGACATTCCGGCAAACTAAAGGGCCTCTCGGGGTACCTGCAAAATCATTATCCCCGCGTAATGAAGTCGCCAATGGGTCATTTCAAAATATCACAAGTACAACATCATCACAAATATAGCAGCAGGGATATTTTTATGATACAAGAAGAAAGCAGCCACAATTACAGTAAAAACAAGCAACTACACACACAGGAGTTGTAAAATATCCCTGCTATTCTTTTTTACATAAACATGTAATTAGTCAAGACAACTTCTCTCATATTTTTAAACTTCCATTTATTTTAATCTACGGTAGAGACATGACATCATCACCCTCCAGAAAAAACCAACAAAACCATTTATTTATTTTAATTATGTCTATTCCCATTGGTCTGGCTGACCTTTGGGTAATAGCTACTTATACTTGTTGTTACAGGTTACTGCTGTTATATATACTTACAGCAGCACTGCTAATTATACTAGCCCAAGTGCTTGTGGGTGTGGTGTCCTATTTGCAGAAAAATACCATGTGTAAGTGGAGTGCAGTGTTCTGCAGAAGCAGATGTTCAGTTGGGTGCTACCCTGTCTATTTCTTCTATGCTATCAAACCTAACAAACCTACTGGACAACATACAGGTATAACCGATACAACCAAACAAGGCAAGGTATTATACAGATAACATTTAGATTTCTTTACTTGAAAAGGACAGAAAAAATATAGCATAGACCTTTCTGTAGTGGAAGCACAAAATATCTATTGACCATAGACCTTTATGCACTAGAACCGAACAAGGCAAGGCAAGGTACTAAGACAGATGTGAACACATGAGATAAAATCTAGAGACATGAACACAGAAGATAAATTCAGAAACCTGGAACTACTCGTCATCATCACCAATATTGTGACCAGTGTGATCTTGATCATCACTACCATATTGCGTCATAGTTTCATCGTGGTCATCCTCCTCCTCGCTTTCATCCAATAGTTCAATATGTTGTTTGACAAGTTTTGCTGCTACAACAGGATCAAAAAAGTGTTCTAAAAAATACCGCTAACTATGCGGATGAAGATCGTGGCCCCTAAAGTGGCATGTGTTTGCTGTACTGGTTCTCCAGTACAACAAAGGAAACAGGCTCATGGCCCCTAACTATGCGGCACCACCGATCGTGGCGCTCGTGCCATCCCACGAGCGATCAGAGGGGGCGCCAGACTCGCTCTTGGCGCTAACTAACTCTAGCTAAACTCATTGACAGAAAACAACCTCAAACTACTACTGACGAAACTGATGAAACTGACGAAACTGAAGAAATGAATACTAGCTACTGAAGACTTGGCTTTATTCAACAGATATGACCATGATAGAAAGAGTAGATTTCTCACATTACAATTGATAATGTAATATCAGTACATTACAATTAATAACAGTAACAGGACACGACATCAAGATAGTCATTTACTTCAAAATATGATGCCAGACTCACAGAAGATCCACGAGCAATAACGACTGTGTACTGCTGGCAAACTAGAATACCAACCTACTCCCAACATTTGCCCAAGATTACTGCTATACACTGAAAACTAGACATGTGTAACCACCAAAGCAGCTAATTTCTTCAACATGGCTACCGAATCCGCCCAAGTCCCACGGTCTATGCAATACGGATCGAAGAGCTCGAACGGTGATTGGAGCAGGGGGAAGGGGAAGGGAGGGAGCGTTACCTGGCCGCTCGTCGCCGGTCGGTCTCGCCTCGCCGCCGTGGGGAGCGAGGCAGTCCTGTCTGAATCAATCAGGGGAGGGGGGAGATGTGAGATCAAGAAATGAGAGATTGGAAGAAGAGACCCAGAACAGAGGCGATTCGGGTTCGTTACCGAGATCTAGCAGTAATATGGTGACGAGGAGGAAGCCAGCGACGAGGCCGATGCCGAAGTTGCACGGCTCGACGGTGCGGGGGCGTGGGGGCGTGGGGCGGCGGCGCGGGGGAGATGCAGTGGTGGGGGGCGTGGGGGCGCAGGGGCCGGGGTCGGGGCGGCAGGGGACGGAGGGGGCGTGCAGGCGCGGCGGCGGCGTACGGTTGGGGCGGAGGGGGCAAATTAGGTCGAGTGGGGAGGAAGGGAGGGAGGGGAATAGGTGGACTGGGGGGAAGCTTACTAATGGCGCACCCAGGAGTGGTGCGCCATTAGAATGTTTTTTATTACAGTTCGAGCCCTCAGGTTATATTCCACCTAACCCAATCTATATCAGAACCTGCCCACTAGCCCGACTGGTCAGCACTCAGCATACACACTGGAGGTCCTGGGTTTGATTCCCAGGCTCCCCAATTTTTATTTTTAAGAATTTAAAATGTTGTTTGATATTTATTTGTGTTTAAGTATGTTCAAACTTGTTTAAATCATAACAGTAATATTTTTTTTATAAAACAGTAATAATTTTTTTAAAAAATATGTTCAAATTTGTTATTTGAAAATATTTATGAATATGAAAAAGGTGGAGTGGAGGGTGCGGTGGGTCATCGGCGACGGTGGAGTGGGGGAGGGTGCGGGCTAGGGGTCGGCGGCGGCGGCCGGTGGAGCGGGGGAGGGTGCGGTTGATCGTCGACGGGGGTGGAGCGGGGAGGGTGCGGTTGATCGTCGGCGGCGAGGGGGACGTCGATGTCCCATGAACACGGTTTTCGAAGACCCGGGATCTCTATCTAGCTGGCGATACGTTGTGTCATCCATGCACCTTAAGCATCCAGAAAATCCGTGGACTACCTGCCCCGCGAGATAACCGTAACCGAGATAGTCGTGTAGTAGTACATTTAAAATGCTGCTCGACAACGCGTCCCTCCTCCCCAGGGGCTTGCAGCGGCGGAGCCGACCATGTGAGGAAGGGGGAGGGGCGAGGCCGAGGCCGCCGTGGCACCCGAGGGAGAAGGGGGACTGGGCGGAGTGCCGGCCTCGCCTCCGCCGGCGATGCCTCTCTCGATGGAGGGTAACGTCGGGGACCAGCCTCGTGACTTCTTCATCAGGCTACGCCGGCCACCGCGTCGTCGTCTTCGTCTCCCTACCCCATTTTCTTGGGAGATGGAGCACGACCCGCCCCAGACCCTCAGGTTGCACATTAGGGGCTGTGGGAACGGCGGCATGAAGGTCGACATCGACTTCTCGGTGAGGGAGTCCTGGATTAAGGAGTCCTCGGGCGTCCGGCTTGTTAGCCATGGGCCGGACTGATGGGTTGTGAAGCTATGAAGACCAAAAACTACACCCGTGTCCAGATGGGACTCTCCTTAGCGTGGAAGGCAAGCTTGGCGACCGAATATGTAGATTCCTTTCTTTGTGACCGACCTTGTAACCCTAGATCTTTGTCGGCATTCTAGGAACGGGGGTTCCCAGACTTGCCTGCCTGTGGCCCACAGCGTGGCTATGCTAGCAAGCCGTACGACCCATCTTCATGGACAAGGCATTCAAGACCCTCATGAGGGGCCAAGCCCCACGGTGTAGACGACGCATGACCTCCTAAGGAGCTGCCTCGCTCGGCAGTCTCACGAGGAGCGGAGATATCAAGGCAGGGAAACCTCGCGAGGCTCTCGCGACGTGAGCCATGACGATCGACACGAGGCGGGCGCCAGCGCGTGCAGTGTCCTTATTTCCTCTTCGGTGCTAAGGAAGCAGGCGCAGGCGCGGAGTACCGAGGCATCAAGCAAAGGTTTCCATATCGGCGCAACAAGACCGAAGGCCAGCAGGACGGCAAGATGGAGGTCACCATGGAGCCCAAGACGACGTCACCAGCAGAGGCCTTTGCAGGCGAAGACCACTTTTTTCATGACTGCTTGTACTAGATGTCCCCTTTCAAATTGCCCGCCGTTGTTGGCTCCCTTCCCGCTCCATATTTGGGGAGAGGACCAGGGCCTATTTAAGTAGAACTAGCCACCACAAAAGAGAGAGGAGGATCAGATCTAGAGCCAATCCCTAGCCACACACCAAACACAAGAACACCTCAACCTCAGGAGGCAGTTCCTCCTCTTGTACTGTTCATCATCAGCCCGAGAGGCAATCCACCACCACCACACTGGAGTAGGGTATTACACCACAACGGTGGCCAGAACCAGTATAAATCTCGTGTCTTTTTGTGTTGCGAGTTCGTCGAGTTCGTCCGCGAGATCTTAGTGAGCTAGGGCGTGGATCGGTAGGAGGGAAAGAACTTCGCGCGCACCCTAGAGTTCGAACCTTAAGGGTTTTGCCGGAACCCATGATCCAAAATTTGGCGCGCCAGGTAGGGGTGCACCGTAGCTTCCCTTCTGTCGATCGGTGCTCCGTCGCTCCGTCGTCTCCATGGGAGACACTCGCCGCGCTGGAGCTGAGGGCTAGGCTGCCCTCACCGCCCGCGTTGCTCAGACGGCTCCCATCGGGGGGCCACCACATCGTTCTCTATCCCCTGCCGCCAACACCGTCACCGGTCCGGCGGGGAACGAGTAGCAAGCGTCCTTGTTGCACCCATCGGTGCGGCAGGACGGCCGCACCGCCACTCCATCACTGACCCCGACCGGTTACTCGTCCCATGCACGTCGCGCTCCCATGGACGCTTGGGCCGCGCTCCTCATGGCGAACGACCTCCAGCGCTACCGCCCGATCGACGACCTGTACGAGGACTGGCTCGACCGCGTCGCTGAGCTCGTCCGCGCCGCATGGGGCTCCCCGGCGCCGTCCCTCTCTCTGCCTCACCCTCCTCCAGACACGGGTGACGTGGCCCATGGAGCGCCTCCACCACCTCAGCCCTAAGACGGTGCCTTGGCGCCAGGGCGTGCGTCCCCACGGCGCGAGCCACCATGCTCGGTGCCTGCGCGCAAAGAGAGAAGCTGCCAAGAAATTCCTCGGCCGCGAGAAGCTGCACCTGCGCTCCCCGCGCCGCCTCGCCAAGACCGCGCGCGAACCTCATCAAGGCCAAGATCCACCTCTAAGGCAGGCCCCGGCAACCACGGCCAGCTGCCGCGCCTTCACCCCTGAGCTGCGTAGCGTCGCCTGGCCGGGCATGTTCAAGCCAGATCTGCCCCCTCGCTACGACGGCACCCCCGAACCGGCAGAGTTCCGGCAGCTCTATGAGCTGAGCATCGAAGTAGCCAACGGCTATGAGAAAGTCATGGCGAACTGGTTTCCCATGGCTCTCAAGGATGGTGCCCGCTCCTGGCTCCTGAACCTACCACCGGCTCGATCTCCTCCTGGGACGAGATGCGCGACCGCTTTGTCGCCAACTACCAGGGCACCCGCGACCGCCGGCCGGCCGCGGGCGACCTGTGCCGCGTCAAGCAACAACCAGGAGAGACCCTCCAGAAGTACATCCAGTGCTTCAACAACACTCGTCTCAAGATCCCCAAGGTCACGGACGAGGCCATCATCTCCGCGTTCTCCGACAGCGTCGGTGATGTCAAGATGAAGGACGAGCTAGCTATCCACGAGGAGTTGTGCACGTCTCAGGAGCTGTTCAACCTGGCGACCAAGTGTGCAAGAGCTGAGGAAGGGCGCCTCTCCCTCCTCGAGCTACCAGTTGCGGGCGCAGAGGAGAAGAAGGCCATGGCCAAGGACGTGAAGCGCAAGGAAGCAGCTATGCTCGCAGCGGAGCCAGACACCAAGCAAGGTAGAGATCAGCCCGACTCATCCAAGAACAGCCGGCCATTCTGCACCTTCCACTACCTAAACACCCACAACACCAGTGACTGTCAAGAACTCAGAGCCATTCGCGAAGGACGCTTCGGTCGATGCCCCGAACGCAGCAACCGGGGCTACGGCCGAGGCGGAGGACGTGGTGGCAGACGCGGGGATGACCATGGCCCGCGCCAGGAGTGCCGCGACCGTCCTCGTGAGGACCGCTGGTAGGATCATCCTCGCGAGGGTGCCTGGAGAGACCAGCCTCGTGAGGATCGCCCTCAGGGCAACACCGATCTTCCCCCGCTACCGCCATTGCCAAGAAGGAACGACGATCACCATCAAGATGAGGGGGCTGGGGGCTTCCAAGAGCCGCGTGCTATCGCTTGTATCTTCAAGCAGTTTGCTCGTGAAGTGAATGAAGTCCTCCCCAAGCTCGAGGCCACACGCCCACTCAGATGGTCCCAGTGCCCCATCACGTTCAACTCGGCAGATCATCTCAAGTGCGCGGCTACCGCTGGCGCCCTCCCGATGTTGTGCTCCCCAGTCATCAGCAATGTGCAAGTTACTAGGACCCTCATCGACGGCGGCGCAGGGCTCAACGTCCTGTCTGTCGACACGTTCGACAACCTCCAAGTGCCATATGACCAGCTTCAGCCTACCAAACCTTTCTCAGGAGTGACCGATGGTTCCACCACACCAATAGGGCAGGTCTGCATCCCTGTCACCTTCGGAGAACGCAAGAACTACCGCACCGAGCGCATCGACTTCGACATCGCGCACATTCGTATGCCGTACAACGCCATCCCCGGGTATCCTGCCCTAGCCAAGTTCATTGCCGTCACCCATCACGGCTATAATGTCGTCATGCCGGACCTCAGGAGGGTGGCGTTGCGGCTGGAATATCATCGGGATCAGCGCCCGCTCCAGGGGCGCCTCCCTCCATCGCATAGGAAGGCGTGCCCAGCGCCCTCCTCAGGTAGGGCTCGGGGGCTTTCTTCTGGAAGGCCTCAGACGTTGCCCACATCATGAGGGAGGCGCTTGGGCATCACTTGGAGGCATGCTTCATGACACATTTTCATCAGGAAGGCACACAGCAAGGATCACCCACCGTTCAGGAGTTCATCACGAAGACCACCCAGGAATTGCAAGACGCAAGGGCCATGTGTGGCGACCACCGCTCACAGAGCGCAGCTCTCTATCCAGGCGAGGATGTTGGGCTGCGTGTCTGCATCGATGTTCCAGGGCTCAACAAGGACGCTTCTCAGGAGCTCTTCTGGCCTTCACGCATGGGGCGATGCGAGGGATCGCCGCACAGCTACGTTCGCATGCCTTTCAGCCTGCCGAGCGTGTCGTCAGCCTATCAGCACAACATGCGGTGTGTCCTGGCAGCTCAGGAGGCTAGGCACCACGCCGTCCTGGCGGAGATGGAGACGGTCCTCCAGGAACCGCCCGAGCCCCAGAGCCTCCTGAGGCTCAGGCCCCTGGCGGCTCGTGAGGAGCTACCCCTCTGTTGCATGCCTTCAGCTGCATCAACTCTCATTCATCGACCGAACCAGGTGATGTTTTCCAAGTTCATTTAGCTGGGAGCGCCCCTCGGGCTGCATTATTCCCAGGCCGTGTGGGTCCGTCCCTGCGGCCTGTATCCTTTTCTTATGCCTTTAGCTTACCTTGCTGGGGGCGCCCCTCGGGCTGCATTATCCCCAAGCCGCTCGGGCCTGACCCAGTGGCACGTATCTCCCTAGCATTTGCTTAAGCCTGCTGCTCTCGTGGTTAATCTATCTTTGATTACCACCTGCACGATCGTCGCCTCCCACGAGGCCTCCTCACACCGGCACGGTGCTGGTGCATGAGTCCGTCCCTGCCACGCCGACAGACCTGAGCGGTCGAGCTCTGGCTCGCGGCACGCCCCGCGCACATCACCTCACCAGGCCCTCAGTGCCTTCATTTCCTCGCGGAGAAGCCAGGGGCAGGCTGGCAACCATAACGGCAAAATTGTGTTTCTCCTTGTGATGGATCGCAGGGATCTCATGAACAGGATAGCAGGCGGCACCACGAGCTTCCTTTCCTCTCGTACAATCCGCTTGCGCGTTAAAAGGGGCGCTCCTAAGCATCACGACTTAGGAGCTCTTACTGGCTCTCCAGCCCTCACCCCCAGGCCTTGACCACAGCATCGTGACCTGGCATACCAGCGGCGGCTGAGCTCGCTCGAGGGCCGGGACCTGAGGACGTAGAGCACTAAGGAGGAGACATGATGAGGGAGACTCGTACGGGCCTAACCTAGCTGCGCTG
This sequence comes from Aegilops umbellulata, assembly GCA_032464435.1. Classification (NCBI taxonomy): domain Eukaryota; kingdom Viridiplantae; phylum Streptophyta; class Magnoliopsida; order Poales; family Poaceae; genus Aegilops; species Aegilops umbellulata. The sequence continues at coordinate 551,840,268 of CP136057.1, forward strand.
CGGATGTTTGCGCACAGGCCTGGCGCATCGCGAAGAATCGTCCCTTAACTACGGAGATAAGTCTTGTGCTCAGATCGGCTAATCGTTGGAACCTAAGGGTCACGCTAGTTGCAGCCCTATCACGACCACGTCGCCTCCCTTTCTTATCTTGCCATAGCTGCTTGAGTGCTAAAGCGGACCTCCTGAGCTTCGCGCCTCAGGGGCTCTTACTGGACCTTGGGCCGCTCACCTCCTAGCCTTGACCACGGCATGCGACCTAGCATACCAGCGATGGCTGCCGCCTGCCTGGGGACCGGGACCTGTCAGCGTAGAGCAACAAGCTATCGCGAGGTTGAAAAGGGTAGACCAGCCTTAACAGGACATGCATTTCGTAGATTTTCATAATGAGGAAGATATACACAAAAGGCGTTACAGATCCTTACACGCCCCCGTGGGGCATTTCTTGATTCCTCGCAGGGAACAAAAGACGAGAACCTAGTAGAATCCTCTCTACACCCTCCCGCGACTGACGCCATCATCAACAGTGGGCCAAGGGATGCTGGCGCCAACCTCAACCAGATCAGCGACGGCGGCGGCCAGATGTTGCAGCCCTGCTCTGAGCACGGCGAGAGCTCGGGGGCACGGAGTTGTTGTCGCTCGTCTCTGGAGTCTCGTAGAGCTCAGGAGAGCCACTGGACTCCCAAGAATCACTACTGCTGGAGCGGCCGCGAGCGGGGCGCGCCTCACCTTGGCGCTCCCCTCCGGGGCAGCACTCCAAGCGGCGACCCTTCGCGTCGAAGACCTTGAAGAATAACGTAGAGGCACCGTCATACTCGAAGTGGATCGTGAGGGTGCCCTCAGTGCGGCAAACCCGCGCGACCTTGCCACAGCCGCGGGTCATGAAGATCTTGCTGGTGGAGATTGCTTCAACCTCTGCTCCGGTCGCCGGAGCGTCGCAGTCGGCATGCTGCAACCAGAGCTTGAGAGGCCCCCTCGGCAGCATCACATCGGAGAAGAAGCGCGGGAAACGGATCCAAGAACTTGGGGCCATCGCCACCCACAACACGAGCTCGCATGAGGAGTCTACGGCATGGACCCCGGGAGCGACGGCACTCGCCGCTGCAGCGTGTTTACCTTGGTCGCGGTACACGCGCCGACGCCCGTTGCTCCTTCCCCCGAGCCCCCAGCTTGGGCGTACAAGGGCAGCGGGTACCCAGGAGGAGGCCGCTCGTACCAAGGCCTCATCACCTGTAACGCCCCGGATTCCATGCGCCAGGTGTCTGCCAGTTATTCGCCGTTGTTGCCAGGTCATTTTCTTGCGTGTTGCATTTTGCCATGTCATCATGTGCATTGCATACGTGTTCGTCTCATGCATCCGAGCATTTTCCCCATTGTCCGTTTTGCAATCCGACACTCCTATGTCCTCCGGCGCCCCCTTTTACCTCTTTTCGTGTGCGGGTGTTAAACATTCTCGGAATGGACCGAGATTTGCCAAGCGGCCTTGGTACACCACCGGTAGACCGCCTATCAAGTTTCGTGCCATTTGGAGTCCGTTTGATACGTCAACGGTTTACCGGGGAACCGTAAAAGCCTCTTTTGTGTGCAGCCCAACACACCTCCAAAGTGGCCCAATAACCCATCCTAACCCCCTCCATCCTCTCGGTCGTTCGATCACGATCGCGTGGCCGAAAACGCTCCTAGCTCCCTCTACCTGTAAATATGCCCTCCCCCCGAAATTCTCGGTCTAACCCTAGCCTCCTTCCACCTCGCGCCACCGGACAAAAATCCCCGCCGCCGGACATGTACGCTCCGCCGCCCACGCCCAATCCCCCGCCGCCACCTACTTTCTCCTTCCCGCGCCGCCGCGGCCCTGCGGGCCCACGGCCGGCCCGCCTGGCCCGGTCGCCGCCGCCCGTGCCCGTCCGCCAGCCCGCGCCTGCCCCCGCCTGCTCCGCCGCCCGGTGCCCCGCGCGCCGCCGCCGCTCTCTCGTCCGCCGGCCCGCGACTGCCCCGAAGGTCCGCCGCTGCCTCGCCGGCGTCGTTCGCCGCCGCCGCCGCCCCGCGCGCCCGCCGTCGCCCCGCGCGCCGCCTCGCCTCCCCTCGCCGGTGTTCCGATCACCTCCGCCGCCTCCCTCCTCGTCCCCGGTGCGGCCCGATCTAGATCCAATCCGAAATTTCCTAAGTCATGTAATTTTTGCATTCTGGTGCTATGTTCCTCATGCCATAACTCATCTTCTGTAGCTCCGTTTTGCATGTATGATATACCGGATTGTTCATCAGGAGATTCTCTTCATTGTTTTCCATTGATACATTTTCATTTGAGTCCATCTTGATGCTGTAATAATCGCTGCAAGAGTGCTATATAATGTTGTCTGCTGTCCGTTAACAGAACATGCTCATTTGTCATTTTTGCATATTTTTGTGTCATTTTCTTTTGGTCACGAAGTCTACATGTGTTATGAGCTAAAACATGCCATATTTGCTGTGGTGGAATCCATTCTTCATGATATGCCATGTATTGATTGTTTTAAGCTTGAAAAGCAGCCCCCGTGATGTTGCTGATTTCAGTGACTTAAGATTTTACTCTGCAATCCATTCTTCATGAAGTCATTGCTCTGCTGATATTTTTATGCCATGTATTCATGTTGCTACAGTGAGATCCTTGCCTCTTTTGAGTATGTTCAGTAAGGATGTTTTGGACATATGGATGTTCTCTATCCATCCATACTTCTGTTTGCATTTATGGATGTCTTGTTCTACTTTTGCTATAAAATGTTCCTGGCAGATTGTTTACATGTTAATCAATTTTTCCATGGTTGTTGTTAGTTGATCCAAGCATGCTATGAACTTGTTCTTGCCATGATTAGCTTCATGAACATGCCTTCTTGCTGATGCTATGCTTACCTTGTCATGCAATTCCTTGTAATGAGTGAATCAAGCTCGCAAAGTTGCCTTAATAATTCTGTTTATGCCATGCTCTGTTTTTCAGTCTGAATCTGTTTATGAAACTTGCTATGTTTACATGGGTGCAACCATATTTTCTGTATCCTTTTGGCTAATGGTCATTAAGGGAATTATGTTCTATGAAACTATTAGATTTATGCCATTCCTTTGGTTGCCATGATAAGTTCTTGTAGCATGTTATTTGATAGCTCTAAACATTGCAACCTGATGTTATTTCTGCCATGCCCAGTGAATTCCACCAAGTCTGCGAACCTGTTATTAGTTGCAATCTTGCCATGTCCTTTTGAGCATTTTCTAGTAGTTTATGGAGATAGCTCAGTGTTCATGTTTTGTTGTGCTTTACCTGTAAATCATGTCCATGCCTTTTTTTTCATATTGTGGTACTATAGCATGTTGTTTTGGTGCTTGCAATATGCCTACTTGCTGTTTTGGACATCATCCCCTTTAACCTTGTAGGGTGTGTAAGTGTTGAACCATTGCTCCGTTTTGAGTGTGCTCTATATGAAACTAGCTTACTTTTGCTTGTAGTTTCATGTTACCTTGTTGCATCCATGTTTTGAGCTGTTTGCTTGATGTTTGAATGCATTTTGCCCCAATGCCATGTTTAACTTGTTTTGCTCATATCTTCTAGGCCGTAGCTCCGAATCTAATGAACTTTAATTATATGTAACTTGATTAGAATTTCGTGTAGATCATCGTGGTGCATCTTAACTTGTTGTTTAACAACTTGAACATAAGGTTATTCCGATCTGGACCAATTGCAAAATTTGCATATGAGGACTTATCGAGATTGTTATATGTTGTTTCCGGACTCATTTAAACTTGCTTTGATGTTCTCTCTAGTATGCTTCATCTCTTGCCATGAGTAGCTTCATGTAGCCTTGTCATGCATCATACTTGGTTGAGCATCATGCCTTGTTCATGTGTGGTGTGTTTACCATGTTGTGTGCTTCTTCTCGATAGTTCTCGTTTTGTTGCAATCGTGAGTATTTGTTCGTCTACGCTTGGTTCGTCTTCATGGCTTCATCTTCTTCATGGACTCGTTCTTCTTCCTTGCGGGATTTCAGGCAAGATGACCGTCACCTTGGATCTCACTACTATCATTGCTATGCTAGTTGCTTCGTTCTATCGCTATGCCGCGTTACCTACCAGTTGCTTATCAAGCCTCCCAAATTGCCATGAACCTCTAACCTTTGTCGCCCTTCCTAGCAAACCGTTGATTGGCTATGTTACCGCTTTTTCTCAGCCCCTCTTATAGCGTTGCTAGTTGCAGGTGAAGATCAAGATTGCTCCATGTTGGATTATGTTTTATGTTGGGATATCACAATATCTCTTATATTATTAATGCATCTATATACTTGGTAAGGGGTGGAAGGCTCGGCCTTATGCCTGGTGTTTTGTTCCACTCTTGCCGCCCTAGTTTCTGTCATATCGGTATTATGTTCCCGGATTTTGTGTCCCTAACGTGGTTGGGTGATTTATTGGACCCCCTTGACAGTTCGCCTTGAATAAAACTCCTCCAGCAAGGCCCAACATTGGTTTTACTATTTGCCTACCACCTATTACCTTTTCCCTTGGGAGTAATTAACCCGAGAGTCATCTTTATTTTAGCCCCCCCGGTCCAATGCTTGTCTAAGTGTTGGTCCAAACCGAGCGATGTCCGGCGCCCCCTGGGCAACCAGGGTCTATGCCAACCCATTGTCTTGCTCATCCGGTGTGCCCTGAGAACGAGATATGTGCAGCTCCTATCGGGATTTGTCGGCACATTCAGGCGGTCTTGCTGGTCTTGTTTTACCATTGTCAAAATGTCTTGTAACCGGGATTCCGAGACTGATCGGGTCTTCCCGGGAGAAGGAATATCCTTCGTTGAACGCGAGAGCTTATCATGGGCTAAGTTGGGACACCCCTACAGGGTTAGAACTTTCGAAAGCTGTGCCCGCGGTTATGTGGTGGATGGGAATTTGTTAATATCCGGTTGTAGTAAACTTGAAGTAAACTCTTCTAAAATACACCAACCGTGTGCATAGCCGTGAGTGTCTCTTTTCAGGGTTGTTCGAGAGGATAACACGGTTTCTGGGTTATGTTTGACGTAAGTAGGAGTTCAGGATCACTTCTTGATCATTACTAGTTGACGACCTCTTGCTTTGCTTCTCTTCTCGCTCTTATGTGCGTAAGTTAGCCACCATACATGCTTAGTCGCTGCTGCAACCTCACCACCTCACCCCTTCCTTACCCATTAAGCTTTGCTAGTCTTGATACCCATGGTAATGGGATTGCTGAGTCCTCGTGGCTCACAGATTACTACAACAACAGTTGCAGTTACATGTTGTGCGATGATCATGACGCGAGCGCGATGTTTGCTTGTGTTGGAGTTCTTCTTCTTCTTCGTCGATCTTGGGTTAGGTTCCGGGTCGGCAGCCTGGGCTAGCAGGGTGGATGTCGTTTGAGTTCCTAATTGTGTTTCATCCGTATTTGGATGTTGATCTTGTGTATTGATGTATTCTTGCGGCACTTGTATGCCTTGTATGTATCCCCATCTATTATGTAATGTTGATGTAATGATATACACCTTGCAAAAGCGTCTTCAAGATGCGCTTCTATCCTTGGTGGGACCCCCGAGTTCCTTTAGGATATGGTCGCATCTTGGGCGTGTCATCACCACCTGCAACGCTGCGGCATCACGACGGTGAACTGACCTCTTCTTCAGTGGAAGCAGTGCCGGCGCGTCGGGGGGAATCTTTCCCTTCTCGTCAGCTGAGATTCTCCGGATCGGCGCCATTGAAGTTGTTGCTAGCAGCAGAGCAGAAGAGGGATATGCAAGCAAGCAAGGAAGAGATGGAGGACAAGGGCTCTGCCCCCTCCCTATTTATAGCGGAAGAAGGCCAACCAGCGCCTCCCACGATCACAGGTAATGATGATTTTCCTTGCATGTCGCAGGGACTTGTCAAGTCGAGCAGTTGCTAAGGCAGCGTGGGGAAGCGGAGACGCCCCCGTCCAATCAACCGCCACGCATCACTCGAGGCCGCAGGCTTTTGGGGCCGGCGGCACTCTGTACTTGAGCTTTAGCTTCGCTTTGAAACCAAGCCCGAGCGCGTCTTGGGCCCGGGGGCTACTGTCGGCGTTTTGGGAACGGGGGTCCCCAGACTTGCCTGCCTGCATACCACAGCGTGGCTATGCTACCAGGCCGTACGGCCCATCTTCATCGACAAGGCATTCAAGACCCTCGCGAGGGGCCAAGCCCCGCAGGGCGGATGACGCAAGACCTCCTCGGGAGCGGCCTCGCTCGGCAGGCTCACGAGGAATGGAGATATCAAGGCGGGGAAACCTCACAAGGCTCTCACGACATGAGCCATGACGATCGACACCAGGTGGGCGCCAGCGCGCGCAGTGTCTTTGTTTCCTCTTCGGTGCTAAGGAAGCAGGCGCAGGCACGGAGTACCGAGGCATCAAGCAAAGGTTTCCATATCAGTGCAACGAGACCGAAGGCCAACAGGATGGCAAGACGGAGGTCACCATGGAGCCCAAGACGGCGTCACCACCAAAGCCTTTTGCAGGCGAAGACCACTTTTTTTAGGATAGCTTGTACTAGCTGACCCCTTTCAAATTGCCCGCCATTGTTGGCTCCCTTCCCGCTCAATATTTGGGGAGAGGACCAGGGCCTATATAAGTAGAACTATCCACCACAAAAGAGAGAGGAGAATCAGATCTAGAGCCAATCCCTAGCCACACACCAAACACAAGAACACCTCAACCTTAGGAGGCAGTTCTTCCCCTTGTACTATTCATCATCAGCCCGAGAGGCAATCCAGCACCAACACACTGGAGTAGGGTATTACACCACAACATTGGCCCGAACCAGTATAAATCTCGTGTATTTTTGTGTCGCGAGTTCATAGAGTTCGTCCGCGAGATCTTAGCGACCTAGGGCGTGGACCGGTAGGAGGGAAAGAACTTCGCGCGCACCCCAGAGTTCGAACCTTAGGGGTTTTGCCGGAACCAGTGATCCGACAATCCTCCCGGTGCTTATATAAACGGGAGGACTTAGTCCGGAGGGAGAGATACTCATTACCATAGTCATATAGGCTAGACTTCTAGGTCTCAGACATTACGATCTCGAGGTAGATCAACTCTTATGATACTCATATTCATCAAGATCAATCAAGCAGCAAGTAGGGTATTACCTCCATAGAGAGGGCCAAACCTGGGTAAACATCATGTCCCCTTTCTCCTTCTACCATCGACCTTAGACGCATAGTTTGGGACCCCTTACCCGAGATCCTCTGGTTTTGACACCGATATTGGTGCTTTCATTGAGAGTTCAACTATGTCGTCGATGACATGATCGATGACTCGCCTTGTCTTTAAGGACAATATCGCCGCCGGAGGAGGACTGGCCCCAGGCCAAACCCTCCGGCTGGGCGGCTTTACTATGATCACCCGTGCGGCCTTTAAGCCGACGATGACCTCTCGGGCCATCGTAAATCCCCTTCGCATGGACTCCAAACACTCCAAGCAGATGGATCCGGCGGAGTTCTCGTCTTTAAACGAGCTCCTTGATCGCATCACCGCCCTGGGAATCGCTACAAATTACGATCGGATCGGGCTCAAACTCGACCAAGGAGAAATCAAATCTCCACCGATCACCCACTAGATAGCGGTTGTCAAGGAGCAAGACGGTGACTCTTTTCCTATAATGAAGATGGACTATGTCCGGATTGCCTATCCTATAGAGCCGGATACCCACCAGCAAAGGGAGGTGACCGGCCTTCCAAAGATAGAATCGAACGGCGGGCAACGGCAACTAGAAGGTACTCTGGAGCCCGGACTGTTAAGTCTGGAAAAACTTCAGACTCCGGATCATCGATCGGGTCAGGGTCCGGATCCAACTCCACCCACCCACCCAGACATAAGCGCTCTCATGAGCATACTACAGCAGTCTCAGGAAACGGTCCACCACTTCTGGGCCAGATTCCTCCTTGTCGAGGACAAGGTTAAAGATTGCCTCAACGAGGATGCGATATCAGCGTTCCGCAACAATTGCATGAACGAAGGAATCCTCAACGCCATTAATCGCCGCCGCATACTACACTTCGCTGACTTGGCAACTATCGTACAGAAGTGCAGCGCAATGGAAAGCGCCTGGAGGGATCAGGCAGCTTGTTGGGAGCCATCGGTCCTAACTCAACCAGTAGTCCAGGCAAAAAGGGCGCATCCTAGTGATGCGCCCAGTCCAATAGCCAAAAAATACAAACTCATTATGCGACACGGAACCGTTCTGGAGGGATGGCTCGATGGCCCATGCAAAATACACACAACACCGGATACCATACCAACCCACAGCCTTAGAGCATGTTGGATACTCCGGCAGGTAGCCAAAAGCGGCAAGGACATCCTTACCAAAAACACCCCAGAGCAACACCCTCCAGAAGACGATGACCCTAGATTACTGACGGTCTTTGAGACATTCGTTTCAAACAATAAGCACATTAGGGCTCTTTGCGGCCTCGCCGAAGTCTGTCAAATCGCCACTGTAAACCCTTGGAACAACACGGCTACAACCTTTAATGCCGGCGAGGAACCAAAATACAAGACAATCCGAGCACCAGCCGCTTTAGTCCTCAGTCCCATCGTGGACGGCTTTCGACTCACCAAGGTCCTCATGGACGGTGGCAGCAAACTAAACCTCATCTATGAGGATACACTCCACAAAATGGAAATAGACAAGAGCCGCATCAAGCAAAGCAGCACGACCTTCCGAGGAATCATTCCCAGTAGGGAGGCGCGGTGTGCGGGAAAAATCACACTTGATGTAGTATTCGGCACGCCGGAGAATTATCAGTCTGAAGAAATCACCTTCCAAGTGGCTCCTTTGAGCGGCGGATACCACGCCCTATTGGGGCGAGATGCTTTTACACGCTTCCAAGCTATACCTCATTATGGGTATATGAAGCTCAAAATGCCCGAACCAAACGACATTATCACTCATGTCAGTGATCTGGACATAGCACTCCGCGCCAAAAACAAATCCGCATCCCTGGCCCTTCAGGCATTATCTGAAGCCCTCGCGGCCGAAGAATTAACCGCACTGCGCTCCACGGTGGATAGGGACGCGGTGATCTTAGAAAAATGACCCAAATCCACATCCTTCAAACCGGCAAAAGAAATAGTCAAATTCCAAGTCTACCCAACAGAACCCAAGAAGACATCATCTATTGGAGCACAACTAGACCCAACGGTCGTCGCCACAGTAAGGGATTTCCTTCGAAACAACAGGGATATATTCGCCTGGCACCCTTCTGACATGCCTGGAATCCCACGTGAGCTGGCCGAACATAGCCTTAATATCTTAAAGGGATACAAACCAATCAAACAAGCACTGCGGCACTTTTCCGAGCCCAAACGCCAAGCTATGGGGGAGGAGCTTTCCAAGCTAATTGAGGCCGGATTCATCAAAGAAATAAAACATCTGGACTGGCTAGCAAACCTGGTGATGGTACCAAAGAAGGACAAATCCTGGCGGTTGTGCATCGATTTCAAATACCTCAATAAGGCATGTCCTAAGGATCCCTTCCCCCTCCCCCGTATTGATCAAATCATTGATGCTACCGCAGGGCACGACTCACTATGTTTCCTTGATGCATATTCCGGATACGATCAGACCAAAATGAAGGAGTCTGATCAAGCCGCAACAACATTCATTACCCCATATGGGCCATTCTGCTTCAACACCATGCCCTTCGGGCACAAGAATGCCGGCGCCACATACCAACGCATGATTTAAACATGTCTGGAGAAACAGATCGGCAAGACAGTTGAAGCTTATGTGGACAACGTCGTCATCAAAACTAGGCGCATCGAAACACTAATAGACGATTTACGTCTCACATTCGATAACCTCCGCGCGTATGACCATAAGCTCAATCCTGAAAAGTGCATTTTCGGCGTCCCCGCTGGAAAACTGCTGGGCTTCATCATTTCCAATAGAGGAATTGAAGCAAATCCAGCCAAAATCCGAGCTCCGTCACAATTGGCTACGCCAGCAGACCTTAAACAAGTCCAAAAGCTCACAGGTTGCGTGGCAGCTCTAAGCCGCTTTATCTCCAGATTGGGAGAAAAGGCACTGTCACTCTATCGCCTTCTATGGCGAATCGATCACTTTGAGTGGATGGACGCGACAACAACCGGACTGGAGGAAATAAAAACCCTTCTCGCGAGCAACCCAATCCTGGCCAAGCCAAACATTTGTGAACCGATGTTATTATACATATTGGCAACACATTAGGTGGTGAGCGCCGTGCTCGTTGTTGAACGAGAACAGGGCGGACACAAATTCCCGCTTCAGAAGCCAGTATACTATGTATCCACTATCCTTACACGATGCAAATCCTGGTACCCCCAGTATCAAAAGAGAGAATACGCGGTCTTCATGGCATCCCGAAAGCTCTGTCACTACTTCCAGGAGTGTTAAATCACGGTGGCTTCTGACGTACCACTTAATGACATTATAAATAACTGCGATGCCACGGGCTGGATTGCCAAATGTGCCATTGAGCTCCTTCCATTTGATATTACATACAAACCATGTCGAGCTATTAAATCCCAAGTACTGGCTGACTTCATCGCCGAATGGACAGAGGCCGAACTCCCTAAAGAGTACGACACATATTCCAATTGGGTTATGTATTTCAATGGCCCCAAAACGCTGGCAGGGCTAGGGGCGGGTGTCGTTTTGACGTCACCTACTGGAGACGTCGTTCAGTACGTAGTCCAAATACTATACACAGACTCCAACAATGCAGCCGAATACGAGGCCTTATTGCATGGTCTCCGAATGGCTGTCTCCATGGGCCTATAATGCCTAGAAGTGCGCGGGGACTCAAACCTTGCAATATCTCCAACAAATGGAGACTTCGACGCCAAAGATCCAAAGATGGCAGCTTATCGTAATGCCGTCATAAAAATGTCGGCTCGGTTCGAGGGGCTCGAGTTCCATCATGTGGCTCGAGAAAGTAATCAAGCGGCGGACGTTCTTGCTCGTATCGGTGCTAAGCGCGACCCCGTCCGACCTAATATCTTTCTGGAAAGGCTTTTTAAGCCATCTGTGGTGTGGCAGGGGGAAAACGGCAACACTAGTCCGGATCCGAACATAACCCCAAATTCCGAAAACACCGACATCATCGGAGGCTCAGCCACTGAAATAACACCGTCGGTGCATCTCATCATGGTAGTCATTGCCCCATGGACTGAACCCTTCCTGGCCTACCTTAATAGGAAGGAGCTTCCTAAGGACCAGAATGAGGCCCGCCGCATTGTCCGGTGTTCGAAGGCCTACAAGGTTCATGACGGAGTGCTATATAAGAAAAGCGCTACCGGAGTCCTTCAAAGATGTATCTCCGAGGAGGAGGGGCGGCAGCTCCTGGCTGAGATTCATGCCGGTCTCGGCGGGCACCACGCCACAGATCAGGCCCTTGTTAGCAATGCCTTCCATAAAGGGTTCTATTGGCCGACGGCCCGAGCGGATGCACAGGACCTTGTCCAACGTTGCGTGGGATGCCAACTCTTCGCCAACCAAAGCCATATGCCACCCACCACCCTACAAAAAATCCCCATCACTTGGCCTTTTGCGGTCTGGGGACTGGATATGGTTGGATCCCTTAAAGGAAGAAGCCCTAAGAAAAAATATTTGCTAGTCATGGTGGATAAATTCACCAAGTGGATAGAGGTCAAACCAGTTAAAAAGGCCGAGTCCAGGCCAATAATAGACTTTATATTCGGCGTCGTACACCGTTATGGTGTTCCGCATAACATCATCACTGATAACGGCTCCAATTTCACAGCCGATGAAGTGAAAACCTGGTGTGCTAATCTGGGCATCAAGCTCAATTATGCCTCTATCTATCATCCACAAACAAACGACCAAGTTGAATGAGCCAATGGTCTTATTATGAGCGGCATTAAGCCTAGACTAGTGCGGTCTTTGAAGGAATCAGACAAGCACTGGGTTGAGGAGCTCGACTCCGTACACTTGGGGCTGCGGACCACTCCCAATCGCACTAACGGATACACACCCTTTTTCATGGTGTACGGCGCAGAGGCAGTACTAACCTGCGACATTATTCATGACTCACCCCGAGTGCGCATGTACGAAGAGAGAGATGACGAGATCGATCGGCAGGACAACTTAGACGCCTTGGAGGAGGAGAGCAACGTCGCAAAAGCTAATTCCGCATTTTATCAATTGCAGGCTCGCAGGTATCAAAGCAGAGAAGTGCAGGCCAAAACTTACAACATTGGCGAACTCGTTCTACGCCTACCAGAGAAGAAAAAGGACAAACTCAAGCCCAAGTGGGAGGATCCCTTCTTTATCGACGAAGTTCTCACCGGAGGAGCGTACCACTTGCGTGATGCGTCAGACAATCGATTAGAGCCGAATCCCTGGAACGCGGCCAGACTCCGAAGATTATATGCCTAGTGCCGAAATCTTCGTTCGTCTCCTTCCTCTTATTGTTTTCATCAATTTTTTTCTCTCTTTTCGTTTTTTTCCCTTTAGCCTCAAAGGCTTTCGTATGGTTAGACCGTGTACCCTGACGCATACATCTTGAAGTATGTACGTCTAACATACCTGGGTGCTTCTTGGACAGAAGGTTGCTATTTCTATTTTCTGAGCATAAAGCTCATCACATATGCGTTTTCTCCCGTATGTACCTTTTATTTGCCATTATATGCATCAATATGACTTAAGTTTTGGCCAAGCTTGGTTGCCTGGCTCCTGTGCTTATGCCCTATGTTCCCGTTAGTTCGGCTAGGGCATAAAGGGAGCACCCCTGCGATTGTTACTGTCGGGTCATTCGGATGTGTGCCTCAGACTGGGTGAAGCCGAAAGCTAGCGTTCTTAAGGGAATATTGGGTTGGTGAACTAAAGATGTTTTTGCACTCTCTCCATTATGAACCCCCAGATATTATACACATTGTGGTTTTCTCATCACAGTCCGGACATGCACATAGATGCATGCACACCCAGGGAAAGGAACCCTTAACGGAACTATTCTCTCTGAAAGATGTTTCTTACAATTTGAAAATAATATAACATAACTAGACGGATACAACTTGTCTGTTCAAGCACCTATGACCCTTACGCCTGGTTTCCAAGCATACCCCGGTTTATTTCACCGCTCAGGTATTCGGAAACACTCCGGACCTTCGGGTCGAGAGATCGAAGCGAAAAGGTCGGCCATGACAATCGTTTTACAATCCAGCTAGACGGAAAATACATAGTCACTTAGGAATTAAAAACTTCCTCCCCTATACCGTCCAACAGGCGGTCTAATTTACAATCCTGTTGGGAGTATCTAGCAGCCACCTCTACTTGGCCATATACTAAACTAACGGGAATTTCTCCCCATTTGAACCTAGCGGTCCGACCCGGGCCATGTGATTCGGATCCAGCTTGGTATATCATGTTTTTACCATGGCCTCGTCTTCCAGCTCCGCCCCAGATGCCGTCACCACCCTTGTTCGCGGCGACGACCACCGGGGTCTTCTCTCCGGCCCGGCAAGCTCCTCTTGCTGGGGCTTCGTCTTCTCGGGCGGCCGGAGTGGCGAGGCTGCGGAAGAGGCTGGCGGCAAGGCCGTCAACTCAGAGTACGAGGGCTAGATGCCCTCGACAGCGTGTTGACGTCCCGCGGCCTCCTTCTCGAGCTCCGCTTCCGGCGTCGCCGTCTCCATCCAGCCTCCGGAGCCCCGGGGCGGAGCCCCGGATGTTCTCTTGGCGTCTTCTGCCACCCGTAGCTCGTCTAGGCGCCCCTTTTGCCCTTCTCGCCTCCTTGTTCTACCTCCTGAGGAGAGAGACAAGAAAGGGATTACGGGCACCTTATCTCTTTTTATCTTGTAAGCCCTCGGGCCTTAGTTGTGTTTAAATCTTGTAATCCCATCTTTCATGTTTTTCATTCTCTCTGAGCTGTACCTGAGTGGAATGTTTTTAATGAAAAGGGAGTGTTTGCCGGACTATTTGTCTCGCGGGTACATCCCACGGGAAGGAGCGAACCCTTTGCATCGTTAAGATAGACGCTTCCCCGCCCCGCAACGGACCCTGCCGTCTCCCCGCGCCCCTTGGCCCTCCTCACGCTCTTGGCGGAGGCAGGGAGAAGGCGGGTTCTGGCCCCTTGCTTCCTCCTCTGGCCGCCGCGGCTACTATCAGAAGCGGGCCCCGGGAACGCGCTCCGGCGTTTGTCGCTTAAGAGAGCACGACAACTTTTAGGAGGAAGCAAGGTTTTCGCATTCCGCAGCTCACGAGAGAATGCATGATGAGGGATGTAAAGACTTATCTGAGGTTGCAGCCCCCGGCAACTCTGGCTTGCCGGGGCGCGGGTGTTGGCTCGCCCTTCTCCCCTTCTTCGTCCTTGAGCGGCTCGGCAAGGGTATGCAACTCCTGCGAGCCAAAGGGAAAGGACGGGAAAAAGACGCGGACTCGACCTCTAAGTTAGGGGTTAGTGACTGTTAGGCACTATCAACCCTAACCAAGGACGAGACTCGACTCAGCATGCATGCTAAAACTTGGGAGCGCCAGCGCTTCATTGCGGCCAGGGTCTGCGCCTGGCTTTGTACAAAGGATTACATGCAACTGCGGCAAGACTTTTGTACAAAGAGTTGGTTGCCGGACGGGGTCCGACAACCGCGCCTTACGGGTAAAACTTGTGAAGATGCTCAATGTTCCAGGAATTGCTCACCGGAGTACCATCTTCGGTCTCGAGGCAGACGGCGCCAGGCCTCGTGACTCGTTTCACCCGGTAAGGGCCTTCCCACTTAGGCGTCAACTTGTTGTGTATCTTGGCCGACTGAACGCGCCGAAGAACAAGGTCGCCTTCCTCGAGGCTCCTGGCTTTAACTTTGCGGCTATGATAGCGACGCAGAGCTTGCTGGTAGCGAGCGGATCGCACAGCAGCCTGGAGACGATCCTCCTCGAGGAGCGGTGCGTCATCTTCACGCGACCGCTCTTGCTCAAGCTCATCATAAGTGAGCACTCGAGGTGACCCGTATACGAGTTCCGTGGGGGTAACTGCTTCTGCTCCATAGACTAGAGCAAATGGTGTCTGGCCGGTGGCTCGATTTGGCGTCGTTCTGACCGACCAAAGAACCGCCGGCAGCTCCTCGATCCAGTTCCGTCCGCGCTTGAGCAGCTTGTCAAAACTTCTGGTCTTGAGCCCGCGCAGTACCTCGGCGTTGGCCCTTTCCGCTTGACTGTTGCTCCGGGGATGAGCAACAGAAGCGAAGCAGACCTTGGTGCCGAGGTTTTGGGTGTACTGCATGAAAGCGTGGCTTGTGAACTGCGTACCGTTGTCGGTGATGATCCTATTGGGGATCCCGAAGCGGCAAACAATCGACCTGAAGAATTTGATCGCGGACTGGGCGGTCACCTTCCTCACCGTCTCCACTTCTGGCCACTTTGTGAACTTGTCGATGGTAACGAACAAGTACTCAAAGCCCCCGACGGCTCGGGGGAAGGGGCCGAGGATATCGAGCCCCCAGACCGAGAAGGGCCAGGACAAAGGGATCGTCTGGAGAGCTTGAGCTGGCTGGTGTATCTTCTTGGAATGGAACTGGCACGCTTCACACTTGGTTACTTGTGCAGTTGCATCCTGGAGGGCTGTGGGCCAGAAGAAACCTTGCCGGAACGCTTTGACGGCAAGTGCTCTGGTGCCAATGTGGTGTCCACATATGCCTCCGTGTATCTCCGCCAACAGCTCCTGTCCGTCTTCCCGGTGAATGCACTTCAATTTCACCCCATTGCGTCCTCTTCTGTACAGTGCGTCGTCGACGAACTGGTACATACTGGACTGCCGGGCTACTCTTTCCGCTTCTTCTTGTTCTTCGGGAAGTTCTCCTGTCTGGAGGAAACGGACGATCTGTTGTGCCCACGTCGGAGCCTGTGGCTCGACAACGAGGACCAAAGGCATGTCGGCGGCTGCGGGAACATCAGCTTCTACGGCGAGGACTTGGGGCTCAGCCGGAGCTTGACGTTCCCCGGCAAGCTTGCCGGGGCATGACTTGCCGGGAGCGCCTGTTTCGTCGGGACAAACCCTGGGGCTTGCCGGAGCGGGCAACTCCTCAGCACTCTTGGCGTCGATCTTGGGGACTCTCTTGGCGGCGGCTTCGGGAAGCTCTACCGGGAGATAGTCACCAGAGACCGATCTTCTCTTCTTTCTTGGCCTAGTCGATGGTGTCACGGATGGCTGAGTCAGCTTGAGCACAAAAGTCCCTGGTTCCACAGGTAGCTTTAGTGCGGCGCATTTTGACAGGCCGTCGGCGATGTCGTTCTCTGCTCTTGGAACGTATTCCATTTGCAGGCCGTCAAAGCGCTCTTCCAGCTTCCTCACTTCATCAACGTAAGCTTCCATCAACGGGCACTGGTAATCCTTGTTCACTTGGCGGACGACGAGCTGCGAGTCACCCCTGACAATGAGCTTCTTGATCCCAAGTTCCGCCGCGATCCTGAGACCGGCGAGCAAACCTTCATACTCTGCCGTATTGTTGGTTGCTTGCTCCTTGGGAAAGTGCATCTGGACGACATACTTGAGGTGCTCTCCGGTGGGCGCGATGAGCAGCACGCCGGCACCGGCGCCTTCCAGCGAAAAGGCACCATCAAAGTACATCAGCCACTCTTTGGTTGCTTCCTTGCCGGGGATGCTCGTCTCTAGAATCTCTTCGTCCAGTGTTGGCGTCCACTCTGCTATGAACTCTGCCAATGCTCTGCTTTGGATGGTCGATGTGCTCTCGAACTTGAGGCCAAAGCTTGACAGTTCTAGTGCCCACTCGACAATCCTGCCTGTTGCTTCGGGATTCTGTAGTATCCTCTTAAGCGGAAAGCGAGTGACCACTGTGATCTCGTGTGCTTGGAAGTAATGGCGCAGCTTCCTCGAGGCCATGAGAAGGCCGAAGAGCAATTTCTGCACACCAGAGTACCTCGACCTAGCCCCCTGCAGGAGGGAACTGACGAAGTAAACTGGGCGCTGCACCATCCTCTTCTTCTGCACTTCCCCTTGCGCTTGCGCGGATTCGCCTTTGCCGGGGCCAGAGCTTGTCGGGGAAGCCCCCTGCTTGCCGTCGGACGCGCTTGCCGTGGTTGCTGGCTCGTCATCAGCTTCCCTCTCCGCAACTAACGCAGCACTAGCCACTTGATTGGTTGCCGCTAGGTAGAGCAGCAACTTCTCTTGCGGTCTAGGCGCGACAAGTATAGGAGTGGAGGACGGGTATTTCTTCAAGTCTTGCAGCGCAGCCTCCGCTTCCGGAGTCCATTTATTGGACCTGCCTTTTTCAAGATTTTGAAAAAAGGCAGGGCGCGTTCCGCAGACCTGGAAATAAACCTGCTGAGAGCCGCCACGCAGCCGGCAAGTCTTCGCACGCGTTGGTGCTTCAATCTGCTCGATGGCCTTGATCTTGTCGGGGTTGGCTTCGATCCCACGCTGAGACACGAAGAACCCGAGAAGCTTGCCGGAGGGAACTCCGAACACGCACTTCTCGGGGTTGAGCTTAAGGCTGATCTTGCGCAAGTTCGCAAAGGTTTCTTCCAAGTCTTGAACCAAGGTTGCCTTGTCTCTGCTCTTGACCACAATGTCGTCCATGTAGGCCTCCACATTTCTATGGATCTGTGGCTCGAAAGCAGTGTGGACAACCCTCGCAAACGTCGAGCCTGCATTCTTCAGTCCAAAAGGCATCCGCACAAAACAGTACGTGCCGCATGGAGTGATGAACGCAGTCTTCTCTTCGTCTTCTTCAGCCATGAAGACCTGGTGGTATCCGGAGTAGGCGTCAAGGAATGAAAGCAGGTCGCATCCGGCCGTGGAGTCAACAATCTGGTCGATGCGCGGCAAGGGAAATGGATCTTTAGGGCAAGCTCTGTTGACATCGGTGAAATTGATGCAAAGCCTCCACTTCCCGTTTGCTTTGCGCACGACAACAGGATTGGCCAACCACGTCGGATGGAGCACGCCTCTGACGAGGCCTGCCGCTTCCAACTTCCTGATCTCCTCCGCGATAAACTCTTGGCGCTCCACCGCTTGTTTCCTGACCTTTTGCTTGACGGGCCGCGCATGAGGACAGACGGCAAGGTGGTGCTCAATCACTTCCCTGGGAACGCCAGGGATGTCAGATGGTTGCCAGGCAAACACATCGACATTCGCCCGCAGGAAAGCAACGAGCGCGCCTTCCTATTTGGGGTCGAGAGTGGCACTGATGGTGAAGGTACCACCAGTGCCGTCCTCCTTGGCGGCCACCTTCTTGGTCGCTGGTGAAGCAGCCGTCGTCTCCTTGTGTTTACCGGCGGGGCTCGATGGTGCGTCCTCAACGGCAGCGCAGCGCTCCGAAGAGGCGCGCTTGCCGGAGTGGGCACCAGAGCATTCGCCGGTCTTGGCCTTCTCGCCGGCGGGGCTCGTTGGCACGTCCTCGACGGCAGCGCAGCACAACGAAGAGGCGCGCTTGCCGGAGTGGGCGCCAGAGCACTTGCCGGGCTTGGTCTTCTTGCCGGCGGGGCTCGTTGGCACGTCCTCGACGGCAGCGCAGCACTCCGGAGAGGCGCGCTTGCCGGAGTGGGCGCCAAAGCACTTGCCGGACTTCTTCTTTCCCCCGGGAGTTCCAGCGGCAGGTGGGCCGCGAGCCGTTGCTGCTGTCGCGTCCCGGTATATTTGGTCGGCGCAGATAAGGGCATCCTTCTTGTCGCCGGGGACAGAAATGACGCTTATCGGGCCAGGCATCTTGAGCATGTTATACGCGTAGTGAGAGGCCGCCATGAACTTGGCGAGCGCTGGTCGGCCGAGGATCCCGTTGTAAGGCAACGAAAAGTCGGCGACATCAAAGGTGACCTTCTCAGTCCTGAAATTCAGCTCGCTGCCAAATGTTACCGGCAGCGTGATCTTTCCCTTCGGCTTGCTCCTTCCCGGGTTGATTCCTTGGAACGTGCCGGTTTCTTCGAGCTCGCTGTCGGGAACTTGGAGTCTCCGGAGAACAGCAGAGGAGATCAGATTCAAGCCAGCCCCACCGTCAACTAGCATCTTAGTGACCTTGAGGTTGCGGATTGTTGGGGAAACCAACAGCGGCAAGCACCCGACCGCGGTTGTGCGATCAGGGTGGTCCTCAATGTCGAAGATGATAGGCGTGCTGGACCATCTCAGGGGTCTGCGTGACTCGACGGGTGGCTCCGCTGCATTGACCTCCCGCACCCACCGTTTAAGCTGGTGGTCGGAAGCGTGCAGGGAGGCACCGCCGTCCACACACAAGACCTCAGTGGCTTTCTGAAACTCCTGCTCGCTGGTCTCGGGGTCTTCCATGTCTTCGTCGTCGTCATCGTCTTCGTCCTTGTCGCGTCCCCGGGGAGGTCTATCTGCTTGCCGCTGCTTGTCCTTGCCGCGGCGCTCTCCCGGGTCGGGACGCTTCGTGGCGGATCCCCCGCCACCTGCTTGGGATCTCTCCTTGTCGCGTCGTGCGTACTCGGCCTTCTGCCGGTCGACGAGTCGCTCGACTTGCTTGCAACTCTGGAGGTCGTGGCCCCTGGTACAGTGGATCTTGCAGTACTTCTTGTCGGTACCGTCCCGCTTATCGGCAGCAGCCACCGCCCGGCAGTTGGCGCACCCGACAACCTCCTTGCCGGGGCCTCCCGCCTGGGCTTTCTTGGCGGAGCCCTCGCTGCCGGACTTCTCGACAACCAGCACCTCAGGGTTTTTCTTCTTCGGCGCCATGCCGGCGCAAACAATGAGAGTCTGGCTCACGCGGACGCCAGATCTGGTTCACACAACCTCGACGTCGCCCCTACCTGGCGCGCCAAAGATGTTGGGGGATATCGGCCTCCACGAGCACCTATGGGGACGGAGCCCCTTGTCGGTTCGGCGGGGGGCGGAGGTTGCACAAAGAGCAGATCGAGGCGACACACACACACAAAGATTTTACCCAGCTTCGGGCCGCACGGATGCGTAAAACCCTACTGCTGCATGTCTGGTTGATTCGAGTTCTTGCTCTGGAGCGCAAGAAGCTACAGTGAGTTGGAGCTGGACGTAGACGAGGGTCTACTGGGTGTCCTTCTTTGGGTCTCCTAGCGTTCTCCCCCTTTTGTCGTCCCCCTTCCTACGTGCGCATGGGCCTCCTTTTATATGCTAAGGGGTTTCCCACAGGTAGCGACGCAGGTGAGGGTAAAAATGGCAAGGAACTGTGCGAATAGTGGCCGCACAGTGCTATCGCACCTAACTCTGACGGCGGGGGACAAAGGCATTAAATGCCCGTCTGGATCGCCTGAACAGTGCCGAGGCGGACCGTTAGGGGCGCCTCCGCTTGCCACGGGGGCGACTCCGCCAACATCGCATGCCATGCGCGCGCCCCAGGCTGCGCGGCGCCCCGCCACGTGTCTCTGGGGAAGCTCCAGAGTGACGCGTGGGCAGGTGAGCTGGAGCGCATGCCTGAGGTGGTGGTTTGCCGCGGCAAGTGGCTTGCCGCGGCGGTTGTCTTGCCGCACCTGAGAGCTTGCCGCTCGTCAGGCCTTGCCGAGGCGCGCGGAGCGCCACGGCGGGCTTCTCTTGGTGTGCCTTGGCTCGGCCGTCCCGGCGAGCTCCTCCCGCCGGGGCCTTGGTGCTTCGGCTTAGTCGTCCCGGCAAGCTCCTCTTGCCGGGGCCTTGTCGCTTTGGCCCGGCAAGCTCCTCTTGCCGGGGCTTGGTCTTCTAGGCTCGATCACTTGGCCTCCGTCCGGCCCAGAAAGGGCCATGGAGACTCTTGTCGCTCCCCTGGCGAGCCTTGCCGCGGGACGCTACTACTGCCCGTGCACAAGTTCGGGGTACTAAGGTACCCCTACTTTAGTACACCGACAATTACAGTAGATAAAATGAAAAAAAATTGAATTAGTTTGCAACAGTACTTATAGTAGTGATTTGCTTTGTTATACTAACGGGTCTCACAAAGTTTTTGTTAAGTTTTTGTGGATGAAGTGTTCGAAGAACGAGGAGTTACCCATGCGAGAAGAATAAAGAGAGGAAAGAGTTCAAGCTTGGGGATGCCCAAGGCACCCCATGTAAATATTTCAAAGAATACTCAATCATCTAAGCTTGGGGATGCCCCGGTTGGCATCCCATCTTTCTTCTTCAACAAATATCGGTATACCTCGGTTTTTGTTTTGTTCACATGATTTGTGTCTTTTGTGTTTTTCTTTTTCTTTTAAGAACCATGCTAGCATGAGATAGACCTTCATTGATTTATAGAATACTTCATGTGCTTCACTTAAATCTTTTAAGTATGATCTTATAGATTTGCTCTTTGTGCTTCACTTAAATCTTTTTGAGTATGGTTTTATAGAATGCTTCATGTGCTTCACTTATACATTTTGAGCTTGGATATTGGTTAGTTGTAGAATGCTCCATGAACTTCACTTATATCTTTTGGAGTATGAATAATACTATCATTTAAAGTGGGTTTGGAAGAGTGTCAACTTTAGGAATTAGTGATCCCACTATTTTGGAGGGTGTTGAATCTTAATGTGATATATATATATATATATATATATATATATATATATATATATATATATATATATATATATATGAAAGTGGATTTGGAAGAGTGTCAACTTTAGCTAGTGATGACTCCACTATTTCGGAGGAGGTTCCAATTGAGTATGAGAACAAAGTTGCTATCCATAATGCTACTGAAAATTATTATGAGGGAGGAATACATGCTTGTAGGAGTTGCAAAAATATCAAGTTTCCTCTCTATGTGCTTAAAGTTTTGAAGTTATGCTTGTTTTGCCTTCCTATGCTAGTTGATTGTTGTTCTTATAAATTGTGTGCTTACAAAATCCCTAGGCATAGGAAGTAAGTTATATTTAAATGTGCTAATCATATTCTTCAAGATGCTCTCTTTGTGCTTCAATTCCTATCTTTTATGTGAGCATCATTGAAATCATCATGCCTAGCTAAAAAGCATTAAAGAAAAGCGCTTGTTGGGAGACAACCCAATATTTACCCTTACTGTTTTTGTGTATTCACATGATTAAGCTACTATAGTAATCATGTTTTATATCTTTTGTTTCAACAAAGTGCCAAGTAAGACCTTTGGGAAGACTTAGGAGAAAGTTAATGTGATCTTGCTGTAAAAAACAGAAACTTTGCGCTCACGAGAATAGATGTCATTTTTTAAATAAGAGTGATTTTGAGTTGATTATTTTTGAAGACGATTAATAGACAAATTACTCGCGTCCACCAATTTATTTCATAATTTTTGGAGTAGCAGAAGTATGGTTATTGTTCAGATCATTACAGACTGTGCTGTTTCTGACAGATTCTGTTTTCATTGCATAGTTTGCTTGTTTTCTAGTTTCTATGACTTATATTCCTCAATATAAATTGTAGAAATGATATGGTACAGTAGGCATTGTATGAGAAAAATTATGAACCTTGTCTTTGGCATTACCAAAGTGAATGGTTTTCTCTTTATCATACTAACCTATCTCACGAAGATTGGTTAAGTTTTGTGTGGTTGAAGTTTTCAAGTTTTGGGTGAGATATCGATATGAGGAGAATAAGGAGTGGAAAGACCCTAATCTTGGGGATTACCAAGGCACTCCAATGTAATATTCAAGGAAGACTCAAGCGCCTAAGCTTGGGGATGCCCTGGAAGGCATCCCCTCTTTCATCTTCAGAACTATCGGTATACCTTACTCGGAGCTATATTTTTATTCACCACATGATATGTGTTTTGCTTGGAGCGTATTTCCAATTTTACTTGCTGTTTGAATAAAATCATTGGATCTGAAATATTGAATGAAACATAATCCTCCCATGGCTAGTTAATTATTTGACTACTCAGTGTTCTTCACTCGTATCTTTTTGGAGTAGTTTGTCATTTGCTCACGTGCTTCATGAATATCCTATGAGTAAATGGTAGAATAAATTGAATGTCATAAATCTGAATTTATATATGTTTCACATGCTTATAACATGGGGAGTTATGACTTCACACATAATAAGTATAGGTAGCAAACTTATTGAAAGTTAGCAAACGTAGAATTGGTCACTTGAACAATTCATGAAAGAATATTGAAGCAAGAGAGGTTTCACATATAAATATACTATCTTGGACATCTTTTATGATTGGGAGCACTTGTTAAAATATGACATGCTAAAGAGTTGATGTTGGACAAGGAAGACAACGTAATGGGTTATGTTTTCTTATATCTGAAATAAAGTATATTGTCATGGATCATCCAACATGTTAAGCTCGCCTTTCCCCCTTATGCTAGCCAAATTCTTAGCACTAAGTAGAGATACTACTTTTGCTTCCAAACATCCTTAAACCAAGTTTTGCCATGAGAGTCCACCATATCTACCTATGGGTTGAGTAAGATCCTTCAAGTAAGTTGTCATCGGTGCAAGCAATAAAAATTGCTCTCTAAATATGTATGGTTGATTGGTGTGGAGGAAATAAGCTTTATACGATCTTGTGATGTGGAAGAAATAAAAGCGACAGACTGCATAATAAAGGTTCATATCACAAGTAGCAATATAAAGTGACATTCTTTCGCATTAAGATTTTGTGCATCCAACCTTGAAAGTGCATGGCAACCTCTGGTTCCCTCTGCGAAGGACCTATCTTTTACCTTTACCTTCTACCTTATGCAAGAGTCTTAGTGATCTTCACCTTTCCTTTTTACATTTTATCCTTTGGCAAGCACAGGGTGTTGGAAGGATCTTGATACATATATCTAATTGGATGTAACTTAGCATGAGCTATTATTGTTGACATTACCCTTGAGGTAAAAGGTTGGGAGGCGAAACAATAAGCCCCTATCTTTCTCTGTGTCCGACTAAAACTCCATAACCACAAGTATTGCGTGAGTGTTAGCAATTGTGAAAGATTAAATGATAGTTGAGTATGTGGAGTTTGCTAAATCAAAGCTCTGACATAGACTCTTCCTGAAAATAGGATGAATTGCAATTGTTTGATGACTGAGAATATTGTTTGTTAGTTTTCAAGAAATTTTATGATCTATACTTTAAACTTGTGACTTTCTTGTTACTTGATCATGAAAAATATTATGAGGTGAGTTATTGTTATGACATATAATGATGCTAAAAAAAGTGATTGCAATTATCATTGATCAAACTTATGCACTTGCTAGCATTCACACTTCATAAATTATTTCTTTTATCATTTACCTACTTGAGGACGAGCAGGAATTAAGCTTGGGGATGCTGATACGTCTCCAACGTATCTATAATTTATGAAGTATCCATGCTATTATACTATCCTTCTAGGATGCTTTATATGCATTTATATGATATTTTATATGATTTTTGGGACTAACCTATTAACCTAGAGACCAGTGCCAGTTTTTGTTTTCTTCTTGTTTTAGAGTATCGCAGAAAAGGAAAACTAAAGGAGTCCAATTGACATGCCACTTGATGGAGATCATTTTTGGACCAGAAGAAGCCCACGGAGTACCAGAAGCAGGCCAGAAGAGTCACGGGCTGCCCACAAGGGTGGGGGATGCACCCACCCCCCCAGGGCGCGCCCCCTACCTCGTGGACAGCCCGGAGACCCCCCCTGACGTGAAATCAATGCAAAACACTTCTATATATACCCAAACTTCCAGAAAGAAACCTAGATCAGAAGTTCCGCCGCCGCAAGCCTCTGTAGCCACAAGAAGTCAATCTAGGCCCTCTCCGGCACCTTGCCGGAGGGGGCCATCATCATCGATGGCCATGGAGGAGTATCCCGGAGGGGCCAACATCAACATGAAGGCCAAGGACCAGAAGGTGGAGGCCATGGAGGAGGAAGCACAAGGGGGAGAACCTCTCCTCCTCTCTTCCGGTGGTGCCGGAGTGCCATCAGGAGGGGAATCATCGCCACGGTGATCGTCTTCATCAACATCACCATCATCATCACCATCCCCATCTCTTTTATGTGGTCCACTCTCCCGCACCCCGCTGTAATCCCCACTTGAACATGGTGCTTTATGCCACATATTACGATCCAGTGATTTGTTGCCATCCTATGATGTTTTGAGTAGATATCTTTTGTCTTTGGGTTGATTGATGATCTACATTGGTATGAGTTGTATGTTTTACTTTGGTGTTGTCCTATGGTGCCCTCCGTGTCGCGCAAGCGTGAGGGATTCCCGCTGTAGGGTGTTGCAATACGTTCATGATTCGCTTATAGTGGGTGTGTGAGTGACTGAAACACAAACCCGAGTAAGAGGGATTGTTGCGTATGGGAATAAAGAGGACTTGATGCTTTAATGCTATGGTTGGGTGTCAGGACCGGATTTTCGGGATATTTATTTCCCAAAAGCGGCCCTTGTGCTCACCAGCCCCAGGATTACTGTTAGCTGATGAGCCACCAACTTGTTATAGAAACTCCAAGCAAAATACAAAATATGTAGTACAAGACCATCGTGGCCTATGGGTACAACAAATGGTTTCTAGTGGTTCATGGCGGAAGCGGTTTGCGGATCATCAGCGTCTATGGGACTCCATTTCCCACAGGAATAGCTGACCAGGATAACTCCTATCTTCGCGAGGCTGCTATCACCATTGCGTAAATTCCGGGGCTGTCCGCACAACGCTCCTCTCCATGCAAGAAATCTGGCCAAGACAATAGCCAGGGACAAGCCAGTGAGTACTTTGAATGTACTCGCAAACATTAAGAACACAGGTATAATATAGCCACCGATAATCATGCTTTAAAATATTCTATGATCACTTCGACAGTTATGAAATAAGGTTCATGATGCACGCAAGTAGGTCATTTAAATAAAACATGAGTAAACAATTAGGGTGTAGAAATGCAGAGTACCAATCGGGTGTCTGAAGTGACGCCTCGAAAGGATAATAATATGAAGCATGCCTCAGTCGGGCGTCTGAGCGACACCACATAAAGGGCTCATATTAAAAAAGGAATAACAAGCATGCCACAACCGGGCGTCTGTGCGACACCACATAAAGGCTTATATGTAAAAAGAATAACAAGCATGCCACAGTCGGGCGTCTGTACGACACCACATAAAGGGCTTATATATAAAAAAAATAACAAGCATGCCACAGTGGGGCGTCTGAGCGACACCACATAAAGGGCTTATAAATAAACATAAACATAGTGAATATCCATGAGGTAGAACCGTCCCAGGAATATTCATTTTTTTCAATTAATGCCAATGGTTAGTCCATAATAATAATAATCATAACCATCATATATCACAAGTCATAATCAATGTTCTGGTTTAGTAGTTTCTCCTCTGAAGACCGACACTAAGACCGATACTTGACCCATCCCAGACTGTAGTCCTTAACCATGGACACGGCTATTCGAATAGGTATAATATCTCTGCAGAGGGTGTACTCTTTACCCACGAGTAACGGATTTCTTTAGTCCATCAGAACTAATTCCATCTACGGTCTTTTAGTCGAAAACACGCCTGGCTTGCACACACCAGCTTTTACTCGTGTCCAGAATCACCCATGACACATGTTAAGCAAAACTCTAAGTGGGGAGGCTACAACCTCGCGTAGCATGGGATCAAATTTCTATCGCGCGCTCTAAGGGGCGGCCTCCCCTCTCGGTCCCAACCGGAAACACCCATGCCCCCGGACCAGGTGGCATGCCTACCGGATGCAGCTGGTATCTTCCACCATGGCCTCTCTGTACGGTGTGTGCTAGGACAGGGGTTGACAACTTACTGACCCGTACCCTACCTACGGCAGGGACAAGTGGCAGCACGAAACAAGTACGGGGGTTACTGGAACAAGACTTGATCTACGGTTGACTCAGGAGGTTTAGGTATTCCGTGCACGATTAGCATAGCAAATATATTTCAATCCAACAGACAAAATCACCGCTCATCATACCTCATCATGCCACACCGGACGCAACAACATCGACGAGGAACTGGAGACAAGCATCGTGTCTTCCCAAGACAGAGGCTTTCTCGGTTTCCTTCCGGTATGCATGAAAGTCATGCGATGGTGATTACTATCACCACGTGTCCATTTCCAATAGTACGGAATCATCAATATGCACTTATGAGTACGTTCATATCATCACCCAAAACAACGAATGATCCGAAACAAGGGGTGTTGCAACCATATTAAACATCACACGACAATATTATGCCCGGGGTCAGAATGCTTGCCTTCAAGGTGTGGAGAGGTGAGGTGCACTCCAATACTTTTTGAAGGTTTCTTCTCTCTCCAAAATCCTATTTTCGAAAATATGCAAACAACACATAATTTAAAAACAGTACAAAAAGTTGCTTTAAATATTTTTTAAATAAATCTTAAAATAAACTAGGTGAAATTTTAGAGAGGTAGGAAAAAGAATCAATTCATTCGGACTTATATTTAAAAAGTTATAGCCAGTCAAAGTTACAGTCAAACTCTGTTTTTAAATTAAAACAGAAAAAGAAAACGTTTCAGATAGAAATACGCTTTCGCAGTAGGGGAGACATACTGGAGGGTTTGTGCTTCCACTTAAAACACGTGGAGGCGCTGCTGGGTCTCTGACAGTGGGTCCAGGGGACCCACTGGTCAGGTTTGACGAGTCCATCTCTCCCTCCTCTTCCTCTGCCCGAACGGAGGCGAGGCAACGACGACCAACGCCGGTGAACGGCGGCTCCTGGCGGGTTCTAGAGGGTCGGGATGGATCCGCAAGACCGGGGCGGTCCTCCCGGTGGTCGTTGGGTCGGCAGGGGTGGAGGAAGTCGCCGGCGGTGAGCTTTGCGGCGGAGGAGGCTTCGGGGGCAAAGTGAGTTTGGGGCTACGGTGGTTCCCGATCAAAATCGAGCAGGGGGGTGGGTTCACGGGAGGAAGAGAGAGCTTCTGGTGAAGAGTGTGGAGAGGGGGAGGCTCTGGTGGCACCGGAATGGACGAGACAGTGGCGACGGCCGTGGTTGCCGGAGACGAGGAAGACGACCCCTCTGGCCTTTCTACTGCTACCGTTGGATCGGTGAGGGGGTGTGGGAGGCTGCTTGAGGGTTTGGTGAGCTCGGGGGGTCCTTACATAGCGATCGGGGGTGGCTCCGTCGATGGTTGAGGATAAGAACGCCGGCGACCGTCAATCTGTAGCTTGGGGCGACGTGGCGGCGACGAGGGCTCGCGGACAAGGTTGCGGATGAGCTTGAGCTGCTCAAGGGGGCAGCTGGCGAGCGCTGGTGGCTCGGGCGGCGCCGTCCATGGCAGAAACTGCTATGGCCGCCCGCTAGCCGCCGCTGCCGACCTGACGGCGGCGCTGTAGGGCGCCAGGGGGAGCTTGGCTGGTTCCTACGAGCAGATGAGGTCGGGGATTGCGGCTCTGCAGGCGAGCAAGGGCCGGGGCGCGACGCGGCGACCCGAGTGCACGCACGTGCAAAATGTGTGCTCTGGGCGCGCCCAGAGCACGCACGCTACATGCTCGATAATATGCCAGGATAGCCTAGAGTGCTGGAGAGGGGCTGGCAAATAAGAGGACTAGTTTAGGGTTAGCAAGGGGATCAAGGGACATGGTGGTTTGGTCAGCGGCTCAAGTTCAAAATGTAAACTTGAAATCATGCCAAATCTGGTCATGCACACAGGGTGTTTGACAAAATGCCAAAGGCATCTAGGCAATTCTTGGGGTGGCCAAATTCTCCAGATCAGGGTCTCTTTAGTTGAAAGAGAGGGTGGTGAGGTTAGTTTGACAAAATCAGAAACTTGTTAGTGCAAGTTTTGCAAAACATCAGTTTTGGACAGAAAGAAAAAGGCATGGTTGCATGCACTAAAATTTCTCCAATGGGTCCACTCTTCTGGACTTAAGGGTTTTGTAGCATGGGCTATAAGCAAGAGAAAGCTCAAGAGTACTAGAGCAAATTTTAATAGGGATGCAGTAGAAAAAGTCAAACTGGACCAGAATGCAAAAGTGGTTGATTCACTTAAATCTTTCAAAGAACATTACTAGGTTTTTGCATGAAGATGAATGGTATGCTACCACTAACATCCCATAGTTCTGGTGGAGGCTAGAAAGAAATATTTAAAAGGGTTGTAGTGCAATGCAGCCATCTTGACCAGTTTTGAAAACTTGGGGTAGAGCTCAAAATATTTGATGAATGAAGCATATATTTGCATAAAAGTGGTTTAAAAACATCACATGACATCTCCAAATTTTGGTTGGAAAATTAGATAAATATATCAAGAGGTTGCAGTGCTGAAACTTAAGCAAAAATCATTTTAAGGAATAATGCTCAGAGAGAATTAATTATGCAATTAAATCCACTTATAACAGAAATGTTTTTCTTGAGGGGGAAAACAAGTCCAATAATATTTTTGGAAGTTTTCACTTGGGATAAAAACTCCATAATAACCAAGAAAAGAAAGGTTCTAAAATCAAGAAAACCAGAAAATGAAAAGTTAAATTTCCTGGCAAGATATCAATTAATAAAATAAGGTCAAAATTTTGGGGTGTCACATTGGGTTTTTCCTTAATGATCTTTAGTAGTTGCAAATGCTTGCTAGAGTTCCGATCATAAGTGCATATGATCCAAGTAGAGAAAGTATGTTAGCTTATGCCTCTCCCTCATATGAAACTGCAATAGTGATTACCGGTCTTGTTAACAATTTCCTAGGACAATTCTGCACATCGATCCATCATTATTCCACACTCGCTATTTATATTATTTAGTAATATGTTCTAACTTTATGATAACAACACCTACTTTCATATTTTAGCTCTCCGATGCCATTTAAAGTTATCCTCTTTATACCCACAACGTAGTTTTATTTCTCGTTTCTAGTTGGAAGTAAACGTTCGGTGCACGTAGAGTCGTATCAGTGGAAGATAGGGCTTGGGAGAATATTGATCTTACCTTTAGCTCCTTGTGGGTTCGACACTCCATACTTATCACTTCCACCTTTGGAAAGTGCTACGATGATTCCCTGCACTTGGGGATTATTAGACACCTCCTCTTCGGGACGGCCCGTTAGTATACCTGCAATCACAGCTATATCAACTACTTTTACTTCCAAATTGTTATAAGGTAAATACGGCCACGTACTGAATATGCCGCCTTGCAGCTTTTTGTTCTCCTTCATGGAGTCGGCTAGCTGGGCTCGCACATCTTTCGGTTCTTCGCCCAGTTTGGTGTTTGAATCTTGTAGTTTGTTTTTCTCCTCTCTTACTTTGGTCAGGACGCGCTCGCCTATGACATGATGTCTCTTCGCCTCTCTTTCACTCGTCTGTGCAGCCTTCAGTTCTTCTTCCAGTTGGTCCGATGACCCTATTATAAGATAAGCAGCAGTTTCAATACAGCTGGCATGAACTTTTCCAGTTCGGTGGTAGCATCAGTTAGCTGTGTTCGGCGCTGCTCCAGCTCTTGGGCAAGCATGTCCTTCTTCTCCATAAGAACCTGGTTACACAATGATCCTTAAAACATTTGTCCCAACCGCTTCAAATCTCGGGGGCTACTGGCTCATGGTTATCAAATTCGGACAAGGTGAACTTACCTGCACATCTATGAAATGTTGCTCGGTGGCTCTGTTAAGCCCATCTCGAGCAGCTTGGATGTATGCGTCAGCCGAGCTGAAGGCACTGAATGCATCTTTTGAGAAGCGGGGATTTCGTAAAACGGCCTTCCAGCACCGGTGATCCATGGCACTCTCCACCTCCGAATTGGTGACGGACATATTTTCCGAACCCTCGACAGAAGGACTATCCGGGGCCACTCCCATATCGGGCCTCTTCTCTTCGGCCGGAACCGAATCTTGGTGTCATAGCCCTAGCTCAGCCCCTGTTGTCTTTGCTTGATCTTCATGTCATCATGTCTAAATTCAAATGATATTTGAACTGAGGAAATTTCAAAGCCTCAGAAACCTTTTAAAAATGATCAACATTAAAATCTTATCAAAGAAGCCCAAGAAAATGTTCCTGTTAAACCTTGCAAAATATTGGCAAGAATAAAATTCAAACCAATATTTTTGGAGGCTTTAAAATATTTATTTTGGGCCTTTGAATTAAATCAATAACATATTTGAGTTGGACTTATTTCTGTTATACAAGAGATAAAGTTCAAATATTTTTTGTAAGTTTGCATGTGTCCTTGGAATAGTTTCCTGAGCTCACATAAAAATTTACAAAAAGTTCTAAATGATTTGATACTTCAAACAAAATCTAACAAACTACAGAAAATAGAAAACAGAAACTAAAAGAGAGAGAGTTTTACCTGGCCTCACTTGTGCAGCCCACCTGGCCGGCCCAGCTGGCGGCCCAGCCAACTGGCCCAGTCCACCACCGCAGCCCCTCTGTCGCCTTCCTCCTCGCGCCAGTAGGCATGGGCGTGTGCCCGTGGTGCGCTAGCACGCGCGTGGCCACGAACGGCCACCTCCTGCTTCTGCCGACACCCTGGACGACTCCAGACAATGCCACACACCCCCTGGAATCCCCTCGACCTCTCCCCGTGCCTCTCCCCTCCTCTGTCTCTCTCACGCGTAGCCGCCCGAACACGCCCGTCGCGCCGCTCGCCGTTCCCGCGGCCACCGGCCACCCCACACCTCACCGACGCGCCCAGAAGCTCAGATGACAGCCGGGCCCCACCGTTTTAATTAACCTACTAATAAAATTAGTTAGACCTAATCTGATTCCAGTGGACCCACGCATCAGAACTGACCCAGCTGACGTGGCCGTTGACCAGGCCCACTTGTCAGCCACATGAGCCAGCAATGTGACACTGACCAATGGGCCCCACCGGTCAGGTTTCACCTGGACCGTCAACGTTGACTGCTAACATCACAGTGACGCAATGCTGACGCAATAAGCATTTTATGGATTTATTCTTATTCAGGTAATTCCAGAAAATATCACAAACTTTAAAAATTCATAGAAATTAATCTATAACTCCAAATGCAAGGATTTATATATGAAAATTGATCAGAAAAATTCAATCTTTCTATCTGTAATAGTTTCATGCATGTCAGAACACTTTAACGTTGCTGTTTAGATGAAACAAGTTAGTGCACTAATATGACCTCTTATTTTGGGTTTGCATTTCAATCTTTGATTCAAATGAGCTCAAACCAACCTATTCTAAGTTGCATTAGCCAAAACACACTCATTTTGCCATGTCATTGCATGCATCATATTGTTGCATATTGCCATGTGATGATTGTGCTTCGATGTGTTCTTCGTGGTAGGTTCCGCCTCCGAGGATATTCATGAGTATCCAACTGAAGGGCAGTATCCTTCTTCCACTCCGTTAGGGAAGCAAAACCCCCTTGTTCATTCTGATACAATCCCACTCTCTCGCTTATGCTCCCTTTTACTACATTAGGACAACAACGATTCAACTGTTACATGTTGCGGTAGTTGAACTCCTTTCCTCTGCATGACCTGTCATTTCCACAGTAAATAGATGAAACCCACTAGCATGAGTAGGCGTTGTTTGAGCCCTGATGTGCCTACTCATTCATTATTGTTTGTCATGCCTACTACTTCTTAGAGTTGAGTTAGGTCTGATTCATCGGGGATGAATTGGAATGGTGATGAACGTGTCCTACTGTGTGTGAGCTAACTGTGTGAACACGATTTGGTAAAGGTAGCAGTGAGAGGCCATGTAGGAGTACATGGTGGTTTGTCTCATTGAAACCGTCCTTAGGAACTGAGTTCTGTGTTTGTGATCCATGAACAGCTACTACCACGCGTTGGGCCCGAAACCAATGGACCCTCTCGACTTATTAATCGCCTTGATCTCTGTCCAAAAGTTGCAACTAGTTTCTGATGTTTGTAGGATATGTGTTGGAGGCCGTGCGTAGCGCTGACCCTAGGGGTGGGCTATGATGCGGTAGATACACCATGGCACGGTGTACCGGGCGCCCGTTTGGTGTCTCGAGAACTATCGGCATTCTAGGAACGGGGGTCCCCAGACTTGCCTGCCTGCAGCCCACAGCATGGCTGAGCAATAGGCCATACGGCCCATCTTCATCAACAAGGCATCCAAGACCTTCGCGAGGAGCCGAGCCTCACGAGGCGGACGATGCAAGGCCTCCTCTGGAGTGGACGAGCCAGGCAGGCTCACGAGGAGCGGAGATATCAAGGCAAGGCAAACCTCACGAGGGTCTCGTGACGTGAGCCATGACAAACGGTGATATTCCCCAAGTGCAATGAATCATCATAGCACTTTCCAAAGGTGGAAGTGATAAGTATGGAGTGTCGAACCCACCAGGAGCTAAAGGTAAGATCAATATTCTCCCAATCCCTATCTGCCACTGATACGACTCTACGTACACTGAATTTTTGCTTCCAACTAGAAACGAGAAATAAAACTACGTTGTGGGTATGAAGAGGATAACTTTGTATGGTATCGGAGAGCTAAAATATGAAAGTAGGTGCTGTTATCATAAAGTTAGAATATATTACTAAATATTATAAATATCAAGTGTGGAATAATGGTGGATCGGTGTGCGGAATTGTCCTAGGCAATTGTTAATAAGACTGGTAATCACTATTGCAGTTTCATATGAGGGAGAGGCATAAGCTAACATACTTTCTCTACTTATGATTGGAACTCTAGCAAGCATCTGCAACTACTAAAGATCATTAAGTTAAAACCCAACAGTAGAATGAAAGCATCAAGTCCTCTTTATTCCCATACGCAACAATCCCTCTTACTCGGGTTTGTGTTTCAGTCACTCACCAACCCACTATAAGCGAATCATGAACGTATTGCAACACCCTATAGCGGGAATCCCTCACGCTTGCGCGACACGGAGGGCACCATCGGAAAACACCAAAGTAAGACATACAACTCATACCAATCTAGAGCATCAATCAACCCAAAGACAAAAGATATCTACTCAAAACATCATACGATGGCAACACATGCATCATTGGATCATAATATGTGGCATAAAGCACCATGTTCAAGTAGGGATTACAGCGAGGTGCGGGAGAGTGGACTGCGTAAAAGAGATGAGGATGGTGATGATGACGGTGATGTTGATGAAGACGATCACCGCGGTGATGATTCCCCTCTCAATGGCACTCCGGTGCCACCAAGAGAGAGGAGGAGAGGTTCTCCCCCTTGTGCTTCCTCCTCCATGGCCTCCAACCTCTGGTCCTTAGCCTTCATGATGATGATGGCCCCTCTGGGATACTCCTCCATGGCCACGGGTGAAGATGGCCCCCTCCGGCAGGGTGCCGGAGAGGTCCTAGATTGATTTCTCGTGGCTACAGAGGCTTGCGACGACGGAACTCCCGATCTAGGTTTCTTTCTGGAAGTTTGGGTATATATAGAAGAGTTTTGCGTTGATTTCACGTCAGGGGGTCTCCGGGCTGTCCACGAGGTAGGGGGCGCACCCTAGAGGGGTGGGCGCACCCCCACCCTCGTGGGCAGCCCGAGACTCTTCTGGCCTGCTTCTGGTACTCCGTGGGCTTCTTCTGGTCCAAAAATGATCTCCGTCAAGTGGCACATCCATTGGACTCCGTTTAGTTTTCCTTTTCTGCGATACTCTAACACAAGTAGAAAACAGAAACTGGCATTGGGCTCTAGGTTAATAGGTTAGTCCCAAAAATCATATAAAATATCATATAAATGCATATAAGACATCCTAGAAGGATAGTATAATAGCATGAATACTTCATAAATAATAGATACGTTGGAGACGTATCAAACGGCGCTAGGCGGGTGCCGGCGTGCGCTGGTGCGTGCAGCGTCCTTGTTTTCTCTTTGGTGCTAAGGAGGCAAGCGCAGACGAAGAGTACCGAGGCGTCAGGGAAAGGTTTCCATACTAGTGCAACAAGACCAAGACCAGGAGGATGGCAAGGCGGAGGTCAACATGGAGCCCAAGACGGTGTCATCCCAGGACTCTTCGCAGGTGAAGAACTCTTTTGTCAGGATAGCTTGTACTGGCTGCCCCCCTTCAAATTTTCCCGCCGTTGTTGGCTCCCTTCCCACTCAACATTTGGGAAGAGGACCAAGGCCTATATAAGTAGAGCTAGCCACCATAGTAGAGGCAATCTGAACTTATCTTGATCCAATCCGATCGAGAGCCTAGCCACAAGAACACCTCAACCTCAGGAGGTTGTTCTTACCTTGTAATGTTCATCATCAGCCCCAGATGCAATCCACTACCACCACACTGGAGTAGGCAATTACACCACAACGGTGGCCCGAAGCAGTATAAACCCCGTGTCTCTTTCTGTGTTGTGAGTTCGTCTGCAAGATCTTAGCGAGCTAGAGCGTAGGTCGGTAGGAGGGAAAGACTTCGCACGCACCCCAGTATTCGAACCTTAAGGGTTTGCTGGAACCCCACATCCAACATTTGGCGCACCATGTGTAGGCGTGCGCCGTAGCTCCGTCGATTCGCTGCTCCAACGCTCCGTCGTCTCCATGGCGGACGCTCGCCGTGCTCGAGATGTGCGCCGGGCTGCCCTCTCCACCCGCGTCGCTCAGACGGCCCCCGTAGGAGGGCCACCTCGTCATTCTCCGTCTCGTGTCGCCAACGCTGCCACCGACCCGACGGGAAACGAGCAGCAGGTGTCCTCGCTGCATCCCTCGGTGCGGCAGGACGGCAACACCGCTACTCCATCGCTCACCCCCGCTGGTTCGTTGTCCCGCACACACCACGCTCCCATGGAGGCACGAGCCGTGCTCATCGCGGCGAACGAGCTCCTGCGCTACCGCCCTGTCGACAACGTCTATGAGGAGTGGCTCGACCGCGTCACCGAGCTCGTCCGCGCTGCAGGGGGATCTCGAGCGCCGTCCAACTCTCTGCCTCCCCCTCAACCAGCCGCGGGCGACGGAGCTTATGGCGTGCCTCGACCACCTCGACCCCAAGTCGGTGCCTTGGCACCAAGGCACGCACCTCCGCGGCGTGATCCACCGCGCCCGGCGCACGCAAGTGAAGAAAGAAGCTGCCAAGAAATCCCGCGGCCACGAGAAGCTGCACCGGCGCTCCCCGCGCCACCTCGTCAGGACCGCGCACCGCCTGCAGCGGCTTAGCGCAAACCCCGTCAAGACCATGCTCCACCCCCGAGGCGGGCCCCGGCAAACACAGCCGACTGCCGTGCCTTCACCCCCGAGCTGCGTAGCGTCGCCTGGCCAGGCAAGTTCAAGGCAGACCTGCCT
The DNA here is from genome assembly GCA_032464435.1 of Aegilops umbellulata. Lineage (NCBI taxonomy): Eukaryota > Viridiplantae > Streptophyta > Magnoliopsida > Poales > Poaceae > Aegilops > Aegilops umbellulata. The sequence continues at coordinate 551,876,299 of CP136057.1, forward strand.
CCTCGCTACGACGGCACCACCGACCCCGCGGAGTTCCTGCAGCTCTATGAGCTGAGCATCGAGGCAGCCAACGGCGACGAAAAAGTCATGGCGTACTGGTTTCCCATGGCTCTCAATGATGGGGACCGCTCCTGGCTCCTGAACCTGCAACACGGCTCCATCTCCTCCTGGGACGAGATGCGCGACCGCTTCATCGCCAACTTCCAGGGCACTCGCAACCGCCCGCCAGCCGCGGGTGACCTGCGCTGCATCAAGCAATAGCCAGGAGAGACCCTCTAGAAGTACATTCAGCATTTCAACAGCACACGCCTCAAGATCCCCAAGGTCACCGACGAAGCTATCATCTCCGCGTTCTCAGACGGCCTCCGTGACATCAAGATGAAAGAAGAGCTCGCCATCCACGAGGAGCTCAGCACATCTCAAGAGTTGTTCAACTTGGCGACCAAGTGCGCAAGAGCAGAGGAGGGGCGTCTCTCTCTCCTTGAGCTGCCGGCGGCAGGAGCGGAGGAGAAGAAGGCCAAGGCCAAAGACGTGAAGCGCAAAGAGGCAGTAGTGCTCGCAGTGGACCCCGACAACAAGAGAGGCAGAGATCGGCCTGAGTCGTCCAAGAACAATCGGCCGTTCTGCGCCTTCCACAACCTGAGCACCCACAACACCAGCGACTGCCAAGAGCTCAGAGCCATACGAGAAGGACACTACGGTCGACGCCCCGAGCGCAATGACCGGGGCTACGGCCGTGGAGGAGGACACGGAGGCGGGCGCTGGGAAGACCTTGGCCCGCGCCAAGAGTGGCGAGACCGGCCTAATGAGGACCGCTGGCAAGACCAGCCTCGCGCGGGCGGCTGGAGGGACCCACCTCGTGAGGATGGCCCTCAGGGCAATGCTGGTCTTCCCTCGCTGTCACCACCATGGAGGAACGACGACCACCACCAGGACGAGGGGGCTGGCGGCTTCTAGGAGCCGCGTGCGATCGCTTGCATCTTGGGCGGTGCTCAGGCCCCAGCCTCTCAACGCATCTTCAAACATTTCACTCGCGAGATGAACGCGGTGCTCCCCAAGCTTGAAGCCACAGGCCCGCTCAGGTGGTCCCAATGCGCCATCACCTTCAACTCAGCAGACCAGCTCAAGTGCGCGGCCACCGCAGGCGCAATCCCTATGTTGTGCTCCCCAGTCATCAGCAATGTGCAAGTCACCAAGACTCATATCAACGGCGGCGCAGGGCTCAACGTCATGTCCATCGACACGTTCGACAACCTTCAAGTGCCCTATGAGCAACTCCAGCCAATCGAGCCTTTTTGAGGAGTAACAGATGGTTCCACCACACCGATAGGGCAAGTCCGCTTGCCCGTCACCTTTGGCAAGCGCGACAACTACCGCACCGAGGTCATCGACTTCGACATCGCGCACAGCCGTCGACCGTACAACGCCAACCTCGGGTATCCAACCCTGGCCAAGTTCATGGCAGTCATTCATCACGGCTACAACGTTCTCAAGATGTCAGGAAGCAGAGGAATCATCATGGTCCCGTGTGAAGAGAGGGATGAGGTGCGCTCTCTTGAGCGCGCCTTTCAAGTCGCAGCAATCGACGACCCCGGCAGCAGAAGTGAAGGCCCTCCGGAGACCATCCCCAAGAAGAAGTTGTTGCGCCGCACATGACCCCCGGGAGATGGCGCCGCGTCAGGAGCCTCGTCAGGATCATCGCCCGTTCCAGGGGCGCATCCCTCAGTTGCATAGGAAGGCGCGCCCGGCACCCTCCTCAGGCAGGGCTCGGGGGCTCTCTCCTGGAGGGCCTCATACCTTGCCAACCTCGCGATGGAGGCGCTTGGGCACCACTTGGAGGCGTGCTTCGCAGCACATTTCTCTCAGGAGAACACAGGGCAAGGAATTCCCGCCACCCTGGAGTTCATCACCAAGACCACCCAGGAACTGCAAGAAGCAAGAGCCATGCGCGGCCACAGCCGCTCACAAGGCGCAACTGTCCATCCAGGCGAGGATGTCGGGCTGCGTCTCTGCGTCAACGTCCCAGGGCTCAACAGGGCCGCATCTCAGTATCGCTTCTGGCCAACGCGTGCGGGCCGCTGCGAGGGCCCGCCGCATAGCTACGTTCACATGCCTTTCGGCTTGCCGAGCATGGCGTCGGCCCATCAGCGCAACTTGCGGCAGGTCCTGGTGTCTCAGGAGGCCAGGATCCACGCCGTTCAGGAGGAGATGGATACGCACTTCAGGGAACCTCCTGAGCCCCCAGCGCCTCCCGACGCTCAGGGTCCCGGTGGCTCATGAGGAGCCATTCGTTCAACGCGTGGATTCAGCTACATCAACTCTACTTCGTCTATAGGACCAGGTGACATCTTCCAAGTTCGTTAAAGCTGGGAGCGCCCCTCAGGCTGCTTTATTCCCAAGCCACACGGGTCCGTCCCTGTGGCATGTATCCCTTCTGCTTATGTCTTTAGCTTACCTTGCTGGGGGCGCCCCTCGGGCTGCATCATCCCCAAGCTTCTTGGGCCGGACCCAGTGGCATGTATCTTCCTGCATTTATCCAAGTCGATCCGCTCTTTATGACTAACCTGTAAATGGCCATCGCCTGCTCAATCATCGCCTCCCCCGGGGCCCTCACACAGGCACGACGCTGGTGCATGGGTCCGTCCCTTCCACGGCCGAGAAATCTGAGTGGTCGAGCTCTGGCTCGCGGCACGCGCCGTGCACGTCACCTCACCAAGCCCTCGGTGCCTTCAATTCACCCAGAGCAACCAGCGACAGGCTAACAGGTGTAACGGTCAACCATGTTTCTTCTTGTGCCTGTTCACAGGAGTTTCGAAGGAAGGATAGCAGACGGCACCGCGATTCTCCGTTTCCCTATGCAACCTGCTTGCATGTTAAAAGGGGGGCCCCTGAGCATCGCGACTCAGGAGCTCTTACTGTCTCTCCAGCCCTCACCCACTGGCCTTGACTACGGCATCACCACCTGGCATACCAGCGGCGGCTGAGCTCGCTCGAGGGCAGGGACCTGAGAACGTAGAGCACTGAGGAGAGCATGGGGAAAGGGAAACCCGTGTGGACCGGACTAGCTATGCCGCTCAAGTAGGCGTGCAGCTCTGGCGCCACGTCAAGGGTCACCACAAAATCAACGAGATAAGTCCTGCACCCGGATTGGCTAAATGTTTAGGCCTAATGGTCGCTCACGCCCTGCCACAACCCTATTCTGGCCACGTCAACTCCCCTTCTCGCCTTACCGTGGCTGCTTGGACGCTAAGGGAGACCTCCTGAGCATCGCGCCTCACGGGCTCTTACTGGACCTTGGGCCACGCACCTCCTGGCCTTGACCACGGCACGCGACCTGGCATACCAGCGACGGCTGTAGCCGCCTTGGGACCGGGACCCGTCGGTGTAGAGCAACAAGCTATCGCGAGGAAAGAAAGGGGGGACCGAGCCTTAGCGGGATGTGCGTTCAACAAGTTTTTATAACAAGGAAGGTAAGCGTGAAAGACACTACAGGCTCTTACATGCCCCCACGGGGTGATCCGTGATCCTTCACAGGAAACAAAAGCTGTTACTAAGGGGAATCCTATCTACACCCTCCCGTGGCGGACGCCATCATCAAAAGTGGGCCACGGGAGGCCGGCGCCAACCCCATCCAGATCAGTGCTGGCGGCGGCCGGACGCCGCAGCCTTGCTCCGAGCGCGACGAGAGCTTGGAGGGACGTAGCTGTCGTTGTTCGTCTCCGGAGTCTCGTAAAGCTTGGGAGAGTTGCTGGACTCCCAAGAACTGTTGCTGCTGTTGGAGCGGCTACGATCGGAGTGTACGACGACCTGGCGCTCCTCTCCAAAGCAGCACTCCAAGCGGCGGCCCTCGGTGTCGAAGACCTTGAAGAAGAGCATGGAGGCGTCGTCGTACTCAATGTGGATCGCGAGGGCACCCCTCGCGCGACAAACCTGCGCGATCCCGCCCCAGCCGTGAGTCATGAAGATCTTGCCGGTGGTGACCGCTTCGATCTCCGCTCTGGTCGCCGGAGCACTTCAGTCAGCATGCTGCACCCAGAGCTCGAGTAGCCCCCTTGGCGGCATCACGTCGAAGAAGAACCGTGGGAAGCGGATCCAGGAGCTTGGTGGCATTGGCGCCCACATCAACAACTCATGCGAGGAGTCAGTGGCGTGGACCCCAAGGGCAACGGCACGCGGCGCCGTGGCGCGGTGACCTTGGACGCGGCGCAGGCGGTGCTGCTAGTCAATCCGTCCTCCCGAGCCCTCGGCTCGGGCGTACAAGGGTAGTGGGTACCCCAGTGGAGGCCGCTCGCACCAAGGCCTCGTCACCACTTGCATCGCCACCTCATCACGGCGGTGGATCGACTGTTTCTTCGGTAGAAGTGGCCCCGGATCGTCACGGGGAGCTTTTCCTTTCTCTTCGGCAGAAAACCTTCTAATGGGCGCCATTATTGTCAGCAGAGGAGCAAGGAGGACGAAGCAAGCGAGCGAGGAAGACATGAGCAACGGGGTCTCTTCCCCCCACCCCATTTATAGCAAGAGAAGGCCAACTGGCGTCTCCCATGATCGCATGTAATGATGGTTTTCCTTGCATGTCGCAGGGACTCGTCAAATCGTGCAGTTGTTGAGGCATCATGGGGAAGCGGAGACGCCCACGTCCAATCAACCGCCACGCGTCGACTGAGGCCGCCTTTTGGGGCCCGCGGCGCTCCGAACTTGACCCTTGGCTTCGCCATGAAGCCAAGCCCGAGCGCACCTTGGGCCCGGAGGCGACTGTCGGCGTTCTGGGACCGGGGGTCCCTAGACTTGCCTGTCTGCGGCCCACAGCGTGGCTGAGCAGCAGGCCGTACGGCCCATCTTAATCAACAAGGCATCCAAGACCTTCGCGGGGAGCCGAGCCTCGCGAGGCGGACGACGCAAGGCCTCCTCTGGAGTGGCCTAGCCAGGCAGGCTCACGAGGAGAGGAGATATCAAGGCAAGGCAAACCTCACGAGGGTCTCGTGACGTGAGCCATGACGAATGGCGCCAGGCGGGTACCAGGCGGGCGCCGGTGCGCGCAGCGTCCTTGTTTCTTCTTTGGTGCGAAGGAGGCAAGCGCAGATGAAGAGTACCGAGGCATCACGCAAAGGTTGCCATATTGGTGCAACAAGACCAAGACCAGGAGGACGACAAGGTGGAGGTCGTCGTGGAGCCCAAGAGAGCATCATCCTAGGGCTTTTCGCAGGCGAAGACCACTTTTGTCAGGATAGCTTGTACTGGCTGTCCCCCTTCAAATTTGCCCGTCGTTGTTGGCTCCCTTCCCGCTCAACATTTGGGAAGAGGACCAGGGCCTATATAAGTAGAGCAAGCCACCACAGTAGAGGCAATCTGAACTTAGCTTGATCCAATCCGGTTGAGAGCCTAGCCACAAGAACACCTCAACCTCAGGAGGCTGCTCTTCCCGTGTACTGTTCATCATCAGCCCCAGAGGCAATCCACCACCACCACACTGGAGTAGGGTATTACACCACAACGGTGGCCCGAACAAGTATAAACCCCGTGTCTCTTTCTGTGTTGTGAGTTCATCGAGTTCGTCCGCAAGATCTTAGCAAGCTAGAGCGTAGATCGATAGGAGGGAAAGACTTCGCGCGCACCCCAGTTTTCGAACCTTGAGGGTATGCTGGAACCCCACATCCGACAGGAACCCTGCACACTTCGTTTGGGGCTGTGAGCGAAACCCTGGCCGGATCTCCTCGCGGATGGAACCCGAATAGGCGATAAACCTGGACTAGAGACTTGTGTGGTTAGTCAGGTCGTGGCCGATTCCCTCGCCAAGCTTCCGCTTGAAGGTTGCTGAGATACACGATGTGTACATTTTTGGTAAGTGGCGAGAGCGTGTCTGAAGAAGTACACCCCTGCAGGGTTAACATCATCTATTCTAATAGCCATGTCCGCGGTGAAGGACTTTTGGGTTGCCTATAACAGTTCATAGACAAGTGAAAGTGGATACTCTAAAATGCGCAAGATAAGCGTGAGTGTTATGGATGTCGTTCTCCTAGGGAGACGGGAGCGGATCCATAGTGGTGTATTGATATGGTGAATATGTTGACTCGTGTGCGCCACCTCAAAAGGGTTACTTGCAGTCGTAGTTTAGGATAGCCACCGAGTCAAAGCTGGCCTACTGCAATTAAACTCCACCACCCCCTTTATTGATACTGATGCATATGTAGTTAGTTCTGATAGTCTTGTTGGGTACATTTGTACTCACGTTTGCTTAATTTATGTTTTTGTAGAGAGACTTCAGTCCCGCTAGTAGTTCCGTGTGGACTTCGACGTTTAGCTTGATACCTCACCTACGATCTTGTACCCTCGACAGGATCTGGTAGATAATCAGGCTTCTCAGCCTTTTTCATTTGTAGATGTCTATACTCAGACATGTTATGCTTTCGTGTGTGCTTTGACTTATATGCTCTGAATGTTGGGTCATGAGACGCATGTTTGTAATATCTCGCTCCTCGGAGCCTATTGAATAAATACTTGAGTTGTAGAGTCATGTTGTGATGCCATGTTGTATTTGCACATACCGAGCATATTATGTGTATGATTGAAATGCTTGGTATGTGTGGGATCCGACAACATAGTTGTCTATCATTGGTAGCCTCTCTTATGGGGAATGTAGTCTGGTGCTTCCACTAAGCCATGGTAGTCTGCTACAACCCAGTTTACCGGAGTCCTGTTAGCCCAGTTGCTACTGCTCCGGAACACTTAGACTGGTCGACATATGTCCTTCTTCGATCCTGTGTCTGTCCCTTCGGGGAAATGTCACGCGGTGTCTTTCTGAGTCCTGTTAGCCTATTACAGCCCGGATTCCTGGAGTCCTGCTAGCCCAGTTGCTATAGCCCGAATTCACTCGCTGATGACCGACACGTTCGTTGCTGGGTCATGTATGCCTGTCCCTGTAAGTTAGTGCCACTTTGGGTTTACAACTAGTCATGTTGGCCAGGGTTCTCTATCATATGGATGCTAGCGACACTATCATATATGTGAGCCAAAAGGCGCAAACGGTCCTGGGCCAGGTAAGGTGGCACCCATGGGAATACCATGCGTGAGGCCGCAAAGTGATATGATGTGTTACATGCTAGATCTGTGTGACTTAGGATCGGGGTCCTAACACTTGGTCATTAGGAACACGACTGGTCGGGTCCCCGGACATAGTCTGTCGAACCTTTTTCCTAACACAAAATGAACATATGAGTCACGGTTGGAGGCAAATGCTAAAAAGAGCATAGTTGCGAACCCATACCTCTTCAAGGAAGGCCCGACCGTGTCTCTGTTGGCCTTCCTCTTCAAAGGTCTGCCCGGCGTGGGAGCCTCTCTCTCTGGAGACACCCTTGGAGCAGCACGACGCGCCAAACGCCTCCCCTTCTGAGCATAGGATGCCGTGGTGAGTAAGGAGGAATGAGAAAACCCTCTCGGACAAAGTGTCTCCTAATTACTTACATGAGAATCAGGGAGAAGACCGGGATAGTCAGTGATGATGGCCACCTCTGTGCTGTCATAGCTCGTGTCAGGACCCCGATTCCAAGTCACATCGATCTAGCCGGTAACACCTCATATCACATTGCGGCCTCACGCACGGTATTCCCACGGGTGTCGCCTTACCACGGCCCTGGACCGTTTGCGTCTTTTGGCTCACATATATGATAGTGTCGCTAGCATCCATATGATAGAGAACCCGGACCCACATGACTAGTCATGAACCCAAAGTGGCACTAACTTACGGGGACAGGCATACATGAATCAACATCGAGCATGTCGGTCAGCAGCGTGCGAATCCGGGCTGTAGGACCGGGCTAACAGGACTCCGGGAACCCGGGCTGTAGCAAGCTAGGCGGGACTCCGGATGTCACCACGTGACATTTCCCTGAAGGGACAGACACAGGAACAAAGTGAAACACATGCCGGCCAGTCAAGTGTTCCAGAGCAGTAGTGCTGGGCTAGCAGGACTCCGGTGAACTGGGCTGTAGCGGACTACTATGTCTCATGGAAGCACAAGACTACATTTCCCCATAAGAGAGGCTACCAAGGATAGACAACTAGGTTGTCAGATCCCACACATACCAAGCATTTCACTCATACACACAATATGCTCGATATGTGTAAATACAACATGGCATCACAACAAGACTCTACGACTCAAAGTATTTATTCATTAGGCTCCGAGGAGCGAGATATTACAAACATGGGTCTCATGACTCAACATTCAGAGCATACAAGTCAAAGCACATGCGGAAGCTTAACATGTCTGAGTACAGACAAATACAAATGAAAAAGGCTGAGAAGCCTGACTATCTACCAGATCCTGCCGAGGGCACAAGATCATAGCTGAGGTAACAAGCTAAACGTCGAAGTCCACGCGGAACTACTAGTGAGACTGACGTCTCTCTGCAAAACATAAAATAGGCAAACGTGAGTACAAATTTACCCAGCAAGACTTACATCAGGACTAACTACATATGCATCGGTATCAACAAAGGGATAGTGGAGTTTAACTGCAACAAGCCAGCTTTGACTCAGTGCCTAACCTGTACTACGACTGCTAGCAACTCTTTTGAGGATCCGCTCCCATCTACCTACGAGAACGCCATCCATAGCACTCACGCTTATCTTGCGCATTTTAGAGTATCCACTTTCACTTGTCTATGAACTGTACATGGAACCAAGTAGTCCTTTACCGCAGACACGTCTATTCGAATAGATGATGTTAACCCTGCAGGGGTGTACTTCTTCACACACACTCTCACCACTTATCGCAGTTTACACGACATGTACTCGGCAACCTTCAAGCGGAAGCCCAGCGAGGGTGTCGTCCACGGCCTACCTAAACACTTAAGTCTCTAGTCCAGGTTTATCGCCTATTCAGGTTCCATCCATAGGGAGTCCGGCCGAGGTTTCCACATACGGCCCCGAACGATGTGAGCAGGGTTCCCGATACACCAAACGGGCGCCCGGTACACCGTGCCACATGAATACCGCATCACAGCCCACCCCTCGGGTGAGGACTGTGCACGGCCTCCAGCATACTACAAACACCAGAAACTACTTGCAACTCCTAGACAGAGGACAAGGGTGGATAAGAAGCCGAGAGGGTCCATTGGTTTTGGGCCCAATGCATGGTAGTAGCTGAATCTTAAATCACACATACAGATCTCAGTGCTTAAGGACGGTTTCAATGAAATAACCCACCATGTACTCCTACATGGCCTCTCATCGATACCTTTACCAAATCGTGTTCACACACTTAGCTCACAACAGTAGGACATGTTCACACACCTCCGATTCATTCCCAATGAATCAGACCTGAAACAACTCTAAGCAATAGCAGCCACGACAAACAAGCATGAATGAGTAGGCACATCAGGGCTCCAACAACTCCTACTCATGCTAGTGGGTTTCATCTATTTACTGTGCCAATGACAGGTCATGCAGTAGATAAGGGGGTTCAACTACCGCAACAAGTAACAATTGAATCGTTGTTGTCCTAATGTAGGAAAAGTGAGCATGAGCGAGAGAGTGGGATTGTATCAGAATGAACAAGGGGGGTTTTGCTTGCCTGGCACTTCTGAAGATAATATAGCTCTTCATCAGTGTCATCGAACTCATCGTTGGAAGCACGTCTATCGAGAGGGGACAAATACCGACAACAGAGAAGGAAAACACAATCAATTCAGTGCACAATATGATGCATGATCATGACATGTCAATATGCTGTGTTTTGTGCTATTGCAACTAGCGACATGTTCAATGGAGTTGGTTTGAACCCTAGGTTCAAATTCAAGCTCCATATGTGAGAGTTTAAATTCCATTTATATGATTTGGCCTAAACATCAGCCATAAATTGTTCTAACATAGATGAAACCAGCACAGATGGGTAGATTGGATTTTTCTGATCATTTTTCACATATAATTTATTTCATTCTGAGCTACGGTTCAATTTCTATGATTTTTAGAAGTTCCAAACATTTTCTGGAATTTCCAAATCATTTAGAATTAGAAATAGTCCGGGAAAATGATTACTGCGTCAACAATGCGTCATGCTGACATCAGCTAGTCAACAGCGTCAGCCTAGGTCAAACCTGACGGATGGGGCCTACATGTCAGTGTCTCAGGGCTGGTTTGGGTGGATGACATGTGGGACCGGTCAACGCTGACTCGGCCAAAGTCAAACCGATGCGTGGGCCTTCTGTGGTTAGCTTAATTTAACCAGGGTTAAATCTGTGGTTAAATAAAAGGTGGGGCCGGGCTGTCAGTGAAACATGCGCTAAATAACTGCCTCATTAGTTGCTAATGAGGATGCCACATCATCATCGCCGGAGTCGGGTCGGCGGCGACCAACGCAGCGGCAGAGACGCGTCGGGTTCGCGCTACAGGGCACCGTTTAGGGCGCGGTTGGGTTCTACGGCAAGCCGGTACTCCTGCGCATCCAGCGGTTGTGGTGGCTGGTGCTAGTGCGAGCTGTAGCGGCGACGGCGGCGAGTTGGGCGGCGATCGGAGTTTCGTGGTGCACGAGCGCGGTGTTGGAGCAAGCGGGCGATCAAAGCGAGCAGGGGAGCCGCAACTACGGTGTTCCAGGAGCACGAAGAATAGCAGCGTGGTCGAGGAAGGCCCTGCAGCAGCAGGTCCAGTGGCCATGGCGGACGGTGAGCTTCGGCCATGGCGGAATCGGTGCTAGAGGACGCGCTAGAGGAACGGGACATGGGGGAAATTGAGAGGAGCTCACGGTGCATCGAGACGAGAAGCTCGGTGAGCTCGGGGAAGTCGTGACGGCGAGGAATCTGTCGATGGAGTCCAGTGGCCGTGCTCGGAGAAGAACGATCAATGGTGACGTTATGGTGCTTCCGGGATCGTGTGCTTCGGCATGGAGGAGCTTCATGTCGTAGCGGAGCTCGTGAACCAAGAGTAGGGGCGAGGGGAGTGCGGTGGCCACGGTGGTTCTCGTCGTCGGCAGCGGGCACGTTCGGTGAGGAGAACAGAGGAGGGGGAGAGCATTCAGGGGAGAGAGAGAGTGGGAGAGCCAGATGGCTCGGGGGGTCACGTGGCGTCATCCGGACGCATCGAGGAGGAGCCAGGCAGGCAGGGAGGGAGGAGGTGGCCGGGCGCGTGGTGGCCACACGCCTCGCGTCCTTCTGACACGAGGTGGGAGACGGTGGCGGCTCGGGGTGGGCTAGGCCAGGTAAGTGGGCCACCAGGTGGGCTGCGCAGGTAACCTCAGGTGGGTTTTCTCTCTCTCTCTCTCTCTCTTTCTAATTCTTTTCTGTTTTTCTATTTCTTCTGTAGTGTCAGGGCTTTATTAAAAATAATTAGGCACACTAAAAAATCATGAAACTTGCTATAGCCCACTGCTTGGAATATATCCAACAGTAAACATTTAAGTTTATGATTATTTGGACATTTAAAATATTTTATCGCATTTAAATGTCCAAATGCAAATAGAGTATGATTTAATTCAGAGCCCAAATAGGTCATGGAGAAATGTGCATCACCTCTGGTTACTGTTTACAGCATTTTCCATAAATGATGAACATTTTTGAAAGCCATTTGGATTTACTGAAAATATTTTAGGTGAACCTAGTGAATTCCTTTGATGCTAGGGTTTAAACAATCCCCATTTCAAGTTCATTTGAAACTTAAACATGATGACACTCATGAGGCTAGCCTAGTGCATTGCCAGAAGCGAGGGATGTGACGGCTCGTTTGGTAAAACTTCCCATTCTCGAGCACCACAAATATATCCGGATCCTCTTCGAATCCGGGGTCAAGGTCTCAATTATGGCCCTCTAGCTGCAGGACGGGGCAGTGAAGCCCCTTGGAAATCTTTCGCCAGTGCCGTTATAAATGGACAAGTTAATATTCATAGAATATAGCTCAGAGTTAGAGGCTTACCCAGCTGGGAGGATTATACATGGAATATCCTTCTCTGTGCGTGATGCGCAGGAATTCCTCTTCCTCGTCCTTGAACAGTTTGGCCAGTATTTTGGCCAGGGCGGCAGGGGTGTTCGGACCTTTCCTGCCGCAGCGGGAGGCCTCATCTTCCCCATTGTAGTTCCACATGGGAAGTCTTCTGTATTGGAGTGGCTGGACCCCCCGCACTATGGAGGTCGCCATCACTTCGACTATTGTATATCTAGATTGGGCAAGCATCCTCATCTTGCTCAGGAGTTGGCGAACTTCCGCACTATCTTCCTCCTCAAGGCTCCGAGGGCGCCAGCAGTGGCGTTTCTTCACAGGAGCAGTTGTGAATTCGGGGAGACCCCTCCTGAATGGATCTGGAAGCACGACATCCTCAATATAAAACCATTCAGAGGTCCACTCTTCGGGAGACTTCTTCGGTGTGCCGGATAGGTATCCGGTCTCGGCGATGCGCCATATTTCAGCCCCGCCCACTTCAAATATCGATCCCTCGTGGTTGCACGGGACAAGACAAAACAACTTTCTCCACAGATCAAAATGGGCGTCACAACCCAGGAATAGTTTGCATAAAGCGACATAACCAGCAATGTGCAGGATGGAGGCTGGGGTAAAATTATGCAGCTGGAGGCCATAACACTCCAGTAGCCCACGGAGGAATGGGTGAATGGGAAATCCCACGCCCCTCAGCAGTTAGGGGACGAAGCACACTTGCTCCCTCGCCGACGGATTGGGGGAATCCTCCGACTGGGTTTTGTCGTTGAAGGAGGCCGGCCCTGCTAGAACAGGGACCAGATCCGCAGGGGGGAGAAACACGTACATTTGCAGCTTCGCCAATTGACTATGGGACACGGAACACCTCTCCCACTCGCCTTTCTCTGGGCCGGAACGGGAGGAGAAGCTGCGAATGCAAGCCATTTTGGAATGGTGTTTCCTGGTAATCTCTAAGGATTTTCTCCGCGCGGTGTCGAAAGGATCTGAGATCCAATCTCTTTAAACAGACACTCTTTCTTGCATGGCTAGGGTGTTGTTTGCAAAAAATACCCTAACCGTCCGCATTCGCCCGACACGTGGAAGATGAAGTCATAGATACACAGAAACCGAGGGATGCGAGATTGAATTAAAGGCCGAATACGTTACTTGGAAGTCGTTGGAGGGGGAACCCGCCTTGGAATGCCGAAGACAATCTGCACGCCGAGCACCTCATCATTGAAGCCTGGTTCGGGAGCTACTGAGGGAGTCCTCGATTAAGGAGTCCTCGGACGTCCGGCCTGTTAGCCATGGGCCGGAATGATGGGCTATGAAGATACGAAGTCCGAAGACTGCACCCGTGTCTGGATGGGATTATCCTTAGTGTGGAAGGCAAGCTTGGCGACCGAATATGTAGTTTCCTTTCTTTGTGACCGACCTTGTAACCCTAGATCCTCCTGGTGCCTATATAAACTGGAGGACTTAGTCCAGAGGGAGAGATACTCATTACCATAGTCATATAGGCTAGGCTTCTAGGGTTTAGCCATTACGATCTCGAGGTAGATCAACTCTTGTAATTCTCATATTCATCAAGATCAATCAAGCAGGAAGTTGGGTATTATCTCCATAGAGAGGGCCCGAACCTAGGTAAACATCGTGTCCACTGTGTCCTGTTACCATCGACCTTAGACGCACAGTTCGGGACCCCCTACCCGAGATCCGCCGGGTTTACACTACAAAAAAAGACACATCCATGACATTTTGGGCCAAACGAAAAAAAATTCTGTCATACATATGACACTTCTATGACAATAATTGTGACAAAACCCGGTATCATCATAGATGTGGTGGGCTCCTACTTCTATGACAAAAAATCATGACAGAAAATGGGCTTTTCGTCCTGGGCGGGCCAGAGACGCAGCTGCATGACATTCTTTGGGCCGTCCATGACGGAAAAAACCATGGTAGAAGTGAGGGGGAGGAAAATTTCGGGGAGTTCCCGGTTACGGTGGGAGGTCGGGGGCCGAGCGATGCGCGTTTCTCTCATACACGTACGCACATGTGCGCGAGGCGTTGGCTCTAACTGAACCCGAGCGAGGCGTTGGGCTCTAACTAAACCCGAGCGATTGCACTGCAGGCTACGCGTTACTGAACCCGAGCGTTCAATCGATGGGTGTTAACTGAACCCGATCGAGCGATTCCTTCGCTACTGGTGCTAAATGAAGCCGATCGATGCTGCCTATGGGATGAACAGTGAGCGTTGCGGGGGGGTTTGGATGAACAGTGAGCGATGGCGTTGCCTCTGGATGAACAGGACCCCGTGGTGTGGTGGAGGGCTGGATGAATAGTAGACGGTGGAGGGGTTCCCGTGGAGGGGTGGTTGAACAGGACCCCGTGGTGTGGAGGGCTGGATGAACAATAGACGGTGGAGGGGTGCCCGTGGAGGGGTGGTTGAACAGGACCCCATGGTGTGGAGGGGTGGATGAACAGTAGACGGTGGAGGGGTGGTTGAACAGTAGCCGGTGGAGTAGCGCGCGGTGGAGGCTGGATGAACAGGAGCCCGTGGAGGCTGGAGGAGGTCAACGGTAGCCCGTGGAGGTTGGAGGAGGTCGACGGTGGAGATGAACAGTATCACGTGGAGTACCGTTTTGCGGTACGCCACACCCCTCCCGATGAACAGGACCCCCGTTTCGACCGTAGAAGGTCCATTTTGTCCGTTTTGCGGTACGCCACACCCCTCCCGATCAACAGGACCTCCGTTTCGACCGTAGGAGGTCCGTCTCGTCCGTTTTGCGGTACGCCAGACCCCTCCCGATGAACATGATCCTGTTTCGAACGTGGCCGGTCGAACACAAGGCCGTTTCCTCCGTTCTGCGGTATGCCAGGCCTCGTTTTCATCGCTTGTTCCGTCCAAGCCCTCCCGATGAACACGACCATGCATTCCGTTCCGACCTAGCCTGTTGGCTCCCACGCGTTCCGTTGCCTCCCGATGAACACGACGCATTCCGTTGCCTCCCCATGCACACGACGCATTCCATTGTTTCCCCATGAACACGATGACGACGATGTTTCTCCGTTCCTTACCAGCCATGTACACGATCCCTGGCCGTACATATGCGCGAGTAGGCGTTCCAGACCCCACCCGTATGTACACATACGTGGCCGTATTTTCTTTCTTGCACCATGGCCGTTGTACGTACGTGTACATGCTACGTGCGCGCCTCTACTACGACACGTGCGTAACTCTAATACGACACGTGTGCGCCTCTACATCGACCAGTATGTACGTACACGTTCGCGACCAGAATGACAACGCTACGTACGGTTCGACCTGGTGGGTCCCGACTGTCAGGCACTTCCTTGCGTGCGAAGATGTAGCTGGTGGGTCCCAGCAGTCAGGGAGGCGAATCTTTTTGTTTTTTTGCCCGGACACACTTCCTTGCGTGCGAAGGTGTAGCTGGTGGGTCCCAGCAGTCAGGGGGGAAATGTTTTTTTTTCGAAATACAGTGGCCCGTCCGGTGGGTCCCCGCTGTTAGGTGGAGGAATAACTATTTTGCACATAATAAGGAGGCACTTCCCTGCTGCGGCCGTAGACCCAGCTGCCAGCCTCTCCATGTACAGTCCATGTCCGATGGAAGCCATTCCTTGACCTCGTTGACCACGCCGCGCCGAGAACACCAGGGCGGTGGACGGCGACGAGGCCTAGGAAGGGGACGACGCGGAGCCGGGGAAGATGCGGTAGTGGATGCCCACGCGTAGAGGAGTACGAGGGTTCACTGGTTCGCTGCGGTGTGAGGCTGCCGTCGCCGCAGAATAACCGGGGGTGTGGGTGAGTAGAGGGATGGCCTGGCCAGCGGTGGGAGTAGTAGGGGGCGGTGAGGCCTCCGCTGCATCACAGCCGGCCACGGGAGGCAGGAGCACAAGGCACGACCGGCGCTGGTTTGGGCGGCTGGAGCAAGAAGAGCAGAGGTTGAAGAAGCACTACGGCCGTTGGATGGACATCGTACAGTCACTGGAGCTAGAATCGTGCATATTGACTAAGTTGACAAAGCCCTCCGTCCCTGTCAACTTAGTAGCCCCACAAGTCAGCCTGCCACTATACTGGGTACCAGCTAACAGGGGGAGTATTCATTTTTTTGTGCGTAATAAGGAGGCACTTCCTTGCGTGCGAAGATATAGCTGGTGTGGGTCCGAGCTGTCACCGACGGTAACGTTTTTTTCACGAAATACTGAGGCCCTTTTTGGTGGGTCCATGATGTTAGATGGAGGAATCATTATTTTGCAGGTAATAAGGAGGCATTTCCTTGCGTGCGGCCGTGGACCGAGCTGTCGGACTCTCCACATACAGTCCACTTCAGATGCATGTCGGTCGTTGACCATGTTGACCAGGCCGCGCCGAGAGCACCAGAGCGGTGGACGACGGTGAGGCCTAGGAAGGGAACGACACGAAGGCAGGGAAGACTCTGCAGTTGTTTCGCACGCGGAGGGGAGTACGACTTTACGAGGGTTTACTGGTTCGTCTACCGTCGCCGGAGAATAACAGCAGGTGTGGGTGAGTATTGGGATGGCTAGGACAGCGATGGGAGTACGGTGGGGCAGTGAGGCCTGTGCGGCAGCAGAGCCGGCCGCGGGGAGGAGGGAGCAGGCAGTCCCGCCGGCGCTTGTTTGAGCGGCTGGAGCAGGAAGAGCAGAGATTGAAGAAGCACGACGGCCATTGGATGGCAATCCAACAGTCACTGCTTGTGCGTCAACCTTTTTTTAGGAAAGCCTCAAATCTGTGGAAAACAGCATACATCCCATCTGCCATTATTTCTAATAATTTACAACCCATTTGCTGATTATTAAGGTTTTTTTGGAGCCCATATTCTTTTTGTTAGCATTACAGCCCATATTCTGGCCATAGTTAAAAAATTATACGAAATTTTGCATATTTCGGTGCGGTCCGAACTGTTTATAATCCTGAAATTTCGACTTGCATTCAAACTGATTTTAAAAATAAATTTATATCAATATAAAATCCAACAAATTCTCCACGCATAAAAATTAATGTAATTTAAAATCTCGAAATGAAAAAAAGATACTTGAAACTAATTGCCGGTTTGATGTGTTTTAAAAATGTACAACCCATTTCTCATTACTGATGGGCTATTTTCTCGTCCAGCCGAATGAAAGCTCTCCTCGTCTTGAAAGATTTGCAGCCCAACAGGCCTGACAAAGCGACTTACTTGGCAAATCACAAAAAAAATGGGTTGTGGCCTTGGACCCAGCTGTTAGCCTCTGCACGTACAGTACTCTTTTGATGGAATGTCGTTGACCACGTTAACCACGCCGCGCCGAGAGCACCAAGGCGGTGGACGACAGCGAGTCCTAGGAAGGGGACGACGCGGAGCCGGGGAAGACGCGGCAGTGGATGCCCACGCGGAGAGGAGTGTGAGGGTTCACTGGTTCGGCTGTGGTGTGAGGCTGCCGTCGCCGTAGAATAACAGGGGGAGTGGGTGAGTGGAGGGATGGCCTGGCCCGCGGCGGGAGTAGTATGGGGACGGTGAGGCCTCTGCGGCAGCACAGCCGGCCATGGGAGGCAGGAGCATGCGGCACGACCGGCGCTGCTTTGCGCGGTTGGGGCAAGAAGACGAGAGGTTGAAGAAGCACTACCGCCGTTGGATGGACATCGTACGGTCACTCAAGCTAGATCATTTATATTGACTAAGTTGACAAAGCCCTTGGTACGCTCCAACTTAGTAGGCCCACAGGTCAGCCTCTGAAATGGTGCGCCCCAGATGTCAGGGGGAGGAATCATTTTTTGGGCGGCCGAAGCTAAAAATATCCAAGATTGAAGAACAAGCACGACATCTGTTGGATAGACATCCAACAACCACTGCTGCTAGAACCGTGTGTTGACTATAATAAGTTGACAAAGCCTTGCATACGCGTCAACTTATTTTTTTAGGTGACGCGTCACTTAGTAGGCACACAAGTGTGTGGCAGAGAACTTATAGACCATTTGCATTTTGTAAGAATGCACAACCCATTTTTGAATTCTAATGGAATTTACAACAGCCCATTTACAGTTTGTTAAAAGTACAGCCCATTTTCTAGCTAGGACAACGATTAATAATTTCAACCAACCGTTGAAGACAGAATTCAATAAAAATTTCCCACATTTTGATGGGATCCGAAATATTTTTATCCCGAAATTTCTAGTCAGATTAAATATAAATTTGTATTACATAAAAATCCCACGAAACATTGCGCGCGCAACAATGAAAATTTAAGATTTTCAAAATCCATAAGTAATATTTTATAAACTACTTCCGTGTTTGGTGCATTTTTTATAGTTACTGCCCAGTTTTTATAATTACATTCCATTTATTGTTTTTTAAATCCCATTTTCCTATTAAGCCTAATGCATCCCTCCTAGGAATGATTTGCAGCCCAGCAGGGCGGAGAATAACAAGTTGACCTTGCTTGGGTATTGCTCAAAAAGACGTATAGCTGGGCTAGCCATTTTCATCTTGAAAAAATTAGTATCTGGGTTGGATATTTGGCCTGGGCTAGACGGGCCACAACATGCCCACTTAATACCCTGCTCTCCTCTGAACAACAATGAAATCATCGCCAAGAAAAACTCTACAGTGCTCACGCCTCAAAAACACAAATACTGCTCGAGCTGCTTGGTCCCAGCTGTCGGGCGCACCTTGTGCAATTCTCTCATTTATATTGACTACATATGTTGACAATGGTGTGGGACCTTGATGTCAGGAAACCAGGAGAAAGCAAAAATATATAGTTTTACATAATAAGGAGGCACTTGCGTACGTACAGCAATGGCCCTAGTGGGTCCCTAGTGTCATACAGTCAAAATAAAGTCATCTCCTAAATCCTCATGTTCGTTGATGATGTTAACAATGCTCGGCGCCACGGCGAGCGCAACAACTTGAAGGACAACGGAGAGGGCCTCGCGGGCCCTACGGATGGCCTGATACAGCGCCCGCTGCTCATTCAGGAAGCCAGGATCATCGGACACCTATGAGCACCTTCGAGAAACTGAGACGACATGAAACGGTAAGGCCGCGCTTGGGAGCTCTGGTTTATTTCAAACCTGTATTAACATACAAGTGTAATTTACTCGTCATCGGAAATAACACGTAAAATACAGGCTGTCGGGGCGGACGGCGTCCCCCGCGAGCACCTATGGGGCCGGAGCCCCTTTCGTTGTCCGGTGAGGGGGGCGGAGGGAGCGCGGAGAGCAGATCGAGGCGAGCACACGGGCGGTTTACCCAGGTTCGGGCCGCGATGGACGCGTAAAACCCTACTCCTGCTTGGTTGTATTGAACTGGGAGCTCGGGAGCTTGGAGGGCTAGCTACACCGAGCGTATGGCTGTCTGGATCCCGAATCTCCGAACCTCCTCTACGTTGCACACGGGCCTCCTTTTATAGCGCAAAGGGGTCACCGACAGGTGTCAACGTAAGAGAAAGGGGTAAAAGTGTAAAAGGGGTGGAAGTTGTAACAGTGCGGGAACAGTGGCGCTACAGTGCGGCACAGTGTTATCATACCTACTTCTGACGGTAGGGGACAAGGGCATTAAATGCCCGTCACGGTCGCCCGGACAGCACCGAGGCGGACCGTTAGGTGCGCCACCGCTCGCCACGATGGTGGTTGCATGCCACCGCATACCCCAGGCCGCGCGGTGCCCCGCCACGTGCCCTTGGGGGAAGCCCCGGAGCGACGCGTTGGCGGGCGAGCTGGAGCGCAGTCCTGAGGTGGCGATTTGCCGCGGCAAGTGGCTTGCCGCGGGGGTCGTCTTCCTGTGCCTGATAGCTTGCCGGCTATCAGGCCTTGCCGGGGCGCATGGCGCGCCGTGGCGGGCTTCTCTTGTGGTGCCTGGGTTCGGCCTTCCCGACAAGCTCCTCTTGTCGGGGTCTTGATCTTCTGTCTCTTATACTTTGTTCTTGAATGGTATTACATGGGCTCAGTCGTCCCGGCAAGCTCCTCTTGCCGGGGTCTTGTCTTCTTGGCCCGGCAAGCTCCTCTTGCCGGGGGCCTCGTCTTGAATGCTTGGTCTTCTCTTGGCGCTTCCTGGGCAGGCCTCGCCGCAGGGTGCTACAACTGCCCGTGCACAAGTCTGGGGTACTAAGGTACCCCTACTTTAGTACACCGACAGGAGCCCCCGGGCCTGGGCCACACACGGTGCCGAGCGTCGTTGGGCCAGGCCCTAACAGTGCACGGGCACGCGTGGCCTTGGTCGCGCTGCTCCTTAACTCCGCATCCGTCGCACCTTCCCCAGGCGGCGCGCGCTTATCGCGGCGTCGTGGGGGCGAAACGGCCGTTCCCTCCTTAAGTGGAGGGAGGTGAGGAGGCGCGGCTCGATAAATGAACGGGGGTGAGGCGCGGCTTTCGAGGCGTCCGTTCCCCATAATCACGGGATGGGGAGAGGTCGTCCCACCCGTCGCCTCGGTTCTGCGCGCCCACCACGCGGTCCTCATGCACTCGGAGTCGCGGCGGCGGAGGCAGGGAATCGGGACGGCGCGGGTCAATGCAGTGGGTCGGCCCCAGTCGCCTGCCCTTCCTCCGCTTCTATTGGAGGAGCGAGGCGGCCGCGTTCCCACTCCGCCCCTTTATAAGGAGCGAAAGGGGGCGACGGAAATCCGCACTCCATCTCCTTCCTCCTTCTGCTTCTGGTTTCCTTCCCCCATCTGCGATGGAGGGGGGGAACCCTGGTTCTTCTTCGGTTGCCGCGAGGGTGTCTGCTAGGCAACGCGCCCCTCCTCCCCTTGCGCCCGCGGCGGCGGAGCCGGTCGTCAGGGGAAGAGGGAGAGGGCGAGGTCGCGGACGAGGTCGTGGACGGGGCCGAGGCGCTCGGGGCGGACGGATCGGTGCGCCGTCCTTGCCTCCGCCAGCGGCTCTGTTCCTTCCCGCGGTCCATCTCGGGGACGACCCCCATGAGTTCATTATCAGGCTGCGCCGGGCGCCTCGTCGCCGCCTCCGGCTTCCCGCTCCATTCGCGAACGTGTTGGAGGTGGAGCAGCCTGAGACGCTAAACCTGCGCATGAGGGGCTGCGGGATCAGTGGGACGCGAGTCCACGTCGAGTCCCGAGCCCCCGGCGTGGTGTGTCTGGGCCGCGGGTGGAAGACGTTCGCCCGGATCCACAGCTTGACGGAGGGGTTCACCCTCCACTTTAAGCTAGTGGGGGAGGACCTCCTCTCCGTCAAGGCCTTCTGGGGCTTCGGCATCCGGGCCCGGTGCTGCGAAGATAGCTCCTCCGACAGCGAAGGCTCCTCCTCGAGCGAGAGTGACGAGGAGGGGAGCGACAGCGACGACGAGGGGAGCAGCCGCCGGGATGACGGGTCCGACCAGGCGTCGGTCGCAGCTCCGTGTGGCACCGGCGGCCCCATCGTCCGCGCCGGGCTCCGTGAACTCCCCGGGGTCGTCTCCTTGGGCGACTGGCGTAGGGGGGCTGCTGAGGAGGACAGAGGGCGGACGTCGAAGGCCGCGAAGTCGGAGTACGGGCCGACTTCGACAGCTGGCTGACGCTCCGGTGCCTCGTGTTCCAGATGCGCCCCAGACGCCGTCATCACCCTTGCTCTCGGTGACGACCACCGGGGTCTTCTCTTCGGCCCGGCAAGCTCCTCTTGCCGGGGGCTTGATCTCCTCGGGCGGCCGGAGTGGCGAGGCTGGGGAAGAGGAAGAGGCTGGCGGCAAGGCCGCTGCCTCATCTTCCAGCCCTGCCTCCGGCGCCTCCGTCTTCTTCAGCCTCCGGAGACCCCCGGGCGGAGCCCCCGGATCTTCTCTTGGTGCCTTCTGCCACCCGTAGCTCGCCTAGGTGCCCCCTTCGCCCTCTTCGCCTACTTGCCCTACCTCCTGAGGAGAGAGACAAGAAAGGGATTACGGGCACCTTATCTCTTTTCAGCTTGTAAGCCTTCGGGCCTTAGATGCGTTTAAGCCTTGTAATCCCTCCTTTCATGTTTTTCATTCTCTCTGAACTGTACCTGAGTGGAATGTTTTTAATGAAAAGGGGATGTTTGCCGGATCATTTGTCTCGCGGGTGGAAACCGCGGTAAGGAACGAATCCTTTACATCGTTAAGATAGACAGTTTCTCGCCCGGCAACAGGCCCAGCCGCTCCCCCGCACTGCTCGACCTTTCTCACGCCCTTGGCGGAGGCGGGGAGCAGGCGGGTTCCGGCCCCTCGCTTCCCTCCCCCCTTGCTGCCGCGGCTGCTATCGAAACGGGCCCCAGGAACGCGCTCTGGGGCTTGCCTCCAAGAGAGCACGGTAGCTTTTCAGGAGGAAAGGAGGCTTTCAAATTCCACAGTCCATAAGAGAATGCATGATGAGGGATGCAAAAACTTATCTGAGGTTGCAGCCCCCGGCGACTCTGGCTCGCCGGGGCGTAGGTGTTGGCTCGTCCTTCTCCTCTTCCTTGTCCTTGAGCGGCCCGGCAAGGACATTCAATTCCTGCGAGCCAAAGGGAAAGGACGGGAAAAAGACGCGGACTCGACCTCTAAGTTAGGGGTTAGCGACAGTTAGGAACTGACAACCCTAACCAAGGACGAGACTCTGACTCAGCATGCATGCTAAAATCTAGGGCGCCAGCGCTTCTTTATCTTCGGCCAGGGGCTTCGCCTGGCTTTGTACGAGGGGTTACATGCAACATCGGCAAGGCCTGCACAAACCGGTGGTTGCCGGAGCGGATCACGGCAACCGCGCCTTATGGGCGAAACTTGCGAAGATGCTCTATGTTCCCAGGAGTTGCTCACTGGTAGGCCCTCTTCGGTCTTGAGGCGGACAGCGCCGGGCCTCGCGACTCGTCTCACCCGATAAGGGCCTTCCTGCTTCGGCGTCGACTTGTTATAATTCTTGGCCGACTGAACGTGCCTAAGAACAAGGTCGCCTAACAGGGCAACTTTATCTGGTGCCAGGGGCTTCGCCTGGCTTTGTACAAGGGGTTACATGCAGCAGCGGCAAGGCCTGTACAAACCGATGGTTGCCGGAGCGGATCAGGGCAACCGCGCCTTATGGGCGAAACTTGCGAAGATGCTCTATGTTCCCAGGAGTTGCTCACTGGTAGGCCCTCTTCGGTCTTGAGGCGGACAGCGCCGGGCCTCGCGACTCGTCTCACCCGATAAGGGCCTTCCTGCTTCGGCGTCGACTTGTTATAATTCTTGGCCGACTGAACGTGCCTAAGAACAAGGTCGCCTAACAGGGCAACTTTATCTGGTGCCAGGGGCTTCGCCTGGCTTTGTACAAGGGGTTACATGCAACAGCGGCAAGGCCTGTACAAACCGATGGTTGCCGGAGCGGGTCACGGCAACCACTCCTTATGGGTGAAACTTGCGAAGATGCTCTATGTTCCAGGAGTTGCTCACTGGTACGCCTTCTTCGGTCTCGAGGCGGACAGCGCCAGGCCTCGTGACTTGTCTCACCCGATAAGGTCCTTCCCACTTTGGCGTCAACTTGTTGGAATCCTTGGCCGACTGAGTGCGCCGAAGAACAAGGTCGCCCTCTTCGAGACTCCTGGCCTTGACCTTGCGGCTATGGTAGCGACGCAAGGCTTGCTGGTATCGAGCAGCTCGTACCGCAGCCTGGAGACGTCCTTCCTCAAGGAGCAGCGCGTCATCTTGGCGCCGCTGCTCTTGCTCGAGCTCGTCATAAGCGAGCACCCGAGGAGATCCGTATACGAGTTCCGTGGGGATAACTGCTTCCGCTCCATAGACTAGAGCAAAGGGTGTCTGTCCGGTGGCTCGACTCGGTGTCGTTCTGATTGACCAAAGAGCCGCCGGCAGCTCCTCAATCCAATTTCTTCCGCACTTGCGCAGCCTGTCGAAGGTCCTGGTCTTGAGTCCGCGCAGCACTTCAGCGTTGGCCCTTTCTGCTTGACCGTTGCTCCTGGGGTGAGCAACCGAAGCGAAA
This sequence comes from Aegilops umbellulata, assembly GCA_032464435.1. Taxonomy (NCBI): domain Eukaryota; kingdom Viridiplantae; phylum Streptophyta; class Magnoliopsida; order Poales; family Poaceae; genus Aegilops; species Aegilops umbellulata. Next base: position 551,900,104 of record CP136057.1, read on the forward strand.
CAGACCTTGGCGCCGAGATCCTGGGCGTATTGCATGAAGGCGCGACTTGTGAATTGTGTCCCGTTGTCAGTGATGATTCTGTTGGGGATTCCGAAACGGCAGACGATCGACCGGAAGAACTTGACTGCTGACTGCGCGGTCACCTTCCTCACTGGCTCCACTTCTGGCCACTTCGTGAACTTGTCGATTGCAACGTACAAGTACTCGAAGCCCCCGACGGCTCGGGGAAAAGGGCCGAGGATATCGAGCCCCCAGACCGAGAAGGGCCAGGATAAAGGGATTGTTTGGAGAGCTTGAGCTGGCTGATGAATCTGTTTTGCATGGAACTGGCACGCTTCACACTTGGTTACTAGTGCAGTTGCATCTTGGAGGGCTTCTTGCCAGAAGAACCCTTGCCGGAAGGCTTTCCCGACAAGTGCTCTTGCGCCAATGTGAGGGCCGCATATGCCTCCGTGTATCTCTGCCAACAGCTTCTGTCCGTCTTCCCTGGAGATGCACTTCAATCTGACACCGTTGAGTCTCCTTCTGTACAGCTCGTTGTCCACGAACTGGTACATACTTGACTGCCTGGTGATCTTCTCCATCTCTTCTGGGTCGTCGGGAAGTTCTCCAGTTTGCAGAAAACGGACGATCTGCTGCGCCCATGCCGGAGCCCGGGGCTCGACGGCAAGGCCTAAAGGCATGAAGGCCGCTGCGGGGACCCCGGCTTCTACGGCAAGAACCTCTGGTTCCGCCGGAGCCGGTGATCCCCCGGCAAGCTTGCCGGGGCAAAGCTTGTCGGGAACCCCCGCTTCAACTGGACAGATCCTCGGATCCGCAGGAGCGGACTGTTCCTCAGCGTTCAGACTGCTGATCTGCTTGCCGGAGCAAGGCTTATCGGGGACACCTGCTTCGACTGGACGGATCCTGGGATCCGCAGGAGCGGGCTGTCCCCCGGCGCTCTGGTTGTTGATCTTGGGGACCTTGGCGGCGGTCTCAGGAAGGTTCGCCTGCAAGTAGTCGCCGGAGACCAACTTCCTTTTCTTGGACTGCCCAACTGATGGTGTAACGGATGGTTGAGTCAGCTTGAGTAAGAAGGTCCCTGGTTCCACAGGTAACTTCAACGAAGCACACTTCGAAAGGCCGTCTGCTATCTCATTCTGAGCTCTCGGGACGTGCTCCATTTGCAGCCCTTCAAAGTGTTCTTCCAGCTTCCTCACTTCATCTACATAAGCTTCCATCAGAGGGCTCTGGTAGCTCTTGTTGACTTGCCGGACCACCAGTTGAGAATCTCCCCGCACAATCAGCTTTCTGATCCCAAGTTCGGCCGCAATCCTGAGGCCGGCGAGCAAGCCTTCATACTCAGCAGTATTGTTGGTTGCTTGCTCTCTTGGGAAGTGCATCTGGATAACATACTTGAGGTGCTCTCCGGTGGGCGCGATGAGTACCACGCCAGCACCGGCGCCTTGCAGCGAGAAGGCACCATCGAAGTACATTACCCACTCGCTTGTTGCTTCTTGTACGGGCGCGCTTGTTTCTTGGGCTTCTCCATCCGGCGTCGGGGTCCACTCAGCTATGAATTCTGCCAAAGCTCGGCTCTGTATGGTTGAAGTACTTTCAAACTTGAGTCCAAAGCTCGACAGCTCCAGTGCCCACTCGACGATCCTGCCTGTTGCCTCGGGATTGTGCAATATCCTCTTCAGCGGGAAGCGAGTGACTACTGTTATCTCATGTGCTTGGAAGTAATGGCGCAGCTTTCTCGAGGCCATGAGCAGGCCGAAAAGCAACTTCTGCACCCCAGAGTATCTTGATCTAGCCCCCTGCAAGAGGGAACTCACAAAATACACCGGGCGCTGCACCATCTTCTTCCGCGCTCCATCCTGTTCCTGCGCAGGGTTGTCCTTGTCGGGGCCAAAGCTTGCCGGAGCAGCCCCCCGCTTGTCGCTGGATTCGCTTGCAGGTGGTATAGACCCCTCGTCGGCCTCCCTCTCCGCCACTAACGCAGCACTAACCACCTGGTTGGTTGCCGCTAGGTATAGCAACAACTTCTCCTGTGGTCTAGGTGCGAAAAGTATTGGAGTGGAGGATAGGTACCTTTTCAAATCTTGCAGCGCCGCCTCCGCTTCTGGAGTCCACTGCATGGGGCCTGCCTTCTTCAAGATTTTAAAGAAGGGCAGGGCGCGTTCTGCAGACCTTGAAATTAACCGACTGAGGGCGGCCACACAACCTGCAAGCTTTCTGACGTCCTTGACGCGCTCTGGGGCTTCGATCTGCTCGACGGCTTTGATCTTGTCGGGATTAGCTTCAATCCCCCTCTGTGACACAAAGAACCCGAGAAGCTTGCCGGAGGGGACTCCGAAAACGCACTTCTCGGGGTTCAGCTTGAGCTGTATCTTGCGCAGGTTCTGAAATGTCTCTTCCAGATCTTGGACCAGGGTTTCCTTGCTCCTGCTCTTCACCACGATGTCATCCATGTAGGCCTTCACGTTCCTATGGATCTGTGGCTCGAAAGCAGTGTGCACTACCCTTGCAAACGTTGATCCCGCATTCTTCAGTCCAAACGGCATGCGTATGAAGCAATAGGTGCCGCACGGAGTGATAAATGCGGTCTTCTCTTCATCTTATTTGGCCATAAAGACTTGGTGGTAGCCTGAATATGCATCAAGAAAAGAGAGTAGCTCACATCCGGCAGTGGAGTCAACAATCTGGTCAATGCGCGGCAAGGGAAATGGATCCTTGGGACATGCTTTATTCACATCGGTGAAGTCTATGCACAGTCTCCACTTCCCATTGGCTTTGCGCACGACGACCGGATTGGCCAGCCACGTTGGATGGATCACACCTCTCACTAGGCCTGCTGCCTCTAGCTTCTTGATCTCTTCGCTGATGAATTCTTGGCGCTCCACGGCTTGCTTTCTCACTTTCTGCTTGACGGGTCGCGCGTGAGGACAGACAACGAGCTTGTGCTCAATCACCCTCCTGGGAACACCGGGGATGTCGGACGGTTGCCATGCAAACACGTCGACATTCGCCCGCAGGAAGGCAACGAGCGCGCTTTCCTATTTGCTGTCAAGCGTGGCACTGATGGTGAAGGTACCGCCAGTGCCGTCCTCCTTGGCGGACACCTTCTTGGTTGCCGGAGGAGCGGTCATTCCCTTCTTGTACTTGCCGGTGGAGCTCGATGGAACGTCCTCGACGGCGGCGCAGCACTCCGAAGAGGTGCGGTTGCCGGAGTGGGCCCCAGAGCACTTACCGGACTTGGTCCTTGTCTTCTTCCCCCCGGGGGCTTCAGCGGCAAGTGTGTCCTTCTCTGCCGCGGCTGCTACATCCCGGTAGATCTTGTCGGCGCAGATAAGCGCGTCCTTTTTGTCGCCATGGACAGTGATGACGCTTATCGGCCCCGGCATCTTGAGTACGTTGTAGGCGTGGTGGGAAGCTGCCATGAACTTGGCGAGAGCGGGACGGCCGAGGATCCCATTGTATGGTAACGGGATATTAGCGACGTCGAACGTGATGCGCTCAGTCCTGAAGTTGAGCTCGCCGCCGAAGGTCACAGGCAGAGTAATCTTCCCCTTGGGCTTGCTCCTCCCCGGGTTGATTCCTTGGAAAGAACCGGTCTCTTCGAGCTCGCCGTCTGGGATCTGGAGTTTCCTGATCACAGCGGAGGAGATCAAGTTCAGCCCGGCCCCGCCGTCTACCAACATTTTGGTGACCTTGAGGTTGCGGATGGTGGGTGAGACCAGCATCGGCAAGCACCCGACCGCGGTTGTGCGGTCGGGGTGATCCTCAAGATCGAAAATGATGGGCGTGCTGGACCATTTGAGGAGCCTGCGCGACTCCACGGGCGGCTCTACTGCGTTCACCTCTCGCACCCACTGCTTAAGCTGGCGGTGGGAGGTGTGCAGAGAGGCGCCGCCGTCAACGCATAGGACCTCCGTGGCCTTCTGGAACTCCTGCTCGCTGTTATCTTCGTCTTCCATGTCTTCGTCGTTGTCTTCTTCATCCCCGTCGCGGCCCCGGGGAGGCCGATCGCCTTGCCGCTGCTTGGCCTTGCCGCGGCGTCCTCCCCGGCCGATGGGCGGCCGCTTCTTGCTTGGTTCGCCACCTCCACCCTGGGCCTTCCCCTTGTCGCGCCTCTCGTACTCAGGCTTCTGCTGCACGACGAGGTACTCGACGCTTTTGCAGTTGGAGAGATCGTGGCCCTTGGTGCGGTGGATCTTGCAGTATTGCTTGTCGGAGCCGTCCTGCTTGTCGGCTGCCGCCACGGGGGCAGGCTCCTTGCCGGAGCCGCCAGCCTGCGTTTGCTTGGCGGGAGCCTCCTTGCCGGACTCCTCGACGGCAAGCACCTCTTTCCTGTTCTTCCTCCTATTATTCCGCCGCTGGCTTCTCTTCGCCGGGGCGGTGCCGTCACTGTCGCTTTCTCCTGCGCCAGCATCCTCCCCGGGGAGTTTCCTCCCCTCCTCCGCGCGCGCGCACTTGTCAGCCAGGGCATATAGCTCGCTGACGTCCCGGATCTTGGTCATGGCCATCTCTTCACGCATGCGGCGGTTACGCACGTTCTGGTGGAACGCACTGATAACCGCGGCAGGCTGAACGTCGGGGATGTTGCGATGCACGCGGCTGAAGCGCTGGATGTACTTGCGCAGGGGTTCTCCTTCCTTCTGGGCTAGGATGTGGAGGTCGCTATCCTGGCCATGAGGTTTGTGGCCGCCTGTGAAGGCGCCAACAAACTGATGGCAAAGATCCGCCCAGGAAGAAATGGAGCCTTCCGGCAAGTGCATAAGCCACGAACGAACGTTCGGCTTAAGCACGAGCGGGAAGTAGTTCGCCAATATCCTCTCGTCGCGCCCCCCGGCAGCTTGCACAGCGATCGTGTAGATGCTGAGAAACTCCGAGGGGTGCGTCTTGCCGTCGTACTTCTCCGGTACGTCGGGCTTGAAGTTCTTCGTGCTGGGCCACCGGACGCGCCGCAGCTCACGGGTGAACGCAGGGCAACCTGCCGCGTACGGTAAGTCACCTGGTTCACCGGGCGCGTGCGCGTCGACAGCGTTCCCAGCCCGCTGGTCTGATTGCCGCCGAGTTTCTCGGCGGCGCTCAATCCTTGTTCGAGCGTCTTCTTGCTGCCGCTCGTCGAGGACTCGGCGCTGGTCCCGGCGAGTCCGCGGGTCTGACGACGCTGTAGAGCCGTCGTCGGCGTTGCTCCAGCGGGGCGGCGTCTTCTGCTTCTGCGCCGGGGAGTGCATGGTGGTTGCACCCCCGGCGGTCTTGTCGCCGTCGGCCTTCGTCTTCTCGACCTGCCGTGGCCGTGAGGTCGCCGGCTGCTGCGGCGTGTCGTTGTTGGCGAAGGCGATCAGGCTCTGGATGGTGGCCCTCCAGCCTTCGGCCTTGTCAGCCGCTGGAGGGTAGTCGAGGAGCAGTTGCGCTCTCGCGAGCGCTTCTGCCGGAGTGGAGGGGAGCGGGGGCGAGTGGCGCGAGGAGCGGGATACGCTCGGACTCCTAACAATGTTAGAAAGAGCGGGGTCCCTCCCCGGCGCCTTCGCCTTGCCCGTGTCCGGACGGGGGCCCGGGGCGTCCCGTGAACCTCCAGTTTGCCCTTGGTCCAGCAAGCGGATGCCACCCCCTGTGGCATGGCGCTGCTGGGTCGTCGTTTGTCGGGTCGGATGCGACGCGCCCTCGGAGGCCGAGGCTCGGTCGTCCGCCCTGTTCTTGGATTTGGTGGCGCCGCGAGTGTTCTCGCCGGTGGCCACCCCTCCGACGGCGTCTCCCCCGCCCACCGTTGGCTCCGGTAGCGGTGGAAGAGACGCGGACGGGCCCGCGACCTCCGAAGCCTTCTTCTTCGGGGCCATGGTGTTGATGAAGCTAGCGAATTCGGAGAAGCTGACGAAGAGCGCGCCCGCGCGAACGCCGGATCTGATCCGCACAACCTCGACGCACCCCCTACCTGGCGCGCCAAAGATGTCGGGGCGGACGGCGTCCCCCGCGAGCACCTATGGGGCCGGAGCCCCTTTCGTTGTCCGGTGAGGGGGGCGGAGGGAGCGCGGAGAGCAGATCGAGGCGAGCACACGGGCGGTTTACCCAGGTTCGGGCCGCGATGGACGCGTAAAACCCTACTCCTGCTTGGTTGTATTGAACTGGGGAGCTCGGGAGCTTGGAGGGCTAGCTACACCGAGCGTATGGCTGTCTGGATCCCGAATCTCCGAACCTCCTCTACGTTGCACACGGGCCTCCTTTTATAGCGCAAAGGGGTCACCGACAGGTGTCAACGTAAGAGAAAGGGGTAAAAGTGTAAAAGGGGTGGAAGTTGTAACAGTGCGGGAACAGTGGCGCTACAGTGCGGCACAGTGTTATCATACCTACTTCTGACGGTAGGGGACAAGGGCATTAAATGCCCGTCACGGTCGCCCGGACAGCACCGAGGCGGACCGTTAGGTGCGCCACCGCTCGCCACGATGGTGGTTGCATGCCACCGCATAACCCAGGCCGCGCGGTGCCCCGCCACGTGCCCTTGGGGGAAGCCCCGGAGCGACGCGTGGGCGGGCGAGCTGGAGCGCAGTCCTGAGGTGGCGATTTGCCGCGGCAAGTGGCTTGCCGCGGGGGTCGTCTTCCTGTGCCTGATAGCTTGCCGGCTATCAGGCCTTGCCGGGGCGCATGGCGCGCCGTGGCGGGCTTCTCTTGTGGTGCCTGGGTTCGGCCTTCCCGACAAGCTCCTCTTGTCGGGGTCTCGATCTTCTGTCTCTTATACTTTGTTCTTGGATGGTATTACATGGGCTCAGTCGTCCCGGCAAGCTCCTCTTGCCGGGGTCTTGTCTTCTTGGCCCGGCAAGCTCCTCTTGCCGGGGGCCTCGTCTTGAATGCTTGGTCTTCTCTTGGCGCTTCCTGGGCGGGCCTCGCCGCAGGGTGCTACAACTGCCCGTGCACAAGTCTGGGGTACTAAGGTACCCCTACTTTAGTACACCGACACAGGCGTAATGAAACCGAGGGCCCGAGGTCTGTAAGTAAAACCGGCGGGTTACGCGTGTAATTTGATAGACCAGTGTATATTTTACGAGCACTGCTATATGGACGACATTACCAGACGATACATGCACGACGTGAGTATCATGCCATCCATGGGCAAGGCTGAAACAACGGCTAACGGCCGGATTAGCAATTGTCCGAGTGTTGTTCAGGGTTTTTATCGTGTGTGAAGTACTTCTGATATTTTACTAGGCGAAATCGACCAACCAAGCGCCTTCGCCCGAGACCATCTGCTTTAATTTACAAGCATCCGTTTTACAAGCAGTTTTGGTTGGAAAATGATGATCCAATCATGGCCTAATATCATTAGTTGGTCGGAAGATAATATGGTTTCACGTCTAACCTACCCGACTTGTCGTATAGGCTATGAATGAAACATCAGATGATGAACTTCCTAAACACGGAAACAACAGAAGAGGATGATCTTCTTAACAAGCAAATCACTGGCATTAGATCGACATGCAAAACAATACGAAGCATTATTCTCAGGAGGCACGGTGAACAACTCGTGATGCCGCATGCCACAACATTCCAAGCTCAACTTTGCAATCAAACACAAGGCCTGGCATTACATAGACAATATTCAGAACAAACTCTTAACACAGGAATATCTCAGCAGAGTAATTATTTACTTCTAAACTGAACACAGGAATAGGAAAAAACACTAGACGCTGCTCACAGCAAGAGCGTCCCACTCAAAAATATCAAATGCATGTCTTCTGGCTAACATCAATGAGCAAATGTTGACAAGGTTTTCCAATTCCAATATATTAAACTAACGTCTTCTTGCTAACATCAATGATTAAACTTTGACAAGCTTTTCGCACTCAAAATATGTAATGCCTATGATCGTGGAGTCTTGTCATAGCTTCTTGTACTTGTTTGGGCACTTTTTTCCTAGGGCACTCCACGTGTTGTTAAATTGCCAATGGTCTCTGCAGACTAGTCATGTCACCGGTGTCTAATAATACTGTTTAAAGCTTCTCGGTCATTCCTTCTGTAATGTAGCGCAAACAGTGACTGCTTCTTACTGCAAAGTGGAACGACCAACTGGACCCAGTAATGCAGCAGTTTGCCATGACACATTGGCTCCTTTTGTGCAGTTCAACTAAAATCAAAGTCGGAATAAAACCGAGTTTAATTTTGATATCCCTATAAGCAACAATAGGTATAAGGGAAACAATTACTGAGAAATAATGGTTGATGACTTATACTCCCAGAAGAAAAGCATCTACTAATCTACTTTATCTTAATGGGAAACAAAGCAGGAGAGTAGCAATTCTCCATCAGTGTGATTCATTCATATTGACTGAGACATTATCTTAACAATGCCTTGTTTCAACATATATAAAGAACGACAAAGCAGGAAAGTACCATTCCTAAAACAATGCAACTGATTCATTTTAACAGAGACAATATCTCAACAATACCTTGGTTAAACATGTAGAAAGAACTACAAATCAGGATAGTACCATTCCTAACAAGTGTTGCAGTTTTGATCTAAGATTCAGTAGTTAATTAATTCTGAGAGTGGCATTGCTTAATTTTACCAGCGGCATTAGCTTAATGAAAAGCATAAACCGTTCCAGGGAGAGTGGGCGCAACAATAGTATGTGCTTCCATCTACTTATAAAGGGGGTGATGCAGAGTTTGTTGTAACAAAGCAACAAGCATCATGTCTGGGTTGGTCCCATTTTTGTTCACTACTTAATTGGAAAAGACAGCAATACAATAGGTTCAATTCAACATTTATTTAAAACAGTACCAATAAAAGTAGCACAACATCTCAAAGCACAATGCACAATCATTTGGATGAAGGCCTGTACTGACCTTTCATGAGACGGACAACATAAATTATGAATCTGCCAACATGGATAGGAAATCCAATCTCGTTTTGTGCAATTGCACTGAAATCAAGCAAAGTGTTTCGCGTAGCGAAGCAAAATATCGCAATAGCAACCAGTTGAATAGATATCCCTGTTTAATCAGAGGAAAAAAGGAAACACTGGCTAATAAAGGAGGATGAAACATGCGGCCACAAAAATGGTAATCCCGCCAATCCCTAACAAGTGTTGCAGTTTTGAAATAAGATTCAGTAGTTAATTCTGAGAGTGGCATCAATTACTGTCTTATAAAGGGGGTGATGCTGAATTTGTTGTAACAAGGCAACAAGCATCATGTCTGGGTTGGTCACATTTTTTTCACTACTTAATGGGAAAAGACAACAATACAATAGCTTCAATTCAACATTTATTTAAAACAGTACCAAAACAAGTAGCACAACATCTCAAAGCACACTGCACATCATGTGGTTGAGACCAAGATTTGAAACAACTCGCCACGAAGACTGGAAACAAATTTGGATCTCCTTTTGTGCAGTTCCACCAAAATTAAGCAAAGTCATCGGTGTGACATTCAAGTTGAACTGCACAAAACACTCTTGAAACGTAAGTGTTTCGAGTAGCGAAGCGAAATGTCGCAATAGAAACAAGTTGAATCGATACCCCTGTTTTAACAGAGGCAAAAAAGGAAACAATTACTTGCTGATAAAGGAGGATGAAACAAACGGTGACAGAAAGAAGCATCTAACTTATCTTGGATGGAAAACAAAGTAGGACAGTAGCATTTCTAAAACGGTTGCATTGATTCATATTAACAGAGACATTCTCTTGAAACAACATTCGTTAAAAAATGTAATTTACTTTTAACAGTGGCATTGCTTCAATTTCCCGGCGGCATTCTTAGATTGACAATAGCAAAATAGTTGTATGGGACATGCCAGCACCATGTGCATCCACACGTGTAAATGGGTGATGCAGAGTATGTAGCCAAGCAGCATATATGCGCTGGTCCCATATTTGTTCTCTTTGAACCTTCTTCCTATGTGAGGGCAGCAAATCTAGTCCTGCACAAACTACCCGACCCCCCAGTTTTCTTTCCCTTTTCAACAAAGAGATCGGTTCCTTACAAATGTGTGTACTGGGTTACCCCCTTTTCCCCTTTTAGACATACAAAGCGGCTGGATAGCCAATCTATACTACTTTCCGCCCCTCCTTTCCTCATTGAACCATGTCCTAGATTCTTGTTCCAGCCCACCGCACCCTTATTTCCTCTTTGAACCAAGACCTAGATTCGACTACAGATCGAAAAAGATCCACATGCAGCTAGAGCAGCGACGGTTTCAAAGAAACTTATACCTTAGGGTCGTCAGGATGTGGCAAGGCGTGCGGTGGGAGGCCAAATCTGCCCACACTACGTACGGCGGCAAGGAAGAAGGGGTCAGTGGCCCTCCCGCACAGGCGCTGGGTGAAAGAGAACAGCGCAGCCGGCAGTGGATAGCCTCCCTCGCCGAAGGCGATAGAGTGAACGCTGCACCTCCTCCCCTTCCCGGTGCGACGGGATACAAACGCCTCCTTCACCAGCTGTGAGGGGGGAGAGAGAGACAAGAGGCCAACGCAGTCTTGTTTAGATCTGGTGAAGAGAGTGTGAGAGACTGTGAATATAGCAAACCCTAGCAAATGAACGCTGAGCCTCCAGCGTGTAACATATATGTAGTGTGGCGAGCGTGTGGAGACTGCAAACCCTAGCGAACAAGCGCTGAGGCTCCCGCTTATATATATACTACTGTAGTAAGGACTGAGCTCCGATGCCTTCACTGCACCTGCTTTTGGCTGTATGACAGGTGAGCCAGCCATATTTTGGGCCCACCTGTCATAAATCCAAAGGCAGGTGCACTAAGTGAAAGAAGCTGCGTCCATATAGTACTCTCGTGTGTATGACTAATATATACTCCCTCCTTTCCGGTTTATAGGGCTTATATCAAAATTTTAGTTTTTCCATTTTATAAGGCTCAATATGGTTGTTTCCCATCGCATGTTCAGATTCCATCGCATGCAAGTATTAAGAGAAAATTGACCAATGCATGTAATTTATGCATGCATGCATTGCAATTAATGCATTGGTAAACATACCTTTTTGAGGAAAACAAGAGCATTAATTGGGTGCTTTTGCAAACTACAAAAAGTATTCCACCACTCACCATATACCTTGGTTGGTGAGATTTTTGAATTGAGCCTTATAAACTGGAAAGGAGGGAGTAGTGGAGTGATTTTCTTAATCTCTCCATAACAATCGTTTTAAATTGTGTAAGTATGAAACGGAACTCTTTATTTAATGTACAGTGAAGAAAACTAGTACTACTTCCGATGAGCTAACGATCCACGCCCACGCGTCCTGGTCGCACTTCCTGTCCTTCACGTGTGGTACACTACCCTCCCTTAAGTGAACAACCACACATGCGCCGAATTACCGGAAACGTGTGAGAGTGTGTACAAATAAAGAATTTTAATTTCAATTATCGGAAAGGTTTGAGAGGACAACAAAGTTTGACTTCAGTCAAATCTAATATGCAAAGTAAATAAAAATGGAGGGCTACTACGTCCATCCTGGTTTTTAGTCCTCACCATTTTATAAATCAAAGTTAATAGCTGGACAAATAAAATTACAGGGGAGCTGGAGACAAAGTTGTGAGAAGGCTTAGAGATCAATACAAAACTTATGCTCTTAGTACCAATGTCGATCCTTCTTTGAGGAAATATTTGGTTCATAGCCAATTGTGTGATAAAATTGCACCAACGTGAAAGACGACTGCGTCTCCAACGCAACCAAGGTGAACTGACGAAGGATATCATCTTTGTGCGTAACAAGGAAAGAGCAATGATGGAAGACAACTTGTTTTTCATTCAAAATCGATTAGCTTCACCAGCCGACGCAACCTGAGGCGCAACCATGAGCATCGATAGGTCATCGTGGTGATGCATCATCCATTTGGCATCAAGTTTGGGTGAGGCACCTATGAAGTTCGACAAATCCTCACTGTGGTCTGTTTCTTCTCAGTAATCAAGCTCGAGGAAGGAAGAACCACGTGGCAGAGGACAGTGAGGCGGAACAACAATGGCTGTCCAATTTTGTGCAGTTCCACCAACATCGAGGAAGACATGCCCTGGTATGGAGACACGCATCGCGGTTTCCAAAAATATAAAAAAAGGGTTAGCAACGACATCTCAATTGTCAATAAGAATTAATGAAAAGTACACCAACAAACAGAAGCATCATAATTATCTTGATGGGAACTAAACCAGGATACCCGAGAAAAAAAGCATTTCTTCATTTAACCAGTGATAGTACTACCACCATATGGACAATGACCGCACAACCACCATGTACTCTTTGTCAAAACAACATGTATACCTCCACCGAGGCATAAATCAAGACAACTTTTCGAGTGGCATTTCCTCTATAATAGTACTAGCAGGTGATGTTGGACTAGACGACGAACCCTAGCTACTATGCATGGGGAGATGGGGAGTAGTCGCATAGAAGAAAACCCGCACGCAGCGACCTGGGGAGCTGGACCAATACCTCAGGTGGGAGAGATGTCATTTAGGCGGGCGGGCAGGATCTGCCCACATGACGGCAGCGAACAAGGGCGCTGAGGATCTTCGTCCGCACCAGCGCCGGCTCGGAGAGGATGGTGCACATCGGCTTCCTCCGTCACCGACGGCGACAACGTCAATGTTGCACCTCCTCACCTCCCGCAACAGACAGGATTCAGCCGGATCTATGACCACCAGCGAGGAGAGAGATACAGTGGACACTGTCATCTTGTTTTGATATGGAGAAGGTGAGAGAGCGAGACGCGAGAAACTCTATCAAACAAGAGGCTATAATGGAGTAAAAAAATCTCTCCATAGCAGTGGTTTTAAATAGAATACGCGCGTTCCCGGAAAAAAGAAATGAAAACTAGTGGACAATTTTTTAAGGGTCTGTCTAGGACACATCAAGATGTGACATAGTTATGTCAGATCTAAGTTGATGTCCACTCTTTTTGTGGTCTATTTTTTTCCTAGTTTTTTTTGTTTGTTGTTGCTACATTATATCCTTGTGGGTGTTTAGATGTGATGTCCTTAAATAACATCTAGATGTGAATTAGACAAATTAATTTTCTAACGTACCAAGAAAGAAAACTCGATCAAAAACACGCCCCCGCTTCCAGGTCGCGAGAGTCGTCACGCACACACACATAGACATAGACATGCATATACGTGTTTATGTAAAATTCCATTTCCATCTCCATCTCCAATCATATTTGTCCAACTGGCACATTATTTACGTTGTTAATTATATACGCAGCAATGTTAACGTACATCATCTCTTGTTTGCGCACGGCTGGACCGCTACCACGGCTGGTCCTGACCAACCCGAACCCTCTTCATCACCTGCGCGTGCTTCCCGCCCGAAACGGTCAGTCTCACATTCATGCCCGACCAGAGCGGACGCAACCTCTCACTGGCGCCAGCATTGAAGCGGCGCGCCGGCCGAGAGAGCGTCGCCCGTGCCGCTTCCGGGTGCACGCGGCTGCTCCGCGTTCAAAGGTTGCAATAGCTAGCTACAACATGCATGTAAAAAGTTCTTGGGAGTCCGTGCTACAACTAGCTGTCGTCCCCCAACTCGTCAATCTCTTCCAGTAGTGCTAGTACTCCCCTGGCGCGATCCATCGACAAGCAGGCGGGGAAGTTATCATATAGTTGGTTTGCGGTGAGTGGCATGCCGAGCGACCGCGTGTGGTCGAGCCATGGAGGAGGGTGAGACACGAACACGATAGACGTGATTTAAACATTGGTTTTGCTCGATGGCGCGATCCAACGAAATGAAGCGTTGGTTTCTCTCCGTTTCCATTTTTTCTCAAGAAAAACGGAAACTTTCCACTCCATTTTTATTCCTATTCCAAGGTTGCCCTGTTACAACATTCCATCAAATACAAAGGAAAACTAAAACGCATGCTGGTGCATCTCAATGATTCATAGATCATAGCCAATATTTACTTCACAACTAAAGAAAAAAGTTGCGAGAGCGTGTAGGAAACAAAAACTACTGATGGGGTCACTACGACTTAAACCCTACACCCTAAACATGATTTAATTTCCTGGCCAGGTAGAACCTATCAAAGGAAAGATGGCTGGCACCCTCACATCATATGATGCTTTTGTGCAGTTCCACTAAAATCGACCTGAGCATCCCTGATGGCAAAGATATTGAAGAAGTGTGATTAGAATAATAGTACTGGCACTAGTTCATGAGACATAAACTCATCACAAGTAGAAGCCGGTAGAAGTAGAGAAAGATCGACATGGAGATGGAGCTACAGCAGTGGAGCAAGCCGGATCCAAAAGGAAGATGGACTACCTGGGACGTCAGGTTGTAGCTAGAAGGGCGGTTGGGACGCGGCATCAGCCCATACCGCGGTGACCCCCGATGGGGACGCACCGACTGTGGGTTTTCTCCCTCGCAGATGTCAACCGCGTCTACGGAGAACATTGTTCCCTTCCCCCAGCTGCGGGATCAGGCCCGTCGTTCTATGCTTGTGAAGAGAGCAACCTAAGATAGCAGGCTTGTAGCTTAGGCTCCTGCTAGTGTATATATAGTGGTTTTCTTTTTCTCTCCATATCAACCATTTTATATTGCATACATGTCATTCAAGAGTGAAATGATGGTTGCTTCTTCCGACTAACTTACTGTCTGATTTGACTGCTCCTTAGTGGCCCCTACACGTACTCCCCCTACGTGTATGCAACAGTCGCGCGTACACATGGACGCAAAAACGCGCGCGACGCCCTAATGCATGCATGTCCGAGCACACGAAGGAACACACATGGTCACACTCAAGTGATCAACCTACACGTGCATGCACACACATACTCAGTCAGGGTGAGCTAGTGACCGTATAAACACCGAAAAATATATATATGGAGCGCAATGAGCGTATTATGAATTCCACTAACCGTATTTTCACAAATATACAATGATAGACAGTGTATTTACCTCATTTGAAATTAAGCCATATTAACCGGAGAGGAGGCAGTATGGACTAGCATTACTTTGTTGTGTCCCGTCAACTTGCCTAACGAGGAGAAGGTTGCAGGACGGAAGAAGCTTGCGCGCGGTGGCTCGCAGGACAAGGAGAAACTTTTGACTAATGCAAGCTCTCCCTCGCTCAGGCGGTGGACGTGCAACAGTTAATTCGGTGTCGGATTGCTAGAAGCATACACTATACTACTAGTGCTATTATTGTTCGACTTCCCGAATAGGCGAACATCCAAGCGCAAAGTTTACTAGTACTACTACTATGGTCTATAAAGGTACGTACTATACTAGTACTAGGAACCGGATGGAGGAGCGTCTGCACTCTTATTATAATTTGAAAATGTGATAAAGCAATCTTCAACACATTTGGTTCTCTTTGAGGGTTCTCGCATGTGATAATGGAAGTTGATTGCATGGAACACTCGCCCCAATTCTCGCTTAATTCTGGCTCATATCCTATTACAAATACTAGCGCTTGGTAATATTTCCTCTTTTTTTGTTATTCAGCATGTAAAAGGTCAAGAAACCTTGCGGCGCATCTTCATGCGAACCGTGCTTGCTGCACTTTGAATGTGGCCGAGAGCTGGCTTGATGAAACACCTCGCTTCCTACTTCTATTTTTATGGGGTACCTCGCTTCCTAGTGACCAGTGTTTAGACCAGTGTCTTGGCTGATCGTCCTAAGAATGCTTATATATGAATAAGGCTCTCTCATGTACCCGCAAAAAAGATTAAGCCATATTTACCGGAAAGGAGGGAGTATGGACTAGCACTACTTTTTGGTGTGTCCCGTCAACTCGCAGAACGAGGAGAAGCTTGCAGGACAAGGTGAAGCTCGCTTACGCCTTTTGACTAATGCAACCTACCCTCGGTTGATATGCATCAGTCCATTCGGTGTCAGATTGTCAGAGGTCCTACACTGTAGTACCCAACATGCGGAGTACCATCATTGTTCGACTTCACGAAGAGGCGAAGAGCCAAGCGCAGTAGTACGCGTAGTACTACTAGTAGAACCGCATGGTGGAGCGTCTGTACTCTTATTTTTTTATCTCTGATAAAGTACACGTTTATTCTGGAGAAGGGCGGAAAACGGCAGCCTAACATGTAATGAATGATGTCGATCAACCAACCATGCTCGAATATATCTTGGCCTCCGTGCGATCCCGTCTGTGTGTTCTTGCTCCTCGTCTCTCTCAAGGAACGGCGGGTTGGCTCTTTGCCGTCAATTGAGATCGGTTTGCTCACACTCCTATCCCACATGTCAGTGATATGCCAAGAGGAGGTGCGTTGACCGACTGGCCATACACGTACTTGGTTTTGCACCATCACACTACTCCTCCCTCCGTCACAGTTTACAGGGCGCGCTTCATTATGATGCATTTCTATCAATGCATTTCCACCACCAGAGAGACTTTAGACACGTTTGGTTTAATGCTCAATTAATTAGGGCGTGGTAACCGCAATCAAGTCCACAATTTTCTCTCCATGTACTGTACTACTACGGAGTGGAGTAAGTGCATGCATGTGTCTACCCGGGGTGGAAGCACTGCATGCATGTGTGTACACATTATTCCCGCTAGTAATAGATGCCTTGCTATAACTACCAATGCTATTTTTTAGGTCGATCGCTAGTCGCCTTGGTCCCACAATTTTTTTTTCTTTTTTCTGAAGCGCGCTGTATAAACAGTGACAGATGGAGTAGTATGAGTGGATTCAAAGAAGAGTGTATTGATGGTTGCTTCTTTAGAGCAACTTACAGTCGGAAAGGTGGGGCTTATGATTTGACTACCCATTACTCTCTATTAATGCGGCCCAACGACTGGGCTGAGTCTCCCATGCGGTTGTGCACTACCCCCTCGGTTCTTAAATATACTCCGGAGTATTTGTCTTTCTAGAGATTTCAACGAGTGACTACTCAAATATTTGTCTTTTTAGAGATTTCAAATGGACTGGCACATACGGATGTATATAGACATATTTTAGAGTGTAGATTCACTCATTTTGCTCCGTATGTAGTCACTTGTTGAAATCTCTAGAAAGACGAATAGAATATTAAGGAACAGAGGGAGTACACATACGAAGCAAAATGAGTGAATCTACACTCTAAAATATGCACGTTTGAAATTTGTAAAAAGATAAATATTTAGGAACGAAGGAGTATAATTTTGTGCATGGCACATGGACTCGGATGATGAAGAGGCTTCTGGCAATGCTATCAAGCTTCCATCATTTGTTTACATAATTGATGTACTATACAAATAATTTTCCAGCGACATGAAATTGTACAATGTTGTGAGCTTTCAGCTTTTTTCGCGTGTCTTGCCATCGATGCTCTTTCGGAAACAATAAAAAACTAACTTCCTTGCTAATGCATGTTAATTATTAGCAGATCAGAGCTAATAATTACATCACAACTGATGACAGAGTTGTGAGAAGGTGTTAAATTAAAATTAATCCATGCTTTCATTGGCAGCAACGTCCCCCCAACTCTGTCTAAATCAACAAGGCATGTCGGGAAAAAAGTAGTTGTCTGGAGCATGCAACATTCCGATCATTTTGTGCAGTTCCACTAAAATAGAGTTGAGCGTCCCTGTTCCAAAGATATTAAGTGTGATTACGATAATAGAGGACTGCTGATGAAACAATAAACACACAAATAGAAGCCGGTCACCTTTGCAGTATCTCTTAAGACTAACTAGTTGGAGAAGATTAGGCTCGGAGTTGGATGAGGAGGATAGAGCAAAACCAATCTCCCTTTGTGAAGTCGCACTGAAATGTATAGACGTCGCCCGTGTGGCATTTAGGTACAACTGCACAAAACACTCTTAAGAATAAAGTGATTTATGCAGTTCACCAAAAGGACGCAATAGCAACAAGGTGAAATGGATAGCCCTGTTTGCAAAAAAGAGGTACAAAGAAAACAATTACTGGCCAATAACAGTTGATGACACATGCGATGACAAAAAAGAAGCATATTCCTTGTCCTAAGGGAAGACAACAACACGGTTGTGTTTGTCTAAAACGGTGTGAGGACGAGAATGCAATATGGAAAGTATGCCGGACGAGCTACATTTTGGGCAAAGAACTATGGAAGATCCACATGCAGCGACGTGGGAAGACGGGCAGTGGAGCAAGGCCAGAGGGGATACCTAGACGTCGTCGGGATGTAACTAGGTGAGCGGGGGCGGGCGGAATCTGCGAGCGGGAGCTTGGTCAGAGACAACAACGTGTACCGCAGATCGGGACATGCTGCCTCGGCGCCGTCGAACGGAGAAACGATGCACTTCCTCCCTTTCCCCTGGCGGACGGGATGCGGCCGGATCAGTGACCAATGGTGAGAGAGAGAGAGAGGCCACCGCACTCCCTTTCCCCCGGCGGACGGGATGCGGCCGGATCAGTGACCAACGGTGAGAGATAGAGAGGCCACCGCAGCCTTGTGTGAGATACTCTGAAGAGCGACAAACCAGGCAGGCAGGCTCCATTGTATATAGTGAGCGGACTACCTTTTTCTCCATAAAAATCGTTTTATATTCTGTGTACGTGCCATTGAGCGCTATAACTTTATTTAAAAATAATGCGGCAACGCGTCAAGTCGAACTTTGTTTCGTGCATGCGTGGTACACGACCTCCCTAGGTAAACAACCGCTACAGGCGTTCAAATTAGCACGTGGGCTGCCATTTCATAAAGAAATGAGCTCCACCGTGTACCCGCGCGGGTGTGGATGGGCACGAAGCATGAGTAGATGCACGGTGCACCTATTCTCTTCTTGTATATGTACACCACCTATGTGGGGTTGTGTGAGAGAGATACAAACCTAGATAGATATAGTCTGTGGGTTCTTGAGAGTTTTTTTGGGGGGGGGGAGGGGTCAATCAAAAAATGTAGCATATGCAATGTGTGTGAAATAGTGTCCTGGATATAACATATATATAGTGGGGGCGATCCATGAGAAGAGAGTGGAGGTATCATCGGCTTGATGTGTCCATAGAATCGAAGAGAGGGATGTTGTGTGTGTGTGTGCGCACGCATGATCGATAAAGAGTGCCATCGAATTTGTGTGTGCCCACGTCAAAGATATAGAGTGGCTAGCCTACTAGAACGTGAGATGGGACATGTGCAGTTTGTCTCTGTGGCATGGATACCTACCTGCAGCGCTCGACTACCGGTGTGTGGTGGGGGAAGAGGGAGGAGCAATTAACTACAGAGGTGCAATGGCTAGTATATGTGTGGAGGAGGAGAGAGTCCTGCCTCATGTATTAAGGAGATCGATGTGCCTCATGTATTAAGGGAGATCGATTGACATCCATGCATATGTGCAGGAGAGGAATAAGGTTGGGAAAGAGACAGAGCTAGAGTGTTGGAGGGGGTGGTAGTGGAGTTGCTTCTAACAAATGCTGGGATAGGCTTGCTAGACAAACGGAGGGCACGCCCGCAATACCAATAAGAGAGGAGATGGCTGCTTGTTGTCTGTGCATGTGCTTGTGAGAGACGGGTCAGGAGGCATGCATGAATGATGAGGGGGGACAATGTGGCTGTGGTAAGTAGACGTAACTACATAGGAAGATCAATCGCCCTTTGTTAGAGAAAGGAGAGACATAACTTGTGAGGTACGTCGATCGATGGGGGGTAGTTAAAATTCGATCAAGGTATATGGTGGGAGATCGATCGGTATACATGCATGTGTGTGTTAGAAGCAAATGAGGCACGAGGAGAAGGATAGAGAGAGAGGGATGCATGTGGGAGGTGGTACAAGAGGCATACTATATCGAGGGGGGAGGAGTGTGCGAGTACGAGAACGATGAGAAGAGTAGTGGGAGTTGAAGGAAATATGCCCTAGAGGCAATAATAAAGTTATTATTTATTTCCTTACATGTCATGATAAATGTTTATTATTCATGCTAGAATTGTATTAACCGGAAACATAATACATGTGTGAATACATAGACAAACAGAGTGTCACTAGTATGCCTCTACTTGACTAGCTCATTAATCAAAGATGGTTATGTTTCCTAACCATGAACAAAGAGTTGTTATTTGATTAACGAGATCACATCATTAGTTGAATGATCTGATTGACATGACCCATTCCATTAGCATAGCACCCGATCGTTTAGTATGTTGCTATTGCTTTTATCCATGACTTATACATGTTCCTTTAACTATGAGAATATGCAACTCCCATTTACCGTAGGAACACTTTGTGTGCTACCAAACGTCACAACGTAACTGGGTGATTATAAAGGTGCTCTACAAGTGTCTCCGAAGGTACATGTTGAGTTGGCATACTTCGAGATTAGGATTTGTCACTCCGATTGTCGGAGAGGTATCTCAGGGCCTTCTCGGTAATGCACATCACATAAAGCCTTGCAAGCATTGCAACCAATGAGTTAGTTGCGAGATGATGTATTACGGAACGAGAAAAGAGACTTGCCGGTAACGAGATTGAACTAGGTATTGGATACCGACGATCGAATCTCGGGCAAGTAACATACCGATGACAAAGGGAACAACGTATGTTGTTATGCGGTCTGACCGATAAAGATCTTCGTAGAATATGTAGGAGCCAATATGGGCATCCAGGTCCCGCTATTGGTTATTGACCGGAAACGTGTCTCGGTCATGTCTACATTGTTCTCGAACCGTAGGGTCCGCACGCTTAACGTTACGATGACAGTTATTATGAGTTTATGCATTTTGATGTACCGAAGGAGTTCGGAGTCCCGGATGTGATCACGGACGTGACGAGGAGTCTCGAAATGGTCGAGACATAAAGAATTATATATTGGAAGCCTATGTTTGGACATCGGATGCATTCCAGGTGAAATCAGGATTTTACCGGAATACCGGGAGGGTTACCGGAACCCCCCGGGAGCATAATGGGCCAACATGGGCCTTGGAGGAAAGGTGAGAGGGCAGCCCTAGGGGCTGCGCACCTCCCCCCTTCCCTAGTCCTATTAGGACTAGGAGAAGTGGGGCGCCCCCTCTCTCTCTCTCTCCCCCTTGGAGCAATCCTAGTCCAACTAGGATTGGGGGGGGAATCCTACTCCCAGAGGGAGTAGGACTCTCCTGGCGCACCAAACCTGGCCGGCCAGCCCCTCCCCCTTGGATCCTTTATATACGGGGGCAGGGGGCACCCCAAAGACACACAAGTTGATCTACGGATCGTTCCTTAGCCGTGTGCGGTGCCCCCTTCCACCAAATTCCACCTCGATTATATCGTTGCAGTGCTTAGGCGAAGCCCTGCGCCGGTAACACATCAAGATCGTCACCACGCCGTCGTGCTGACGGAACTCTTCCCCGACGCTTTGCTGGATCGGAGCCCGGGGATCGTCATCGAGCTGAACGTGTGCCAAGAACTCGGAGGTGCCGGAGTAACGGTGCTGTGATCGGTTGGATCGCGAGGAGAACGTACGACTACTTCCTCTACGTACGACTACTTCCTCTACGTTGTGTCAACGCTTCCGCTTCGGTCTACGAGGGTACGTAGACAAACACTCTCCCCTCTCGTTGCTATGCATCACCATGATCTTGCGTGTGCGTAGGAAAATTTTTGAATTTACTGCGTTGCCCAACAGTGGCATCCGAGCCTAGGTTTTATGGTTGATGTTATTTGCACGAGTAGAACACAAGTGAGTTGTGGACGATACAAGTCATACTGCCTACCAGCATGTCATACTTTGGTTCAGCGGTATTGTTGGATGAGACGATCCGGACCAACCTTACGCGTACGCTTACGCGAGACCGGTTCCCTCGACATGCTTTGCACAGAGATGGCTTGCGGAAGACTGTCTCTCCAACTTTAGTTGAACCGAGTGTGGCTACGCCCGGTCCTTGAGAAGGTTAAAACGGAGTCTATTTGACAAACTATCGTTGTGGTTTTGATGCGTAGGTAAGATGAGTTCTTGCTTAAAGCCCGTAGCAGCCACGTAAAACTTGCAACAACAAAGTAGAGAACGTCTAACTTGTTTTTGCAGGGCATGTTGTGATGTGATATGGTCAAGACGTGATGCTAAATTTTATTGTATGAGATGATCATGTTTTGTAACCGAGTTATCGGCAACTGGCAGGAGCCATATGGTTGTCGCTTTATTGTATGCAATGCAATCGCGATGTAATGCTTTACTTTATTGCTAAACGGTAGTGATAGTCATAGAAGCATAAGATTAGCGAGACGACAACGATGCTGCGATGAAGATCAAGGTGTCGCGCCGGTGACGATGGTGATCATGACGGTGCTTCGAAGATGGAGATCACAAGCACAAGATGATGATGGCCATATCATATCACTTATATTGATTGCATGTGATGTTTATCCTTTTATGCATCTTATCTTGCTTTGGTTGACGGTAGCATTATAAGATGATCTCTCACTAAATTATCAAGAAGTGTTCTCCCTGAGTATGCACCGTTGCGAAAGTTCTTCGTGCTGAGACACCACGTGATGATCGGGTGTGATAGGCTCTACGTTCAAATACAACGGGTGCAAAACAGTTGCACACGCGGAATACTCAGGTTTAACTTGACGAGCCTAGCATATACAGATATGGCCTCGGAACACGGAGACCGAAAGGTCGAGCGTGAATCATATAGTAGATATGATCAACATAGTGATGTTCACCATTGAAACTACTCCATCTCACGTGATGATCGGACATGGTTTAGTTGATTTGGATCACGTGATCACTTAGAAGATTAGAGGGATGTCTATCTAAGTGGGAGTTCTTAAGTAATATGATTAATTGAACTTTAATTTATCATGAACTTAGTCCTGGTAGTATTAGCATATCTATGTTGCAGATCAATAGCTCGCATTGTTGCTTCCCTGTGTTTATTTTGATATGTTCCTAGAGAAAATTGTGTTGAAAAATGTTAGTAGCAATGATGCGGATTGGATCCGTGATCTGAGGTTTATCCTCATTGCTGCACAGAAGAATTATGTCCTTGATGCACCGCTAGGTGATGGACCTATTGCAGGAGCAGATGCAGACGTTATGAACGTTATGCTAGCTCAATATGATGACTACTTAATAGTTTAGTGCACCATGCTTAAACGGCTTAGAATCGGGACTTCAAAGACGTTTTGAACGTCATGGACCATACAAGATGTTCCAGGAGTTGAAGTTAATATTTCAAGCAAATACCCGAGTTGAGAGATATGAAGTCTCCAACAAGTTCTATAGCTAAAAGATGGAGGAGAATCGCTCAACTAGTGAGCATGTGCTCAGATAGTCTGAGTACTACAATCGCCTGAATCAAGTGGGAGTTAATCTTCCAGATAAGATAGTGATTGACAGAATTCTCTAGTCACCATCACCAAGTTAGTAGAACTTCGTGATGAACTATAATATGCAAGGGATAACGGAAAATATTCCCAAGCTCTTCGCGATGCTAAAATCGGCGAAGGTAGAAATCAAAGAAAAACATCAAGTGTTGATGGTTGACAAGATCACTAGTTTCAAGAAAAGGGCAAAAGGAAAGAAGGGGAACTTCAAGAAGAACGGCAAGCAAGTTGCTGCTCAAGTGAAAAAGCCCAAGTCTAGTCCTAAGCCTGAGACTAAGTGCTTCTACTGCAAAGGGACTGGTCACTGGAAGCGGAACTACCCCAAGTGATTGGCGGATAAGAAGGATGGCAAAGTGAACATAAGTATATTTGATATATATGTTATTGATGTGTACTTTACTAGTGATCATAGCAACCCCTCAGTATTTGGTACTAGTTCAGTTGCTAAAATTTAGTAACTCGACACGGGAGTTGCAGAATGAACAAAGACTAGTTAAAGGGCAAGGTGACGATGTGTGTTGGAAGTGGTTCCAAGATTGATATGATCATCATCACACACTACCTATACTTTCGGGAAACTAAATAAGTGTTATTTGGTGTTTGCGTTGAGCATGAATATGATTTGATCATGTTAATTGCAATACAGTTATTCATTTAAAGTTAGAGAACAATTGTTGTTCTGTTTACATGAATAAAACCTTCTATGGTCATACACACCAATGAAAATAGTTCATTGGATCTCGATCGTAGTGATACACATATTCATAATATTGAAACCAAAAAGATGCGAAGTTAATAATGATAGTGCAACCTATTTGTGGCACTGCCGTTTAGGTCATATTGGTGTAAAGCGCATGAAGAAACTCCATGCTGATGGGATTTTGGAATCACTTGATTATGAATCACTTGATGCTTGCGAACCATGCCTCTTGGGCAAGATGACTAAAACGCCGTTCTCCGGAACAATGGAGCAAGCAACAGATTTGTTGGAAATCATACATACTGATGTATGTGGTCCGATGAATATTAAGGCTCGCGACAAGTATCATTATTTTCAGAACTTCACAGATGATTTAAGCAGATATGGGTATATCTACTTAATGAAACATAAGTCTGAAACGTTTGAAAAGTTCAAAGAATTTCAGAGTGAAGTGGATAATCATCGTAACAAGAAAATAAAAAGTTTCTACGATATGATCGCAGAGGTAAAATATTTGAGTTACGAGTTTTGGCCTTCAGTTAAAACCGTGTGGAATAGTTTCACAAATTCATGCCACCTGGAACACCACAGCATAATGGTGTGTCCGAACGTCATAACCGTACTTTATTGGATATAGTACAATCTATGATGTATCTTACCGATCTACCACTATCGTTTTTGGGATTATGCATTAGAGACAGCTGCATTCACATTAAATAGGGCACCATCTAAATCCGTTGAGACGACACCGTATGAACTATGGTTTAGCAATAAACCTAAGCTGTCGTTTCTTAAAATTTGGGGCTGCGATGCTTATGTGAAAAAGCTTCAACCTGATAAGCTCGAACCCAAATCGGAGAAATGTGTCTTCATAGGATATCCAAAGGAAGCTGTTGGATACACCTTCTATCACAGATCCGAAGGCAAGACTTTTGTTGCTAAGTTCGGAAACTTTCTAGAGAAAGAGTTTCTTTCGAAAGAAGTGAGTGGAAGGAAAGTAGAAAACTTGATAAGGTAATTGTACCTTCTCCCTTATTGGAAAGTAGTTCATCACAGAAATCTGTTCTTGTGACTACTACACCAATTAGTAAGGAAGCTAATGATGATGATCATGTAACTTCAAGATCAAGTTACTACCGAATCTCGTAAGTAAACCAGAGTGAGATCCGCACCAGAGTGGTATGGTAATCCTGTTCTGGAAGTCATGTTACTAGACCATGATGAACTTGCGAACTATGAGGAAGCGATGATGAGCCCAGATTCCGCGAAATGGTTAGAGGCCATGAAATCTGAGATATGATCCATGTATGAGAACAAAGTATGGACTTTGATGGATTTGCCCGGTGATCGGCAAGCCGTAGAATATAAATGGATCTTCAAGAGGAAGACGGACACTGATAGTAGTGTTACTATCTACAAAGCTAGAATTGTCGCAAAAGGTTTTCGACAAGTTCAAGGTGTTGACTACGATGAGAGTTTCTCACTCGTATCTATGCTTAAGTCTGTCTGAATCATGTTAGCAATTGCCGCATTTTATGAAATCCGGCAAATGGATAAACAAAACTACATTCCTTAATGGATTTATTAAAGAAGAGTTGTATACGATGCAACTAGAAGGTTTTGTCGATCCTGAAGGTGTTAACAAAATATGCAAGCTCCAGCGATCCATCTATGGACGGGTGCAAGCATCTCGGAGTTGGAATATACGCTTTGATAAGTTGATCAAAGCATATAGTTTTATACAGACTTGCGGTGAAGCCTGTATTTACAAGAAAGTGAGTGGGAGCACTACAACATTTCTGATAAGTATATGTAAATGACATATTATTGATCGAAAATAATGTAGAATTATTCTGTAAAGCATAAAGGAGTATTTGAAAGGAGTTTTTCGAAGAAGGACCTCGGTGAAGCTGCTTACATATTGAGCATCAAGATCTATAAGAGATAGATCAAGACGCTTGATAAGTTTTTCAATAAATACATACCTTGAAAAGATTTTTGAAGTAGTTCAAAATGGAACAGTCAAAGAAAGAGTTCTTGCCTGTATTACAAGGTGTGAAATTGAGTAAGACTCAAAACCCGACCACGGCAGAAGATAGAAAGAGAATGGAAGTCATTCCCTATGCCTCAGCCATAGGTTCTATAAAGTATGCCATGCTGTGTACCAGAGCTATTGCATACCCTACCACTGAGTTTGGCAAGGGAGTACAATAGTGATCTAGGAGTAGATCACTAGACAAGCGATCAAAATTATCCTTAGTGGAATAAGGATATGTTTCTCGATTATGGATGTGACAAAAAGGTTCATCGTAAAAGGTTACGTCGATGCAAGTTTTGACACTAATCTAGATGACTCTAAGTCTCAATCTAGATACATATTGAAAGTGGGAGCAATTAGCTAAAGTAGCTCCGTGCAGAGCATTGTAGACATAGAAAATTGCAAAATACATAACGGATCTGAATGTAGCAGACCCGTTGACTAAGATTCTCTCACAAGCAAAACATGATCACACCTTAGTACTCTTTGGGTGTTAATTACATAGCGATGTAAACTAGATTACTGAATCTAGTAAACCCTTTGGGTGTCGGTCACATAGCGATGTGAACTATGGGTGTTAATCACATGATGATGTGAACTATTGATGTTAATCACATAGTGATGTGATCTAGATTATTGACTCTAGTGCAAGTGGGAGACTGAAGGAAATATGCCCTAGAGGCAATAATAAAGTTATTATTTATTTCCTTACATGTCATGATAAATGTTTATTATTCATGCTAGAATTGTATTAACCGGAAACATAATACATGTGTGAATACATAGACAAACAGAGTGTCACTAGTATGCCTCTACTTGACTAGCTCATTAATCAAAGATGGTTATGTTTCCTAACCATGAACAAAGAGTTGTTATTTGATTAACGAGATCACATCATTAGTTGAATGATCTGATTGACATGACCCATTCCATTAGCATAGCACCCGATCGTTTAGTATGTTGCTATTGCTTTTATCCATGACTTATACATGTTCCTTTAACTATGAGAATATGCAACTCCCATTTACCGTAGGAACACTTTGTGTGCTACCAAACGTCACAACGTAATTGGGTGATTATAAAGGTGCTCTACAAGTGTCTCCGAAGGTACATGTTGAGTTGGCATACTTCGAGATTAGGATTTGTCACTCCGATTGTCGGAGAGGTATCTCAGGGCCTTCTCGGTAATGCACATCACATAAAGCCTTGCAAGCATTGCAACCAATGAGTTAGTTGCGAGATGATGTATTACGGAACGAGAAAAGAGACTTGCCGGTAACGAGATTGAACTAGGTATTGGATACCGACGATCGAATCTCGGGCAAGTAACATACCGATGACAAAGGGAACAACGTATGTTGTTATGCGGTCTGACCGATAAAGATCTTCGTAGAATATGTAGGAGCCAATATGGGCATCCAGGTCCCGCTATTGGTTATTGACCGGAAACGTGTCTCGGTCCTGTCTACATTGTTCTCGAACCGTAGGGTCCGCACGCTTAACGTTACGATGACAGTTATTATGAGTTTATGCATTTTGATGTACCGAAGGAGTTCGGAGTCCCGGATGTGATCACGGACGTGACGAGGAGTCTCGAAATGGTCGAGACATAAAGAATTATATATTGGAAGCCTATGTTTGGACATCGGATGCATTCCAGGTGAAATCAGGATTTTACCGGAATACCGGGAGGGTTACCGGAACCCCCCGGGAGCATAATGGGCCAACATGGGCCTTGGAGGAAAGGTGAGAGGGCAGCCCTAGGGGCTGCGCACCTCCCCCCCTTCCCTAGTCCTATTAGGACTAGGAGAAGTGGGGCGCCCCCTCTCTCTCTCTCTCCCCCTTGGAGCAATCCTAGTCCAACTAGGATTGGGGGGGGGGGGGAATCCTACTCCCAGAGGGAGTAGGACTCTCCTGGCGCACCAAACCTGGCCGGCCATCCCCTCCCCCTTGGATCCTTTATATACGGGGGCAGGGGGCACCCCAAAGACACACAAGTTGATCTACGGATCGTTCCTTAGCCGTGTGCGGTGCCCCCTTCCACCAAATTCCACCTCGATTATATCGTTGCAGTGCTTAGGCGAAGCCCTGCGCCGGTAACACATCAAGATCGTCACCACGCCGTCGTGCTGACGGAACTCTTCCCCGACGCTTTGCTGGATCGGAGCCCGGGGATCGTCATCGAGCTGAACGTGTGCCAAGAACTCGGAGGTGCCGGAGTAACGGTGCTGTGATCGGTTGGATCGCGAGGAGAACGTACGACTACTTCCTCTACGTACGACTACTTCCTCTACGTTGTGTCAACGCTTCCGCTTCGGTCTACGAGGGTACGTAGACAAACACTCTCCCCTCTCGTTGCTATGCATCACCATGATCTTGCGTGTGCGTAGGAAATTTTTTGAATTTACTGCGTTCCCCAACAGGAGTGAGGCATGGACGGTGACAAGAGAAGAGAGTAAGCTTGTGTTTGTGCTAGGCACACCTGGCTAGAGAGGCATATCGATTGATGTGTGCGTAAAGAAGGAGCTGGGGGCCTAAACACACCGTGTGTGAATGACCTAAAGTGAAAAGACGAATTTGCGTGATGGAGCTAGAGAATGCTGTGGGAGGGTGAGAGGGATGCGG
This sequence comes from Aegilops umbellulata, assembly GCA_032464435.1. NCBI lineage: Eukaryota > Viridiplantae > Streptophyta > Magnoliopsida > Poales > Poaceae > Aegilops > Aegilops umbellulata. The sequence goes on from CP136057.1 coordinate 551,928,667, forward strand.
GCATGTGCATGCACAAGAGAAAGTTAGCGCTAGCTACAAAGCTAAGGGGGTTGTTTGGGTGTAAAAGACGAATAGAGATCATATATACTTCATTATAAAAAGCAAATTCTGATATTTGAAGAATTTATCATACTATTTCAAACCGACGCATGTGTGAATATATATGACGGTGATACACATGGTGTGGTCATGAACATGTTATACTACATTTAATATATTTTATCTCTACTCTTATAAAAAATGGAGTTGTTGATGATGGTGTGCCTGCCATCTTGCATTATAGGCCGTCCGATTTATATCTGGCGGATAGCAAGGAAACTATGACAGTTGAAGTTGGCAACAATCATGATTGTAGATTCTTATTGAAATAGAGAAACGAATTCCAATTTAGTTCGAATTGCAGCGGTAGTATAGACATTTGGAATGCACTAAAATGTTGGTATGAGTAGGTTACATGCATTATACAGCAAGCGAAAAAATTTAATCGGACATAACATGGATTCATACTCCCTCCTTCCATCTATATAGAGCGTAATGAGATTTTTAAGACCGCCTTTGACTATTGACAAGATTAATAGTACATGACATGCACAATGTGAAAATTATATCATTGAAAGAACCTTTCACAGACGAATTTAACGGTGTTCTTTGTGTAAGTTGCATGTCATATATCATTGCTCTAATATTTGGTCAAAGTTAGCATCGAAAAACGCATTAGGCCCTATATAGATGGAAGGAGGGAGTAGCTTTGAATAGCATTTGTATAGTAAAACGGGGCAAGACTCTCTCTTTGTGTGGTGTGAATAGTTTAAATTTTTTTCTTTTTGGTCGAGGGAAGTATGAATTGATTTGATACATACAAGTAAAATATTACTACACATTAGGCTTGTCCCTAAAATTCAACCCGCGTCTTGTTATATCCCGAAAATTCAGATATCATGCTCCCAAAACTGGCGCCTTCACAACCCACGCCTTGCTATCCCGAAATTACAACGCACGCGAAAACTCCCTCCAGCTGCCAAATCCCGACATGCGAAATCCCCCTTCTAACCCTGACCCGAAAGGGCCGCTAGTTCAAATCGATGGGGGTACTTTTATAACACACCCTACATTTTGGACAAGCGCGTCCTTAAGTCATGCTTAACCCCCTCCTATCGCCCCCTTTTCGCCATTCCAAATTCCAAGCCACCATAACCTCTCCGCTCCAGCCACGAAACCCCACCCTCCTCCGTCTGCCACGTCACCGCTGCACAGCCGGAGCCTCTTCCCCGACGACGTCGTCCACCGCAACAGCTCGACGTCCCTCGTCCACCTCCCCGGATGAGGATCCATCGTCCATCTCGCTGTCCCGCCAGTTCAGCCACCCCGTCCTCCACCTCCAAGGAGCTGCTCCGACGATTGCCTCGTCTATCGCGGCTGCTCCATCCCCACAGCGCCGCCTTAACCTGCTCCACCGGAACCGCAACTTCCTCACCGACTCCTTGGACGAAGCCGAGGCCTACTCGGCGCCACCAAAGAGGTTGTACACTCATCACATCGCACCTTCTCCTTAACTCAACCTCCCGGCACCGACGGTGCTCCATCCCGAACCCCCATGGAGCGGCTACCTTGAAGCCTGCGCCGCGGGCGACATCTCCACGGCGGCTCTCCCCCAGTGCGACTCCCCTTCGGTGGCGGCGTCCATACCAGCCGGATCTGCTGCTGCTGCTTCGGCTCTCGCTCACTCGCTTGCGCTACTGCTACTGCTCTGGCTCTCACTCGATCTCTCGCTCGCCCAGCTGCTGCTGCTCTCCCCCTCGCTCGTGATGCTGCTCTGCTGCGATTAAGCCACTTCAGTCGACTGAATTGACTTTTGGGTCAGTCGATTTTCAGGGGATGGGGGGGCTCGCCGGAATTAAGGAAGAACCACCCGCAGTGGGGACGGGAGCTCGCCGGAGAGGTACCCCACTATCTATCTTAGGGTTCAGGGCGGGGGGCGAGGGGCCTAGAGGGCTGGCCGGGGCGGCGGTGGCGAGTTGTTTCGGGGCGGCGAGGCGGCGCTGGGGCCGGCGGTTCGGCCGGTGGTGGCTGGCGGCTCAGGGGGGGTGCAAGTTGAGGATGAATTGTAGGCCCTCCCTAAACTACATGTCAAGTGCCTCTGTGCTACCATTGCGTTCAGTTTCGACAGTAGCATTCAGATTCCACAGTAAATTTCAATTTCGATAGTTAAGTTCAGAGTCAACAGTTTTTACCTCATCTGTTGTAGTCAGGTGGTTTTTGGTGATGTTAATTTTACATCCATTTTACATCATCTATTGGAGATGCTATTAAAATCTCACTTGAGATTGACGATGTCTGTCTTGTGCTGCTTCATCCTTGACGTCTTATGGCTCAGCGGAGATCTCCAACGATAGAATGATCTATCACAACAGAGCAGTGCCCTGGACGCTGTCTACAGATTCATCAGATCTTCCTCCACACCTCCGACAGCCACCTCTGCCTCAACTGCTTCAGCGACCAACCCAATGATGCTGAGCTCGACACGGCTACGGCAAAGAGGTTGTACACTTGTTGCATCACTTATTACTATACATTCATGTCGATCCATTAGGGCTATTTTGGTTCAATGGAAAAACGTCGATCCACTGGTTGTTACCATCACTCTATATTTCTGTATGCTCTCCTTACATAATCTCACCATATTTTTTCGTATGCATGTCAGATATTGTACATAGTCATGCTGAACATGTAGATAAAAAGAGAAGAGTTTTGCCGGCAATACAATGTCATGCAGACATCGCTCCATGGTGGGTTCAATAGCACTCTCCAGATTGTAATCCAGAGGAAGATATCTGTTCTGAGGTGGATTCAGACGCTGCTGACCACTCCTATTTACCCCCCAAGGTGTTTGCTCTACCTTGGCATGATGATGTTAGTCATATCATGCATATGTTGCCTTGGAGTGTCTACTTTTGACATCATATATGTCATCTGCTTAGTTTAGACATGTTCTGTAATGCCACCTGTTTAGTTTCTATATCATATATGGGAATTATGCAGTCTCATGTCTTTTAGCCAACCATAATATATGTGAAATGTGCAATGCCATCCTGTTTAACCAGGCATCATATATTTGAATGATATCTTGCCCATCCTTTTCTTCATTACATTTCCATTTGTCGACAATGTTTGTACATTAAACTACTCTTCCTGTGAATCAGCCATTTGGGTGGGAGATGGAAAAACCTGGAGTGAAAACAAGGCCTTCGGAGCATACAGTGCTACCTGTCGAAGCAAATCTCTTGTTGGGTCCCGATAGCTCCTCGGAGATGGATTCAGAGACAGATGACCAGTCATATTCCCCCACTGAGGTGTATGCTCTAACTTGGCACGGTTATACTACTCATATCATGCATACGATGTCTTGCATTGCATAGTTTAGACATCATATACACAATATTCAACACCATGTTCTTAGTTCATACATCATATCGAATGCCCCCTGTTTAGCATATAAATCACATATGTGAATTAAATGATGCGATCCTGATTACTTAGATAACACGTAGGTGAATTATGTCATGCGATCCTGTTTAGTTATTCATCATGTCTTTGAAATATGTTATGCTATGCTATCCAGTTTAGATAGTCATCATATATGTGAAATTATGTCATGCTATTCGTTTTAGTTAAACAATATACATGTCAACTATTTCATGCCCTCTTTTTTCCACACTATCTATTGCATCTGTCTCTCATACAATGTCTGTACATTCAACTATGTTTCCTGTTTATCAGCCATTTGAATTGGAGTGGGTGATGCCAGTATCTAGCGGACTAAAAACACGGTCTTCAAATAAAACAGGGCTACCTCTTGGTGGAGATAGCACCCCGGTTGTACATGCACAAGAACCAGCCCTACCACACATAACCCAAACTCTCGCAGATTGTACCACTACTGCGACGGACAGAGAACCAGCTTCACCCAATCTAAGCCCAACCCCAGCCGGTAGTAACCCAGTTCCTATTGACACAACACCATCTCCACCACATAGCTCCCAAAAAAGAGCAGTTAGTAAGGTAGCTCCAGTGCCCAAAGGGCCAGTACTATCATGGCGAACCCCAACTCCACCAGTTAGTACGCCTATTCCTGTGGAGGAAGCACAACCAGCTAGTCGTAGTTTAGCATCTATCGCATTTGATGTTGTTAAATCGTATGTGTGTATCTTCCCATCTTGGAAATATTATACTGAAGATGAAGGAAAATGTCAGTTGTAGGTGTTTGTCCAGGAGTTATGTGTAAGTAATGTTATTCATGGCAATTACTTTGCTTCGTCCCATACATCCTACCTCCATGATGGTTATAATACAGCAATTTTTCCCATTTTTCTCTATAGGGAAGGACCGATTTAGAAACTCGGGATAAGGTAACCTGTGCTAATACCTCTGCTATCTTCAAGAATGATTGGTGGCAGTATCGGAATTACCTGAAGAAAACGTACTTCACCGGCAAAGAAACTCATCAATTCACTTACGTTCTCCTAAGACACATTTACTGGACGATGGCTGGGAACGCCTTGTTCTATACTGGTCCCGAACCAAGAATGTGGTAAGGTCTATGAGCTCATTTTCTATTTTTAAGTATTATATTCTTGCGTCTTACTGTACTCTGTTCATGTAGAACAAGTGCCTAAACCGGAAGAACAATTGTTCCAATTTAAGATTCCATTGCTATCATAGTTCAAAAAAGCATTAGGCGTTAATTGTGCATTTTGCCACCGCCTTGCGCATTACTGACCAAAGCGCATGCTTATGCGCAGTTATGCATAGATTATGCGTAGTTTTGCGCAATGCGTTTTGCCAACGCCTAGAGCCTAGGCGCGCTTATGCGCTCGCTTAGGCGCGCCTTTTTAACTATGATTGGTTTGCTCTTGTATTACTGTATTTACTCATACAAACTTATTTTTACATTGAAGGATCCAATTGAAACTCCAATGGCACAGCAGGTATGTTCACGCATGTTTCTTTAACAGGTTTGCTCTTATCAATACCTCTGTTGATTTAACTTTCAATTGTGTATAAAGTTGACTTTCATATCATGCACATTACTAGCATCACAACAGAGCCAATAGTGTTGTTCTACATGTAGACCCGTGGTGCCCATCTGAAATCTTGTTGTGCTGTGTAGTTTCCCACGATTTGTATTCTTTCACTGCTGCTTTGTCTTGAACTGATATGATTTGAACTGTGTGTCTATTTTGATTTGGCAAGACAATGCAGTGACCATAGGACATAGATATATGTTTGTTTGATGCTTTTATTATGTACTAGTACTTGGAAATAGAAGACTTGGTAGTTTAATCCTGTCCACCTTACTAATGAACTGGTTCACCGAAATGAGTTTCATATACCAGTACATGCTAAACTTGTTATGTGTCTGCTTGTTTCTTCCTTTAGAATGCTGACCGAATATTGGGGAAGAGTGCCTTATTAAGCAATGGTAAAGGAAGTAATGCAGATAAGGTTCAGGATAGTGACACATCCTTGTTGGTCTCCAACAAAGCTGATAAAACAGCTAAGGGAGACTATCTTGAAGACAGCGAGACAACCCCAAAGTCCTGTGTTGGTTTAGTGTTCGAGTTACTGGCCACTACCGCTTGCACAGGCTATTCAAACTCACGGTGTGAATCAGTTCGGTTTCTTGAGTCTGAACTACAAGCTGAAAGACATCGATCAGCTGTGTTGCGACAAGAAGCGGAAGGACTGCGGAAGCCCCTGGAGCATTCAGATGCATACTTTCTGGTGCAACAGCAAGCGTTAGAGGAATTTAGCGCCAAACAGGAGAAAGCTAATCAGCTTGCTAAGCTTATTGCCAGCGTGGTGGATACCCAGGATAACATTTCTTGAGCTCTTCTGAAGTTGTTTCAGTTATGTTGTTGTTTTGCTGCCGCGTTCATTTGCACTGGTGGCCAATTTTGACGGCCAATGTATGTAATGTGCTGCTTTGTTCCCTATATTTGCACTAGTGGCGACTTTGATGCCTAGTGGATGTAATATGTGTAATAGCGGTAATAGGCTAGCGTTAATTGCTTGCTTATTTATTTCCTTATTGTCTTGTTTAGTTGTTTGTTTGTAGTCACTTCAGTTCTTTTTCTGTTTTTTTCTAGTGGCCACAGTAGCCTATTTTTGGTAACTAGGCCAAAATAATCATGGCAACACACGGACTGTTGTAACCATGGGCCTCCTGCAGGCCGTATGATCCATGGGCCTTCGTCCGGCCGTAGGATCCATGGGCCTTCTACGGGTGTCGGTGTCAAAACCGGCGGATCTCGGGTAGGGGGTCCCGAACTGTGCGTCTAGGCGGATGGTAACAGGAGACAAGGGACATGATGTTTTACCCAGGTTCAGGCCCTCTTAATGGAGGTAAAAACCTACGTCCTGCTTGATTAATATTGATGATATGGGTAGTACAAGAGTAGATCTACCACGAGATCAAGGAGGCTAAACCCTAGAAGCTAGCCTATGGTATGATTGTTGTTCTATCCTACGAACTAAAACCCTCCGGTTTATAGACACAGAAGAGGGTTAGGGTTACATAAAGTCGGTTACAATGGTAGGAGATCTACATATCCGTATCGCCAAGCTTGCCTTCCACGCCAAAGAAAGCCCCTTCCGGACACGGGACGAAGTCTTCAATCTTGTAACTTCATAGTCTGGGAGTCCGGCTGAAGGCATAGTCCGGCTATCTGAACACCCCCTAATCCGGGACTCCCTCAGTAGCCCCCGAACCAGGCTTCAATGACGATGAGTCCGGAGCGCAGATTATCTTCGGCATTGCAAGGAGGGTTCTCCTCCAAATCCCGTGTACCTGTTGAATCAAGTCCGGTTTCTTGCAAGCATTGCGCTCCTTGGCTTCTACGCCCAATAATGGCCGTCTCCCACGTGTCAAATGAATACGAAAAGTCTGGGTGTTTTTACATTCACACCCCTAGCCACGTAAATGAGCCGCCTATTTAAGGCGACGTGGATTTAGATCCAAACCACACCTTCTTCCCTCTGCGAGTGTTCATCAGAGCGCATCCGACAAAGGTCCATTCCACCATGGTCAGCCGTCGCAACTCCTCCTCTCGGTCTTACGGCCCTCAACCTGGAGATTGGGAGAGATGCTCCATCCCGCATAGCGAGCTAGTGATGCTCCAGACCAAGGGATTTCTCCCCCCAGCCTATATGGTCCCGGTTCGAGCCGGTCTTGCCACCTATAATGGCGGAGAGCAAGTGGAGAGTGCCCCTAATCCCTCCAAAGGAGAGCGGGTCTGCCTTGCCCCTTATTTAATAAGAGGGCTCGGATTTCCAATCCATCCGTTTCTCCGGGGGCTCCTGGAGTTCTATGGCCTCCAGCTACACAATCTTACGCCCGCATCCGTATTGCATATCGCGGGCTGTGGAAGAGGCTGTTCTGCCTGGTGCCCCGTTCTCAGGAGGGGTCAATATATCAAGTGGGCGGAGCCGAAGTGTGGCGCATCGCCGGGACCGGATATCTATCCGGAACCCCAAAGAAGGCGTCTGAGAATTGTCCCTCGGAATGGTTTTATATAGAGGACGTCCCGCTGCCGGACCCTGTTCGGATCGGCCTTCCTGAGTTTGACACTGCTCCCCTGACGAAGCGCCTAAGCTGGCGTCCACGAAGCCCTCAGAGGGAAAGTGACAGGGACGTCCTTTACCTGATGGGCCGGATAAGATTATTAGCTCATTCCGGACTAACCATGATAGGAGTCATGGTCGCATGCATTATGCGGGGGGTGCAGCCGCTTCAGTATAGAGGCCACCCCATGTGGGACTTCAGCGGGGAGGATGACGCCATCCGTCATGGTTGTAAGGGACCGGATTTGGCTGCCTCCCTGACAAAGATCTTGTCTGCTTTGTACAAGGGAGAAGAGGAGGAATTTCTCCGCGTCAACCCACAGGGCGGATTTACTATGTACAATCCTCCGAGTTGGGTAAGTGGAAACTTTTACTTGCCCATCCGTTTTATATTCCCATCGTTTATGTGTATAGTCTAACGATTTCAATGCAGGAACTGCACCAGGCTGTTAAATAAATAAACAGCCCTCCTCCACAGCCCGACGATCCGGGGCGGTCCCTCGACCCGGCCTCCCAAGAGGATCCGGACTTATCTGTGGAGCTGATTGATGGAGTGTTCCATCAATCGAGCAAGGACAACGCCTTGGTGGCCATTACGGCCGATTACCCAGGGCTAATCCCGGCTTCCCAAGTAACTGATATCGATGTCCCAGTACCCCAAAAAAGGGGTCCACCCTCTCATGTTTTCAGTTTCCTGATTATAACCGCGCTTTGCAGGGGAGGTTTTTGAGATGGGAGGCCGAACCTGTGGCGACGAGCCAACAAGGGGCTGGAGGGCCCTGTGGGTAGAAAAGAGGTGAAGTCCGTACCGAGGCATCAGTACAAAGGTATAGCGCGCCCTCTCGTCCCAGGTGTTATACCTTCACGGCATATTAACACTTGTGATCTCTTTAGGACAAAGAGACCTCGCCGGACTATATCCGGAGAGGGTACCAATCGCGCCTCCACCAGCCAGGCTCCAAAGCCTGGTCCGGAGGCGGAGGCGAACACGAGGCGCGCACAGGACGCTCCTCCCACGGAGGATGTGGACAGGTTGTCTGCCACTAATTCGGAGGTGGAGAGTGCCCTGAACCACAGGCGTCGCCGGATAGTTCTCTGCGACGCTTGTTTCTCCCCAGAGGCGTTGGATGCCTTCAATTTGGGAGATGCGTACCTCCGTGACGCTCAAAATGGTCTAGCCAAAGCCACGGAGCAATATGTAAAAGACATGAGGGTGAGAAATTTTAATGGTTATATATATCAATAGCCCCCGAGACTTGAAGCAGTTAAAAGAACTGATTTAAGGATCATTTAATAATGCAGGGTCTTGCGGAAAAGAATAACCGACTTTCCCAGGAGCTAGAAGAGTGCAAAGCCCAACTTGAGGCCGCACTAGCCGCGACAGGGGAGCCCAAGGAGACCCCCATTGGTAATATATACTTTCAATATGTAAGTATTTTTTGAAGTGCGGCGTGTGTGCAAATCTGACAAACGAAATTGCAGACGGTGCCGGATTAGATCCGGAAAGGCAACAAATCCTACGCCAGTTAAAGGCTGGTGAGAGCATGCTGACAAGGGTGAGGCGAGAGAAGAATGATCTCCAAGATGCCAACACCAAGCTGGGCGTTGAACTGAAAGATGTTCGTGCCTAGCTATCAGACTCCGAGATGGAGAATCAGTGGCTTCGGCGCGGCATATTTAGTAAGTTCTTGAGCGAACCGTTGAAAAAGAAGTTCGGCGAAGAAGTCGACTAACAGAGTAATGTCTGTAGGTGTGCTAACAGGTCGTCCTGCAGAGGAGATGCCCGGTTCTACGGGTGACCTTCTTCCCGAGCTCTTGCAACTGCATGAGCGAGTTCGGCAGGTGATGCAAGGTGTCGCCCAGGCCTTGTGGCCATCCATCTCCATGCCCGAAGGCCCTGGAGAGCTTGCAGAGAAGCTGAAGGGAGCGCGGCGGCGCTTCTGATTGTGGAAGATATCGGCCTGCCGTCAAGGCGCTAGGGAGGCTTGGCCCATGGTGAAGACGCGATACACGAAGGCTGACCCCAACCACATGGTCGAGGTCGGGCCTGTGGGGCCCGATGGGAAGGAGATCCCTGTAATCTTAGTATACGGCCAAGTAGAATTGGCCACGAAGTATTCCCAGCAGGACTGTAAACTAGACAGCCTGTTAGATGGTATTGAAGAGGAATACAATCAGTCAAAATGACTATGTAATTTTCATTGACATTTGAAATGCCTTCTAGCCGGATTGTAGATCGTTTGTCATGGCCGACCTTTTCGCTTTCACCTCGGGACCTGACGGTCCAGAGTGTGTCCGAATACCCTCGCGGTTATATAAGAACAAGGGCATGCATGGAGACCAGGCGTAGCGGTCATTAGACCTTGAACAGACAAGTGCCCAACTAGTTATGTTATATTACATTGTTAGTAAGAAACATCTTCCAGGGAGCATAGTTCCGTTAAGGGGTCCTTTCCCTGGGAAGCATGCTCTAAAGTGCATGTCCATTCTGCGAAAAAGTCGCAGGTAAAAGCATCTGGGGGCGCATAAATAAATAAGTGAAAAGATCATCTTTTAGGTCACCGACCGAATATTCCCTTAAGAATGCTAGCTTTCGGCTTCACCCAGTCTGAGGTACACATCTGGTTGACCCGGCAGTAACAATCACAGAGGTGCTCCCTTTACCACCTAGCCGAACAATCGGGAACGTAGGGGTAAGCACTGGAGCTAGGCAACCCAGCTTGGCCAAAACTTAAGTCATATCGATGCATATAATGGTGAAATAAAAGGTACATGCAGAAGTGTAACACATGCGTTGGGCATAAAGCCCGTATAAATAAGCTTCTGTTAAAAGAAGCCCCTAGGTTTAATGAGTGCGAGTAGCACATCATTTGATGAGTCTTTGAAGGCTATAAGATAAAGGGAGGGGAGAAGAAGAGAAATGTGAGACAGACAGTATGTAAAAAATGGACAGAGGAAGGAGACGAACACAGAGTCCGGCGCTAGGCATAGAATCTTTGGAGACGGGCTGCGTTCCATGGGTTGGGCTCGAGTCGGTTATCCGATGCGTCTCGCAGGCGGTACGCTCCACCAGTCAGGACTTGGTCAATTATGAAGGGACCTTCCCACTTGGGCTTGAGTTTGTCCTTTTTATTGTCCGGCAGGCGTAGAACTAATTCGCCAACGTTGTAATTTTTGGCCCGTACTTCTCTGCTTTGGTATCTTCGAGCCTGCTGTTGATAGAAGGCGGAACGGGCTTTTGCCACGTCACGCTCCTCCTCCAATGCGTCCAAATTGTCCTGCCGATCGAGCTCGGCTTCTCTTTCTTCATACATGTGCACTCGAGGTGAGTCATGAATTATGTCGCAAGGCAAAACGGCCTCTGCGCCGTACACCATGAAGAATGGTGTGTATCTGGTGGTGCGGTTCGGCGTCGTCCGCAGCCCCCAGAGTATGGAGTGGAGCTCCTCTACCCAGTGCATGTTAGATTCCTAGAGGGACCGCACTAATCTGGGTTTGATGCCGCTCATGATAAGACCATTTGCATGTTCGACCTGGCCGTTAGTTTGTGGGTGATAGACGGAAGCATAATCGAGCTTGAGGCCGTAAAGTTTGTGCCGTTATTAGTGATGATGCTGTGGGGGACGCCGCAATAGTGTGCAACCCCGGATATAAAGTCTATCACCTGTCCGGATTCGGCCGTCTTAACAGGCTTGGCTTCTATCCATTTGGTGAACTTATCCACCATGACCAGTAAGTATGTTTCTTGTGGGTTCCGCCTTTAAGGGGTCCAACCATGTCAAGCCCCTAGACCGCGAAGGGCCAAGCGGTGGGGATAGTTTGGAGGGCGGTGGGTGGCATATGGCTTTGGTTTGCAAAAAGTTGGCAACCGACGCATCGTTGGAATAAGTCCTGAGCGTCTACCCGGGTCGCCGGCCAATAAAAGCATGTACGGAAAGCTTTGCTTACGAGGGACCGAGCTGCAGCGTGATGGCCACCTAGTCTGGCATGAATTTCTGCCAGCAGGTTCCGCCCTTCCTGTTCGGAGATGCACCTTTGAAGGACTCCGGTAGTGCTTTTCTTATAAAGCTCTCCCTCATGGACTTTATTGGCTTTAGATCGCCGCACTATGCAGCGTGCCTCATTTTGGTCCTCTGGGAGTTCCTGCCTAGTAAGGTAGGCTAGGAATGGTTGTGTCCACAGGGCAATGACGACCATTCACTACTAGGGAAAACCTTATACAGAGAATCTTAGCAGCAGCGCGGTCTAAAAACAGGCGCTACTGCTAATTAGCAGCAACGAGCTTTAGAAAAGAGCGCTGCTAATGACTGAGTAGCAGTAGCACTCTAGGTGAAAAGAGCGCTACTACTATAATTACCACGGTGTTGCCTCCAGGCCAGATATAGTAGTAGCGCCCTTCCCATGGACGCGCTACTGCTAAAGAACTTAGTAGCAGCGGTTTACCTCAAAACTCGCTACTGCTAAGTATCACCGCAACTAATTAAGTTTAGTCCCATACTGCTAAGCGAACAAGGTGTTTACCACCTTAAATATGTTGCTTCTCCACCTATCTCGAGCACTTGGTCTTCATTGAACTATATGTGTATGATTTGTGGTTGCAATATGAATCCTCGCCTGTACCTATACAGGTACAGTGAGGATTCATGTTGACTATTTAGATTATACACAAAAAGATCAATGATGACCAATGTATATTTTTGACTATTTAGATTATACACAAAAAGATCAATGATGACCAATATATTTTTTTGATGTTTTTACTAAACAAAAGAAATAACTTCTTCCATTAGCAGCTGCGGTTTTCCCTAAAACGTGTTGTAGATAAGTTAGCTATAGCGCGTTTTCTGTACGTGCGCTACTGCTAGTTCGAGTTAACCACCACCCCCGCATCAAAATATCGCTAAGTCCTCCTTTCCCCAACACCGGCCTGTTCCCCTACTCCCTGTTGCCGCCGCCCAATCCCGAGCGCGCCTGCCCTCACCGCCGCCGCCGCCGCCCGCCCTCAACCTCACCACGGCCGCTCTCGACCACACTGTCGCCGCCATCGACCTCACCGCCGTCGCCATCGACCGAGTCTGCCGCCCTCGATCGAGCCCGCCACCCAGGACCGCCGCCCTCCCGATCCCGAGCCCGCCCTCGCCGCCCCTCCATCGCCGAGCACCTCCCCGCCATCGTCTCTCCCTTTGTAAGCCACCCACCCCTCCCCCACCCCCTCTCTCTTTGCTTAGTTAGTAGATGATTTTAGTAGTAGTAGATGTTAATTTAGGGTTCATAGATAATGATTTTTATAAGTAGTGGATATTAATTACTTGTAGTGATGGTAAACTAGTTGTATAATTAGCATTAGTACATGTTAATTAGTAGTAGATGTAGTAGTTAGATGTTAATTAGTAGTAATAGATGTGCTAGTTTCTTTCTATTTATAGTTAGTTTATATTTAGTAAGAACTAGTTGAATTAATATAACTAGTTTAGTTTTAGTTGAGCTAGTTAAGTTTTAGTTGAACTAGTATAGTAAGTAAATTAATAACTAGTTGAACTACTTCATTTTTAGAAAGAACTTGTTTTTTCTTTTTATACTAAGTTTATATTTAGTAAGAAATAGTTGAATTAATAGAACTAGTTGAATTAATAGAACTAGTTGAACATGCCATATTTGGTGTTATTTTTTAGTTTAAGCAATTATTTCTTGTTTTGGTTACACCTCCGAGTGGCCTATGTTTTGCCGGAGTGTTGATTAATTTCCGTTCCGGCAATTTTCAGGCGCTTGATATGTCCTTTTTAAGGAAAGGTCATGCCGGATTTTTCCGTGAATTCTGGCATGACTCGTGCAAGAATATGTACAAGTTTAATCTTTGAATTATGAACGTAGGAAATGTCGTACTCAGACGATGACAGTCTCCCGGGGGAGTGCAGCTGGTTCCACGATGATCGAGGTATGTGCGACAGACAGGTTCGTTCAGCTTGATGAAGATCGGCGCTTCAGCATTAAGCTCGAGGAGACCTTCGATGTTGAAATGGTACGCAACAACGACAAGTGTTTTTTTCGTAATTAAGCATGACTTCAACTATTTCAACGTCTAATTTTCATCTTTTACAATTCGACTAGCTTATCCCATGCCATGCAAGACGCTATGTCTTGGAGAGGATGGGTTTTGAAGACCATGAAAATTTTCAAACAAAGAAAATACACCTAAGGACCCATCATGATATCAATTTTGAAGTAAATCTGTACAATTCTCAGAGGGTAACCCATTTTGGTTGCCAAAATATTGAAGCACTTCGCAAAATGTATGGTTTTTATGAGGGTATGATTGTCACCATGGATCTTGGTGATCCTGACATCGAGCAAGACAATATGGACATTTAGGTCCTTGTTGATACGCTTCCGATTCTACCGCAATGTGAGTTTCTCAAACATAGTTATTAACTAATTTATATTATTTATTTCAAAATAGTTGACAGCTTATTTCCATTGACAGCTTATTTTGAATCGTCAAAGAATGTGCAGAAGTTGGTACACAAAACCCACTACACTGATGGCTCCAAATTAACTTATAAGGAGAAAAATCATCTGATTGCTTATTGTACTTTTTTTGAGAATTACAATACCTATTATCGAACTCCTCCAAATTATGGTGAATACGTGCCACTAGTGCACATGTTGAACCACGATAACTTCTATGGAGATACCCTGGTAAGATATTTTACTATTACGACATCCGTGCATCTTTTGCATACTTCTAAAACTAGTACATCATTGCTAACTACGAAGTTATTACTATGTTTTTCAACAGAAAATCCCGGTGGATTGTGTGCCTCATCTGATGTATTATAATGGTCGCCTTGAAGTTCTAAACCTACAGCCAGGTCATCCTACGGATCTCACATGTGCATATCGAATTTCTGAAACCGGTGAACACATGCTAATCAAAGAGTGGAAAAAATGTTTGGACATTCGTAAGGAGGTTCTTGGAAGCAACATTAAGCGAAAGGAAAGAATTGGAGACAGGATAATCTGCATTCTCCATAATGGAGAGCCAGGGGCTATCTTGTTTTTTGCTATTTTACCCTAGAGAATATAGTAGGTCCTAAGAGAATGTAGTAGGTCCTATGAGGTACAATATGTTTATTATGTGATACAATGAGTTAGAGTTTAAGATGTGAGGAGTACTTGTGATTACGACTAGTGACCAATGATATGATGATGATGATGATGATAAGTTGTTAATGATATGATGATGATGATGATGATGATATTTATAATATCATTGGGTGAAAGAACTGCGGATTAGTTTCAAGTGGATGTCCGTCCACTTGAAACTAGTCCACACGGTTCTTTCACCCCGTGAAGTAATAACTCATTATGATGTAAAAGCAATTTGTAAATTCCTGTTGTATGAAAACTTGTGTAAAGGTGTACGAATACAACATGAAATAAAAAAGAAATAAAATACGAAATAATAGTAACAGCGCGGGCAGAGAGAAGCGCTACTACTAATAACCAGCAGCGCTCCTCCTTGAACTCGCTACTACTAAGTCGATTTAGAAGTAGCGTGGGTGGAGGCACGCTAGTGCTATTCGTTAGCTGTAGTGCCTTATCAGTAGCGCACCACCCCGCGCTACTGATAGGTCTAAAACCCGCGTTGTTGCTAGCCTTTTCCCTAGTAGTGATTATTGCATGGGCTGAAGGTGTGATTTCATTGGCAGAGCCTCCAATTATGTCAGATTGTTCGGTGTCGGGCAGTGCGGTTGGGTCCGGGCTGTTATTGTTCGGTTCCCCTTCCCATACTACGGATGGCTTGAACAACCTTTCCAAGAAGATGTTGGGCGGGACTACATCGTGTGTTTGCGCCGATGCGTGCCAGGACATCTGCCGCCTGATTATTTTCCCGGGCTATATGGTGAAATTCAAGCCCTTCGAACCGAGCTGACATTTTTAGGACGGCATTGCGGTAAGCTTCCATTTCTGGATCCTTGGCATCGAAGTCTCCATTTATTTGGTATATCGCGAGGTTCGAATCCCCGCGCACCTCTAGGCGTTGAATGCTCATGGATACTGCCATCTTGAGACCATGTAAAAGGGCCTCATATTCGGCTGCATTGTTGGAGTCTATGTACATAATCTGGAGTACATATTGAACTGTGTCTCCTGTGGGGGACGTCAAAATGACGCCAGCCCCTAGACCGTCCAACATCTTGGAGCCGTCGAAATGCATGATCCAATTTGAATATGTGTCGTACTCTTTAGGGAGTTCAGCCTCCATCCTTTCTGCAATGAAGTCGGCCAAAACTTGCGACTTGATAGCTCGCAGTGGCTTATAGGTTATGTCGCACGGGAGGAGTTCAATGGCCCATTTTGCAATCCGGCCCGTTGCATCACGGTTGTTTATAATATCTTTAAGTGGTACTTCTGAGGCTACTGTTATTGAACACTCTTGAAAGTAGTGTCGCAGCTTCGGGATGCCATGAATACCGCGTACGCAATCTTTTGATAATGTGGATACCGTGATTTGCACGGAGTGAGGACAGTGGACACATAATAGACCGGCTTTTGAAGGGGGAATTTGTGTCCGTCCGTTTCTCGTTCGACGACGAGCACTGCGCTTACGACCTGATGTGTTGCTGCAATGTACAATAGCATTGGTTCGCCAATGTTTGGCGCGGCCAGGACTGGGTTTGTTTCCAATATGGCTTTTATTTCGTCGAGTCCGGCCGTCGCTGCATCCGTCCACTCGAAGTGTTCGGTGCGCCGAAGGAGGCGGTAGAGGGGTAGTGCCTTTTCTCCCAAGCGGGAGATAAAGCGGCTTAGAGCCGCCATGCATCCTGTCGGGGATATACCCCGCGGCGTAAACCGGCCGGAAGTTAACCCGGCCGGACTTGGCGGTTTATCTGAAGACCCGCCCTGACCTTGGCGGTTTACAAGCAACCCGCTTGGTAGTTATGACTCACTGGTAAGCCGGCGGACGGATCAGACGGATGAAAAGGCCAAAGGCCCAGAAGGCCGGTTCAACTATGGTGGGCCGGTTTAAGAGGAAAGGAATATTTGCCTTACAAGGAGTTAAGGCCAGGACCTGTATCCGGTTTGTGTTAGAGATAGACTAGTCCTAATCCTAATAGGACTCCACATGTAAACCGCCCCTTCAACATATATAAGGAGGGGCAGGGTACCCCAAAGAGGGACATGTTAGAAGTTACAAGCTACAAGCAAGAAACAATCTCTAGGGCTAGACACAAAGAGCCGGTTTAGGGCGTTTCCCTCGTGATGATATTGAGACCTAGCCACAAACAGCATGTAGGGCTATTCTGGATGATGTTTCCCGGGGCCCGAAGCTGTCTAAATCCTTGTCTTGTGTGCTTATCCGCCCTGCGTCTCTCGTCCCACTCAACCCCTCTCAAGCTACCACATAGATGTGTTGGCCTCGCGACTAAGTCCTGACACTAAGGACATCTGCCGTGACAAATCCACGACAGTTGGCGCCCACCGTGGGGCTCGCGCACGGTGGTGTTGAGTTCTTGAAGGGATCTCTCTCAGGGGATCGAGGAGTTTGCGATTATCTAGATGAAGAAGAACCGGTCTGAAAAGATCTGTATAAACATCAAGTTCATTGGTCCAGATTTATAATTTGTGAGGTTACAGGGTTCAAGAAAAATTAGGGCTGCGATTTGTTTGTCGCAGCAAGCCGCCGAGATCAGCAGAAGAGTTTCCACTATAGACTTGTTAAGCTATTACGTGCAAGTCCTGATTTCATAGCAGTGGCAGCAGCCTACGTGAGAATCAATCAGCAGTTCACGTCAATACGGAGCAACCAGTATGTCAAGGCATCTTGTATGAAGCGAATACTGAATCGATTTTTTACTTGCTGCAAACAAATCCGAGGACTTGTGCCGACCATAGCAAAAAGTGCGTAAGTCGGCGTCAAAGTCAAACAGCGATGGTACGACCGTTCACAAAAAAGTGCAGTCCGGCACGGGATTGGACTTATCCAAGATTAGTTGGAGTAGATCAGATCAACTACTACTGGTACTAGTACTTGTGTACAGAAAAAAGAGGGCTGCCGTCATGCAGAGATCCTGATTCCAACATGGAAATTACAAACAAACAAAAAAAGGAAAAAGTGGCACGACCCGGAACCGGATTGGCACACGCGCTTGGTTTCTGCTATCGAGCCGCGCCTCCGCCTCATTGACGGATTGCCTCCGAACCGCCGCCCCAGCGACATCGCCGATGTCAACCTGCGACCCGACTCGTGTCTGCTGCTGCGGTTACAACCGCGCGCTGAGCCACCCATTTACGGCCGATGACTGTTGTTCAGAAAGAAAACTGCAAGTTGTTGCTCCAGAGAATTGAAAAGATGGACACGTACAGAGCATAGGCATATGAAGAATCATCACATCATGAACAAGGCAAAGAAAAGGATCCATCGGATCGGATAAGATTGATTAGAACATGCATGATATAAACGAGTGGGTAAATTACCGTTGTATGCACTGGAAGTTATTCATGGAACGGCTCGTCTATCGTACAAGCAAATTAGGTGACATCCATCCAAAGTTTATTTTATTAACACATATTGTTTTTATCAAGGAACAATTACTTCGTCTGGTAATATCTTCACAGGATCATTACAAAAAGGTGTCGCCTAAGGGGGCGCTTCAGTGCTATGATGTTTGTCCGTGCTATGATGCTCAACGGATACACGTGCAAGTCACCACCCCGATGCTCGGATTACATCCTCCGCACCTACGGCCGATTCGTGCATCTGCACCGGTTAGACAACATCACGTCTGACTCGCCGTCCGCGCCGCTTTACCACGCCATGGACGACTCGTCCATCTGCCCTCATGGCGGTTCACGCGTCCGCACCGGTTCACGAGTCCGCACTGGCTTACAATGCCACGTCCGACTCATCTGTTGTCTGGGCGAATCAGGTGATATCCCTCTAAGTATAACTTTAGCACATATTGTTTTTGTCAGAGAGCAGTTACTTTGATCTTTGCATTTTATATGCAGGATAATTGGTCATTGCAAAGCCGATGGACAGATCATGGATATATAAATCACGTAATTACTGTCATGTGCTAGCATATGACCGTGCCACAATGATCTAAGAATATGTGTGCAAGACGCCGCTCCTGCGGCCCGGACTACATCGACTCACCGGGACGGGTTCATCTGTCTGTTCGCATGGCTGACTTGCCATGATTGATTTCAGTTTCACTGTGGTGATCGTCAACTCCGCGGTGGATATTTTCTGGCTAACATATCAGGTGAAATCCATCCATTATATTTTCATAATATGTATTGCTTTATTTAAAAAAGAGCAAATATTCTGGCTTGCAAGTTTTCCAATGCAGGACAAATTTTCTATTGCAAAAAGGGGATTATTATATCGCTAAGCTATTGGATAACCCGTGCCGGTTTATATCGCGATCCAGTCTGCGTCAACTCGTCAGGACATGCGAATTACCCAATAGCGCGTGCACAGGCTACCATCCCCCGCAGTCCAGTCTACATCAACATACCGGGCCACACCTGTCTGCATGAGCCATTTATTGAGTATGAACAAGTCACAGCTTGGGTAGCCCGGTTTTCTTTCAAATTGGAGGGAAATTATCATCAACCGCCGTCTGCACTGGATGGATCAATGGGTAGGCGCACAAGTCGCCTCCGCTATAGTTTGGTTAACTTCAAATCACCAGTTGGAAGGAACCATTGGCCGAGTTGCTGACACGGTTCATACGGCATCATTTACAACCCGCCGCAGTTACCTCAACCTTCTGTGGATTCACATCATGTTATCAACACCAATGATATACAAGTTATGCCGGTTTATATCACGGTCAAATATGGAGAGTTTCAAGCCAACTCTTCGAGTCACCTTGAGACTTGAGGGCTATGATGACATGACTCAGCAATTCTTGCCAGTTTCAGCCGGTTTAAGAACCCCAGGACGATGGAGGGAAAGATAACCCGATCCCGGTGGCTACTGTTATATTGATGAAAATTTAAAGGCCGTCAGAAAATTTCCGGCTTAGAAAGTATATGACAGTTACAAAATCCCGGCTCAATGAAGAAGATCCGGGTCATCAGAAAGGATTCCGGTTTAGAATCCAGCTCAAGGGAAGTCAGTCTCACTGAAGCTCTCAAAAATCCGGTTTACAATCCGGTTCAAGGGAAAGATGTCTCCCACAACTTTGAAGCTTTCAATATCCGGTTCAAGAAGAATTTATCTCTTGCAAAAAAGTTAAAAATTACCGAAGAAGACCTGCTGCCATGATGCACGGTTCAAAAATGGGTATCCTACCTTATTGGCCTGACATATTATTGATCACATGGGGGCTTCTGCTTCATAAAGCGGGGTCTCTGTTCTTTTTATATCATGTGTGGTTACATGGAGTTGTCTGTTTTAAAGCGGCCTCCGGTTTACCCCTTGCAAAAATTATCAAGATCACTTGGGGGCTCGGTCGTGTCCGAACCGATGCAATACCTCTTGATCGGCGAAAGCCACAAGATCACTTGGGGGATCGGTCGTGTCCGAACCGATGCAATACCTCTTGATCGGCGAAAGCCACCAGATCACTTGGGGACACGGTCAAGTCTGAACCGGTCATGCCTCTTGGTCGGCCTACAGGCCTTAGAGTCACTTGGGGGCTTGGTCGAACCCGAACCATTGCCATGCCACTTGGCCGGCGTAATGCCACGAGTCATTTGGGGACCTGGCCGACTGGCACCATAGCTACACCTTTGGGGAGCTTGGTTGCGTCTGACCATGGTAACACCATCTGACCGGCTCAGTAAAGCCTCTCTTTTTGCAAACGGTTTTTATCATTGCCTTTGCTTCCTTTGCTTCAATATCTTTTCTTGATAAAATTGCTTTTTGTTTTGGTTGCGTTCTTAAACTGACCACATTTTACACCGGTTCAAACAACCAAATTGGTGGAACACGGTCCATTTTTAGACCGGAGATTACTTGACCGGTTTGATTTTATGTTACCATCTTATTATGGAGTAAACCGGTGTTCATTAGCCCGGCTTGGTTTTCAACTACAGGTTGTCAGTACATGATCAGTTATAATCTGAAGACTATCAGCCCGGTCTGGTTTGACTACAAGTCACCAGTATTATATATGGTTAATCCGGTGTTTATCACAACCCGGTACGGTTTTATCATAAACCGGCACAATATGGAAGGAGTTATCATTACTCAAGATTGGGGTTATCACTCTTACTACAAAAAGTTGGTAAACCAACGATGTGATTCAATGTCACAGGTATGATATATTTCATATTTTTAAGTGCAGCCTTGGCTATAAACCTAGGTTATATGTTGGGCATTATGACCCGTCCGCTGGTAAACCGCCAGGGCACTTTAAACTTGTTGTATGCAGAAACAGGTTGAATATAGCATGATTATAAATTATCCGGTGTTTATTAAACTGGCCTGGCTTTAAGACGATAAGTCGCCAGTATGATGAGAAATTATCCGGTGTTTATTAAACCGGTCTGGCTTTGGACTATAAGTCGCCAGTATATATTTGGATTGCGCCATTGGAATCATGCGCTTATAAAATATTGGATTATATTATTCAAATAGCCAAACTTGGCTGAATTTTCATTATGATATTGGATGAATAAGGTTTTCATACCAGATTATATTATCTTGAATAGCCAACATGGCTGGATTTTTATTATGGTTATCAATAACCAGTATTGTTATTGAGGTTTTCAAAAGTCGCTTTAAGCGCAATGGCTATTATTTTATCAAAGAATATCATTTATTTTGCAATGGAAGGAATAGTCCCGAGTCGTTGCAGGCTTACGACCCGGCACTTGGGGGCTACATTATTTAAGTTGAAATTACATCAAATATGCAAGTCTCATGTCGCTGGAAGCATGCACCATGACACTTGGGGGATAATGCAAAGTCATTTTTGCTCATCTTATTGAAGACCCAACTCATCACATCGTAATGAGCTGGCCCTTGGGGGCTGCCAATTGCTCCTATCACGAATTTAAGGTACAAAGCTTTTTATCCATTACATTGAAGGGTCCACAGCTTAGTTGGTAAAGCACAAGGCTCTTCACCTTTTGGATGTAAATTCAAGCCCCATGATGGGGGTTACATCATATGATGTTATTTTCATTGAAATATATATCAAAGTCCCAGCTCAATATTATCTTACTGAGCCGTCCCTTGGGGGCTATGCATTATTGCTCAAATATCCATGATTATATTTACAAAGTCCCTACTCATTATTGCGTAATGACCCGGCCCTTGGGGGCTACACTGGTTGAAGTTTCTATGAGCATCAGACAATTACAAGTCCCAGGTTACTTCAAGCATGACAACCCGGCACTTGGGGGCTACATATGTGAAATATTCAATTCTGACTAATGATTGAGATGAACAACTTGGATTTCTACAAGATGGTGATATTTATTGAAACAAGTCTTAAGCTGTTGCTATGCTACCTTCTTAAGACTTGGGGGCTACAAGTGATAGGCATATAAGAGGTATATTTTCAAGCTGGATGTTAATTACAAGTAGGGCCCGGTGCAATCAATATTTATAAACCGGTGATCTTGGCAATGATAAACCGGCAAGTTATGCGTCCTTAAACCGGATGAAGATCAGATGAGGATTTCAAGGACCAATATTTTTGTTAAGTCATTGGGAGCTGAATCAAAGGAGTTATTCTTCACAATATATTTTCTATGAGAAACCAATGTCAGCAAATTGATTATGAAGCTGGCCTGTTAAACCAGATTTTCTAGAAGGAGGAAATGACAAGGACTTAAGGACGATCAGGTGCCGTTTTACAAAAATTCTTAACCCGGAGCACAACCTGTCAAATTTGTTCTGGTGTTTATTTTCAGCATAAGTTTACCATGGATAAATCCAAGCTAAACTTGGGGGCTAATGTCGGGGATATACCCCGCGGCGTAAACCGGCCGGAAGTTAACCCGGCCGGACTTGGCGGTTTATCTGAAGACCCGCCCTGACCTTGGCGGTTTACAAGCAACCCGCTTGGTAGTTATGACTCACTGGTAACCCGGCGGACAGATCAGACGGATGAAAAGGACAAAGGCCCAGAAGGCCGGTTCAACTATGGTGGGCCGGTTTAAGAGGAAAGAAATATTTGCCTTACAAGGAGTTAAGGCCAGGACCTGTATCCGGTTTGTGTTAGAGATAGACTAGTCCTAATCCTAATAGGACTCCACATGTAAACCGCCCCTTCAACATATATAAGGAGGGGCAGGGTACCCCAAAGAGGGACAGGTTAGAAGTTACAAGCTACAAGCAAGAAACAATCTCTAGGGCTAGACACAAAGAGCCGGTTTACGGCGTTTCCCTTGTGATGATATTGAGACCTAGCCACAAACAGCATGTAGGGCTATTCCGGATGATGTTGCCCGGGGCCCGAAGCTATCTAAATCCTTGTCTTGTGTGCTGATCCGCCCTGCGTCTCTCGTCCCACTCAACCCCTCTCAAGCTACCACATAGATGTGTTGGCCTCGCGACTAAGTCCTGACACTAAGGACATCTGCCGTGACAAATCCACGACACATCCGGTTATTTTTTGTATTTGTTTGAGGTCCTTTGGGATATCCAATTGTGACAGAGCTCGGATCTTGGCTGGATTTGCTTCAATTCCTCTACCGGATACAATGAAGCCCAAGAGCTTTCCGGCTGGAATGCAGAAAACGCATTTTTCCGGGTTGAGCTTGATGTCGTATGTTCGGAGGTTATCAAATGTGAGCCTCAAGTCATCTACTAGAGATTCGACATGTTTTGTTTTAACGACCACATCATCTACATATGCCTCCACTGTTTTGCCGATCTGGTTTGCCTGACATGTTTGAATCATGCGCTGATACGTTGCGCCGACATTTTTGAGCCCGAAGGGCATTGTGTTGAAGCAGAATGGGCCGTATGGTGTGATGAATGTTGTTGCGGCTTGGTCTGACTCTGCCATCTTGATTTGATGGTAGCCGGAATATGCGTCGAGGAAACACAACGAATCGTGTCCTGCGGTAGCGTCGATAATTTGATTGATACGGGGGAGGGGGAAGGGATCCTTTGGGCAAGCCTTGTTAAGGTCTCTAAAATCAACACACAGGCGCCAGGATTTTTCCTTCTTTGGTACAATCACCAGGTTTGCTAGCCAGTCCGGATGTTTTATATCTCTGATGAATCCGGCCTCCAATAGCTTGGCTAGCTCCTCTCCCATGGCATGTCTCTTAGGTTCGGAAAAACGCCGAAGAGCTTGTTTGACAGGTTTGAATGCTTTTAGGATATTTAGGCTGTGCTCGGGCAGCCTGCGTGGGATTCCTGGCATGTCTGAAGGGTGCGAGGCGAAGATGTCCCAGTTTTCACATAGGAACTCTCGCAGTGCGGCGTCTACATCAGGGTTTAATTGTGCCCCGATAGAAGCTGTTTTATTGGGGTCCGTTGGATGGACTTGGAATTTGACTATTTCGTCTGCTGGTTTAAAGGAGGTGGACTTGGATCTTTTGTCGAGTATCACATCGTCCCTGTTCACCATGGAGCGCAGCGCACTCAGTTCCTCAGCCGCTAGGGCTTCAGATAGTGCCTTAAGGGCCAGTGCGGCTGTCTTGTTTTCGGCGCGGAGTGCTATGTCCGGATCACTAGCGAGATTGATAATTCCGTTCAGCCTGGGCATCTTGAGCTTCATGTACCCGTAATGGGGTATTGCTTGCAAGGTTGTAAACGCTTCCCGTCCTAGCAGAGCGTGGTATCCGCTGCTGAACGGGGCCACATGGAACGTGATCTCTTCGGACCTGTAATTATCCGGCGTGCCGAACACCACATCTAGTGTGATTTTTCCTGTACAGCGCACTTCCCGATTGGGGATTATTCCTTTAAAGGTTGTTCTGCTTCGCTCAATGCGGTTCCAGTCGATTTTCATTTTTTGAAGGGTTTCCTCATAAATGAGGTTCAATCCGCTGCCTCCATCCATGAGTACCTTGGTGAGGCGAAAGCCGTCCACTATTGGACTGAGGACCATTCCGGCTGGTGCTCTGGCTGTTCGGAATTTAGGTTCATCACTGGCATTAAAAGTAATAGCCGTGTCACTCCATGGGTTTGTTGTTGCTACTTGGTAGACTTCGGCAAGGCCGCGGAGTGTTCTTTTTCGCATATTATTTGATGCGAAAGTCTCGAAGACTGCTGGTACCGTATTGGTGTCCCTGGGTGGCTTTCTGTGGCCTCCGGAATTAGGAGATCTTCGCCAATTTTGGCCACCTGCCGGAGTATCTAACATGCTCTAAGGCTGTGAGTTGGTGTGGCGTCCTCTGTACTGTGAATTTTACAGGGTCCATTAAGCCAACCTTCCAATACGGTTCCATGCCCTGTAGAGGGTTTTTGCTTTTTGGTGTTTGACCCGGGTGTCTGGCGATGATGCACCCTTTTATTTTGGACTGGGTTTGTATTCAGGGCCGGATCATCCCAAAAATTTATTTCGGTTTTCCAGGCGCTTTCCATCGCACAGTACTTTCGTACTATGGACGCCAAGTCAGCGAAGCGTGTAATATCGCGGCGACTTATGGCGTTGAGGATTCCCTTGTCCGTGCAATTATTGTAGAAGATTGAGATTGCATCTTCCTCGCGGCAGTCCTTTATCCTGTTTCTAACCAGGAGGAATCTGGCCCAGTAATGATGTACTGTTTCTTCAGGCTTTTGCCTGATTTGGGATAGATCGCTTATGTTCGGGTGGGTGGGTGGAATTAAATCCGAAACCCCACCCAATTTGAGACTCAGAGGCCGAGGAGTTTCTGAACTCGAAAATTTGGATTCTTTGATGTTGTCCAATGAATCCAGCCCGTCGCCTGACTCTAAGTTCAGGTCTTGAGTGATATCCTCCCCTCCGCGGGTATCCGGCTTGGAGGGATCGGGAATCCGGACGTAACTAGTCATTAAGATAGATGAAGGGTCGCTGCACTGTCCCTCTATCACGACAACGTGATGGGTGACTTGGGGAGAGTTAATCTCTCTTAGATCGGGTTTAAGCCCAATCCGGCCGTGATCCGTAGTGACTCCCAGGGCGGCGATGCGATCCAAGCGCTCGTTTATGGAGGAGAGCTCCGTTGGATCTAACTGCTCTGCGAGTTCCGAGCTGACATGAAGATTGTTTTTGATGTCCCGAGAGGTCATCGTCGGTGTAGAAGCCGAACAGGCGGTCATAAGAAAACCACCTAGACGGAGCATTTGGCCGACAGCCAAAGCCCCCTTAGCAACGGTGCCGTCTTTAAAGACGGGCTGAGGCATCCTTCCTGATGGCGACGACACAGAGGAACTCTCAATGAAAGCACCAATCTCAGTGTCAAAACAGGCAGATCTCGGGTAGGGGGTCCCGAACTATGCGTCTAGGCGGATGGTAACAGGAGACAAGGGACACGATGTTTTACCTAGGTTTGGGCCCTCTTAATGGAGGTAAAACCCTACGTCCTGCTAGATTAATATTGATGATATGGGTAGTACAAGAGTAGATCTACCACGAGATCAAGGAGGCTAAACCCTAGAAGCTAGCCTATGGTATGATTGTTGTTCTATCCTATGAACTAAAACCCTCTGGTTTATATAGACACCGGAGAGGGTTAGGGTTACATAAAGTCGTTTACAATGGTAGGAGATCTACATATCCGTATCACCAAGCTTGCCTTCCACGCCAAGGAAAGTCCCTTCCCGACACAGGACGAAGTCTTCAATCTTGTATCTTCATAGTCCGGCACTCCGGCTGAAGGAGTAGTCCGGCTATCCGAACACCCCCTAATCCGGGACTCCCTCAACGGGCCTTAGGGTCCATGGGCCTTCTACGGGCCGTACAATCCATGGGCCTTCTATGGGTCGTACTATCCATGGGCCTCATACGGGTCGTAGGATCCATGGGCCTTCTACAGGGCGTATCATCATTTCGCCAATCATGGGCCATACTATTCGTGGACCATAACGGGTCGTTAATAGGCCATATTTGATAACTCTAAGAAAACAACCCAACGGGTTTTTTTTACATGAAAACGACCCAACGTATTAACGGTCCGCAAACGGGCCGACTGTAATGACGGGCTGAATTTGGCCCTCAAGCAAAAAATGACAGTAATGGGCCGTATGTAACCGAATGCTGCAAATGAGCCCAAGAATCAATGGGCCCTGAGAAGGCCTAAAGATAACTTGGGCTGGAAATGACCCAATGGAATAACGGGCCGTTAATGGGTATAAAGTGATACACTGTTCATTACGGGCCAGTTTCACGACGGGCCGTTAATGGGCCAAGAGTTACAAAGGTCCTCATATGGGCCGAAAGAAGTCATGGGACACACATGGTCCGAAAGTTAAAATGGGCTGAATCATATTGGACAGCCCAGATGACGCTACTGGACCTAATTCGGATAGGGCGTAATGGGCCCTGGGTTAGCGGGTTGTAAATGGGCTATATGCGAACAGGCCATTAACAGGCTTTTCGTGGGCCGGCCCACCACCTTTTGACCAAGTCAAACGGGCCAGCCTTTTCACAGGAATAGGCCTCTGTTGGGCCGTGCCACGTGTCGGCGTATCATAGGCGCCTTCGGTCCAATGAGCGGATGACATCTGTCCCAATGGTTAGGCGACACGTGTTCCCTCCAGCCAATGATGATTTTACACATGGAAAATCCCCATTGGTCGGGGCTGTTAATGGGTTATCGGATCCGAAACCTGACCCGATAGCTTAACGGCGTTCCGTTACGGTGGATGCGACGTGTCGGTCACCCTTGACGAAAGCACTTCTATGACGCACGATTTATCGTCATGGAAGTGGACACTTCCATGATGATAATTTTTTTAATGTCATGGAACACTTCTACGACAGCACATGTATGACTATCTTGATTCTGTCATAAATTTGTCATGGATGTACATGCATGACAAAAAACGCGACCTACTGCGACAAACACGTATCATCATGGAAGTGTATTTTTTTTTCTTGTGTTACCGGCACCCGCTCCTCACGTTATGTACCTCCGTCGCGGATGGAAGACGTTTGCTCGCGTGCACAGCCTGACGGCGGGGCTCGTCCTTTACTTCAAGTTAATGGAGGGCGGCCTGCTCTCCGTCAAGGTCTTTGGAGATCTTGGGACTCTCCTGAAATGCTGCGTGGAGAGCTCCTCCGATGATGAAGATTCCTCCTCAAGCAGGAGTGACCAGGAGCACAGCGACAGTGACGACGAGGGAGTCGGTCGGCGGGACGCCGACTGACCGTGTCGCCCCTCCCACGGCCACGCGCCCTGCCGAGGGCCTTCCTCATCAAGCTGTCGATCGGCTTGGGCGGCTGGCGTAGGAGGGTCGGAGAAGGCGAAGAAGGTGGGTGGCGGCTGTCAAGTCAGAGTACATGGGCACTGATGCCTTCGTCACGTATTGTCGGCCCGCTGCCTCATCCTCCAGCTCCCCTCCGGGACCGGGATGTTCTCTTGGTGCCTTTGCTCCTCGCACCTCGCCTGGGCGCTCTTTTTGCCCTCCCGCTATCTTGTTCTACCTTCTGAGGAGAGGGACAAGAAAAGGATTACATGCATCTTATCTATTTTTAGTTTGTAAGCCTGCGGGCACTTGTTAGATTTAAAATTTGTAATCCCCTTGCTCATTTTATTCATTCCGTATGAACTGTACCTGGATGGGATGTTTTTAATGAAAAAGGGTGCTTGCCGGTTTCTTTGCTCGTGCGCGAGGCCCACGCCAAGGAGTAAATCCTTGTTATTTTTACGATAAACATTGTCACCCGGCAACAGGCCTTGTCGTCCCCATACTTCAGCCTACCATCCTCATGCTCTCGCTGGGGGCAGGGGCGAAGTAAAGTTAGGCCACTCGTTTATTTCCTTGCCAACGCCACTACGACCCGGTTCAGACCCAGGGACTTGGGTACAGGAAAGAGGGAGAGCACGGTGGTCTAGGTGCAAAACGAGGCTTCATACGCCCCAACTTCATACGGAAATGCACAACAGAGGATGAAAGACTTATCTGAATCTGCAGCCCCCGGCAGGCTTGGCTTGCCGTGGTTGGATTCTTGTATATGCGGCCCCTGGCAACCTTGGCTTGCCGAAGACGGAGCACCGGCTCATTCTCTTTCTTCCAAACAACTCAGCAGAAATGTCTGTGTACCCTGCGAGCCAAAGAGGACGGAAAGGAACAGAGTAACACAAACTCGACCTCTATGCTAGGGGTTAGTCGCCGCTAAGCACTATCGAACCTAAACGAGGGAGAGACTCAACCTAGCATGCATGCTACAACTTAGGGCGCCAGCGCTTCGTTTACTTATGCTCAGGGTCTGCGCCTGGCTTTGTACAGAGGGTTACATGCCTTGTCGGCAAGGCTTGTACAAAAGGTGATTTGGCGGGGGGCCCGACAACCGCGCCTTCTGTGTAAAACTTGCGAAGATGTTCAATGTTCCAGGAGTTGCTCACTGGAACAGCATCTTCGGTCTCTAGGAGGACGACGACGGGCCTGGTGACTCGTATTACCCGATAAGGGCCTTCCCACTTTGGCATCAATTTCTTGGAATTCTTGGCCGATTGAACGCGCCGAAGAACAAGGTCGCCTTCCTCAAAGCTTCAGGCATGAACCTTGCGGATATGGTAGCGGTGCAAGGCTTGCTGGTAGCGTGCTGCTTTCACAGTCGCCCAAAGATGATATTCCTCAAGGAGCATTGCGTCATCTTGCCGCAATTGCTCTTGCTCAAGCTCGTCATAAGCGAGCACTCGAGGTGACTCGTATTTGAGTTCCGTCTAGAGAACTGCTTCTGCCCC
The DNA here is from genome assembly GCA_032464435.1 of Aegilops umbellulata. Classification (NCBI taxonomy): domain Eukaryota; kingdom Viridiplantae; phylum Streptophyta; class Magnoliopsida; order Poales; family Poaceae; genus Aegilops; species Aegilops umbellulata. The sequence goes on from CP136057.1 coordinate 551,958,085, forward strand.
GTATACCAGGGCAAAGGGTGTCTGGACGGTGGCTCGATTTGGTGTCGTTCTGATCAACCAAAGAACCGACGGCAACTCATCAATCCAGCGCCTTCCGCTCGTGTGCAGCTTGTCAAAAGTCTTTGTTCTCAGGCCTCGTGTTACTTCAGCATTTGCCCTCTCCTCCTGGCCATTGCTCCGTGGGTGTGCCATGGAAGCGAAACAGACCTTGCTGCCGAGGTCCTGGATTGATCGCATGAAGGTGTGGCTTGTGAACTGCGTGCCGTTGTCGGTGATGACCCTGTTTGGCACACCTAAACGGTAGACTAGCCCCTTGAAGAACTTGACGGCTGACTGTGTTGTAACCTTCCTCACTGCCTCCACCTCCGGCCACTTTGTGAACTTGTCGATCGCAACGTACAAGTACTCAAAGCCCCCGACAGTGCGAGGGAAAGGGCCCAATATGTTGAGCCCCCAGACCGGAAATGACCAGGAGAGGGGGATTGTTTGAAGGGCTTGAGCTGGTTGATGAAGCTTCTTCGAATGGACCTGGCACGCTTCACACCTGGTTGCTAGTGTCGTCGCGTCCTGGAGGGCAGTGGGCCAGAATAAACCTTGCCGGAACGCCTTGCCGCCAAGGGCCCTTAACTCTATGTGGGAGCCACATATGCCTCCGTGTATCTCTGCCAACAGCTCCAGTCCTTCCTCCCTGGGGATGCACTTCAATTTCATACCATTTGGTCTTTTTCTGTACAGGACGTCGTCGATGAACTAGGACATGACACACCGACGGGCTACTTTTTCCGCTTCTTCCTGCTCCTCAGGAAGTTCCCCTGTCTGGAGGAAACGGACGGTATGCTATGCCCATGCCGGAGCCCGGGGATCGACGGCAAGTACCAAAGGCATTTCTTCTGTCATGGGAGCGGTCGTCTCTACGGCCAGGGCTTGGCGCCCTGTCGGAGTCAGCTGCCCCTCGGCAAGCTCAGTACCCATGGCAACACCCTTGCCGGTAGCCCCAGGGGGCTCGGCGGGTATGTACGTGCCGGGGCCTGATTTCCTCCACTTGTTCTTCTCTGCTAATGGTTCGACGGATGGTTGAGTTAACCGAAGCACAAAAGTACCTCGTTCCACAGGTAGTTTGAAGGCAGCACGCTTTGATAGGTAATCGACGATGTCATTCTCTGTTCGAGAACGTGCTCTGCTTGTATACCGTCAAAGTACTATTCCAGCTTCCTCACCTCATCTATGTAGGCCTCCATCAACGGGCTCTGATAATCTTTGTTGACTTGCGTGACGACAAGCTGTGAATCACCCCTGACGATGAGCTTCCTAACCCCGAGGTCAGCTGCGATCCTGAGACCAGCAAGCAACCCCTCGTATTCAGTAGTGTTGTCTGTGGACATCTCCCTGGGAAAGTGGATCTAGATTACATACTTGATGTGCTCTCCGGTGGATGCGACGAGCAGCACACCGGCACGGGCGCCTTGCAGCGAGGAAGCCCCGTCAAAGTACATGGTACAGTTGTGACTTGCTTCCTTGCCAGGGAGAGTGGTCTCCTGGATTTCTTCACCGGGCGTCGAGGTCCATTACGCAATGAACTCCGCCAGGACTCTGCTCTGGATTGTCAAAGTACTTTCAAACTTCAAACCAAAGCTCGACAGCTCCAGTATCCGTTGCAACGGGAGGCGGGTGACGATAGTGATCTCGTGTGCTTGGAAGTAATGACGCAGCTTCCTCGAGGCCAAAAGGAGGCCGAAGAGCAATTTCTGCACACCGTACTACCTTGACCTAGCCCCCTACAAGAGGGAGCTGACAAAGTAAACTGGGTGCTGCATCATCTTCTTCTTCTGCACCACTTCCCTTGGTTGCACGGGCCATGTCCCGATGGCGTCAGACTCTGCCGGGGGCCTTGCCTTGTCGGCGCCAGGCCCTGCCGGGAGGAGCGCTGGCTCGCCATCCACCAGTCCGACCGTTGCCGCTGCCTCTTCATTGACCTCCCACTGCGCCACTAACGCGGTGCTGACCACTTGATGCGTTGCTGCCAGATACAGCAGCAACGGCTCTTGTGGTTTAGGCGCAACTAGTATTGGTGTATAGGAGAGGTATTTCTTCAAATCCTGCAGTGCTGCTTCGGCCTTTGAGGTCCACTCCATTGGGCCCGCCTTTTTCATGATTCTGAAAAAGGGAAGGGCGCGCTCGGCATACATGGAGACGAATCTGCTCATGGCGACAACGCAGCCAGTGAGCCGACGCACATCCTTAATCCGTTTGGGCGCCTCAATTTGCTCGATAGCCTTGATCTTGTCCGGTTTGCCTCGATACCACGCTGTGACACAAAGAACCCGAGAAGTTTGCCGGATGGGACACCAAAGACACACTTCTCAGGGTTCAACTTGAGGTTGATCTTGCGCAGGTTCGCAAACGTATCTTCTAGGTATTGCAAGAGTTGCCTTGTCCTTGGTTTTGACCACTATGTCATCGATGTAAGATTCCATATTTCAATGTAGCTAGGGCTCAAAACCAATTTGGACCACCCTTGCGAACGTTGAGTCAGCACTCTTCAACCCGAAAGGCATCCGTAAGAAACAATACGTACCACATGGGGTGATGAATGCTATCTTCTCTTCATCTTCTCTTGTCATGAAGATCTAATGGTATACTGAGTAGGCGTCAAGGAATGACAACAGATCACACCCGGCCGTCGAGTCAACAATCTGGTCGATGCGCGGCAACGGGAAAGGGTCCTTGGGACAAGCCTTATTGATATCTGTGTAGTCAATACACACCCTCCACTTCCCGTTGGCCTTGCATACCACCATCGGATTGGCCAACCACTTCGGATGGAGCACTCCTCTCACCCAGCATGTCACTTCCAACTTCCTGATCTCCTGTGTGATGAACTCTTGCCTTTCCAAAGCCTGCTTCCTGACCTTCTGCTTGACGGGCCGCGCATGAGGACGGACAGCAAGGTGGTGCTCAATCACCTCCCTGGGAACGTTGGGGATGTCGGATGCTTGCCATGCAAACACATCGACATTCGCCCGCAGGAAGGTGACGAGCGCGCCTTCCTATTTGTTGTCGAGGGTGGAGCTTATGGTGAAAGCCCCTCCTGTGCCATCCTGCTTGACGGACACCTTCTTGGTCTCTGGCGGTGCATCTTTGGATATCATGTTCTTGCCGGTGGATCTCTCTGGCACGTCCGTGACGGTAGCGCAACACTCCGAATAGGTGCGCTTGCCGGAGTTGGTGCAGCAGGTCTTGAAGGTCTTCTTCTTCCCTCCCAGGGCTTCAGCGGCAAGACCAAGTGCCTTGGCGGTAGCTGTTGCAACTGCTTCCCGGTAGAGTAGGTCGGCGCAGATCAGCGCATCCTTCTTATCACAGGGGACGGTGATGATGGTCATCGGCCCTAGTATCTTCAAAGTGTTGTAGGCGTAATGCGATGCCGCCATGAACTTGGCCAGTGCCGGGCGGTCGAGGATCCCATTGTAAGGCAAGGGGATCTCGGCTACATCGAAGACAATCCTCTCCGTCCTGTAGTTCAACTCGCTTCCAAATGTCATAGGCAACGTTACCTTCCCCTTCGGCTGGCTCCTTCCCTGGTTGACCCCTTGAAACGTGCCCGTCTCCTCGAGGTCTCCGTTAGGAATTTGCAGCCTTTTGATCACAACGGGTGAGATCAAGTTCAGACCGGCCCTGCCGTCAACCAGCATCTTGTTCACCTTGAGGTTGCGTATCGTTGGTGAAACCAACAACGGCAAACATCCGACCGCAGTTGTGCGATCAGGGTGATCCTCGGCGTCAAAGATGATGGGCGTGCTGGACCACTTTCAGCGGCTTCTGAGCATCGAACGATGGCTCTGCTGTTGTGATCTCATGCGCCCACTGCTTGAGCTGGCGATGAGAAGTATGCAGCGAGGCGCCACCATCGACCCACATGGCCTCCGTAGCTGTCGGTGTCAAAACCGGCGGATCTCGGGTAGGGGGTCCCGAACTATGCGTCTAGGAGGATGGTAACAGGAGACAAGGGACACGAAGTTTTACCCAGGTTCGGGCCCTCTCAATGGAGGTAAAACCCTACGTCCTGCTTGATTAATATTGATGATATGGGTAGTACAAGAGTAGATCTACCACGAGATCAAGGAGGCTAAACCCTAGAAGCTAGCCTATGGTATGATTGTTGTATGTTGGAGTTGTTGTCCTACAGACTAAAACCTTCCAGTTTCTATAGACAGCGGATAGGGTTAGGGTTACACAAAGTCGGTTACAATGGTAGGAGATCTAATTATCCGCATCGCCAAGCTTGCCTTCCACGCCAAGGAAAGTCCCATCCGGACACGGGACGAAGTCTTCAATCTTGTATCTTCATAGTCCAGGAGTTCGGCTGAGGTTATAGTCCGGCTATCCGGACACCCCCTAATCCAAGACTCCCTCAGTAGCCCCCGAACTAGGCTTCAATGACGACGAGTCCGGCGCGCAGATTGTCTTCGGCATTGCAAGGCGGGTTCTTCTCCAAATTCTGTGTACCTGTTGAATAATGTCCGGTTTTTATAATGTAACGCTCCTTGGCTTCTTCGCCCAATAATGGCGGCCTTCCGCGTGTCGAACGAATACGAAAAGTCTGGGTGTTTTTACATTCACACCCCTGGCCGCGTAAATGAGCCACCTATTAAAGAGATGGGGATTTAGATCCAAATCACAAGTTCTCCCTTCCGCGAGCAGTCATCAGAGTGCATCTAGCTAAGGTCCATTCCACCATGGCCAACCATCGCAACTCCTCTTCTCGCCCATCCATCCCTAAGCCGGGAGACTGGGAGAGGTGCTCCATCCCGCATAGCGAGCTAGTATCGCTTCAGACCAAGGGATTCCTCCCTCTGGCCTATATGGTTCCGGTTCGATACGGACTCGCCACCTATAATGGCGGAGAGCGAGCAGAGAGCGCCCCTAATCCCTCCAAAGGAGAGCGGGTATGCCTCGTCCCTTATCTAATAAGAGGACTCGGATTTCAAATTCATCCGTTTCCCCGGGGGCTTCTGGAGTTCTACGGCCTCCAGCTGCACAACCTCACGCCTGCCTCTATATTGCATATCGCGGGCTTCGTTGCCCTTTGCGAGTTGTTCTTGGGCATTGAGGCTCATTTCGCGCTGTGGAAGAGGCTATTCTGCCTGGTGCCTCGTTCTCAGGAGGGGTCCATATATCAAGTGGGCGGAGCCGAATTGTGGCGCATCGACGGGACCGGATATCTGTCCGGAACCCCAAAGAAGGCGTCCGAGGACTGGCCTTCGAAATGGTTTTATATAGATGATGTCCCGCTGCCGGATCCTATCCGGGCCGGTCTCCCCGAATTCAACAGTGCTCCCTTAAAGAAACGCTTAAGCTGGCATCCACGGAGCTCTCAGAGAGAAAGTGACAGGGACGTCCTTTACCTGATGGGTCAGATAAGACTATTGGCTCATTCTGGACTAACCATGATTGGAGTCATGGCTGCATGCATTATGCGGGGGGTGCAGCCACTGCAGTATAGAGGCCACCCCATGTGGGATTTTAAGGGGGAAGATGACGCTACCCGTTGCGGTCGTAAGGGGCCGAACTCGGCTGCCGCTCTGATAAAGGTCTTGTCCTCTTTGTACAAGGGAGAAGAGGAGGAATTCCTCCGTGTCAACCCCCAGGGTGGATTTACTATGTACAACCCTCCGAGTTCGGTAAGCAGAAAATTTTGCTCTACCATCCGTTTCATATTCACATGATCAAATATGTAGTCTAATGACTTCAGCGCAGGAACCGCGTCAGGAAGTAAAGGATATAAGAGCCGTCCTCCATAGCCCGAGGATCCAGAACGGTCCCTTGATCCGGACTCCGAAGAGGATCCGGATATAGCTATGGAGCTGATTGACGGGGTATTTCATCAGCTGAGCAAGGATGATACCTTGGTGGCCATTACGGCCGATTACCCAAGGCTAATCCCGGCCTCCCAGGTAACAGAGACCAGAGTCTCATCACTTTGGGAAGGAATCCATCCTCACGTGTTTCAGTTTCCCTAACAACAACCATGTTTTGAAGGGGAGGTTTCCGAGGCGGGAGGCCGAGCCGACGGCGGCTAGCCGACGAGGGGCCATGGGACCCCGTGTGGCAAAAAGGAATGTAGTCCGGACTGAGACGCCGGCGCAAAGGTAAAGCCCACCATCTTTTTCCCAGGTTTTATTCCTTCAGGGCATATTAACGCTCGTGCTCTCTTCAGGACAAAGTGACCTCACCGGACTATATCCGGGGAGGTTGCCAATCATGCCTCCACCAGCCAGGCTCCAAAGCCTGGCCCGGAAGCGGAGGCGAACACAAGGCGCGCACCGGACGCTCCTCCGACAGAGGATGCGGACAGGCTGTCTGCCACCAATTCCGAGGTGGACAGTGCCATGAACCACATGCGTCGCCGGATGGTTCTTCACGATGCTTGTTTCTCCCAAGAGGCATTGGATGCCTTCAACTCGGGAGATGCGTACCTCCGTGCCGCTCACAATGGTTTAACCAGAGCCACGGAGCAATATGTAAAAGACATACGGGTAAGAATTTTTTTGGTAAATATGTATATACGAGTAGCCCCCGAGACTTGAAACAGTTAGAATAACTGATTTAAGGATCATTTGTTATGCAGGCTCTTACAGAAAAGAATACCCTACTGTCCCAGGAGCTGGAAGAGTGCAAAGCCCAACTTGAGGCCACACTAGCCGCGGAGGGGGAGCCCAAGGAGACCCCCTCTGGTAATTTATGCTTCGAGAGATAAATATTTTGCAAAGTGCGGCGTGGGTACAAATCTGACAAACGAAATTGCAGATGTAGCCGGATTAAATACGGAAAAGCAACAACTCCTACGCCAGTTGGAGGTTGGGGAGAGCATGCTGAGAAAGGTGAGGCGGGAGAAGAACGATCTCCAATATGCCAACACCAAGCTGGGCGTTGAACTGAAGGATGTTCGGGCCCAGCTGTCGGACTCCACTAAGGAGAATCAACGGCTTCGACATGGCATATATAGTAAGTGCTTAAACGAACTCTAAAAAGGGAGTTCGGCGGGGAAGTCGACTAACAGAGTTATGTCTGTAGGTATGCTAACAGGACGTCCTGCAGAGGAGATGCCCGGTTCAACGGGTGACCTTCTTCCCGAGCTCCCGTAACTGCATGAATGAGTTCTGCAGGCGATGCAGGGTGTTGCCCAAGCCTTATGGCCATCCCTCCCCATGCTCGAGGGCCTTGGAGAGCTTGCGGAGAAGCTGAAGGGAGCGCGGTGGCGCTTTCGGTTGTGGAAGATATCGGCCTCCGTCAAGGCGCTAGGGAGGCCTGGGCCATGGTGAAGACGCGGTACACAAAGGCTGACCCAAACCACATGGCCGAGGTCGGACCTATGGCGCCCGATGGGAAGGAGATCCCTGTAAGCTTAGTATACGGCCAAGTAGAATTGGCCGCAAAGTATTCCCAGCAGGACTGTAAATTAGACAGCCTGTTAGATGGTATTGAAGAGGAATACAATTAGTCAAAGTGACTGTGTAAATTTTAATTGACATGTGTAATGCCTTCTAGGCGGATTGTAGATCGTTTGTCGTTGCCGACCTTTTCGCTTCGACCTCGGGACCTGACGGTCCGGAGTGTGTCCGAATACCCTAGCGGTTATGTAAGAACCGGGGTATGCATGGAGACCAGGCGTAGAGGTCATTAGTGCTTTATCAGACAAGTGCCCAACTAGTTATGTTATATTACATGGTTAGTAAGAAACATCTTCCTGAGAGAATAGTTCCGTTAGGGATTCCTTTCTCTGGGAGGCATGCCCTAAAGTGCATGTCCGAACTGCGAACGCAGGAAAAGCAACTGGGGGCATATATGTAAATAAGTAAAAAAGGTCATCCGACTGAATATTCGCTTAAGAACGCTAGCTTTCGGCTTCACTCAGTCTGAGGTACACATCCGGCTGATCCGGCAGTAACAATCGCAGAGGTGCTCCCTTTACCACCTAGTCGAACAATCTAGAACGTAGGGGTAAGCACAGGAGCCAGGCAACCCAGCTTGGCCAAAACTTAAGTCATATCGATGCATATAATGGTGAAGAAAAGGTACATGTGGAAGTTTGACACATGTTTTGGGCGTGAAGCCCGTATAAATAAGCTTCTGTTTAAAGAAGCCCCCAGGCATAATCGAGCTTGATGCCCATGTTTTTGCACCATAGTTTTACGTCGTCGGCCGTAAAGTTCGTGCCGTTATCAGTGATGATGTTGTGGGGGACGCCGTAACCGTGTACAACCCCGGATATAAAGTCTATCACCGGTCCGGATTCGGTCGTCTTAACAGGATTGGCTTCTATCCATTTGGTGAACTTATCCACCATGACCAGTAAGTATTTTTTTCTTGTTAGTTCCCCCTTTAAGGGGTCCAACCATGTCAAGCCCCCAGACCGCGAAGGGCCAAGTGATGGGGATAGCTTGGAGGGCGGTAGGTGGCATATGGCCTTGGTTTGCAAAAAGATGGCAACCGACACATCGTTGGACCAAGTCCTGAGCGTCTGCCCGGGCCGTCGGCCAATAAAAGCCTGTACGGAAAGCCTTGCTTACAAGGCACCAAGGTGCAGCGTGATGACCACCGAGTCCGGCAAGAATTTCAGCCAGCAGGTTCCGCCTTCCTCTTCGGAGATGCACCTTTGAAGTACTCCGGTAGTGCTTTTCTTATAAAGTTCTCCCTCATGGACTTTATAAGCTTTAGATCGCCGCACTATGCAGCGTGCCTCGCTTTGGTCCTCTGGGAGTTGCTACCTAGTAAGGTAGGCTAGGAATGGTTCTATCCACGGGGCGATGACGGCCATTATTACGTGGGCTGAAGTTGTGATTTCATTGGCAGAGCCTCCGGTTATGTCAGATTGTTCGGCATCGGACAGTGCGGTTGGGTCCGGGCTAATATTACCATGTTCCCCTTCCCATACTATGGATGGCTTGAACAGCCTTTCTAGGAACATGTTGGGGGGGATCGCATTGCGTTTAGGACAGATGCGTGCCAGGACATCTGCCGCCTGATTGTTTTCTCGGGCTATATGGTGAAATTCGAGCCCCTCGAACTGAGTTGACATTTTTAGGACGGCATTGCGGTAAGCTGCCATTTTTGGATCCTTGGCATCAAAGTCTCCATTTATCTGGGATATCGCGAGGTTCGAATCCCCGCGCACCTCTAGGCGTTGAATACCCATGGATACTGCCATTCGGAGACCATATAGAAGGGCCTCATATTCGGCTGCATTGTTGGAGTCTGTGTATATAATCTGGAGTACATATTGGACTGTGTCTACTATGGGGGATGTCAAAACGACGCCAGCCCCTAGACCGGCCAACATTTTGGAGCCGTCGAAATGCATGATCCAGTTTGAATATGTGTCGTATTTTGATAATGTGGGTAATGTGATTTGCATGGGGTGAGGACAGTGGACACGTAGTAAACCGGCTTTTGAAAGGGGAATTTGTGTCCATCCGTTTCCCGTTCGACGACGAGTACTGCGCTGACAACTTGATAGGTTGCTGCAATGTACAATAGCATTGGTTCGCCAATATTTGGCGCGGCGAGGACTGGGTTTGTTGCCAATATGGCTTTTATTTCGTCGAGTCCGGCCGTGGCGGCATCCGTCCACTCAAAGTGTTCGGTGCGCCAAAGGAGGCGATAGAGGGGTAGTGCCTTTTCTCCCAAACGGGAGATAAAGCGGCTTAGAGACGCCACGCATCCGGTTAATGTTTGTAGTTGTTTGAGGTCCTTTGGTATATACAATTGTGACAAAGCTCGGATCTTGGCTGGATTTGCTTCGGTTCGTCTACCGGATACAATGAAGCCCAAGAGCTTTCCGGCTAGAACGCCGAAAACGCATTTTTCCGGGTTTAGCTTGATGTCATATGTTCGGAGGTTATCAAATGTAAGCCTCAAGTCGTCTACTAGAGATTCGACATGTTTTGTTTTTACGACCACATCATCCATGTATGCCTCCACTGTTTTTCCAATCTGGTTTGCCAGACATGTCTGAATCATGCGCTGATATGTTGCGCCGGCGTTTTTGAGCCCAAAAGGCATTGTGTTGAAGCAGAATGGGCCGTATGGGGTGATGAATGCCGTTGCGGCTTGGTCTGATTCTGCCATCTTGATTTGATGGTAGCCGGAGTATGCGTCGAGGAAACACAACGAATCGTGTCCTGTCGTGGCGTCGATAATTTGATCGATGCGGGGGAGGGGGAAGGGATCCTTTTGGCAAGCCTTGTTAAGGTCTTTAAAATCTACGCACAGGCGCCAGGATTTGTCCTTCTTTGGTACCATCACCAAATTTGCTAGCCAGTCCGGATGTTTTATATCTCTGATGAATCCGGCCTCCAATAGCTTGGCTAGCTTCTCTCCCATGGCCTGTCTCTTGGGTTCAGAGAAGCGCCGAAGGGCTTGTTTGAATCCTTTTAGGATATTTAAGCTGTGTTCGGCCAGCCTACGTGGGATTCCTGGCATGTCTGATGGGTGCCAGGCAAAAATGTCCCAGTTCTCATGTAGGAACTCTTGCAGTGCGGCGTCTACATCAGGGTTTAGTCATGTCCCGATGGAATCTGTTTTATTGGGGTCCGTTGGATGGACCTGGAATTTGACTATTTCATCCGCCGGTTTAAAGGAGGTGGAGTTGGATCTTTTATCGAGTATCACATCATCCCTGTTTACCGTGGAGCACAGCGTAGTCAGTTCCTCAGCCGCTAGGGCTTCAGACAGTGCCTCAAGGGCCAACGCGGCTGTTTTGCTTTCGGCGCGGAGTGCTATGTCCGGATCACTAGTGAGTGATATGATTCCGTTCGGCCGGGCATCTTGAGCTTCATGTACCCGTAATGGGGTATTGCTTGGAAGATTGTAAATGCTTCCTGCCCTAGCAGAGCGTGGTATCCCCTACCGAACGGGGCCACCTGGAATGTGACCTCTTCGGATCTGTAATTATCCGGCGTGCCGAACACCACATCTAGTGTGATTTTTCCGGTGCAGCGCGCTTCTCGACTGGGGATTATTCCTCTATAGGTTGTGCTGCTTCGCTCAATGCGGTTCCAGTCTATTTCCATTTTTTGATGGGTTTACTCATAAATGAGGTTCAATCCGCTGCCTCCGTCCATGAGTACCTTGGTGAGGCGAACGCCGTCCACTATTGGACTAAGGACCAGTGCGGCTGGTGCTCGAGCTGTTCGGAACTTAGGTTCATCACTGGCATTAAAAGTAATAGCCGTGTCACTCCATGGGTTCATTGTTGCTACTTGGTAGACTTCGGTGAGGCTGCGGAGTGTTCTTTTTCGCATATTATTTGATGCGAAAGTCTCAAAGACTGTTAAAACTGTACTGGGGTCCCTGAGGTGGTTTTCTCTGGCACCACCTGCCAGATTATCCAACATTCTCTAAGGCTGTGAGTTGGTGTGGCTTCCTCTGTACTATGAATTTTACGGGGTCCATTAAGCCATGCCTTCAGTACGGTTCCATGCCCTGTAGAGGGTTTTTGTTTTTTGGTTTTTAACCCGGGTGTCTGATGATGATGCACCCTTTTATTTCGGATGAGTTTTCTTTTCAGGGCCGGATTGTCCCAAAATTTAATTTCAGTTTTCCAGGCGTTTTCCATCGCACAGTACTTTTGTACTATGGACGCCAAGTCAGCAAAGCGTGGAATATCACAACAACTTACGGCGTTGAGGATTCCTTGGTCCGTGCAATTTTTGCAAAAGATTGAGAATGCGTCTTCCTCTCGGCAGTCCTTTATCCGATTCATAACCAGGAGGAACCTTGCCCAGTAATGATGTACTGTTTCTTCGGGCTTTTGCCTGATTTGGGATAGATCGCTTGTGTTCGGGAGGGTGGGTGGAATTAATTCCGAGACCTCAACTAATCTGGGACTCAGAGGCCAAGGAGTTTCCGAACTCTGGAGTTTGGATTATTGGATGTTGTCCAATGAGTCCTGGATTAGGGGGTGTCCGGATGGCCGGACTATACCTTCAGCCGGACTCCTGGACTATGAAGATACAAGATTGAAGACTTCGTCCCGTGTCCGGAGGGGACTTTCCTTGGCGTGGAAGGCAAGCTTGGCGATGCGGATATTCAGATCTCCTACCATTGTAACCGACTTTGTGTAACCCTAACCCTATCCGGTGTCTATATAAATCGGAGGGTTTTAGTCCATAGGACAACAACTCCAACATACAACAATCGTACCATAGGATAGCTTCTAGGGTTTAGCCTCCTTGATCTCGTGGTAGATCTACTCTTGTACTACCCATATCATCAATATTAATCAAGCAGGACGTAGGGTTTTACCTCCATCGAGAGGGCCTGAACCTAGGTAAAACTTCGTGTCCCTTGTCTCCTGTTACCATCCGCCTAGACGCACAGTTCGGGACCCCCTACCCGAGATCCGCCAGTTTTGACACCGACATTGGTGCTTTCATTGAGAGTTCCTCTGTGTCGTCACTTTTAGGCCTGATGGCTCTTTTGATCCTCAACGACGATTCGGTCCAGGGTGAGACCTTTCTCCCCGGACAGATCTTCGTCTTCGGCGGCTTTGCACTGCGTGCTAATTTGCTTGGCCATCTGGAGCAGATCGAAAGCTACGCCCCTGGCCATCAGGTCAGGTTTGGAAGTTTGAACTACACGGCTGACATCCGCAGGGACTTGATCTTAGACGGATTCGAGCCACAGCCAAGCGCGCCGCACCGTTTCGATGGGCGTGATCTAGCTCTGCCGCCGAACAATGTCCTGGAGGCCGCACGCGCGTTGGCTCCGACCCTTAATTCGGAGCCTGCTGCACCGATCGAGGATGAGCAGTTGGACGCCACCTCAGGGGCTGCGATCTCAAAGGCGATCGAGCCGAACACCAGCCCTGCACTTTGCATGACCCGTGACCCCGAGGAGCCGGATTCCTCTCCGGACTCCGAGCCCCCGCGCCCGTGCCGATCGAATCCGATTGGGCGCCAATAATGGAGTTCACCGCCACGGACATCTTTCAGCACTCGCCCTTCAGCGACATCCTGAAGTCACTAAAGTCTCTCTCTTTATCGGGAGAGCCCTGGCCGGATTACGGTCAGCAAGGTTGGGATACAGACGATGAAGAAATTCAAAACCCACCCACCACCCATTTGGTAGCTACCGTCGATAATTTATACGACGTGCTCAACTTCGACTCCGAAGACATCGATGGCACGGACGGCGATGCAGGAGAGGCATCTGAACCAATGCCTTCAGAGCATTGGACAGCCACCTCATCTCATGATGTGTACATGGTGGACACCCCTAAAGGAAGCGACAACGAGGAACACAGGGATGCAACGAGGGATCGATCTCTCGAAAAGCAAACAAAGCGACGGCGTAAACGCCGCTCCAAGCCCCGCCTCGACACATACCTAGCCATAGAGCAGGATGAGCCGGGAGACGACAAGCGTGCCTTAGAGCAACTGTCCGAATAGGGCAGCTTGGATAAAGAAACCGAACAACCCGTCCCCGGCGAAAACGGCATTCCAGACGACCTTACGCCGGATAATCCCATGGAGCAGAAGAACCTCCACAAGAGGCTCGTTGCAACTGCACGCAGCCTGAAAAAGCAGAAGCGGAAGCTAAAAACTGCGGAAGACGCACTCAGGATCAGATGGAGTAGAGTAATCAATACCGCAGACAAATATGGCGACAGCCGCCGCACTAAAAGCTATCCGAAGCAAAAGCTACTGCCTGAATTCGACGAACAGGGCTTAGAGCCCTCGCACTCAAAAAGTAAGAAAGCCACACGGTCGGATATACGACCCCATAGCCAGCATAAAGCAGCAAACGGCACCGCACTTAAGCCGGCACGCGACCCACTTACGGATTCGCATCAAAAAGATGGCCCAGCCAGGTCCATTTATGGGCCAAGAAAGCAAGCTCTCGTAAGCAATGCAATAAAGCCATTATCAGAATCCGGCACACCCAAATACAGGGGCGCCGCACATCCCCTATGTTTTACCGATAAGGTCCTGGAGTATGAATTCCCAGCGGGATTCAAAGGCGTAAACATAGAGGCATATGATGGAAGAACGGACCCTGGAGTCTGGATCGAGGATTACATCCTCCACATACATATGGCTAGAGGAGATGACCTCCACGCCATCAAATACTTACCCCTCAAGCTTAAAGGACCAGCCCGGCATTGGCTTAAAAGCCTCCCTGAAAACACAATTGGAATTTGGGAGGAGCTAGAGGACGCTTTCCGAGCAAATTTTCAAGGGACCTATGTCCGCCCTCCGGATGCAGACGATCTCAGTCACATCACACAACAGCCTAGAGAGTCAGCTCGGCAGTTCTGGAATAGATTTCTTACTAAGAAGAATCAGATAGTCGACTGTCCGGACGCTGAAGCCCTAGCAGCTTTCAGGCACAATGTCCGAGACAAGTGGCTCGCCAGACACCTCGGCCAAGAAAAGCCAAGAACAATGGCCGCATTAACAAGCCTCATGACCCGCTTTTGCGCAGGAGAGGACAGTTGTTTGGCAAGATGTAGCACCAGCAACCCAAGTACATCCGAAACTAGCGATGGAAACGGAAAACCGCGACGCAACAAGGATCGTCGCCGGACTAAGGAAAACAATCCGAAGAGCGTGACAGTGAACGCCGGATTCAAAAGCTCATGGCAGAATCAGAAAAAGCCGCCCCTCCAGGATAACAGAGATGATTTATCCAATCTAAACAAAATCCTGGAGAGGATATGTCAAATACACAGTACTCCCGGAAAGCCTGCTAACCATACCCACAGAGATTGTTGGGTTTTCAAACAATCCGGCAGACTCAACGCCGAACACAAGGGGCTCGATAGACCAAGCGAGGACAAAGACGAACCCCAAAAGCAGAGCACCAGGAAACAAAAGAATTTCCCACAAGAAGTAAAAACAGTAAACTTACTCCACATGACAAAACATGCGGCGCCCTTAAAGGTACGCGCCACACGGCCTATCCCAAAGGGGTCCCGCCACTGGTTGTCAAAACCAATCATCTTCGATCATCTGGATTATTCTAGAAGTATCAGGAACCCAGGCTGGACTGCCTTGGTACTCGACCCAATAATTGGCGGACTCCAGTTTTCAAATGTCCTAATGGACGGCAGCAGTGGACTAAACCTGATATATCAGGACACAATCCGTCACATGACAATAAACCCAACAAGAATCCGCCACAGCAAAACCTCCTTTCAAGGGGTAACACCTGGTCCGGACACCCATTGCATGGGTTTTATCCGGCTTGAAGTTATATTCGGCTCTACCGATAACTTCCGCTGCGAAAGGCTGACTTTCCACATCGTCCCATTCTGAAGTCGCTATCAAGCACTGCTGGGACGCGAAGCTTTCGCCTGCTTTAACGCAATACCGCATTATGCATCTCTCACGCTTAAGATGCCCGGTCCACGAGGCATCATCTCCTTGAAGGGGAAGAATTGAGCGCACCTCCCTCGAGCGGAGGATTGTGCGGCCGCTTTAACAGCCCCACAATACAATGGCTTCACCAGCCAGAACATCTGAACAGGTCATTAAGACCACGGGCACGGATAGACGACCCCGGCATGCCCTAGGGGCTCCGCATATATAAGAGACAATAAAGCTCAATTTTACATATTTTACTTTATATTTGTTTATTTAATACAACTTTTGTTCGGCACTCCCTTTTTTCAAATTAGTTCCTCTCTTTTACAGATGAATATCGTGCTGCGCCCGTCCAGGATACGGCACAACGGAGACACAGGCGCAGACGTGCAGTAGGGACCCGGTCCAAGGATTCTTTTCAGATTAAGACCCTGCGTAAACCTTTTTTACTGTCTCTTGTTGCTACACATCCCCTGGTTCTATAACCAAGGAGGAGGCTGGCGTCTTGGCATGTGGCCACGTCAGAATTCCTGCGCGTACCTGGACACTAGGGGCTTATACCTAAGAGTGTTACTTTGTCCGCTCTCATAAAGACCGAATACCTTAGGGAGTGTTCGGCGTCGCGAGTTTGGCCTTATATGCATCAGCTCCGAATCATGATTTTGGTCAATGTTGGGTTGCCCGGCTCCTGTGTTCGACCGCCTTACGTTCCGCTCTATCGGCTAAGGCGGGACCAGGAGAAGTACTACGATTGTGCCCCGGTTCGGCCAGGCGACCACCTCAGTAGAGAAAGCTGAAAACCGAGTGTCATGATATAGCGTGAGACTGGTCAACCACTCGATGACTCTCCAGAATCTATAGGATTCCTCCGCATTAACGAAGGGCTGTTTCCCGGCCAGGCACACACGCGCCACGAATTCGGGCGAGCGCAGTCGCCACCAAGGGCTATCTAAAGAGTCCCACTGTCAAGCTCCTATGGCTAAGTGAAAGTGTTAAAGCATTATAGTCTGGTTACCTAGCTCGCTGCGCCATCACCTCCTTTGTAGGACCAAGACATTGGATTAATTGTGAAAAAGCGCCTTCTGCGAGCACCCCCTCACTATGTGCGTGGGAGTTGAAGCCAACGACTGCCATCTTTCAGATTATATATATATTTTTTAAAACGGCCGCACAGGAGGTGTTCCACATACTTGAAGGCACAAGTATAAAATCCTACTATAATTCATCAACATAATGTTTTATAATTACATATGCTATCAGAACATAGCATCCTTCGAGCACTGCGTCTCTATTACACGAGCGCCTTCAAGGACTTCCTGAAAATAGTGTTCGGAGGGTACTCGGCTTTTGTCCGAATCTCGGGATGCAACAACGGTGTCTCCATCTCCGCCCAGTATGTCTTGACACGGGCAAGAGCCATCCGTGCGCCCTCTATGCATGTTCATGGCAGTGACCCACCACGGCTACAACATCCTCAAGATGCCAGGAAGCGGCGGGATCATCACAGCCCCCTGCGAAGAAAGAGATGCGGTGTGCTCCCTTGAGCGCACCTTCCAAGTTGCAGCAATCGAAGACTCCAACAACCAAGGTGAAGGAAACATGCCCTAGAGGCAATAATAAAGTTATTATTTATTTCCTGATATCATGATAAATGTTTATTATTCATGCTAGAATTGTATTAACCGGAAACATAATACTTGTGTGAATACATACACAAACAAAGTGTCACTAGTATGCCTCTACTTGACTAGCTCGTTGATCAAAGATGGTTATGTTTCCTAGCCATATACATGAGTTGTCATTTGATTAATGGGATCACATCATTAGGAGAATGATGTGATTGACATGACCCATTCCGTTAGCTTAGCAGTTGATCGTTTAGTATGTTGCTATTGCTTTCTTCATAACTTATACATGTTCCTATGACTCTGAGATTATGCAACTCCCGTTTACCGGAGGAACACTTTGTGTGCTACCAAACGTCAAAACGTAATTGGGTGATTATAAAGGTGCTCTACAGGTGTGTCCAAAGGTACATGTTGGGTTGGCGTATTTCGAGATTAGGATTTGTCACTCCGATTGTCGGAGAGGTATCTCTGGGCCCTCTCGGTAATACACATCACTTAAGCCTTGCAAGCATTGCAACTAATCAGTCAGTTGCGGGAGGATGTATTACGGAACGAGTAAAGAGACTTGCCGGTAACGAGATTTTACTAGGTATTAAGATACCGACGATCGAATCTCAGGCAAGTAACATACCGATGACAAAGGGAACAACGTATGTTGTTATGCGGTCTGACCGATAAAGATCTTCGTAGAATATGTAGGAGCCAATATGAGCATCCATGTTCCGCTATTAGTTATTGACCGGAGACGTGTCTCGGTCATGTCTACATTGTTCTCGAACCCGTAGGGTCCGCACGCTTAACGTCACGATGACAGTTTCATTATGAGTTTATATGTTTTGATGTACTGAAGGTTGTTCGGAGTCCCGGATGTGATCACGGACATGACGAGGAGTCTCGAAATGGTCGAGACATGAATATTTATATATTGGAAGCCTATGTTCAGACATCGGAGGTGTTCCGGGTGAAATAGTGATTTTAACAGAGTACTGGAGGGGTTACCGAAACCCCCGGTAACCTAATGGGCCTTAATGGGCCTAGTGGAGGAAGAGGAGAGGAGGCCAAGGGGCAGCCGCGCGCCCCTCCCCCTCCAAGTCCGAATTGGACAAGGAGGGGGAGGCGCCCCCCCTTTCCTTTCCCCCCCTCTCTCTTTCCCCCCAAGTCCTAGTCCAACATGGAAAAGGGGGGAGTCCTACTCCCGGTAGGAGTAGGACTCCTCCTGGCGCGCCCCTTGCCTGGCCACACCTCCTCCCCCCTTGCTCCTTTATATACGGGGGCAGGAGGGCACCCTAGAGACACAACAATTGATCATTGATCTCTTAACCGTGTGCGGTGCCCCCCTCCACCATAATCCTCGATAATATTGTAGCGGTGCTTAGGCGAAGCCCTGCGACGATAGAACATCAAGATCGTCACCACGCCGTCATGCTGACGGAACTCTTCCCCGACATTCTGCAGGATCGGACTCCGGGGATCGTCATCGAGCTGAACGTGTGCTAGAACTTGGAGGTGTCATAGTTTCGATGCTTGATCGGTCGGGCCGTGAATACGTACGATTACATCAACCGCGTTGTTATAACGCTTCCGCTTTCGGTCTACGAGGGTACGTGGACAACACTCTCCCCTCTCGTTGCTATGCATCACCATGATCTTGCGTGTGCGTAGGATTTTTTTGAAATTACTACGTTTCCCAACAAAAGGCACCATGTACCCTCCTGAGGCCATCCCCAAAAGAAGAAGCAACTACTCCGCACAGGGCCTCAGGAGGGTGGCCTCTCTAGTGGCGCCGCCTCAGGATCAGCGCTCGCACCTAGGGCGCCTCCCTCCCTCGCATAGGAAGGCGTTCCCGGCGCCCTCCTCGGGCGAGGCTTGGGGGGTCTCTTCTGGAGGGCCTCAGACCTGGCCAACATCACGATGGAGGCGGTCGGGCACCACGTGGAGGCATGCTTTGCGGCAAATTTCCCTCAGGAGGGCACTCGTTGTGGAACGCTGTCACGACCGGTTTTCCAATAAAAATATTTATTGAGAAACCAATCTTTAGAATCCAGTTTGAGATAAAACCTCCTCACTGGTAGACAAACTTTTGATACAATAAGCCAGTAGCATCAAATATATTACAGGGTTGAGCTGTTGATGCTCAACAATTTATTACAAGCGTGCCAATAATTATACATAAAGGCGATTATGACACAAGGGAGTGGTGGCATACTACTGACTCGCAAATATGGTAGTGGTGGAGTAATACAGTGGGGAGTGGATATGTGACTCTCAAACTATCATCCCATCGAGCGTCGAGGTGAGGCTCGATGAATCTATTTGGGTTGTGGAAGCGGGTATAAAACAGTGACCAAGTCCAGGGTCGCACGAGACTGACTGGGACTCCTCTAGGTGTCGGACTCGTTATCGAACTCCTCATCCATGAGATCACCTTCGTCAGCATCTGGCCAAATCAACAAGCCAGTGAGTACTTTGAAGTACTCGCAAGACAGTTCGGACGTAAGATATAACAAATGCATGCATGAGTGCGTCACGATTTAATTACCAATGCACATTCAAAGTAATATTAGGCAGGGTAAGTAAAAAGGGAAACGGCGGTAGTCCGCCTGGAATCCCAACAGTAAAGTAATGGAAACCAAACGAGTGTCTAGAGCGACGCCACGAAGGTAAATTAATAAATGAAAGAAAAACCATGCTACAGTCGGGCGTCTTAGCGACACCACATAAAGGGCTTTAAAAGAAATGCCACAGTCGGGCGTCTGAGCGACATCACATAAAGGGCTTTAAAAGAAATGCCACAGTCGGGCGTCTGAGCGACACCACATAAAGGGCTTTAAAAGAAATGCCACAGTCGGGCGTCTGAGCGACACCACATAAAGGGCTTTTAAAAGAAATGCCACAGTCGGGCGTCTGAGCGACACCACATAAAGGGCTTTAAAAGAAATGCCACAGTCGGGCTTCTGAGCGACACCACATAAATGGCTTTAAAAGAAATGCCACAGTCGGGCGTCTGAGCGACACCACATAAATGGCTTTAAAAGAAATGCCACAGTCGGGCGTCTGAGCGACACCACATAAAGGGCTTTAAAAGAAATGCCACAGTCGGGCGTCTGAGCGACACCACATAAAAGGCTTTGAAAGAAATGCCATAGTCGGGCGTCTGAGCGACACCACATAAAGAGCTTTAACTGATAAAGAAATAATATTCATAATAAATATATTCAACTCATGAAATTAAACGGGTTAGTCCATCCTCAAGAATAAACATTTAACTGATCTTAGTGCTCATGGTCCCACCGGATAATCTGTCACCAAAACTGGCACATGTCAGTTAGCACGGAACTTGGATATAGATAAGATGATTTGAGGATATATGACTCTGCAGAGTTTGTACAAAATTTATCACAGTTAACGGATTTCCGTAGTCACAAGGACTAGTTCCGTTTACAGTATTTCATAAGGAAACACAGCTAACCAGTACACACCCATCCAACCTCTCGATGCCAGGAATCACCCTCGACATCGTCCAAGAAAAACTTTTGAGACGGGGAGATCACAATCTCGAATAGCGTGGGATCAAATTTATATACGCGCGCTCTAAGGGGTGCCCCCCTCTCGGTCCCAACCGGAAACACCCATGCCCCCTGACCGGATGACTGGCTTTAACCCAGGGCCATGGAACCATCATCCCGGCCTCTCCTTTTTGGTGTGTACCAAGAAAGCGGTTTGCGACTTACTAAACCATATCCCTTTCGGGAAACATGTGGTAGTACAGGGGGGGGGGAATGGATACGAGCCCAACCGATACGGGTTGGTACTGAAGTAAACCTGCATGGCATAAGACTGGCATGCTACCACACTGCCATATTACCCACCTTCATGCCAACACATGGCCTTGCATACTCACATCCAACAAGGTATGGATCATCGAACTTACTTGTCTCAACAATGCATAATATACAGTTCATCGGTATGCTCCACAACATGCCATGAAACTAACTAAATGCAAAACATGCCAAGACACTCATCATATCAAAAGTTCAAACATGCTTGCCTGGTTCAGAGTAGTCGGAGTCTAGCTCGGTGAAGTTTGCGGTCCCGTCACCTCCTTCGGTATCTACGGTATAAAGAGAATATACACGCTATCATGAATACCAAGAGGTGCACAAAAATTATTCCAAATAATCTTCAAATAAATCTGATAAAAAACTAGACAAAATTTTGAAGAGAACAGAAAAAGAATCACTCAAAAATATGTTTCTGCTAAAAAGTTATAAAGGTATTTGCCCAGGGACCCATCTGTAATGAAACAGAAACTTCCCAGGGTCTTATTTATAAAAACAGAAAACGTTTCAGTCTCAAATACGCCGGCTCAGAAGAGAAGACGTATTTTGCCCGAATACGCTTTCAGAAAACGATTCGAAAAAGAGAGGAATCTGACGGGGCGGTCCCACCCGTCGGGTTTGAAAACCGAAGCGGGGCTTTTGGCGCCAGAGGGCCGCGGCGATCGTCGGCGGCGATCCACGGCGAGGCAAAGGGATCAGAGGTGACCTCCGTGCTCACGGTGCTGTTCCGCATCGAGTGATGGTCGAGGTGGTCGCCGGCGTGCACCGTGTCGACGGTGGCCCTTGCTCCGGCGGACGGCGTTGCGGACGAGGGTGAAGCTCGCCGGAGAGGGTTGCAAAGATCAAATTGAGGAGGTGGTCAAGTATCTGGTAGCTAGAGGAGGTGCTTGACGGAGTTTGGGAACCGGAGATGACCTCACCGCAGTGAATCGAGCTGGAGCCCGAGGCGGACGGAGGTGGCCGAAGTCGAGGAAGAAGGGATCCTCGAGGCCCCTCCAGTGGCCAGGCGGGGTGTGGTGAGTTGGTGGAGCCGTGCGGGAGTGAGAGCGGGCTCGGGGGCGCTATATATAGCCACCCCGAGGCGGTTGCCGAGAAGGGGTTCTCCGGCAAGAGATTACGACGGAGCAGGGCTTGGTCGGGAGGGTTTAGGAGTTGAGCGCCGTCGTGGAGGTCCACTGAGTCTGTTTAGGTGCCAATGGCGTCGGGTTTTGCTGGCTGAGGTGGAGTTCAACGGAACGGAGCGGCGCGGACCCGTCGGCGGCAGAGAGCGTGGGCTGTGCATGCCGCGCCACGACGACCGTGTTGCATGCGTGCGCTCGCGTGGAGAGGGCCACGCGGAGCCACCGGGGAGCTTGGGCGGCGCTGAACGGCGTTGCGCCGCCGTTCTGCTTCCTGCCAGCCGTTACGGCGGTTCAGCCGCCGCAAGACACGCCGGCGCAGGCGGGCCAGGGCGCCACCGACGCCGGGAAGCTGCCATGCGCGCGTGCAGGGCTTCGGACAAGCGAGCCAGGCGTCGAGCAACGTGCCAAAGGCACTGTGATCTCGTGACTGCACTTAACTGACGAAGATCGTTAGTGAAATTCTGAATTTGCCTGAAAGTGTCTGAAACAGTGCATGCAAGGTGTTCGACAGAATGTTTCTGGCTTGCAGGAATTTTTCCTTGGGATGATTTTTGGTAGAGTGACTTCTCATTGCTCCAGTAGGCTGCCTGATTTTTGGTGGAATTATTGGAGAAGTGTAGATATGAATTTCACCAAATTTGGCAAATCTGGTCCAAACTTGCAGGGAGTGTAAGTTGAAAAATTTGAAAAGAAGATGAGTGGATCAAGATGGTTCTGTGTTGTGGGTACAAAGGACTAGCTAGTAGAGTTGGTTTTATATCCAAACACAAATTCTACAAGGTACTTGCTTTGTAAATGGGTCAGGCTCAAATTAGAGGTCAGAAAAGATTTGAGAGGTGAAATAATCAAAATAAAATCCAAAACTTGTTTGGATGAGTTGGGACAGGGAATTTGAGTTGTTAACAAGGAGGAGAGGAGGTTTTGGAGTGGTTTCACTGCATGGGCAAAAATACAAGGTCATGGGTGGTTATCAAAAGAATGAAGATCCCAAATTTTCATAGAGTTTTCTTTTCAAAAAGAAAAGATTGAACTCCCAAAAATAATTTAAGAGGAGAACCAATCAGAGGAGAAGTTTTAAAAAGGTTAAACCCAAAGTTTGAAGAAAATAACAGAAATAACAATCCTGGCCAAAGAAAAAGATTTTTAAGAGGATTGTTTTCCTGAAAATTTTAAAAGGCCTCATTTCACAAAAGAAACAAAAAACCAGCAAGGTTTTTGCTAAAACCAAATAAAATTTTTGGAGTGTCACAACACCTACCCCCTTAGGAAAAATCTCGTCCCTGAGATTTCAGCTGTCCCTTAAATAAGTGTGGATGCTCTGCTCGAAGAAAATCCTCTCTTTCCCAAGTTGCTTCGTTGTTAGTGTGATAGCTCCACTGAACTCTGAAAAATTTAATGGTCTTTTGTCGGGTCCTCCTTTTAGACTCCTCTAATATTTTCACTGGACGTTCCCGATAAGTGAGGTCTTGTTGCACGTCAATGTTCTCATGGGATACTTGTTTCTCTGGGTTGCCTATGCACTTCCTTAACTGCGAAACGTGGAACACGTTGTGGATATCTGATAGTTCCTTAGGTAAGTTTAGTTGGTAGGCCACTGTGCCTCTTCGTGCCAATATACAGAATGGTCCGATAAATCTTGGTGCTGGCTTTCCTTTTATCTTGAATCGTTGTTATCCCCTCATAGGGGATACTCGTAGGTATACGAACTCACCGGGTTCGAAGCTGACCCCACGATGCTTCTGATCGTAATAACTCTTCTGTCAGCTTTGAGCGGTCTTGAGCCTATCCCTGATTAGCTTGACTTTCTCCTCCGCTTCTTTGAGCATGTCTGGTCCGAAGATGCGGCTGTCTCCGGTCTCTGACCAATTCAACGGGGTAGGACATCTTCGTTCATACAAAGCCTCAAATGGTGCCATTTGCAGGCTGGCCTGGTAACTGTTGTTGTATGCGAACTCGGCAAATGGCAGGCTTTCTTCCCAACTGGTTCCATAGGTGAGGACACATGCCCTCAGCATGTCCTCTAAAATCTGGTTTACGCGTTCTGTCTGTCCATCTGTCTGGGGGTGGTAAGCCATACTGAAAGCTAATTGAGTTCCCAGAGCCTGTTGTAAATGATCCCAAAATCTCGAGACGAACTGAGCGCCTCGGTCAGATATTATAGTCTTTGGAACACCATGCAGACAAACTATGCGGGAGAGGTAATTCTTAGCAAGCTTTTGAGTGGTGTGGGTTGTTCTTACTGGAATAAAATGTGCCACCTTGGTTAACCTGTCGGTGATGACCCATATAGCATCATTCCCGTGTTGTGACTGAGGTAGTCCGACAATGAAGTCCATCCCTATTTCATCCCATTTCCACTCGGGTATTTTGTTTGGTTGCAGTAATCCGGCTGGTCTCTGATGTTCAGCTTTTATGCGTTGACATGAGTCGCAACATGCAATGAAGGTAGCGATGTCCCTCTTCATACCGTGCCACCAAAATATTTCTTGAATATCTTTATACATTTTGGTCCCTCCAGGGTGAATTGAATATGGGGCGGTGTGGGCTTCAGCCAAAATTTGCTGTTTAAGATCTTCTATGTTTGGTACGCACAGTCTTTCCCTGTACCATAGTATTCCTCCATTGTCTATGACGAATTCTGAGGCCTTGCCCTTACTCACCTTTCTTTTTATACCTTCTATACTGGGGTGACCTGGATGAGCTTCTTTAATTTTCTCCACAAGGTCGGGTTGTATCTCCAAATTTGATATGGTGCCTTCTGCTACCATCAATAAGTTAAGTCTGGCAAATTCTTGTTGGAATTCGGGTCTCAAGCCGTGCAGACTGCTTTCGTTGGAGCTGGGGTTCCGACTAAGAGCATCGGCCACCACATTTGCTTTACCTGGATGGTAGTGGATACCGACATCATAATCCTTTACTAATTCCAACAAGCGTCTTTGCCGTAAATTTAATTCTGGCTGCGTGAAAATGTATTTGAGACTTTTGTGGTCTGTATATATTTCACATCGATTTCCATGTAAGAAATGCCTCCATTCCTTAAGTGCATGAATGACTGCTGCCATCTCCAAGTCATGAGTGGGATAATTTTCCTCATGCTTGCGAAGCTGCCTTGAAGCGTAGGCGACAACCTTGCCTTCTTGCATCAATACACATCCAAGACCTTTCCTGGACGCGTCACAATATACTTCAAAATTCTTGTGTATGTCTGGGACAACTAATACTGGTGTTGTTGTTAACTTCCTCTTTAGCTCTTGGAAACTTTTCTCGCAGGCTTCTGTCCATTCAAACTTCTTTTCCTTCTTGAGTAACTAGGTCATAGGTTTGGCTATGGTGGAGAATCCTTCAATAAATCTGCGGTAATATCCTGCCATTCCCAAGAAACTTCGTATGTCCGTTACACTGGCTAGTGACTTCCAGCCAAGTACGGCCTTTACTTTCTCCGGGTCCACGGCCATACCGTCTTGGGTTAGCACATGGCCTAGAAAGCCTACTTGCCTTAACCAAAATTCAAACTTGCTGAACTTGGCGTACAATTGGTGTTTCCTGAGTTCTCCTAGTACAATTCTGAGATGTTCAGCGTGCTCTTCTGGTGTTTTGGAGTATACTAGAATATCGTCGATGAATACCACAACGAACTTGTCCATAAACTTCATAAATACTTTGTTCATGAGGTGAACAAAATATGCAGGAGCATTTGTTAATCCAAAAGGCATATTACTATGAACTCATACAGTCCATATCTGGAGGTGAATGTTGTCTTGGGGATATCTTCTGTTCGTACCTTTAATTGATGGTATCTTGACCTTAGGTCATTTTTTGAGAATACCTTGGCCTTAGCGAGCTGATCGAATAAATCATTTATTCTTGGCATTGGGTATTTGTTCTTGACCATGACCATGTTAAGTGCTCGGTAGTCAATACACAATCGCAGTGTTCCATCTTTCTTTTTGGCAAATAAAATTGGTGATCCCCATGGTGAGGAACTGGCTCGAATGTATCCTTTGTCAAGCAATTCCTTTATTTGTTTCTTCAGTTCAACCAACTCGGACGGTGCCATTCTGTATGGTTTCTTGTATATTGGGGTGGTTCCTGGTGCAAGCTCAATGCTGAATTCTATCTCTCGGTCTGGTGGCATGCCTGGTAGCTCATCGGGGAATACGTCTGGAAATTCACATACTACTGGAACCTTGCTTAGCTCAGAAACATCTACCTTATTCAGTCTTGGTTGCCTGGGTATTTTCCTTTCCTTGGCGGATACCCTTGTTGTCTTCCCGAGGTGATGCGTGAGTATTACGGTCCGGTTGAAACAGTCAATGAAACCTTTATTTGTGGTTAGCCAATCCATCCCAAGGATGACATCTAGTCCCTTATTTTCCAACACAATAAGATTTGCGTGAAACTTCAGCCCTTCGAACTCAATAATCACATCCTGACAGTAACTCTGAGTAACTTGCTGAATCCCAGGGGACTTGATGATCATGGATTTCTCCAAAGGAAGCATCGACAAATTATTTTGCAAAGCAAAACTTTTCGAAACAAAAGAGTGAGAAGCTCCAGAATCAAACAAAACCATTGCAGGTACTGTGTTGACAGGAAACGTACCGAGTACGATATCCAGAGCATTTTGTGCCTCCTCTTTGGTTACGTGGTTCAGATGACCCTTCGTGTGGTTGTTGTTGGGATTGAAATTGTTTCGCTTGGGCGCTGAATTGTTGTTGCCGTTGTTCGGCTTTGGTGCTGAGTTTCTAGGCTTGGGACACTGCTTGGCATAGTGTCCTTCCTCTCCGCAGGCGTAACAAGTAACGCTGGGGCGATATGTGAACTCCTTGTCCCTTACATGAAAATTCTTGATTAGGCGTGAGAAGTTGGACGGGGATTTGTGTGTCCCACCCATTTTGAAATCAGTCTTGCTTCGGTGATTGCGAGCCTGGTTAGTCTGGTCCCTTTTTCGCTTGTGGATATCTTCCAAACTGCATCTCTCATTTCCCAGAGTAATGGATTTATCCACCAGCGTCTTAAAATCTGGGAAAGTGTGTATGACCAGTTGGCATTTAAGCGCGGGTGCTAGGCCGTCAAGGAATTTCTCCATTTTCTTGCTTTCAGTCATACGCTCTTCATTAGCGTAGCGAGACAATAGAGTAAACTGATTGTTGTAATCAGATACTGTCATGTTCCGCTGTTTGAGGTCATCGAACTCCCTCTTCTTGATTTTCATAATACTTTTAGGAATATGTGTGCCACGGAAGCCTTCCTTGAAATCATCCCAGGTTATATCATTTTCGTTGGCATGCATGTGCAGGAAATTATCCCACCAGGATGCGGCTGCTCCCGTGAGATAATGCGGTGCGTACAGTACTTTTTCTGGGTCTGAGCATTTTGCAATAATTAATTTTCTCTCCATATCACGAAGCCAGTCTTCGGCCTCAAGCGGCTTGTCAGTGTGAGAAAATCTCTGGGGACGTGTCTTCTGTAGTTCGGATAATTTAGAATGCTGTTGATACTGTCCATGGTGATTTCCCATGTTGATGACTTGGTTCATCATTTCAGGATGTTGTTGCTGACTTTGTTCATAAAGGCGGCACATTTGAGATAGTGCCGTCTCACTACCCTGTTGACTTGATTGACCTTGAGTGAAATTGTTGCCTGGTTGATTGTCATAAAATTGGTTTGACTGCCCTTGTGCAAAATTGATGTCTGCTTGAGTGCCATAATTTTCCTCTGGCGGAGCTGGCATGGAGCGAGTCCAAGGACGAGACATTTTTTCACTCTGGGGATATATTTTGTGAAACCCATAAGAAAACGAAAATAAATCCATAAAAGCACAAGGTCGGCAAAGAAACCAAATAGCCAAGATTACTAGGGAAAACCATTTAATTTGCGCACGGAGAAAGACTGCTCATTACGTATCTTACACGCGGGCGATAATTATACAATACGTCACTCAGGATATGCGTACATCATCCTGCAATGTTATTTAGGCTAGTGCACTTCTCCAGATCCTACATGATGCGCAAACAGGCTACTTCCCATATCTTACATGGCGGTACAACGCGCGACGGCTAAGCGTACTTAGTCGGAGATGTTGATGATGTCCTTGGCGCCAAGGGTGAGGCGTAGCGAGGCTGGAGACTCAACTTCCTCCTCGCTAATGGGCTCCATACGAGTAGTGCTGCGCCGAGAAGATGGAGCGGGTGCCAGGGGCGGAATTACACGAATAGGAGTCGGTGTGAGGGGCGGTGCAGTGCGCGCTGGAGTGGGTGCAATGACCTGGTTGAACTCCTCAGTAGAAGGCAGGCGACGAGTAGGTGCATAAGATGCTGATGATGAGGCATAAGTCAGTGGCGGTGCTGTGGGCAGGAGCTCCCTCTTGTTGGCAGCACAGCCATGGACTAAGTCCATGCGGGCGGCCACAAAGTCGTCCACCAAGTTGTCGAAGGCAGCCTCCAGAGCCCGAAGATACTCAATAAGCATCTCAAAGGCCTCATCTCGTTCTCCTCTGGGGCAGGAGTATGCGTAGTGACAAGTGTAAGGCACGTGGCATGGAAGATAGCGGTAACGACGAGCCTTCATCACGGGAAGGACATCCCTGAGGCGAGCTATCGACTTGCGGGCTGCCATCTGGATGGCATGCTTCTCCGTGGGCATGGCTCTTCCCACGAATCGGAAGCGGCGTAACTCACCACGCCCTCCCCTGAATTGCACCGAGGCCTGGTGCATAGTCAGACTGTCGTTGACTCTGTGCACGCAGAGTGAGACGACCGGGCACACAGATGGCCCCATTGCAACCTGAACGACGAAGGATAGAAGCTTGACGAACCCATCGGGCACGTTGGCGAAGGTCTAAGACTCGCAGCTGTTGTCGGCCATCTACAAAAAGTAGGCAAAAATTCCGAAGAGTCAGATCATAAATATATGTTGACTGTCAGAAAAAAGTGTCTACAATTGTAAAAACATAAATGGGCTCTAATATACTAATAACCGGTTAGCGATCGCACCTAGTGGCTTCCTACAGTCAGCCTGCCTCTGGTACCAAGCTTGTCATGACCGGTTTTCCAATAAAAATATTTATTGAGAAACCAATCTTTAGAATCCAGTTTGAGATAAAACCTCCTCACTGGTAGACAAACTTTCGATACAATAAGCCAGTAGCATCAAATATATTAGAGGGTTGAGCTGATGATGCTCAACAATTTATTACAAGCGTGCCAATAATTATACATAAAGGCGATTATGACACAAGGGAGTGGTGGCATACTACTGACTCGCAAATATGGTAGTGGTGGAGTAATACAGTGGGGAGTGGATATGTGACTCTCAAACTATCATCCCATCGAGCGTTGAGGTAAGGCTCGATGAATCTATTTGGGTTGCGGAAGCAGGTATAAAACAGTGACCAAGTCCAGGGTCGCACGAGACTGACTGGGACTCCTCTAGGCGTCGGACTCGCTATCGAACTCCTCATCCATGAGATCACCTTCGTCATCATCTGGCCAAATCAACAAGCCAGTGAGTACTTTGAAGTACTCGCAAGACAGTTCGGACGTAAGATATAACAAATGCATGCATGAGTGCGTCACGATTTAATTACCAATGCACATTCAAAGTAATATTAGGCAGGGTAAGTAAAAAGGGAAACGGCGGTAGTCCGCCTGGAATCCCAACAGTAAAGTAATGGAAACCAAACGAGTGTCTAGAGCGACGCCACGAAGGTAAATTAATAAATGAAAGAAAAACCATGCCACAGTCGGGCGTCTTCGCGACACCACATAAAGGGCTTTAAAAGAAATGCCACAGTCGGGCGTCTGAGCGACACCACATAAAGGGCTTTAAAAGAAATGCCACAGTCGGGCGTCTGAGCGACACCAAATAAAGGGCTTTAAAAGAAATGCCACAGTCGGGCGTCTGAGCGACACCACATAAAGGGCTTTTAAAAGAAATGCCACAGTCGGGCGTCTGAGCGACACCACATAAAGGGCTTTAAAAGAAATGCCACAGTCGGGCGTTTGAGCGACACCACATAAAGGGCTTTAAAAGAAATGCCACAGTCGGGCGTCTGAGCGACACCACATAAAGGGCTTTAAAAGAAATGCCACAGTCGGGCGTCTGAGCGACACCACATAAAGGGCTTTAAAAGAAATGCCACAGTCGGGCGTCTGAGCGACACCACATAAAGGGCTTTAAAAGAAATGCCACAGTCGGGCGTCTGAGCGACACCACATAAAGGGCTTTAAAAGAAATGCCACAGTCGGGCGTCTGAGCGACACCACATAAAGGGCTTTAACTGATAAAGAAATAATATTCATAATAAATATATTCAACTCATGAAATTAAATGGGTTAGTCCATCCTCAAGAAGAAACATTTAACTAATCTTAGTGCTCATGGTCCCACCGGATAATCTGTCACCAAAACTGGCACATGTTAGTTAGCACGGAACTTGGATATGGATAAGATGATTTGAGGATATATGACTCTGCAGAGTTTGTACAAAATTTCTCACAGTTAACGGATTTCCGTAGTCACAAGGACTAGTTCCGTTTACGGTATTTCAGAAGGAAACACAGCTAACCAGTACACACCCATCCAACCTCTCGATGCCAGGAATCACCCTCGACATCGTCCAAGAAAAACTTTTGAGACGGGGAGATCACAATCTCGAATAGCATGGGATCAAATTTATATACGCGCGCTCTAAGGGGTGCCCCCCTCTCGGTCCCAACCGGAAACACCCATGCCCCCTGACCGGATGACTGGCTTTAACCCAGGGCCATGGAACAAACATCCCGGCCTCTCCTTTTTGGTGTGTACCAAGAAAGCGGTTTGCGACTTACTAAACCATATCCCTTTCGGGAAACATGTGGTAGTACAGGGGGGGGGGGAATGGATACGAGCCCAACCGATACGGGTTGGTACTGAAGTAAACCTGCATGGCATAAGACTGGCATGCTACCAGACTGCCATCTTACCCACCTTCATGCCAACACATAGCCTTGCATACTCACATCCAACAAGGTATGGATCATCGAACTTACTTGTCTCAACAATGCATAATATACAGTTCATCGGTATGCCCCACAACATGCCATGAAACTAACTAAATGCAAAACATGCCAAGACACTCATCATATCAAAAGTTCAAACATGCTTGCCTGGTTCAGAGTAGTCGGAGTCTAGCTCGGTGAAGTTTGCGGTCCCGTCACCTCCTTCGGTATCTACGGTATAAAGAGAATATACGCGCTATCGTGAATACCGAGAGGTGCACAAAAATTATTCCAAATAATCTTCAAATAAATCTGATAAAAAAGTAGACAAAATTTTGAAGAGAACAGAAAAAGAATCACTCAAAAATATGTTTCTGTTAAAAAGTTATAAAGGTATTTGCCCAGGGACCCATCTGTAATGAAACAGAAACTTCCCAGGGTCTTATTTATAAAAACAGAAAACGTTTCAGTCTCAAATACGCCGGCTCAGAAGAGAAGACGTATTTTGCCCGAATACGCTTTCAGAAAATGATTCAAAAAAGAGAGGAATCTGACGGGTCGGTCCCACCCGTCGGGTTTGAAAACCGAAGCGGGGCTTTTGGCGCCAAAGGGCCGCGGCGATCATCGGCGGCGATCCACGGCGAGGGAAAGGGATCAGAGGTTACCTCCGTGCTCACGGTGCTGTTCCGTGTCGGGTGGTGGTCGAGGTGGTTGCCGGCGTGCACCGTGTCGACGGTGGCCCTTGCTCCGGCGGACGGCGTTTCGGACGAGGGTGAAGCTCGCCGGAGAGGGCTGCAAAGATCAAATTGAGGAGGTGGTCAAGTATCTGGTAGCTAGAGGAGGTGCTTGACGGTGTTTGGGCACCGGAGATGACCTCACCGCAGTGAATCGAGCTGCAGCCCGAGGCGGACGGAGGTGGCCGGAGTCGAGGAAGAAGGGCTCCTCGAGGCCCCTCCAGTGGCCAGGCGGGGTGTGGTGAGGTGGTGGAGCCGTGGAGGAGTGAGAGCGGGCTCGGGGTTCTCCGGCAAGAGATTACGGCGGCGCAGGGCTTGGTCGGGAGGGTTTAGGAGTTGAGCGCCGTCGTGGAGGTCCACTGAGTCTGTTTAGGTGCCAACGGCGTCGGGTTTTGCTGGCTGAGGTGGAGTTCAACGGAACGGAGCGGCGCGGACCCGTCGGCGGCAGAGAGCGTGCGCTGTGCATGCCGCGCCACGGCGACCGTGCTGCATGCGTGCGCTGGCGTGGAGAGGGCCACGCGGAGCCACCAGGGAGCTTGGGCGGCACTGAACGGCGTTGCGCCGCCTTTCTGCTTCCTGCCAACCGTTACGGCGGTTTAGCCGCCGCAAGACACGCCGGCGCAGGCGGGCCAGGGCGCCACCGACGCCGGGAAGCTGCCAAGCGCGCGTGCGGGGCTTCGGACAAGCAAGCCAGGCGGCGAGCAACGTGCCAAAGGCACTGTGATCTCGTGACTGCACTTAACTGACGAAGATCGTCAGTGAAACTCTGAATTTGCCTGAAAGTGTCTGAAACAGTGCATGCAAGTTGTTCGACAGAATGTTTCTGGCTTGCAGGAATTTTTCCTTGGGATATTTTTTGGTAGAGTGACTTCTCATTGCTCCAGTAGGCTGCCTGATTTTTGGTGGAATTATTGGAGAAGTGTAGATATGAATTTCACCAAATTTGGCAAATCTGGTCCAAACTTGCAAGGAGTGTAAGTTGAAAATTTTGAAAAGAAGATGAGTGGATCAAGATGGTTCTGTGTTGTGGGTACAAAGGACTAGCCAGTAGAGTTGGTTTTACATCCAAACACAAATTCTACAAGGTACTTGCTTTGTAAATGGGTCAGGCTCAAATTAGAGGTCAGAAAAGATTTGAGAGGTGAAATAATCAAAATAAAATCCAAAACTTGTTTCGATGATTTGGGACAGGGAATTTGAGTTGTTAACAAGGAGGGGAGGAGGTTTTTGAGTGGTTTCACTGCATGGGTAAAAATACAAGGTCATGGGTGGTTATCAAAAGAATGAAGATCCCAAATTTTCATAGAGTTTTCTTTTCAAAAAGAAAAGATTGAACTCCCAAACATAATTCGAGAGGAGAACCAATCAGAGGAGAATTTTTAAAAAGGTTAAACCCAAAGTTTGAAGAAGATAACAGAAATAACAATCCTGGCCAAAGAAAAAGATTTTTAAGAGGATTGTTTTCCTGAAAATTTTAAAAGGCCTCATTTCACAAAAGAAAGAAAAAACCAGCAAGGTTTTTGCTAAAACCAAATAAAATTTTTGGAGTGTCACAAACGCCCGACACTCAGGAGTTCATCGACAAGGCCACCAAGGAGCTTCAAGAAGCAAGAGCCATGCGCGGCGACCGCCGCCCACCACCCGGCGCAGCCCCCCATCCAGGCGAGGATGGCGGGCTGCGCGTCTATGTCGACATCCTAGGGCTCAACAGAGCCGTGTCTCAGGAGCGCTTCCGGCCTTTGCGCACTGGGCATTGCGAGGGTCCATCTCACAGCTACGTTCGCATGCCATCTAGCCTGTCGAACATGGCGGTCGCCCACTAGCGCCACCTACGGAGCATCCTGGCAGCTTAGGAGGCCAGGCATCACGCAATCCTGGTGGAGATGGAGACGGTCCTCAAGGAACCGCCCGAGTCCTCAGAGCCTCCAGAGGCTCAGGGCCCTGGCGGCTCAAGAGGAATGGCTACTTCATCACGCGTCTTCGGCTACCCCAGCACTCCTTCGACAACGGAACCAAGTGACATTTTCCCAGATTATTTAGCTGGGAGCGCCCCTCGGGGTGAATTATTCCGAGGCCGCACGGGCCTGTCCCTGTGCTACCTCTTGAGCACTGCGTTGGATTTCCCCGAAGAGGAGAGGATGATGCAGCAAAGTAGCGTAAGTATTTCCCTCAGTTTTTGAGAACCAAGGTATCAATCCGTTAGGAGGCTACGTTCGAGTCCCTCGTACCTACACAAAACAAATAGCTCAACGCAACCAACACGATTAGGGTTTGTCAATCCCTTCACCGTCACTTACGGGAGTGAGATCTGATAGAGATGATAGATAATATTTTTGGTATTTTTGATATAGAGATGTAAGGTAAAAAGTAAAAGGCAAAGTAAAAAAGAAAAGCAATAATAAAGTGATGGAGATTGATATGATGAGAATAGACCCGGGGGCCATAGGTTTCACTAGTGGCTTCTCTCAAGAGCATAAGTATTCTACGGTGGGTGAACAAATTACTGTTGAGCAATTGACAGAATTGAGCATAGTTATGAGAATATCTAGGTATGATCATGTATATAGGTATCACGTCCGAGACAAGTAGACCGACTCCTGCCTGCATCTACTACTAGTACTCCACTCATCGACCACTATCCAACATGCATCTAGAGTATTAAGTTAAAAACAGAGTAACGCCTTAAGAAAGATGACATGATGTAGAGGGATAGTTTCATGCAATATGATAAAAACCCCATCTTGTTATCCTTGATGGCAACAATCCTATATGTGCCTCGCTGTGCCTTCTGTCACTGGGAAAGGACACCGCAAGATTGAACCCAAAGCTAAGCACTTCTCCCATTGCAAGAAAAACCAATCTAGTAGGCCAAACCAAACTGATAATTCAAAGAGACATGCAAAGATAACCAATCATACATAAAAGAATTCAGAGAAGATTCAAATATTGTTCATAGATAGACCTGATCATAAACCCAAAATTCATCGGTCTCAACAAACACACCGCAAAAAGAAGATTACATCGAATAGATCTCCACGAGAGAGGGGGAGAACATTGTATTGAGATCCAAAAAGAGAGAAGAAGCCATCTAGCTACTAACTATGATCCCGAAGGTCTAAGGTAAACTACTCACACTTCATCGGAGGGGCTATGATGATGTAGAAGCCCTCCGTGATGATGGCCCCCTCTAGCGGAGCTCCGGAACAGGCCCCAAGATGGGATCTCGTGGGTACAGGAGGTTGCGGCGGTGGAATTAGGTTTTTGGCTCCTGTTCTGATCATTTGGGGGTACGTAGGTATATATAGGAGGAAGGAGTACGTCGGTGGAGCTTCGAGGGGACCACGAGGCAGGGGGCACGCCCTAGGGGGGGCGCCCTCCACCCTCGTGACCGCCTCATGGCTTTCTTGACGGAGGGTCCAAGTCTCTTGTGTCTTATCTGATGAGAAAATCATGTTCCCGAAGGTTTCATTCCGTTTGGACTCCGTTTGATATTCTGTTTCTCCAAAACACTGAAATAGGCAAAAAACAACAATTCTGGGCTGGGCCTCGAGTTAATAGGTTAGTCCCAAAAATAATGTTAAAGTGGAAAATAAATCCCAATATAGTC
Source organism: Aegilops umbellulata (assembly GCA_032464435.1). Taxonomy (NCBI): domain Eukaryota; kingdom Viridiplantae; phylum Streptophyta; class Magnoliopsida; order Poales; family Poaceae; genus Aegilops; species Aegilops umbellulata. The sequence goes on from CP136057.1 coordinate 551,993,359, forward strand.
CAAAACAGTAGATAATATAGCATGGAGCAATCAAAAATTATAGATACGTTGGAGACGTATCACCCTGCAGCATGTATCCTTTTGCATCTTTAGCTTACTCTGTTGGGGGCGCCCCTCGGGCTGCATCATCCCCAGGCCGCTTGAGTCCGTCTCAGTGGCATGTATCATTCTCGCATCTATCTAAGCTAGTTGGTCCTCATGCATGAGTTATTTATAATCATCGCTTACTTAATCGCCAGTCACCGCGGCCGCCCGTGTCGCCGGTCGGCCCCTCGCCCATCCCTCTCGAGGGCCACTCATGCTGGCACGACGCTTGCGCTCGGGTCCGTCCCTGCAAAGCTGACAAATCTGAGCGGTCGAGCTCTGGCTCGTGGCACGCCCGCGCACGTCACCTCACCAGGCCCTTAGTGCCTTCATCTCCTTGCATAACGACCAGTGGCAGACCAGCAAGCGTGGTTACAATTTGTATCCCTCCATGCTCTAACCTGCAGGAACCTACCGAGGGCAACAACAGGCGGCACCACAGACTCCCTCTTTTCCCATCCAATTCGCTTGTGCATTACAGGGGGGGCTCCTGAGCATCGCAACTTAGGAGCTCTTACTTGCTCTGAAGCCCTCACCCCGTGGCCTTGACAATGACATCGCGACTTGGCTGAGCTCGCTCAAGGGCCGGGACCCGAGGACTTAGAGCACACGGACGAGCGTGGAAAAGAGGGGGACGATCGCGCTGGCCTAACCTAGCTGCACTATGGCCGTCAACGCACGAGTCGGGCGCTGTGCAAGGAGTCAACTTTGGGCCGCTAAGATAAGTTTCACACCCGGGCTAGCTGAGCGCCGCGGCATAGGATTCCCACCTCTTGCAGCCCCGTTGCAGCGACGTCGCCTCCCTTTCCAACCTTCAGGTAGCTGCTTGCGCTCCAACGGGGACCTCTTGAGCATCGCGCCTCAGGAGCTCTTACTGGACATCGGGCCGCTCACCTCCTGGCCTTGACCACGGCATTGTGACTTGGCATACCAGCGACAGCTGCAGCCTGCCTGGGGACCGGGACCTGTCGGCGTAGAGCGCCAAGCTACCATGAAGTTGGAAAGGGGAGACCGAGCCAAAGCAGGACGTGCATTCGTAAATCGTCATAATAAGGATGATATCAACAAAAGGCATTACAGACCCTTTACACGCCCCCACTGGGTTCGTCTCGATTCCTTGCAGGGAACAAAATAAGAAGGTGTCCAGGATCCCTATCTACACGCGCCAGCGCCGCCGACACCATCATCAACATTGGGCCACGGGAAACCAGCGCCAACCCCATCCAGATCAGCAACGGCGGTGGCAAGACGCTGCAGCCGTGCTCCGGGAACGGCGAGAGCTCGAGGGCACGTAGCTGCCGTCGCTCGTCTCTTGAGTCTCATAGGGCTCGGGAGAGTCGCTGGACTCCCAAGCGCCACCGCTGCTGCTAGAGGAGCCGCTGACGAGGCCAGCGGCAGGCCTACCTCCTACCACAGCGCCGCCCTGACGACCTCTTCCAGGGCGGCACTCCAAGCGACGGCCTTCGTCGTCGAAGACCTTGAAGAACATCGTGGAGGCGCCGTTGTACTTGAAGAGGATGGCGAGGGTGCCCTCTGCACGGCAAACTCAGGCGACCTCACCCCAGTCGCGAGTCCTGAAGATCTTGCCCGGTGAGACGACCTTAACCTCCGCCCTCGTCGCCGGGGTATCGCACTCGGCGTGCTGCAGCCATAGCTCGAGAGGACCCATCGGCGGCATCTCAGCGGAGAACAACTGCAGGAAGCGAATCCAAGTGCGCGGGGGCATCGCCGCCCACATCACGAGTTCGCACGAGGAGCCCTCTGCATGGGTTCCTAGGGCGATGGCGCGTGTCACCATGGCGCGGCGACCACGGCCGCGGCATGGACGGCGCTGGTCCCCGCCTTTTCCTCCGGAGCCCTCGTCTTGGGCGTACAAGGGTAGCGAATACCCGGGGGGAGGCCGCTCGCACCAAGGCCTCGACACCTCTGGCCTCACGACTACGACGCGGCGGCAGGCCAGCCTCTTCTTCGGCGGGAGCGGCTTTGGCTCGTTGCGAGGGGTTTTTCCCTTCTCTGCGGCTGAGAATCTTCGAATCGGCGCCATGGGTGTCGCTGCTAGTAGTCAAGCAAGGGAGAAGAAGTGAGCGGAGCAGGAAGAGATGGGTGACGGGGGCTCCGCCCTCCTCCTCATTTACAGTAGGAGAAGTCCAACCGGCGACCCCCACGATCACAGGTAATGATGGTTTTCTCTGCATGCACCAGGGACTCGTCAAATCGGGCAGTTACCGAGGCAGCGTGGGGAAGCGGAGACGCCCACGTCCCATCAATCGCCATGCGTCAACCGAGGCCGCAGGCTAATGGGGCCCACGGTGCTCTGCACTTGCCCCTTGGCTTCACCTCGAAGCCAAGTCCGAGCGCGCCTTGGGCCCGGGGGCTACTGTCGGCGTCCTGGGAACGGGGGTCCCCAGACTTGCCTACCTGCGGCCCACGGCATGGCTTCGCTAGCGGCCCTTTACATCCCATCTTCATCAGCAAACACTCAAGACCCTCGCGAGGGGCCAAGACTTGCGAGGCGGACGACACAAGACCTCCTCGGGGGCAGCCTCACTAGGCTGGCTCGCGAGGGGCAGAGAGATCAAGGCAAGGGGACACCTCGCCAGGCCCCTGTGACGCAAGCCATGACGACCGAGGCCAAGCGGGCACCAGGCAGGTGCCATCGCGTGCAGTGTACTCGTTTCCTCTTTGGTGCTAAAGAGGCAAGTGCAGGAGAGGAGTCCCGAGGCATCAGGCAAAGCTTTACATATTGTTGCAACAAGACCAAGACCAGCAGGACGGCAATACGGACGTCACCATGGAACCCAGGACGGCGTCACCACCAGAGCCTTTGGCAGGCGAAGACCACCTTTAGTCAGGATAACTTGTACTGGTTGTCTCCCTTCAAATTTGGTTGTTGTTGGATCCCTTCCCGCCTACATTTGGGGAGAGGACCAGGGCCTCAATAAATAGGACTAGCCACCACAGTAGGAGGCAACTGATCTTGGGTCATTCAGATCATCCTCAACAACACTAGCTCACTGAGCTCAATAATACCTCTCCTCGGGAGGCTGTTCGTCCCTTGTACTAGTTCATCCTCAGCCCAAGAGGCAATCCACCACACCACACTAGAGTTGGGTATTACACCACATCGATGGCCCGAACCAGTATAAACCTTGTGTCCTTTGTTCTGCGAGTTCGATGTGCTGAGCCTTGGGATCGTGGTGAGTGTGTGATCTAGGGGAGGGAGAGATCTTCATGCGCACCCCAGTGTTCAAACCTTGAGGGTTTTGCCAGAACCCGAAATCCGACAAGCGCTACTACTAAAATTGGCCCAACGTTGTCACCAGGATTGTAGTAGTAGCGCATTCCCCTGAAACACGCTACTTCTAGGTAGTATAGCAGTAGCGCATTCCACTAACACGCGCTACTGCTAAACCCATCCTATCTTATCCACCATCCGCCTCTCACTTCCCCCCTCTCCACTCCCACTTTCACTGCCCACGCACCCCGTGGTCCGCTGCCGCCGATGTTCGGCCCTCCCTGACCATCGTCGTTGCTCGCCGCCACCGACGCTCCTGCTCCTCCTCCTTCCACCTCCCTCCTCTCCTCGTCCCTCTCCTGATCCCTTCCTCCCTCTCCCTCCTCACTCCCGCCTCCTCCCTCCCACCTCCCTCCCTGCCCCGTCTGTCCTCTCCTCCCTGCCTCATCGGGCCTCCTCCTCCCTGCCTCATCCGTCTGCCTCCTCCCTTCCCCCCTCACTCACCCCTCCCTTCGTTCCTACTACCTCCACTTCCCTCTGTTTTTGAAATTTTAAGAATAGAAACTTTAAGGTATTAAAATTAGTAATACAACTAAGAAAATTTAGGGTAGAACTAGGGTAATAGAATTTTAGTAAGTGCTTAATAGAAATAGTTTATTTAGTAAGTAGTTAGTAGAACTAGTTTATTTAGTAAGTGCTTAATAGAACTAGTTTATTTAGTACGTACGCACTTAATAGAACTAGTTTATTTAGTAAGTCCTTAATAGAACTAGTTTAGAGAGAGGCCAATGTTGGCAAATTTAGTTATGTTAGGATTATATATAAGATATTTTGAAATGTTTTTGTTCATATTTTCAACCATTGAAATGTGATGACCATCAAGTTTGAATGCTCATATGATGTAGATATAAACATGTATATCTAGAATTGCTCAAATAGGATATGTGCTTGCCCAAGTGTCCATGTTTGCAGGGAACCACCGAGTGGCCTATGTTTTGTTGGAGTGTTGATTAATTTCTGTTCCGGCAAATTTCAGGTGCTTGATATGTCCTTTTTTAGCAAAGGTCATGCTGGATTTTCCCGTGAATTTTGGCATGACTTGTGCTATAATATAGGAAATATCGAGTGCATTGGAAATGCCGGAAAAGTGCATTTAACACCATTTTTGGTTGACTTTAAGTCGACAGACTGATAGTCAACCCGTGATGAATAATAATGATCTAATTTAGTTTTTGTAGCACATATATTGAATTATACAAGTTTAATATTTGAAATATGAACATAGGAAATGTCTGACGATGACGATAGGCTCCTGGAGTACGACTGGTGCGGCGACGACCGGGGTCTATGCGATGATGTCGCTTGAATCTACGTCGGTTTTCACCAAAGAGGAAGGGATGATGCAGCACAGGGGCGGTAGGTATTTCCCTCAGATATGAAACTGATACGTCCATTTTGCATCTTGCTTTTATATCGATATTTATTGCATTATGGGCTATTATTACACATTATGTTACAATACTTATGCCTTTTCTCATTTTAGAAGGTTTACATGAAGAAGGAAAATGCCGGCAGCTGGAAATCTGGGCTGGAAAAGAGCAAATATTAGAGACTTATTCCGCACAAATCCAAAAGTCCTGAAACTCCACGAAGGTCAGTCTTGGAATATATTAAAAATATTGGGCGAAGAAAGCACCAGAGGGGGGCCACCCACTGTCCATGAGGGTGGAGGGCGCACCCTACCCCTTGGGCGCGCCCCCTGCCTCGTGGGCCACCTCGGAATCATATTTGCATGATGAAAACTGGCTTGACGATAATTCCCATGTGTCCTCGGGAGCGCTTTCCTTTATATAAGAGTTTGTCCAAGCTTGTCCTTTGCTACAAAAAGGATTGGGCCACCTTGCCGCACCTTGTTTACTTTTGTTACTTGTTACCCTCTACGAATTATCTTATCATAAAACTATCTATTACCGATAATTTCAGTGCTTGCGGAGAATGCCTTACTGAAAACTGCTTGTCATTTCCTTTTGCTCCTCGTTGGGTTCGACACTCTGATTTATCGAAAGGACTACGATAGATCCCCTGTACTTGTGGGTCATCAAGACTATTTCTGGCGCTGTTGCCAGGTAGTGAAGCGCCTTTGGTAGGTGGAATTTGTTAAGGAAAATTTTATATAGTGTGCTGAAATTTACTGTCACTTGTTACTACGGAAAATAATCCTTTGAGGGGCTTGTTCGGGGTATCTGCACCCCGACCAGTGGAGCAAAGAGTTGCTCCTCAACCTATTGAACCTACGAAAAATGTTTACTTTGAAATTCAGGTATGATAGAGAAACCGCTAGCTAATCCTTTTACAGGAGGTGGAACATTACATCCTGATATGCACCTAATCTATGTGGATGAAGTTTGTGGATTATTTAAGCTTGCAGGTATGCCCGAGGATGTTATCAAGAAGAAGGTCTTCCCTTTATCTTTGAAGGGAAAGGCATTGACATGGTTTGGTCTATGTGATGATATTGGATCATGGAACTACAACCGATTGAAATTGGAATTTCATCAGGAGTTTTATCCTTTGCATCTGGTTCATCGTGATCGTAATTATATATATAATGTTTGGCCTCGCGAAGGATAAAGTATCGCTCAAGCTTGGGGGAGGCTTAAGTCAATGTTATATTCATGCGCCAATCATGAGCTCTCTAGATAAATTATTATTCAAAAAATATATGCTCGGATTTCTCTCAATAATTGCTCCATGCTTGATACTTCTTGTACTGGATACCGATGTTTTTTCTTAATTTAGCACTAAATATGGACTTGACTTTGAGATAGTAGCTTATTTCTATGAATCATTTGCTACTCATGTTGATCTTCCTAAGGATAAGTGGTTTAAATATCATCCTCCCATTGAAGTAAAAGTATTTGAACCTATTAAAGTTGAAGAAAATGCTATCACTTATAATGTTGATCCTATTGTTTCTACCGCTTATATTGAGAAACCACCTTTCCCTGTTAGAATAAAGGATCATGCTAAAGCTTCAACTGTGGTTCGTAAGAGTAATGCTAGAACACCTACACCCCCTGAGCCAATTAAAGTTGAACCTAGTATTACTATGGTTAAAGATCTCTTGGTCGACAATATTGATGGGCATTTTATTTACTTATGTAATGAAGCTGCTAGAATTGCTAGACCCGCTACTAAAAATAGGCATAGACCTATTGTAAGCATGCCTGTTGTTTCTGTTAAAATAGGAGATCATTTCTATCATGGCTTATGTGGCATGGGTGCTAGTGCGAGTGCAATACCTCATTCCTTATACGAAAAAATTATGCATGATATTGCACCTGCTGAGATAGAAGATATTGATGTTACAGTTAATCTTGCCAATAGAGATACTATTTCACTAGTTGGGATTGTTAGAGATGTTGAAGTCTTGTGTGGGAAAGTTAAATATCCTACTGATTTTCTTGTTCTTGGTTCCCCACAAGATGACTTTTGTCCCAGTATATTTGGTAGGCCCTTCTTGAATACTATTAATGCTAAGATAGACCGTGAAAAGGATATTGTTAATATTGGTTTAGGGGATATGTCTCATGATTTTATTTTGCTAAATTCGTAGACAACCCCATGATAAAAAATTGCCTAGTAAAGATGAAATTATTGGTCTTGCTTCTATTGCCGTGCCTCCTAATGATCCTTTAGAACAATATTTGCTAGACCATGAAAATGATATGTTTACTAATGAAAGAAGGGAAATAGATGAAGTATTCTTTAAACAGGGACCTTTTTTGAAACACAACTTGCCTATTGAAATTCTAGGGAATCCCCCTCCACCCAAGGGTGATCCCGTGTTTAAGCTTAAACCATTACCTGATACTCTCAAATATGCTTATCTTGATGAGAAGAAGATATATTCTATTATTATTATTGGATATAGTTTTGATAATCTTAAGGGCATTAGTCCCACTCCGTGCCAGCACAAAATAAAATGGGAGAAAGACGCTAAACCGGTTGTTGATCACGAACGACAGCTAAATCCTAAGATGAAAGAAGTGGTAAGAAAAGAAATACTAAAGCTTTTGGAGGCATGTATAATTTATCCTGTTCCTGATAGTCAGTGGGTAAGTCCATTCCATTGTGTCCCTAAGAAGGCAGGTATTACTGTTGTTCCTAATGATAAATATGAATTGATCCCGCAAAGAATTATTACAGGTTATAGAATGGTAATTGACTTCCGCAAATTTAATAAAGCTACTAGAAAGGATCATTACCCTTTACCTTCTATTGACCAAATGCTAGAAAGATTATCCAAACATACACATTTCTGCTTTCTAGACGATTATTCTGGTTTCTCTCGAATACCTGTGTCAAAAGAGGATCCTGAAAAGACCACTTTTACTTGCCCTTTCGGTACCTTTGCTTATAGACGTATGCCTTTTGGTTTATGTAATACACCCGCTACCTTTCAAAGATGTATGACTGCTATACTCTCTGACTTGTGTGAAAAGATTGTTGAGGTTTTCATGGATGATTTGTCCATGTATGGAACTTCTTTTGATGATTGCTTAAGCAACCTTGATCGAGTTTTGCAGAGATGTGAAGAAACTAATCTTGTCTTGAATTGGGAGAAGTGCCACTTTATGGTTAATGAAGGTATTGCCTTGGGGCATAAGATTTCTGAAAGAGGTATTGAACTTGATAAAGCTAAAGTTGATGCTATTGAAAAGATGTCGTGTCCTAAGGGCATTAAAGGTATAAGAAGTTTCCTTGGTCATGCCGGTTTTTATAGGAGGTTCATTAAAGACTTCTAAAAAAATTCTAGGCCTCTGACTAATCTCTTACAAAAAGATGTTCCTTTTATCTTTGATGATGATTGTGTAGAAGCATTTGAAATACTTAAGAAAGCCTTGATTTCTGCACCTATTGTTCAGCCACCTGATTGGAATTTACCCTTTGAAATTATGTGTGATGCTAGGCATTATGCTGTAGGTGTTGTTCTAGGACAAAGAGTTGATAAGAAATTAAATGTTATCCAGTATGCTAGTAAAACTCTAGACAGTGCCAGAGAAATTATGCTACTACTGAAAAAGAATTTTTAGCAGTTGTATTTGCTTGTTATAAGTTCATACCTTATATTGTTGATTCTAAATAAGTGTTCACACTGATTATGCTACTATTAAATATCTTATGGAAAAGAAATATGCTAAACCTAGACTTATTAGATGGGTTCTGTTTCTACAAGAATTTGATTTGCATAATATTGATAGAAAGGGAGATGAGAACCCCATTGCAGACAACTTATCTAGGTTAGAGAATGTTCTTGATGACCCACTACCTATTGATGATAGCTTTCCTGATGAACAATTAGCTGTCATAAATGCTTCTCATACTGCTCCATGGTATGCTAATTATGCTAATTACATTGTTGCCATATTTATACCACGTAGTTTCACATACCAGCAAAACAAAAAGTTTTTCTATGATTCAAGACATTACTTATGGGATGACCCACACCTTTATGAAGGATTAGATGGTGTTATTAGACGTTGTGTACCCAAGCATGAAGAGGAACATATCCTACGCAAGTGTCACTCCGAGGCTTATGGAGGACATCACGCTGGAGATATAACTGCACATAAGGTATTGCAATCCGGTTTTTATTGGCTTACTCTTTTTAAAGATGCCCGTAAGTTTGTCTTGTCTTGTGATGAATGTCAAAGAATTGGTAATATTAGTAGACGTCAAGAAATGCCTATGAACTATTCACTTGTTATTGAACCATTTGATGTTTGGGGCTTTGATTATATCTGACTGTTTCCTTCCTCTAATGGGTATACACATATTTTAGTTATTGTTGATTTCGTTACTAAGTGGGTAGAAGCTATTCCAATTAGTAGTGTTGATCATAACACCTCTATTAAGATGCTTAAAGAAGTTATTTTTCCAAGGTTTGGAGTCCCTAGATACTTAATGACTGAAGGTGGTTCACATTTTATTCATGGTGTTTTTCGTAAAATGCTTGCTAAGTATGACGTTAATCATAGAATTGCAGCTCCATACCACCCACAGTCTAGTGGACAAGTAGAACTGAGTAATAGGGAGATTAAATTAATTTTGCAAAAGACTTTTAATAGATCTAGAAATAATTGGTTCAAGAAACATGATGATGCATTATGGGCCGATAGAACTGCATATAAAAATCCTATGGGTATGTCTCCATATAAAATGGTTTATGGAAAAGCATGTCACTTACCTCTCAGACTAGAACATAAGGCATATTGGGCCATTAAAGAGCTCAATTATGATTTCAAACTTGCCGGTGAGAAGAGACTATTTGACATTAGCAAACTTTATGAGTGGAGAACCCAGGCCTATGAGAATGCCAAACTGTTTAAAGAAAAAGTTAAAAGATGGCATGCCAAAAGGATACAAAAGCGTGAGTTTATGTAGGTGATTATGTTTTGTTATACAACTCTTGTTTAAGATTTTTTGCAGGAAAACTCCTCTCTAAATGGGAAGGTCCTTACGTTATCGAGGAGGTCTGTCGTTATGGTGCCATAAAAATCAACAACTATCAAGGCACAAATCCAAAGGTGGTGAACGGTCAAAGAATCAAACATTATATCTCAGGTAATCCCATAAATATTGAAACCAATGTTATTGACACCGTAACCCCGGAGGAGTATATAAGGGACACTTTCCAGAACATTTCATACTCCAAAAAGGAATAGGTATGTGGTACGGTAAGTAAACCAACTCCAAAACAGTTCTAATAGTATTTTTTATCGTTTTGGACTATTTAAGAAAATAGGAAAAATAAGAAGTAGTCTGAAAGGGACACGAGGCATCCACGAGTGTGGAGGGCGCGCCCTACCCCCCTGGGCGCGCCCCCTGCCTTGTGGGCACCTCGTGTGCCCTTCGGACTCCGTTTTCTTGCACGATACTTCTTTTGGTCGGCAAAAATTCATTATATAATCTCCCAAAGGTTTTGACCACCGTACCACGACACAATCCTCTTCTTTTGTTTCGAGCTGTTTTTCTGACAGATCTAGATCACCATGACGTCTTCAAGCGCCCCCGAGGACAAATTTTTTGAGAAGGTCATCAACCCCTACCTCGCGTAGGTGCTGCAACAACCTCAAACCATTGAGATGTGTGAGGGGGTGCTGCACATCCGCGATGTTGAGGGACCAAGGAGGACCGGAAGCATGGAGACAAGACTCGAAGCAATGGAGCAACAAGTTTTCAAGTGCCAGGGGATGCTGGAACGCGGACTCAACGCCAACCATAGGATGATCGTGGAGTTCACCAACAACCACAAGCTGGATGCCAAGAACATTGGGGAGACCATCTTCAAGCTTCACGAGAAAATCGAGCACCTCCAAGCCTATATCTATGACCTGCAAAAGCAAAACTGTGAGTATAAAAATAGATTCAAGAGGATGAGTTTGGCTGTAGATTTGAGGACCCCGGAGACTCGATCATCCTTCTATGATGGTGAGTGTCGGTGTCAAAACCGGCGGATCTCGGGTAGGGGGTCCCGAACTGTGCGTCTAGGCGGATGGTAACAGGAGACAAGGGACACGATGTTTTTACCCAGGTTCGGGCCCTCTCGATGGAGGTAAAACCCTACTCCTGCTTGATTAATATTGATGATATGGGTAGTACAAGAGTAGATCTACCACGAGATCAGAGAGGCTAAACCCTAGAAGCTAGCCTATGGTATGATTGTTGTTATCCTACAGACTAAATCCTCTTGTTTATATAGATGCCGGAGGGGGCTAGGGTTACACAGAGTCGGTTACAATGGGAGGAGATCTACATATCCGTATTGGCAAGCTTGCCTTCCACGCCAAGGAAAGTCCCATCCGGACACGGGACAAAGTCTTCAATCTTGTATCTTCATAGTCCAACAGTCGGGCCAAAGGCTATAGTCCGGCTGTCCGGACACCCCCTAATCCAGGACTCCCTCAGTAGCCCCCGAACCAGGCTTCAATGACGATGAGTCCGGCGCGCAGATTGTCTTCGGCATTGCAAGGAGGGTTCTTCTCCAAATTGTGAATACCCGTTAAACAGTGTCTGGCTCCTTGTAAATGATGCGCTCCTTGGCTTCCACACCCAATAATGGACACCTTCCACGTGTCGAACGAATGTGAAGGGCCAGGGTGTTTTTACATTTACCCCCCTAGCTGTGCAAATGAGCTGTCTTTTAAAGCGACAAGGATTCAGATCCAAACCACACCCTCCTCCCTCAGCGAGCATTCATCGGAGCGCGCCCGAAAGAAATCCATTCCATCATGGCCGATCGATGCAGCTCCTCTTCTCGTTCTCCCAGCCCCAAGTCTGGAGATTGGGAGAGGTGTTCTGTCCCGCACAGCCAACTGGTGAAGCTTCAGACCCAGGGATTTCTCCCCCAGCTTATATAGTCCCGGTTCGAGCCAGGCTCGCCACCTACAATGGCGGAGAGCAAGCGGAGATCTTTCCCAGTCCCTCTAAGGGAGAGCGGGTATGCCTCATTTCTTATTTGACAAGAGGACTCGGATTTCCAATTCATCCGTTTCTCCGGGGGCTTCTGGAGTTATACGGCCTCCAGTTGCACAGCCTTACTCCTGCCTCCATACTACATATCGCCGGCTTCGTGGCCTTTTGCGAGCTATTTTTGGGCTGCGAGGCTCACTTCACACTGTGGAAAAAGTTGTTCTGCCTTGTGCCCCGTTCTCAGAGTGGGTCAATATATCAAGTGGGCGGAGCCGAAGTATGGCGCATCGCTTCGACCAGATATCCACCGGAACCCCAAAGAAGGCGTCCGAAGACTGGCCTTCTGAATGGTTTTATATAGAAGACGTCCCTCTGCCGGATCCTATTCAGATCGGCCTTCCAGAGTTCGATAATGCTCCTTTGAAGAAGCGCCTGAGCTGGCGTCCACGGAGCCCCCAGGAGGAAGACAACAAAGACGTACTTTACCTGATGAGCCGGATGAAGTTGTTGGCTCAACCAGGACTGACCATGATCGAAGTCATGGCAACATGCATCATGCGGGGGGTGCGGCCGCTTCAATATCGAGGCCACCCCATGTGGGATTTCAACGGGGAGGATGACGCCACCCGCTATGGCCGCAAAGGGCCGGACTCATCCGCCGCTCTAGCGAAAATCTTGTCTGATTTGTACAAGGGAGAAGAGGAGGAATTCCCCCGTGTTAATCCATAGGGCGGATTTTCTATGTACAATCCTCCAAGCTGGGTATGTCAACACTTTTTGCGTTCATCCATTTCATATTCCCATAGTTAAATATTTTACCTTGCGAATTCAACGCAGGAGCTGCGTAAGGCAGTAAGGGAGATCAAAAGCCCACCTCCACAACGAGAGGATCCGGAGCGGTCCCTCGACCCGGCCTTCAAAGAGGATCTGGACATATCCGTGGAGCTGATCGATAGGGTATTTTATCAATTAAGCGGCGACGATGCCTTGGTGGCCATTACGGCCGATTACCTTGGGATGCTCCCAGCTTCACAGGTAACTGAGAACAAACTCCCATCATTTTGTAAAAGGATTTGTCCTTGTGTACTTTGCTCACCGTATACCAATGGTGTTTTACAGGGAAGGGCCTCGGGACGCTATGCCGAGCCTGCGGTGACAAGCCAACAAGGGGCTCTGAGGCCAAGCAGGCTAAAAAGGAACGCAGTCCGGACTGAGACACCGGCGCAGAGGTATGGCGTGCCACCTCTCTCCATGGTATCGTCTTTTTAAAGAAATATTAACGCTCGTGCTTTCTAGGAGGAAAAACGCTCGCCGGACTATGTCCGGAGAGGTCGTCAATCACGCCTCCTCTAGTCGGGCTCCAAGGCCGGACACGGAAGCGGAAGCGAGCACGAGGCGTACGCCGGATGTTCCTCCGACAGAGGATGCGGACAGAATGTCCACCACAAATTCCGAGGTGGAGAGCGCCATGAACCACAGGCGTCGCCGAGCCGTTCTCCGCGACACTTGCTTCTCCCAAGAGGCATTTGACGCCTTCAACTCGGGAGACGCGTACCTCCGTGCTACTCAAAATGTTCTAGCCAGAGCCACGGAGCAATATGTGAAGGATGTATGGGTGAGAGAATTTGATGATTATATATAGTAGTAGACTGATTTAAGGTTCATTTGTTATGTAGGTTCTTACCGAAAAGAATACCCAATTGTCCCATGAGCTTGAATAGTGCAAAGCCCAACTTGAGGCCGCACTAGCCGCAGCAGAGGAGGCCAAATGATAGGTATCATGTAGAGTGCGGCGTATATGCAAATCTGACAATGAAATTTTAGATGACGCCGGAGTAAATCCGGATGAGCAACACCTCCTACGCCGGCTAGAGGTCAGCGAGTGCCAACACCCAGCTGGGCGTGGAACTAAAGGATGTTCGTGCCCAACTGTCGGACTCCGTGAAGGAGAATCAGCGGCTTCGACGCGGCATTTTCAGTAAGTGCTTGAACGAACTTTGAAGAAGAGTTCGGCGAAGAAGTCGACTAACAGAGTTATGTCTGTAGGTATGCTAATAGGTCGTCCCACGGAGGAAATGCCCGGTTCTACGGGTAACCTTCTGCCCGAGCTCTCACAACTGCACGAACGAGTTCAACAGGTGATGCAAGGCGTCGCCTAGGACTTGTGGCCATCCTTCTCCGTGTCCGAAGGCCTTGGAGAGCTTGCGGAGAAGCTGAAGGGAGCGCGGCGGCACTTCCAATTATGGAAGATATCGGCCTGCCGTCAAGGTGCCAGGGAAGCCTGGGCCATGGTGAAGACGCGGTATACCAGGGCTTATCCAAACCACATGGCCGAGGTCGGACCTGTGGGGCCCGATGGGAAAGAGATCCCTGTTAGTCTAATGTACGGACAAGTAGAATTGGCCGCAAAGTATTCCCAACAGGATTGTAAGCTAGAGACAACCTTTTGGATGGTATAGAGGAAGAATTTAGTCAGTCAAAGTGACTATGTAATTAAAGTGACATTTGTAGTGCCTTCTAGCCGGATTGTAGATCATTTGTCATGGTGGACCTTTTCGCTTCGACCTCTGGACCCGATAGTCCGGAGTGAATCCGCATACCGTCTCGGTTATGAGAAACCGGGGCATGCGTGGAAACCAGGCGTAGGGGTCATTAGTTCTTGAACAGACAAGTGCCCAACTAGTTATGTTATATTACATGGTTAGTAAGAAACATCTTCCAGGGAGAATAGTTCCGTTAGGGGTTCCTTTCCCTGGGTATGCATGCCCTAAAGTGCATGTCCGGACTGCGAAAAGAATCGCAGGAAAAAACATCTGGGGGCATATAGAAAAAATAGGTAAAAAATCGTCTTTTGTTCGCCGACCGAATATTCCCTTAAGAACGCTAGCTTTCGGCTTTACCCAGTCTGAGGTACACATCCGGCTGACCCCACTGTAACAATTGCAGAGGTGCTCCCCTTATGCCCTAGCCGAATTAACGGGAACGTAGGGCATAAATACAAGAGCCAGGCAACCCAGCTTGGCCAAAACTTAAGTCATATCGATGCATATAATGGTGAATAAAAGGTACATACGGAAGGATAACACATATGTTGGGCATGAAGCCCATATAAATAGATAAGCTTCTATGAAAGAAGCCACCAGGGATAATGAGCGCGGATAGCGCGTCAGTTGTGTGCAAACAAGGCACAAATTGGCCCTTAAAGGCCGTGAGGAAAAAGAAGGGAAGAAGGAGGGAAATAAAAGATAAATAGTGTATAAAAAATGGACAGAGGAAGGAGACAAACACAGAGTCCGGCGCTAGGCGTATAATCTTTGGAGTCTGGCTGCGTTCCATGGGTTCGGCTCGAGTCGATTATCCGATGCATCCCGCAGACGGTACGCTCCACCAGTCAGAACTTGGTCAATAATGAAGGGACCCTCCCATTTGGGCTTGAGTTTGTCCTTTTTCTTCTCCAGCTGGCGTAGAACTAATTCGCCAACATTATAAGTTTTGGCCCGTACTTCTCTGTTTTGGTATCTTCGAGCCTGCGGTTGATAGAATGCGGAACGGGCTTTTGCCATGTCACGCTCCTCCTCCAAGGCATCCAAACTGTCCTGCCGATCGAGCTCAGCTTCTCTTTCTTCGTACATGCGCAGTCGAGGTGAGTCATGAACTATGTCGCAGGGCAGAACAGCCTCTGCATCGTATACCATAATGACTAGTGTGTATCCGGTGGTGCGATTCGGCGTGGTCCGCAGCCCCTAGAGTACGGAGTCGAGATCCTCTACCCAGTCTGTGTTAGATTCCTTGAGCGACCGCACTAATCTGGGTTTGATGCCTGTCATGATAAGACCATTTGCTCGTTCGACTTGACTGTTAGTTTGTGGGTGATAGACGGAAGCATAATCGAGCTTGATGCCCATGTTTTTGCACCAGAGTTTTACCTCATCGGCCGTGAAGTTTGTGCCGTTATCAGTGAGATACTGTGGTGGACGCCATAACGGTGTACGACCCCGGATATGAAGTCTATCACCGGTCCGGATTCGGTCGTCTTGACAGGCTTGGCTTCTATCCATTTGGTGAATTTATCCACCATGACCAACAAGTATTTTTTCTTGTGGGTTCCACCTTTAAGGGGTCCAACCATGTCGATCCCCCAGACCGCGAAGGGCCGGGTAATGGGGATTGTGTGGAGGGCGGTGGGCGGCATATGGCTTTGGTTTGCAAAAAGTTGGCAACCTACGCATTGTTGGACCAGGTCCAGTGCATCTGCCCGGGCCGTAGGCCAGTAAAAACCTGTACGGAAGGCCTTGCTTACAAGGGCCCGGCTGCTGCGTGGTGGCCGCCGAGTCCGACATGAATTTCCGCCAGAAGCTTCTGCCCCTCCTCCTCGGAGATGCACCTTTGAAGGACTCTGGTGGTGCTTTTCTTATAAAGCTCTCCCTCATGGACCATGTAGGCTTTAGATCGCCGTACTATGCAGTGTGCCTCGGTTTGGTCCTCGGGGAGTTCCTGCCTAGTTAAGTAGGCCAGGAATGGTTCTGTCCACGGGGCGATGACGGCCATTATAACGTGGGCTGAAGGTGTTATTTCGGTGGCAGAGCCTCCGATTATGTCAGAGTGTTTGGAATTGGGCTTTGCGGTTGGGTCCGGTCTGTTGTTACCTGTGTCCCCTTCCCATATCACGGATGTCTTGAAAAGCCTCTCCATAAAGATG
This sequence comes from Aegilops umbellulata, assembly GCA_032464435.1. Lineage (NCBI taxonomy): Eukaryota > Viridiplantae > Streptophyta > Magnoliopsida > Poales > Poaceae > Aegilops > Aegilops umbellulata. The sequence goes on from CP136057.1 coordinate 552,009,852, forward strand.
TTAGGGGGGACCGCATCGCGTTTTGCGCCGATGCGTGCAAGGACGTCTGCTGCCTGATTGTTTTCCCGGGCTACATGGTGAAATTCGAGCCCCTCGAATCGAGCTGACATTTTTAGGACGGCGTTGCGATATGCCGCCATTTTCGGATCTTTGGCATCGAAGTCTCCATTTATTTTGGATATAGCGAGGTTCAAATCCCCCCGCACCTCAAGGCGTTGAATGCCCATGGATACTGCCATCCGGAGACCATGTAGAAGGCCCTCGTATTCGGCTACGTTGTTGGAGTCTGTGTACATTATCTAGAGCACGTATTGAACTGTGTCTCCCGTTGGGGACGTCAGAACGACGCCAGCCGCCATACCAGCCAGCATTTTGGAGCCGTCGAAGTGCATGGTCCAGTTGGAATATGCGCCGTACTCTTTAGGGAGTTCGGCTTCTGTCCATTCGGCGACCAAGTCGGCCAAAACCTGCGACTTGATGGCTTGCCATGGTTTGTAGGTTATGTAGAATGGGAGGAGCTCGATGGCCCATTTGGCAATTCGGCCTGTGGCGTCGCGGTTGTTTATAATATCATTGAGTGGCCCTTCCGAGGCTACTGTTATCGAACACTCTTGAAAGTAGTGCCGCAGCTTCCGGGATGCCATGAATACCGCGTATGCTATCTTTTGATAATGCGGGTACCGTGACTTGCATGGGGTAAGCACAGTGGATGCATAGTAGACTGGCTTTTGAAGGGGAAATTTATGTCCGTCCATTTCTTGTTCGACGACGAGCACTGCGCTCACAACTTGATGGGTTGCCGCAATGTATAACAACATAGGTTCGCTAATGTTTGGCGCTGCCAGGATTGGGTTGGTTGCCAGTATGGCCTTTATTTCTTCCAATCCGGCTATGGCGGCATCCGTCCACTCGAAGTGTTCGGTGCACCGTAGGAGGCGGTAAAGGGGTAATGCCTTTTCTCCCAGGCGGGAGATAAAGCGGCTTAGAGCCGCCACACATCCGGTTAATTTCTGGATTGTTTGAGGTCCGTTGGGATATCCAACTGTGACAGGGCTTAGACTTGGCCGGATTTGCTTCAATTCCTCTGCCGGATACAATGAAGCCTAGGAGCTTTCCGGCCGGTACACCGAAGACGCATTTTTCCGGGTTGAGCTTGATGTCATATGCTGTGAGGTTATCGAATGTGAGTTTTAAGTTGTCTACTAGAGAGTCGACATGCTTGCTTTTGACGACCACATCATCTACGTATGCCTCCACTCTTTTGCCGACCTGGTTTGCCAGACATGTTTGAATCATGCGCTAATATGTTGGGCCGACGTTTTTGAGCCCAAAGGGCATTGTGTTGAAGCAGAAGGGGCCATATGGTGTGATAAATGCCGTGGCGGCTTGGTCGGACTCCGCCATCTTAATTTGGTGGTAACCGGAGTATGCGTCGAGGAAACACAATGAATCGTGTCCTGCTGTCGCATCAATAATTTGATCGATGCGGGGGAGGGGGAAGGGATCCTTTGGGCAAGCCTTGTTCAGGTCCTTAAAATCGACGCACAGGCGCCAGGATTTGTCCTTCTTTGGTACCATCAGCAGGTTTGCTAGCCAGTCCAGATGTTTTATCTCTCTAATGAATCCGGCTTCCAATAACTTGGCTAGTTCCTCTCCCATAGCTTGTCTCTTAGGTTCAGAGAAACGCCGAAGAGCCTGCTTGACCGCTTTGAATCCCTTTAGGATATTAAGGCTGTGTTCGGCCAGCTTGCGTGGGATTCCTGGCATGTCTGAAGGGTGCCAGGCAAAAATGTCCCAATTCTCGCGTAAGAATTCTCGTAGTGCGACGTCTACGGCAGGGTTTAGTTGTGCCCCGATGGAAGCTGTTTTTGTAGGGTCCGTTGGATGGACTTGGAAATTGACTATTTCATCTGCCGGTTTAAAGGAGGTGGACTTGGATCTGTTATCGAGTATCACATCATCACTGTTCACCGTGGAGCGCAGCGTAGTCAGTTCCTCAGCCGCTAGGGCTTCGGATAATGCCTCGAGGGCCAGTGCGGCTATCTTGTTTTCAGCGCGGAGTGCTGTGTCCGGATCACTAGCAAGAGTGATAATTCCATTGGGCCCGAGCATTTTGAGCTTCATGTACCCGTAATGGGGTATGGCTTGGAAGATTGTGAACGCTTCCCGCCCTAACAGGGCGTGGTATCCGCTACTGAACGGGCCACTTGGAACGTAACCTCCTCGGACCTGTAATTCTCCGGCGTGCCGAACACCACATCTAGTGTGATTTTTCCTGTACAGCGCGCTTCCCGACTAGGGACTATTCCTCTAAATGTTGTGCTGCTTCGCTCAATGCGGTTCCAGTCTATTTCCATTTTTTGAAGGGTTTCCTCATAGATGAGGTTTAATCCGCTGCCGCCGTCCATGAGTACCTTGGTGAGTCGAAAGTCGTCCACTATAGGACTGAGGACCAATGTGGCTCATGCTTGGGCTGTTCGGAATTTAGGTTCGTCATTGGCATTGAAAGTAATAGCCGTGTCACTCCATGGGTTTATTGTTGCCACGTGGTGGATTCCGGCAAGGCTGCAGAGTGTTGGCTTTCGCATATTATTTGATGCAAAGGTCTCGAAGACTGTTAATACCGTACTGGTATTCCTGGGATGGCGCTCTATGCGTTCTGGAATTAGAAGATCTTCGCCACTTTTCGCTACCCGCCGGAGTATCCAATATGCTCTAAGGCTATGAGTTGGTATGGCGCCCTCTGTACTGTGAATTTTACAGGGTCCGTTGAGCCATCCCTCTAGTACGGTTCCATGCCCTGTAGAGGGTTTTTGCTTCTTGGTAGTTGACCCGGGTGTCTTTTGATAGTGCACCCTTTTATTTCGTACTAGGTTCGTGTTTAGGGCCGGATTATCCCAAAAGTTTGTTTCAGTTTTCCAGGCACTTTCCATCGCACAGTACTTTCGTACTATGGACGCCAAGTCAGCGAAGCGTGATATCTCCCGGCGATTTATGGCGTTAAGGAGTCCCTTGTCCGTGCAATTATTGCAGAAAGATAAGATCGCGTCTTCTTCGCGACAGTCCTTAGCCTTGTTCATCGCAAGGAGGAATCTGGCCCAATAGTGATGTACTGTTTCCTGGGGCTCTTGCCTGATGTGGGAAAGATCGCTTGTGTTTGGGTGGGTGGGTGGAATTGAATCCGAATCCTTACCCGATCTGGGATCCAGGGGACGAGGAGTTTCCAATTTTGGGAATTCTAGTTCTGGGGTGTTGCCCGGTTATCTTGGCCCGCTGCCTGACTCTAAGTTCAGGGATTGGATGCTGTCCTCGCGCGAACGGGTATCCGGCTCGGAGAGCTCAGGAATCCAGACATAGTTGGTCCTCAATATGGAGGGGAGGTCGTCGCATTGTTCCTCCACCACTGCAATATGATGGGTGACCGGCGGAGAGTTAATCTCCCTTTGATCGGGTTTAAGCCCAATCCGATCATAGTCCGTAGCGACTCCCAGGACAGCGATGGGATCTAAGAGCTCGTTTAGGGAGGCAAGCTCCATTGGGTCCATCTGTTAGGCAAGTGCCGATTTGACTTGGAGGTTGTTTTCGATGACCCGAGAGGTCGTCGTCGGCGCGGCAGCCGAACAGGCGGTCATGATGAATTCGCCTAGCCGGAGAGTTTGGCCGACAGCCAAAGCTCCCCCAACGGTAGTACCGTCTTTAAAGACGAGACGATACATCCTTCCTTCTGGCGACGACACAGTGGAACTCTCAATGAAAGCACCAATGTCGGTGTCAAAACCGGCGGATCTCGGGTAGGGGGTCCCGAACTGTGCGTCTAGGCGGATGGTAACAGGAGACAAGGGACACGATGTTTTTACCCAGGTTCGGGCCCTCTCGTTGGAGGTAAAACCCTACTCCTGCTTGATTAATATTGATGATATGGGTAGTACAAGAGTGGATCTACCACGAGATCAGAGAGGCTAAACCCTAGAAGCTAGCCTATGGTACGATTGTTGTTGTCCTACGGACTAAACCCTCCGGTTTATATAGACACTGGACGGGGCTAGGGTTACACAGAGTTGGTTATAATGGGAGGAGATCTACATATCCGTATTGCCAAGCTTGCCTTACACACCAAGGAAAGTCCCATCCAGACACGGGACAAAGTCTTCAATCTTGTGTCTTCATAGTCCAACAGCCCGGCCAAAGGATATAGTCCGGCTGTCCGGATACCCCCTAATCCAGGACTATCTCAGTGAGCCTATGCCTTGGAAGATGGAAGCCAAGCCTACATCATCAACAACTACATCATCACCACCTTCGAAGAAAGATACATAAACACATGGGTGTGGGCACTCCCCTTGGCAACTTCCAAGCTTGGGGGAGGTGCCCTGGTATCATATCACCATCACACTTCTATCTTCACCGTTTTTCTTAGTTCGATCCATTTGGTTATATCTTGATCTAGTAGAATAAAGTTTAGTATGATCTAGCTTTGAATTTTTGTGTTGATCCTTATCTATGTAATCGAGTCTGGGAGCTATATATAATAAAGATTAGTCTTGAGTGAGGGCTTGGTTATCTTGCTTTGATCTTGAGGGAAAAAGAATAAAAAGAAATAAGGAGATCATAATGATCTTATGGAGAGTAATGACTTCACATATAAAGAGTATGATGAATAAAAGTTGTTGAGAGTTGACAAACATAGTTTTGGTCATCGTTGCAATTAATAGGAAGCAATGAAGAAAGAGAGGTTTTCACATATAAATATACTATCTTGGAAATATTTTATGATTGTGAGCACTCATTAAAATATGGCATGCTAAAAAGTTGATATTGGACAAGGAAGACAACGTAATGGGTTGTGTTTTCTCATATCCAAAATAAATTATATTTTCATGGATCATCCAACAAGTTGAGCTTGCCTTTCCCCCTCATGCTAGCCAAATTCTTTGCACCAAGTAAAGATACTACTTGTGCTTCGAAATATCCTTAAACTCAATTTTGCCATGAGAGTCCACCATATCTACCCATGGATTGAGTAAGATCCTTCAAGTAAGTTGTCATTGTTGCAAGCAATAAAAATTGCTCTCTAAATATGTATGATCTATTAGTGTGGAGAAAATAAGATTTATACAAGCTTGTGATATGGAAGAAATAAAAGCGACGGACTACATAATAAAGGTCCCTGTCATAAGTGGCAATATAAAGTGACGTTCTTTTGCATTAAGATTTTGTGCATCCAACTATAAAAGCACATGACAACCTCTGCTTCCCTCTACGAAGGGCCTATCTTTTATTTTTGTCTTATACCTTATAGAAGAGTCATGGTGATCTTCAACTTTCCTTTTTACACTTTATCCTTTGGCAAGCACTATGTGTTGGAAAGATCCTGATATATATATCCAATTGGATGTGGGTTTTCATAAAGCATTATTGTTGACGTTACCCTTGAGGTAAAAGGTTGGGAGGCAAAACTATAAGCCCCTATCTTTCTTTGTGTCCGATTAAAACTTCATACCCATAAGTATTGCGTGGGTGTTAGCAATTGTGAAAGACTAAATGATAGTTGAGCATGTGGACTTGCCGAAAAGCTCTTATATTGACTCTTTCCGATGATATGATAAATTGCAGTTGCTTCAATGACTGAGATTATAGTTTGTTAGTTTTCAGTGAAGTCTTTGATTCATACTTTACATTGTGAATAGATTGTTACGTTAGCATAAGAAATCATATGAAAAAATATATATATGTTGCTATCCTAAGAATGATCATGTTGCCCTCATGTCCGTATTTTATTTTATCGACACCTCTATCTCTAAACATGTGGACATATTTTTTGATATCAGCTTCCGCTTGAGGACAAGCGAGGTCTAAGCTTGGGGGAGTTGATACGTCCATGTTGCATCATGCTTTTATATCGATATTTATTGCATTATGGGTTGTAATTACACACTATGTCACAATACTTATGCCTTTTCTTTCTTTTTTTACAAGGTTTACATGAAGAAGGAAAATGCCGGCGGCTGGAATTCTGGGCTGGAAAAGGAGCAAATATTAGAGACGTATTCTGCACAACTCAAAAAGTCCTGAACCTCCACGAAAGTCAGTTTTGGAATATATTAAAAATATTGGCTGAAGAAAGCACTAGAGGGGGGCCACCCACTGTCCACGAGGGTCGAGGGCGCACCCTACCCCCCTGGGCGCGCGCCCTGCCTCTTGGGCCACCTGGAAGCCCACCGATGCACATCTTCTGAAATAAGGTGTCTTTTGCCCTGGAAAAAATAAGAAGGAAGCTTTCAGGATGAAGCACCGCCGTCTCGAGGCGAAACCTTGGCGGAACCAATCTAGGGCTCCGGCGAAGCTGTTCTGCCAGGGAAATATCCCTCCGGGAAGGGGAAATCATCACCATCGTCATCACCATCGATCCTCTCATCGGGAGGGGGTCAATATCCATCAACATCTTCACCAGCACCATCTCCTCTCAAACCCTAGTTCATCTCTTGTATGCGATCTTTGTCTCAAAACCTTAGATTGGTACCCGTGGGTTGCTAGTAGTGTTGATTACTCCTTGTAGTCGATGCTAGTTGGTTTATTTGGTGGAAGATTATATTTTCAGATCCTTAATGCACATTAATACCCCTCTGATTATGAACATGAATATGATTTGTGAGTAGTTACGTTTGTTCCTGAGGACATGGGAGAAATCTTGTTATAAGTAGTCATGTGAATTTGGTGTGCGTTCGATATTTTGATGAGATGTATGTTGTCTTTCCTCTAGTGGTGTTATGTGAACGTCGACTACATGACACTTCACCATTGTTTGGGCCTAGGGGAATGCATCGGGAAGTAATAAGTAGATGATGGGTTGCTAGAGTGACAGAAGCTTAAACCCTAGTTTATGCGTTGCTTCGTAAGGGGGCTGATTTGGATCCATATGTTTCATGCTATGGTTAGGTTTACCTTAATTCTTATTTTGTAGTTGCGGATGCTTGCGAGGTGGGTTAATCATAGGTGGGATGCCTGTCCAAGGAAGGGCAATATCCAAGCACCGGTCCACCCACGTATCAAATTATCAAAGTATCCAACGCGAATCATATGAGCATGATGAAAACTGGATTGATGATAATTCCCATGTGTCCTCGTGAGCTCTTTCCTTTATATAAGAGTTTGTCTGGGCTTGTCCTTTTCTAAAAAAAGGATTGCGCCACCTTGCTGCACCTTGTTTACTTTTGTTACTTGTTACCCGTTACGAATTACCTTATCATGAAACTATCTATTACCGATAATTTCAGTGCTTGCAGAGAATACCTTACTGAAAACTGCTTGTCATTTCCTTCTGCTCCTCGTTGGGTTCGACACCCTTACTTATCGAAAGGACTACGATAGATCCCCTATAATGGTAGGTCATCAGAAACCAAGGTTATCGAACCAGTAGGTGAACCAAGCAACACAACATAAACAACCCCTGCACACAGATAACAAATCCTCGCAACCCGACGTGTTAAAGGGGGTGTCAATCCTTTCGGGTTACAGCGCCTCGAGATAGGCAAACAGACGTGAGATAAATTTATAGTAGATCGATAGATCGAACGCCAAATAAAGTAAAGGAGAATAAAACGCAGCAAGGTATTTTTATATTTTTGGTTCAATAGATCTGAAAATAAATGCAAGGAAAAAGTAGATCGCAAAGGCAAATATATGAGAAAGAGATCCGGGGGCCGTAGGTTTCACTAGTGGCTTCTCTCGAGAAAAATAGCAAACGGTGGGTGAACAAATTACTTTTGGACTCTGGGTTCCAAGGAAATCAAGGTGGTCTTGGCAACCAAGGTGGTTACAATCAACAGAATAATCAGGGGAACCAATAGCAGCAACAGTCTGGTTATCAGAGCAACCCGAAGAAGTTAAATAGTGGACAGTATCACGTCTTTAGCACTAGCTTATGTAAGCGCGACCAGAAGCTTCATAAGAGGGTAGTCAATGCCGTTGAGCCGGCGGTTCCCCGTTTCTTTCGTAGGTCTGAGGAGCCCATTGTATGGAGCCGGGAAGATCACCCGCCCCGGGTTGACAATCCGGCTCACTTGGCTCTGGTAGTCGCACCTCAGGTTGGAGGATATAAGTTCACCAAGGTACTCATGGACGGAGGGAGCAGCATCAATATCCTTTATTATGATACCTTCCGCCACATGGGGTTGACAGATAAAAACCTTAAGCCATCAACCATTGTTTTCCATGGCGTAGTGCCTGGTAAGTCGGCTTATCCGGTTGGTAAGATAGCTCTGGAGGTTGCCTTTGGGGATGATCATGACACTAGGTCGGAGACATTGACCTTTGAAGTGGTCAAAATCCAAAGCCCATATCATGCTCTGTTTGGACGGCCGGCTTACGCCAAGTTCATGGGACGACCTTGTTATGTGTATCTGCAGCTTAAGATACCGGGTCACAATGGAACCATCACGGTGCATGGGAGCCGGAGGATAGCCTTGAGTGTGAGGAAGGAGACGCTGCTTATGCTGAGTCTGCTTGTGCAACGGAAGAGCTGATTACAAAGATAATGTTGACCCGACGGACATGACATCTCTGAAGAAGCCAACCACAGAGCAGGATCCTTCGCTCAAATTTAAATTGGCAGATGGCACTAAGATGGTTGATTTTGTTCCTGGCGATTCATCAAAACAGTTCAGTATCAGTGCCAATCTGGATCCGAAATAGGAAAGCACGCTCGTCGAGTTCATCTGTGAGAACCGGGACATCTTTGCATGGAAACCTTCAGACATGCCGGGTGTACTGAGGGAACTCGCTGAGCACACTCTTAATATTGATCCAAAATTTAAGCCGGTCAAACAGTTTCTTCGCCATTCAACAAGGAGAGGAGGAAGGCCATTGGAGAAGAAGTGGCCCGGCTCTTGGCAGCCGGGCTTACGTTGAGGTTTTCCATCCTGAGTGGTTGGCAAACCCGATGCTGGTGCTCAAGAAGAATGGCACTTGGCGGATGTGTGTTGATTACACAGACTTGAACAAGGCTTGTCTGGCTGATCCGTTTTCTCTCCCTCGTATTGATCAAATCATTGATGCTACGGCGGGTTGTGAGCGCCTGAGTTTTTTGGATGCTTATTCAGGTTATCATCAGATCAAGATAGCAGTTAAGGACCAGGAGAAGACATCTTTCATTACTCTGTTTGGAGCCTTCTGCTATGTGTCTATGCCTTTTGGGCTCAAGAGTGCTCGGGCGACTTATCAGCGGTCTGTGCAAAATTGCCTTCACAATCAGATTGGGTGCAATGTTCATGCTTATGTCGGTGACATTGTGGTGAAGTCAAGAAAGAAGGAGACCCTGATTGATGATTTGAAGAAGACATTTGATAATCTTCGGGTCTACAAGATGATGCTTAATCCGGCTAAATGTGTCTTTGGTGTGCCTGCAGGCAAGCTCTTGGGTTTTTTGGTTTCTAACAGAGTTATTGAAGCTAACCCGTAGAAAACCAAAGCTATCACTTATTTGCCTAATCCGGCGTGCATTAATGATGTTCAGCGCTTGGAGGGTCGTATTGGCACTTTGCGCCGTTTCATAAGCCGGCTGGGTCAGAAGGCTATCCTCCTCTATCAAATGATAAAGAAGACATATCATTTTTTTTGGAGTGATGCGGCTAACCAAGCATTTGAAGATCTGAAGAAATAGTTGGCTGAGCCGCCCGTGCTTGCTGCCCCTGTTGATAAGGAGCCTCTGTTATTATACATGGCTGCTAATAGCTGGGCTGTCAGTGTGGCCATAGTGGTAGAAAGGAAGGAGGAAGGCAAGGAGTATCTGGTTCAATGGCCGGTTTATTATATCAGTAAGGTGCTCATTGAGTCCAAACAGAGGTACCCACATTGGCAGAAGTTTGTGTATGGGGTCTTCATGGAAAGCCGGAAGCTTAAGCAATATTTTCAGGGTCATCACATCACTGTGGTTAGTTCAGCTCCTTTGGGGGATATCATCCAAAACAGGGAAGCAACTGGCCGGGTTGCTAAGTGGGGAAATTGAGCTTGGACCTCACGGATTAAAATATGTGCCTCGTACGGCTATCAAGTCTCAAGCACTTGTGGATTTCATCAATGATTGGACAGAGTTGCAGGCACTAGAGGAAAAGCCGGATACCACGTATTGGACTATTCACTTTGACGGGTCTAGGCAACTAGAGGGCTCGGGGGCTGGAGTTGTCTTATACTAACAATGTAGCTGATTATGAAGCCCTGCTTCATGGTCTCTGAATGGCTAAGGAAATGAATTTAAGATCGGTGAGATGCTTTGGCGATGCAGATTTGGTGGCCCAGCGGGTCTCTGGTACTTGGGATTCCAAGGATCCGTTCATGGCGGCATATCGTCGTGAGGTCGATGCCATTGCAGGTTACTTCAAGGGTTACCAAATTGAACATATCGATCGAAGGAAGAATGAGTCGGTTGATAACTTAAGTCGGCTAGGCTCTCAGCGTAAGCTGGTGCCACCAAATACATTCCTGGATGTTCTAGTCAATCCTTCGGTCAAGTTGCCTACGGAGGAGGACCTTGCTATTCCTGAACCGGAGGCACAATTGGTGGCGGCTCTTCATGTTTTTCCTGCCTGGACAGTTCCCTATTTGGATTACATGACCCGGGGCGAGTTGCCTCAGGATGAGACCTTGGCCAGGCAGATAACTTGACGATATAAGTCAATGACAATTGGCAATGGGGAGCTGCACCATTGCAGTGTTACAGGGGCGTTTCAGCGTTGCCTCTCTCCTGAAGAAGGTTGTGAGATTCTGCGTGAGATCCACGAAGGAAATTGCGGTCATCATGCCGGCTCTAAATCTCTAGTAGCCAAGGCTTTTCGTCATGGCTTCTATTGGCTGACAGCACATACTGATGCTGAGGACTTGGTCAGAAAATGTGACGGTTGTTAGAAGTTCTCACGTCGAGCTCATGTTCCGGCTTAGGAGTTGAGGATGATTCCAATCACTTGGCCGTTTCCAACTTGGGGGCGTGCTATGGTTGGACCTTTTAAGAGGTCGAAGGATAAGAAGACCCACCTTTTGGTGGCAGTTGATAAGTTCACTACATGGGTAGAGGCGGAGCCAGTCAGTAAGTGTGATGCAACAACGACGATTCAATTTATGAAGAAGGTGATCTTCCGTTTTGGCTTTCCACACAGCACTATAACAGACAATGGCACGAACCTCTCCAAGGGTGCTATGAAGGACTTTTGTCAACGTGAGAACATCCGGCTTGATGTGTCGTCAGTGGCTGACCCTCAATCTAATGGTCAAGTTGAGAGAGCTAATCAAGTGATCCTAAGAGGCATCAAGCCCTGACTTATGGTTCCTTTGCAGAGGACGCCGGGTTGTTGGGTGGAAGAGTTACCTTCCGTGTTATGGAGCATTAATACTATCCCCAACAGGTCCACGGGTTACACGCCTTTCTTCATGGTTTACGGAGCAGAGGCGGTTCTCCCTAGTGACATCTGTCACGACTCACCTCGTGTGGCAGCTTATGTTGAAGCGGATAATGAACAAGCACGTCAAGAGGCACTAGACCTGTTAGATGAGAAGCGGGACATAGCGGCGGCTCGTTCGGCGATTTACCAGCAAGATCTGCGTCGTTACCACAGCCCGGGTTAAAACCAGAACTTTCCAAGAAGGCGATCTAGTGCTCCGGCTCATCTAGGATCAGATTGATATGCACAAGTTATCCCCACCTTGGGAAGGACCCTTGTGGTCATGAAGAATCCAAACAACGGGTCATACTACCTTATCGATGTTCGAGAGCACAAAGACTCATGTAAGTCGGAGGAGGAGACCCACCGGCCATGGAATATTGCTCACCTTCGGCCTTATTACACTTGAGTCACCGGCTCTTCTGATGTACATATTATGATAATATATATATTATGATCAGTATAATAAACCGGCATCCCTGCTAAAGCAGGTCCTCTTGTAACAACCTAGACTTTGGCCCTTTTTCTTTTAATTTATTTGGTTTTTGCTTTGTTTTTCTTTTTGGAGTGGTTCTGTGGCCTGTTCACCTGGGAAATCATCCTCTTTTTTCCCTCCCAAGTGGCTCATCATTCTCAAAACCTTGCCAAGATCATGTCACTTCACTCTTTGACCAAACCCTAAAATCTTTTTCTAGGGAATATTCCTTTTTCTATTAAAGGAATAACCATGTCTGCCCTAGGTTGTGAAGCTACCTATATTTCTGTCACTCCCAAAAATCCCAACTAATTCTCATAATTTCTTTGGGTCATATGTTGCTCAAATATGTCCAAACTTTCCTATCCTAGCCCAAGAATAATTCCCCAATAATTATTCTTCATTTTTGTCCAGTGCGCCTTTCTGTGAAGGAAGTGCCACCTATCAAATCTTGTTTGCTCCCAAACTTGTTGGGCATTCTTTTATGTCCAAATAATTGCCTCATGCCAAAATTCAACTTTATTTGCCTAGCCAATCTTCCTCAGCAATTTTTCAAACTTTCTGTCAGTCAGAAGGCATTGTGAAGGAAGTGCTAGCTAGGGTTATCCAAATGAGTTGAAATTTTGCATGCCTCTTCTGTGCTCATACAATTAGCCTCCTACAAATTTCAGCTCCATCCCTTGATCTATTTGAGCACAGGACCAAATCTTTGATTCTGGCAATATGTTCAGGTTGTGAAGCAAGTGTATTTTATATTGCTTAATTAATTCTGATAAAATGCCAGATTGTTCTCCTACCCAAATAACATCTCTCCACCAAATTTGGCATCAATTCATCAAGCAAATATTCCTCTAGATTTTTTGCAAGTTTCTAGTCAGTGAGGATGGCTGTGAAACAAGTACCACTTTGGCTTGTCCATTTGGTATGAATTTCTACAGGATGTTCTTATGACCAAATCATGAATCCTTGCCAAATTTCAGCCCAAATGGAATCACCATTGGAGTGCATCATCTTAATCTAGTTTCTGACCAGATTATGTTGTTGTTAAGCAACTACATTAAATCTTTACCCAAATCTTGTCAAAGTTACTAGGATGAAAGTCCTTCTTACCCTAAACCTCTCAGACAACTCCATTTGACCCAATCAAATCCTTGTTGATCACCAGTGTTCACCCAAGTTTACTGTAGTAAACTTCAGAGGGTGATTGCCATTTAACCAAAGCAGTTTTAACCAAACTACCACCTCAGTATGAACCTCCCCTGGATGAACTTGCCACTAGACAACATTTTCAAGCCCCTCTCCCCCGCTACCTGCCAGTGCATGTGGTGACCGCGCAACTGGCATGCACATTTACGCGCTCTGTGCATTGTGGCGTGTCCAGAGCACCGTTTGTGCTTTGGAACTGCTCCCTTTCCTCGTCTTAGAGATCGTGAGCATGTCCAGTGGCTGCATCTCATCGTCGCCGTTCTCCTAGACCCCTCTTCCCCTCTGTCCGTTTCCTCACCGACCCTCGCCGCCGAATGCCCACGGGAGCACAGTGCCCCGACATGTTTTAATGGTGCTCGGCTTGTTCCTCTGCTCCCCGGCATCGTCTACCTCTCCTTGATCCCTGCATCAATAGCTCGTCATATTCCCGCACCCTCCCGTGTTCGTTGGCCGTCGCCAGAGCCTCGGACGGACGTGCCCGACGGCACCCGAGCCCATCCCTCTTGCCCGCCTATATATATAGGCCTCCCCGGAGCCGTTCGAGCACACCAGCAACCTCACCTCACTCTCTCAGTCCTCCCCGACCCCTCCCTTAAGCTCCAAGAGCTCCCGAGCCCCCCAATGGCCGCCATCCACCACCACCCTAGAACCTTCCCCGCTCTCCTCCTTGCTCTCCGGTGGCCTCTCGCCGTGCTTCCCATCTCTGACCGAAGCTCTAGTCCGCCGCGGTCGAGGCCCTACTTCGTTCCGCACTCGCCGGCACGCGTGAGGAGCCCAGGCGGATGTGCCTCCCCGCGCTGGTCCCTCCGTTGGCCGGGGCGTCGCCTGAGTCGGCCCAAGCCGCCGGGACGAGCGCCGGCGTCGAGCCTCTGCTCTGCTCCGTCGGGCGAGCGAGGAGTTGAAGACGACGACCGCGCCCGACGACCCCACCTGCCCGCAAGACCCACCCGTCAGCCGCTCTAGGCGTTGACCCACATGACGGTGGCATTGATAAGTGGTCACGTACCCGTGTGAATACGTTTTCCAGGTTAGAAGGCGTATTCTCCTACTTCTTTAGAACGTAATACGTTTTCCGAATTCGAAAGAGAACTTCGCCTCTGTTACGGCTAAGAATGCGTTTTCTGCTTGTAGAAGGCGTATTCCAGTGAAAGGCGCTTTCAGTTTTTCTGTCATGGGCCTGTCTGTGAGGATTTTCTTACAAATAGGTCCCTGGCAGAAAAACTCTTATATCTTTTTACTCCCAACTCCAAATCAGGTGATTCCAAAGCCCACTTCTTCGTTTCGTCGAGCCTGTTCTGTTGGTATCATTTCACCATGTTTTGACATTCTAAAAATGACCATTTTTCCCCTGCTCTTAATCATCCCCCTCTGAGAATGATCGCTTTCCGGTGGTTTGTTCCGCAAGTTTCTCGTACTTTCTCCCGGTGATTTCTTCCACCCCAGGCAAGCCACACCCTCCATTTGCATGATTGCAATGAAGTGACATGGTTTAAATTATTTAAACTTATTTAAAATATTATTTTAGCTACATGACTTTGTGCATGGCATTTTCTCGGAGCGTTATTTTGATCTTGTTGTTGCCATGCTATTGTTTGGATTACTAGGAGTTATATTTGTAGTTGATGAGTATCATGTTGCCATTGGAGTATGAGTGGCTGGTATTATGGTTGTTTTCATGATGATATTTGTTATTATATTTTGAAGTATTACTTTAGATGTCATGCTGCCTTTGGATCATTAGTGGTTAGTATGATTATTGTCATGATGCTAGTTGATGTTCTGTTACTATTGCTTGGACTTCTAGGCCTTATATTTTGATGATTCTGTGGATGACATGTGCCTTTGGATTCTTGGTGGCTATTATGATTATTTTCATGATGGTATCTGGTATTATTTTGGAGTATTACTTTGGATATTACATCTCCTTTGGATTATTAGTGGGTAGTAATATTTTCATCATGATGCTAGTTGATATTATATTTTGGAGTATGATGTTGGAGATGATGCTTGCATGTGGATCATAGTTGGATAATTTGTTCTTGATATTTGAGTAGTAGTTTTATCGTTATTGGATTCATCATGATAGTAGTGTTATGTTGTCCTCAGAGTATTTTGGTATGATGATATTATGCTCAGATTATTTGTTGGATATTGCTATGACTTGGATTATAGTTTGATAGTTGATATCAGAGTATCAGTTATCACAGTTATATTTTTGGGGATAAATTCCGTCATTAAGTTGGTCAGGTGCCACCAAACTGGGCTTTTCCAGTGCAACCACATTTGCCTTTCTGGGAAGGCCCTAATACGGTCTATTGCCGCGCCTCTCGCCGGTGCCTCCAACGAGGGCAGGTTATGGGCGCGTGCTACCCTAATCAGGTAGGCAGACATAACCTTGTGTGCCCGTAGTTGTTGTTAGGCGCCTTTTTGTTTTTGACACGACGGTGGTCGTTGTGTCTTTGGTAGACACGGGGCCACCCAGGACTATCCCAGTGGGGAGTGAGTCGGAGTGGCCGGGAGAGTGTCACGGTAGTAGATCGGTTTTGTCGGAACGCCGTTGGTCCACCCGAATGGGAGTGCGAGGCCATGGGTTCTATGGTGTGGGTAAAGTGCACTACCTCTGCAGAGTGTGTGTGTTTAATCTATCGATAGCCGCATCCTCGGTCATGGGCATGGGTTCGTACTAGGTCACACCGTTCGATCAACACTCACATGACGGAATGACTTATAGGTAATGTATATGTTGATATTGTGAGCAGTAACATTTAGGCAGGATGTTGATGATGATGTTGGAGACCAAGTGTTGGTCATGGTAGTGATCATCGGAAAGATAACAATTTGGTTTTGATTACGAGGTGATCGAGATGGTATATTGCTTGGCCGGTTAGCCAAGAGACATATGGTTATGGAGTTCTCAGATGGTGATTTATCAGTATTGTAGTAGTTTCATATCATGCTTAGTAGTTGCTGTCGTATCATGGTAGATGTTAATTTAATTAACCTGCTTAATGCTATGTTATTGTATTGCCTTGATGTTTATGGTTGTTGTGAGCTTGCAAGTACATTCAATGTACTGACCTAGCGTGTCATGCCATAATGCAGGTGATGCTATGGTTTCTTGCTTGTTGTGTATTAAACCGGCCCTTGGGGGTTACGTACGGAAAACTGAGATTGTACAAACATCGGATTTACATTTAAACCAGCCAAAGAGGGATTCTAGGACATAAGTTATGGATTTTTTTTAAAGTCTAGTACCTATCTTCTCATAGCCAGTAGACTTGGGGGCTGGCAGGATATGTATACGAATTAATTAAAGCTAGAAATCATACCTCATTTTTTTGGTGCATCTGCTTCACCATATCAATTTCGAGGTCGCTGTTGGAGTGGACCTGGCTGAGATAGCCGGAGAGGATCTCATTGCTACTCAGTTTCTTGTAATGAGAAATGTCAAACTTCTGTTTCTGCCTTTCAATGACTTCTTATTTGACAGTATGCTTGGCCAGAGCTATTGGATTTCCCGGCTCTACAAAGCCAGTGCCAGTAATCAACACATCATCATTTTGAGGCTTTGACGGCTTAGGTGAACCCGAGGGGGCAGAAGATGAAGGATTAATGGCAGTGCCATCAACGCTAAGATCTGGAATCTCAGGTGGGGTTACAGTAATAGGTTCTTCCAGCTGTTTATCATAAGCCTCGGGAGCAGGGACTTGTTGTTCCGACTCAGTAATTTCAGGTGCTTCTGTTGGCTTGATCACCTTAGCCTTTTTGTTTGGCTTTGCTTGGCCGCTGCAGAAACTATGACAAGTCAGTATTAATATAAGAAAAGCTAATTGTTATTACCCAGGGGCAGTCTTGCAAGCCGGCATTTCGGTTCGTGATGAGGCGTTAGAAGAAGAACGAGCATGTTCCTGGTCAATGATCATTAAAAGAGTTAAGTGACAGATAAGTACGACCCGTTAACAGATGGGAAGAATTTTAAGGTTTAAGAAAGCACCTCATTTCGATGTTTCCGAGGAGCAGGGGTGTTCGGTAAGCCGGACGATAATTCATCACCTCCACTGGTCCGGGTCTGGCGATGGTTTTCGTGTTGCTGTCGATTCAAAAGAAAGTGAGGATCTAAATAAGCCAAGGGGTGTGAAAACCTTACTTTACGGGTTACTTGCCGAAGTTTCTGTCTTGGCAAAGATTCTGAGCCGGAGGAAATAATAGTTACCTCTTCTTCAGATACTTGGCTGGCTCCCGTGTCAGCATGATAATAATCATTGTCAGTAAGATGGTTGAAAAATAAGCCAAGAGTGTCAAGGGCTACCTCCGACTCAGAGGTGTCATCCAACTTGAGCATGTCATAGGCGCTCGGTTTCTTCTTCTTCTTAGTGGTCTTCTTGGCGGCTTTCCTAGCGGCCCTCTTGGTAGCCCTGGCCTTCTTAGCAGCCTTGTGGTCATATTCCACTTTCTAGAATTCCGACTTAGCCTGTAAAGGTTGTAAAAGGTCGAGTTAATCAGACATTCAAATGATGAGGTGAAGATAAAGTTAGTTCAAAGGCTTACATCTGGGGGTGGGTTAACCTTTCTGAAAGGGGCCAGGCCCTCTTTGACACAATCCTCCGGGTCTACATTCAGAAGAGATTTCACCATTTCATTGATTGCTTCCTCAATTAATGGTGCGGAGCTGTGGCGCAGTGAATCTTTCTCATCACTAGTGTAGGTACACATTAAGCCGGTACGACGGCTCAACGGGATGATCCGCCAAGAAACCCAACACCTAATTAAATCAACACCGGTCAGCCCGTTTCCTAGCAGAGCTTTGACCTTCATGATAGTAGGTGCAATCTTCTTCCGTTCAACGGCAGTAAGTTTTTCAGGAAGATTATGTTTGGGATTCAGGCGCTCAACATGGTAACCCGACAGTGGATTCTCATCAGCCGGAGAAGTGTCCTTGCAATAAAACCACATCTGGTTCCAGTCTTTTGGGTGACTCGGCAAGAAGGCATAAGGAAAGATGGCGTCTCTTCGATGTTGAATTGAAATTTCGCCTAGTTCCAAGCTAGGACCATTGGTGAATTCAGTTTGGCGGTTTAAGTAAAAATACTCTCGAAAGAGTTCAACACTGGGCTCCTCTTGAAGGTACACCTCACAGAAGACTTGAAAGTTGGAAATATTTGACACGGAGTTGGGTCCAATGTCTTGAGGGTGGAGCTGGCAAAAGTGCAGGATGTCTCGGAAGAACTTAGAGCCGGGCGGTGAGAAGCTCCGGTTCATGTGGTTAGTAAAAACGATGACTTCGCCGTCTTTCGGCTGAGGTCTCTCTTCGCCCGGGTTAGGAGCACGGTAATGCATCACAGTCTTGGCAGGTAAATACCCGGTTTTGAAATAGTCCTTGAAAGTGCTCCCAGTGACAATGGAAGGGACCCAATTGCATGTGTACACTGTTTTGGGCGGCATTGTGAAAGAAAGCCTAAAGGAAAGAAAAAAATTGCCGGTTTAAGTTAAATAGTGAAATCACAGTTTAAGTCCTGACAGCATACATTCAGGATGGCGGCTTAAGTGAGGACTAATGGTATATGAATAAATTATAAGCCGGAAGTGTAAGCCGCCATGAAAGGTACAGGTACTCAAAATCTGACAGAGGGTAAAATTCTACCAAGTGTTGGACAAACAGATTTCATAGATTACAGTTAGGAATTCGGATCTGAAACTGTGCAGAAAAATGGAATAAATTTGGAACCCACAGAGGTGACAGTGGAAAAGCATAGGTGTTCTAAAAGGGATCTGCAGCGATGAGGGTATGTTCTAGTATTCAAAATAGATCCTAAAACTACCACTGTGCGAGATTTGTGTGGTTTGTGGATCTAATCCATGGATCTAGGCAAAGAATAAAGACGGGCGGTGATGAACACTGACGAGCACCGACGAACACTGAAGAACACCGAAACCCCAATGCGAGATCTATGGCGGAAAAGAAGGGCTTACCGATGCTGATGAGATGGAGGGGATGCGTCGCGGTTCTCTGGTCCATTTAGGGTGATGCAGCGGCCGGAGTTGAAGACGGAGGCGGAGGTCGACGACGGTGGAGCTCGTGCTGGTCGGCGTGTTGTAAGGAGGAAGAAGAAAGGGAGAAGGAAAGAAGGGGGAATGAGAGGAGATCCCAAGGCCTTATTTATAAGCCTAGAAGGGCAAACGAGAGGCGCAAAAATCAAGGAGACAAAAAATGGATAAGTGACGACGAGGGCGCCTCGCTTTCCAGAAAGACAGTAAAGTAAGAGATTTATTAAGTTTTGGCTTCTGTGAAGCATTAATGATAGCTGACATCAAGGCGGATTACAATATTTCACAGTCAAGATCAGGAAGGATTTTTCTAAATATTGAAGATTGACATGAACAAGCTCAAATCAACCCGGGGCCTAATGTTGGGGATATGACTATCAGGCATGACCCGCCAGGAGGGGCCGGGTCATCCTTATGACGATTCATCTCCATGAAGCCCAAGAGCATAATGGCGGTTCATAGATGGGCTGAGTAGAGGGCCCAAGCCCAAAGGCGGCTTAAGGCCCACGGTTATAAACCGCCATGTATGTATGCCTTGTATTGTAAGGCATATGTAATTGGTCTCTGAGCCGGACACGTATATGAGTCGGTCGGGACTCTGTAGGCCACAAGGCGTAAACCCGTGTATATAAGGGGACGACCCGGCGGCAGCTTAGGGCAAGAAACAACCGATCGAGAGCTAGTCTAAGCGTATTCGCTCCCTGGTCATCAAAACCCAAGCAATACCACCTCAAAATGGATTAGGCCTTTACCTTCGCTGCAAGGGGCCGAACTAATATAAACTCGTCGTGTCCTTTGTCCTGTTTAACCCCTTTAAGCTAACTTCGTCGCGATGGCTCCAAGACTATGTCCTCACACTAGGACATCTGATGTGACAATTCCACGACAATGTAGTAAGTTTGTAATCTAGCTTCTAGGGCAGGGGCTCACCATCAAAAGGATGCACGAGTCCTGCAACTTGCAGCTAAACTCATACGTTTAAATCTTGCTTCATACTCGAGAACCTAGTTTTGAAGATCATAGATTTGGCTCTGCATAAAATTGATTTGCTCGTTGAAGGTGAACACAATATCCTTCAAGGACCAGCCATCCACCATGTGATCACGTTTGAATTACGTGATCATGGAGTTATTAGCGCTGAGTCCACGCTCCACTATCCCTTGACACTTGAAGATGTCTTGATCCACCGCCTCGAGCTTGGCTTCCATGCTCCTAGTCCTCTTGGGCCCCTGAACATCCCGGACGTGGAGCACCCCCTCACGCATCTCAATGGCTTGAGGGTGCCTCATTGATGCGGCTTGAAGCTACGTCGGTATTTTCCCAAAGAGGAAGGGATGATGCAGCACAACAGTGGTAGGTATTACCCTCAGATGTCAAACCAAGGTTATCAAACTAGTAGGAGAACCAAGAAACACAATGTAAACAACCCCTGCACAGAAATAACAACCACTCGCAACTCGATGTGTTAAAGGGGTTGTCAATCCCTTTCGGGTACGGTGCCAGAAATTGGTGCGTGGACGGGAGAAAGTTGTAATAGATTGAATAAATAGATCGCAAATAAAATAAAGTGCAGCCAAGTATTTTTTTATTCTTGGTTTAATAGATCTAAAAATAAATGCAAAGGAAAAGTAGATTGCAAAGGCAAATGATATGAGAAGGAGACCCGGGGCCCGTAGGTTTCACTAGTGGCTTCTCTCGAGAAAAATAGCAAACGGTGGGTGAAAAAATTACTATTGGGCAATTGACGAAACTTCAAATACTCATGACGATATCTAGGCAATGATGATTACATAGGCATCACATCCAAGATTAGTAGACCGACTCCTGCCTGCATTTACTTGTCACAGCCCTAGAGTTTGCTTGTAACTAGTGGCATTGCATCCATGCATCATGTTTAAAATTCCAAAGAAATTTGAAATAGGGATTGTTGAAACCCTAGCACTAAATGAAATTCACTAGGTTCAACTAAAATATTTTCATTGATTCCAAATGGCTTTAAAAATGTTCATCATTTCTGGAAAAATGCTTTGAGCAGTAACCAGAGATATTGCACATTTTTCCATGACATTTGGATTATTGAATTAAATCATATAGTATTTGCATTTGGGCATTTAAATTTTATATATTATTTTAAATGTCCAAATATTCATGAACTGAATTGCTGGTTATTGGAAATAATCCAAACAGTGGCCACAAGCAGTCTCATGACTTTTGAAAGTGCTTAGGTATTTTTAATAAAGCCCTCAAATTTACAGAATAATAGAAAACAGAACAAATTAGAAAAGAGAGAGGGAGAGAGAGTGCTCACCTAGCGCCTAACCGGCCCAGCTCCTGTTCGGCCCAGCCCACAACCGCCTGGCCCCTGTCGTCTTCCTCCTGCCAGGAGGACAGACAGGTGCGTGGCAAGCGCGCCGGCGACGCCTTGCCACCTCCTGCTAGCCGCAGCTGCTCCCCCTCGCCCTGGACGACGCCACGCCACCCCGCAGAACCCCCTGCACCCCTCTCCTCTCTCCCTGGACCTCTCTCCCTTCTCTGTTTCTCTCCCACGCGACCACCGAGCGCGCCCGTCGCCGCCACTCGTCGTTGCCTTAGCAACAGCCACCCCCTCGCCCCTCTGTCGTATCCACGAGCATCGCCGCATCCTCTCCTTCCTCCTCGCCGAGCTACATGAGCCAGGACGGCCCCATGACGACGTCTGTGGCCTTCTTCTCCGACCACGGCCGCCGGATGTCGCCATCCGATTCGCCATCTCCGCCGCGCCCCCGAGTCTGCTGAGCTCCGCTTCGACCTCGCCGTGAGCTCCCCTACCAAACCCCTCTCTCCCCGCCGTCTATTTCCTCCTCTAGCCTCACTAACCACCGCGTCCGAAGCTCGCCGCCGCCATGCTTCATCGCCGCCACGGCCACAGCTGCCGCCAACCACGCCCGAGCTTTGCCCCGTGCTCAGCACTCTCCCAGGAGCCGGGCGCGCCCACCCGTTCGACCTGCTGTGCCCCCTAGCGCCAACCCCGACCTCGCCCGAACTCCGGCCACCGCCGAGGTCGACGCCGCGCTCAACTCCAGTCGTCCCCGCTGCCACCACTTGCCGCGCTAGATGCGGGTGAGCTCCAGCTCCCCGTAGCTGCCCTCGGCTGCTCGTTTGGGCGCCGGGGAGGTGAACCCCGAGCCACTCCGGTGCGCACCGCCGCGGATTTGGTCGCCGGCGTTAAGACGCCGGTGATGATGACGTGGCCGTCATTAGCTGCTAATGACCCCTCTAATCAACCCCTTAAGCCACTGCCACGTGGGCCCATGCGCCTGTTTAGGTTAGATTAATTCCCCTGTTTAGCTTAGACTAATCCACTGGGCCCCACCTGTCATTTTGACTTTGCCACGTCACATGTTGACCGGACCCACACGTCAGCCTCTGTTGTTGACTCTGTGTCACTGACCAGTGGATCCCACTGGTCAGGTTTGACCTGGACCGCGCTCTGTTGACCTGCTGAGGTCAGCATGACATAGTGCTGACGCCATAACTCATTTTCTGGATTAATTTTAATTCAGGAAATTCCAGAAAATGTCCTAAACTTCAGAAATTCATAGTAATTCAACCGTAACTCCAAATCAAACAATTTATATATGAAATTTGATCAGAAAAATATGAAGAATCTGTTTATGGCATTTTCATGCATGATTGAACAAGTTAACCTCACTGAATAGGATGAATCATGATTAGGACAATTTATGAAATAGCATTTGGAGTTGGAGTTTAACCTTGTTTGAATTCCAATCCAATTAACTTGGCTTACTACTGCATTAGGTCAATTCAGTACCTTAACATGACATATCATTCATATGAATGTGCATTGCATTGATTGTGGTTCCTCTTGTGTTTGCCGGTGTTGTCCCCTCTCGATAGACGTGGTTCCGACGATGTGATCGTTGACACTGATGAAGACTCGATGTTGTCTTCAGAAGTGCCAGGCAAGAAAAACCCCCTTGTTCATCCCGATACAATCCCACCCTGTCTCTTCTGCTCTCTTTTACTGCATTAGGACAACAACGATTCATGTGTTACTTGCTGCGGTAGCTGAACCCCTTTATCCTTTGCATGACCTGTCATTTCACAGTAAATAGATGAAACCTACTAGCATGAGTAGGAGTTGTTTGAGCCCATATTGTACCTACTCATTCATGCTTGTTTGTCATGCCTGCTACTGCTTAGAGTTGAGTCGGGTCTGATTCATCGGGAATGAATTGGAATGGTGATGAACATGTCCTATTGTGTGTGAGCTAAGTGTGTGAATACGATTTGGTAAAGGTATTGGTGAGAGGCCATGTAGGAGTACATGGTGGGTTGTCTCATTGAAGCCGTCCTCAGGAACTGAGTTATGTGTTTGTGATCTATGAAACAGCTACTACCATACATTGGGCCCTGAAATATGACCCCGCTCGACTTACCGACCCCTCTCGTTCTCTGTCCAGGAGTTGCAAGTAGTTTCTGGTGTTTGTAGTATGCTGGGGGCCGCACGCAGCGCTGACCGTAGGGGTGGGCTGTGTTGCGGTAGGCACGTGGCACGGTGTACCAGGCGCCCGTTTGGTGTCCCGGGAACCCTGCACACATCGTTTGGGGCTGTGAGCGAAACTCCGGCCGGATCTCCTCATGGATGGAACCCGAATAGGCGATAAACCTGGACTAGAGACTTGTGTGGTTGGTTAGGTCGTGGTCTACACCCACGTTGGCTCTCGCTTGAAGTCTGCCGAGCACATGTCGTGTGCTGACGCTAAGTGGTGGAAACATGTGTGAAGAAGTACACCCCTGCAGGGTTAACATCATCTATTCGAATAGTCGTGTCCGCGGTAATGGACTTCTAGGTTGCCTATATAAGTTCATAGACAAGTGAAAGTGGATACTCTAAAATGCGCAAGATAAGCGTGAGTGCTATGGATGGCCTTCTCGTAGGGAGACGGAAGTGGATCCATAGTGGTGTATTGATATGATGAATATGTGGACTCGTGTGCGCCACCTCAAAAGAGTTACTTGCAATCGTAGTTCAGGTTAGCCACTGAGTCAAAGCTGGCTTGCTGCAGTCAAAGTCCACCACCCCCTTTATTGATACTGATGCATATGTAGTTAGTTCTGATGTAAGTCTTGCTGAGTACAATTGTACTCACGTTTGCCTATTTTATGTTTTGCAGACAGACGTCAGTCTCGCTAGTAGTACCGCTTGGACTTCGACGTTTAGCTTGATACCTCAGCTACGATCTTGTGCCCTCGGCAGGATCTGGTAGATAGTCAGGCTTCTCAGCCTTTTTCATTTGTAGATGTCTTTACTCAGACATGCTAAGCTTCCGTATGTGCTTTGACTTGTATGCTCTGATTGTTGGGTCATGAGACCCATGTTTGTAGTATCTCGCTCCTCGGAGCCTAATGAATAAATACTTTGAGTCGTAGAGTTATGTTGTGATGCCATGTTGTATTTACTCGTATCGGGCATATTGTGTGTATGAATGAAATGCTTGGTATGAGTGGGATCCGACTATCTAGTTGTTTATCCTTGGCAGCCTATCATATGGGGAAATGTAGTCTAGTGCTTCTGAGCGATAGTAGTCCGCTACAGCCCGATTCACCGGAGTCCTGTTAGCCCAGCACTACTGCTCGGAACACTTGACTGGTCGGCATGTGTTTCACGTCGTTCCTGTGTCTGTCCCTTCGGGGAAATGTCACGCGCTGTTATCCGGAGTCCTGCCTAGCCTGCTACAGCCCGGTGTACCAGAGTCCTGATAGCCCAGTGCTACAGCCCGGATAAATACATTGATGACCGACATGCTCGATGTGATTCATGTATGCCTGTCCTCATGGGTTAGCGCCGCTTTGGGTTCACGACTAGCCATGTCGGCCCGGGTTCTTTGTCATGTGAATGCTAGCGACACTATCATATACGTGAGCCAAAAGGCGCAAACGGTCCCAGGCCAGGTAAGGTGGCACCCGTGGGAATACCGTGCGTGAGGCCGCAAAGTGATATGATGTGTTACATGCTAGATCGGTGTGACTTAGGATCGGGGTCCTGACAGCGTTGGTATCAGAGCCTAACTGCCTGTAGGATTACCAAGCCAAACTGGTCGAAGTTGAGTCTAGTAATGCTTTAGTTATGTAGGGGAATTGATTGTGGAAGGGAACGTAAGGCTCTTTTTACTCCTTATACCTCATGGCCTTCTGATCTGAGTCAACCTCTTCTCTTCTACGGGGGTTAAGAACTAGGCTTCTCTTCTATCTCTCAGGATGACGTGTTACTAAACCATAGTTGCCTAGGATTGTTGAGTTCAAGCCTCAGTTCGGTTCCTACTACTTCCATGTGTTCTTAGTTGATCTCATAACATTGATATTGTGATGTTGAGTGGCTATGCCACCATTTTGTAGGATGTCTCAAATCATTTTTGAGCATTTACAGCCGTTATGCTGTCCGAGTCATCCCAGGTTTCTAACTAGTCTGATGCATTTGCAAATCCTTTCCTTCCATTCCCGATGTCCATTTGGTCGGAATAAGCACACTAATCGGTCTGTTGAGGTACCCCATTGCCTTGACATATATGTTGGAACTATTATTATGACCCTAGGTGTCTTAGGGGTTCATCTAGTAATCTAGCAATGCTATGTGTTCTCGGTGTGATGATTCTGGCCACCATTCTCGAAAGCATCCCGTGATGCCGTTTAGTAGTAGGTATTCTATTCCTGGGTTTTGAACCCGAGATTCACCCTACTTCATGTTGTTAGTATTTGCTAGTTCCCTTAAGATATTAGTAACCTTGGCATTAGTCCTCGAGGTCCATGGTATTTCCTTCTTCCAAATACCATGAACCATCCTTGGCAGGAGTTCTTTTGAACCAAAAGCTCACAATCAGAGTACTCTTGAGGAGTACTCAATTCATATTGTGACTCTGCCAGTTCTATCATTCTGCATGGGTTATCCGGAAGAAATTTGTTGAACTCGTTTGACATACTAACCCATGAATCCACAACTCAGAAAGTTATATGTTCCTTGAGTTGACCCTCCTCAGTTGTATTCCGACCCTAGTCTATCAATTGATAGTCAGGAATAGTTGTGCATTCGTGTTCATCGATGCCTATTATTCTTGTGGTCCATCAAGCCATTCTATTTTGAAATGACTAGGAGAAACAAACTCCAGTACCTTATCCATATCTAGGATTGGGTCAAAGCAGTTGTATTCCGCAGATCGTAATGCCAATCCAGCTTTTGTTCTGTTCTACCTTGGAGTGTTGCCTCCTTATGTCAGGATTGTCATAAGAATTGCACCACCTCTTATGAAATCTTGACGCAGTGACACTTCTTGCCATCATTGTTCATTCCTCGGTCCCCGTGTTGTTGTAACCGGAATGCCGACAGATGAATCGTGATGTGTGAAACCAATACTCTGAGCAACTCGTTGCTTTGTAGTAAATGGACAATATTCTCATTCTTAGCATGTTGGTTACTAAATCATCATCCTAAGATTGATCGTGCTACCTAGTCCTTATTTCTGGTGCACTCTTCGATCAATGAGTAAGGATTGTTCAATCCCTTGTTTATTTGATCATATCATCTTGCCCTGGAAGGCAAGATTGATCTCAAGCCTAGAGACATATCGGTGGTTCGTGATTTTCTAAATATCTTCTCGGAAGTATTACCAGGTTGTCCCCAGACTGTTATGTTGAGCTCGTGATCAAGTTGGTTCCTTGTGAACGACCCTTTCTCCAATAATCTGTGTTAGATATCCCTGAGCTAGTTGGTTGAGCTAAACAACAACTTGAAGAGTTGGAAGATGAAAGCTTGTCCGATTTAGTTCAATCTAAGGCATATCCTTTTGAGTGTGTGTTGAATAAAGATGATATCTTCATCGATTGGCCCTCGTGATCAGTTGTTGGACCTATTGTCTTACCCAATCTTTGATTTGAATATGGGCTATCGTCAAATCAAATCAGAACCAACGATGTTCGTAATGTTGTCTTACTCGTGGTTGATCCCTCGGGCATACACCATTGTATCTTTTGGTCTGACCAATGCTATCACCGTGTTCACATGATGGTGGAAGTCCAGTGATATGGAAACACTGATGAGTTGTTGTTGAGCCCATCAGCAGCATTTTGTCTCCCCCCCCATGACTCATGTTGAACATCAACCTAGTGTTGGAAACTTTGTAAGCAATGTCTTCATGTTCCGTTCATGAAGCATATGCTTGGATGGAAGAAGTGACTTCCTCGAACTCATGTGCATTTGGTGTAAGTTGCCGCCATGAATTTGAGAAAGGTTTGTTTTGTTTCCCCTGGAATCATCCCAAGTCAGTCATGCGTATGTGCGAAGTATTCTATGGTCTGGAGACTTGCAACCTTCATACTATATGTATCCCTAGCACACCAAGCCACTGATTGAATTATTCAAGGAGAAGAAGTTCTTCCTAGGATCCGGACTTATGAAAGGACTTCGTTATCCTCGTTGATGGTTCCCCACCTGAACTCGGTAGTGTTTGATTATAAGACTGCCACGTGGTCACGCTTGTCTAGGACAGTGTGTTCACAGGTGTGTAGCAAAACCCGCTCATGTTTTGGAGCTTGCTATCGTAGTTCAATTCCCGAGAATCTCGCAACGTCATCTCGTCGATTTGTGTTGAAAATTTTCACTTTTTCTTCTAGATTCGATGAGTCTGGAATATCCTGACACCAACCAGATCTGAATCTCAGGCAGATATGATGGTTGGAACGTTCTTCCAAGAACTATACTAATGGTCTCTCTGTAACCCGGTAGGTGGATGTCGTGGCCAACACACCCAGCTGGAAGACCTATTATTGTAGTATCTTGATTGTGAAAGTTAGCCACCTCCCCATAAGGATTTCGTAGGATTTGCTTCCGTAGTTTTCCTTATGGATTCTTGTGCTTCTGAAGTCCGACCTTTACTTGATGGCCATGTTGAGTTTTTAAGCATGACAATGGTATCTAGAACATCAAGGAGAACATTAGAAGCGGGGTGCTAAATGTCTCTCGGTCGATCATCCAGATTTCGTTCCCTTGGCCTCGCTGAGGTGAAATCTGGGAAAGGGGTGTCTTTCTATGCATCTGCATTGTCCATCACTATTCGTCAAGGTAGTAAGATGTGTTGCCAGGATCCTCGACGCGGATGTTGGTAGAACCTTGATGAATATGGAAATGCTCAAGTTCTTGAGAGCAGCAAGCAAATCATCCATTGCGTTGTCTTCAACAAGGTAGTCCACATCATTCATCCTAGTCGGAGTATGCCATTCTTCGAACCCCTTCCAATGATCGATTGTGATTGCCTTAGGCTGGTATAAAGAATTTTAATGATCTTAGTATCAAAAGTAATTCTTTTTGCCACTTAAGGGAATAGTTCTTTGAGTCACCTCCTCTAGGGTGCCCCTATATGGAATCGTGGTAATTATCTCCTCGTTACTCTGAAACCATCCGCCATATTCTTAAGCGTGGAGTAGTTCCCTACCAAATCGAACTTCACCATCCGTTACTACCCACCCGTCTTGATGTATGGTTGTGTCCCAACTCGAGAGATGTTTCAACATCTCACCCCGTGAGTGATCCTAAGTGCTCGACCTTTGAGGAGATCGATTCCTGCAGAGTTTCTTCTCTCATCGTCGTGTTGGATGAAGTTTTCGAACGCATGGATGTCAAAATCAATTTGAAGCAATTAATCAACATATCTGAGAAGGACAGTTGGATCGTGAAGACCGTGTTAGCTTTGTGATCCCTCTGTCTTCTTACCTCACATCTTGAATCTCGGGACGAGATTCTTGTTTAGTGGGGGTGAGTTGTCACAGCCCTAGAGTTTGCTTGTAACTAGTGGCATTGCATCCATGCATCATGTTTAAAATTCCAAAGAAATTTGAAATGGGGATTGTTGAAACCCTAGCACTAAATGAAATTCACTAGGTTCAACTAAAATATTTTCATTGATTCCAAATGGCTTTAAAAATGTTCATCATTTCTGGAAAAATGCTTTGAGCAGTAACCAGAGATATTGCACATTTTTCCATGACATTTGGATTATTGAATTAAATCATATAGTATTTGCATTTGGGCATTTAAATTTTATATATTATTTTAAATGTCCAAATATTCATGAACTGAATTGCTGGTTATTGGAAATAATCCAAACAGTGGCCACAAGCAGTCTCATGACTTTTGAAAGTGCTTAGGTATTTTTAATAAAGCCCTCAAATTTACAGAATAATAGAAAACAGAACAAATTAGAAAAGAGAGAGGGAGAGAGAGTGCTCACCTAGCGCCTAACCGGCCCAGCTCCTGTTCGGCCCAGCCCACCACCGCCTGGCCCCTGTCGTCTTCCTCCTGCCAGGAGGACAGACAGGTGCGTGGCAAGCGCGCCGGCGACGCCTTGCCACCTCCTGCTAGCCGCAGCTGCTCCCCCTTGCCCTGGACGACGCCACGCCACCCCGCAGAACCCCCTGCACCCCTCTCCTCTCTCCTGGACCTCTCTCCCTTCTCTGTTTCTCTCCCACGCGACCACCGAGCGCGCCCGTCGCCGCCGCTCGTCGTTGCCGTAGCAACAGCCACCCCCTCGCCCCTCTGTCGTATCCACGAGCATCGCCGCATCCTCTCCTTCCTCCTCGCCGAGCTACACGAGCCAGGACGGCCCCATGACGACGTCTGTGGCCTTCTTCTCCGACCACGGCCGCCGGATGTCGCCATCTGATTCGCCGTCTCCGCCACGCCCCCGAGTCTGCTGAGCTCCGCTTCGGCCTCGCCGTGAGCTCCCCTACCAAACCCCTCTCTCCCCGCCGTCTATTTCCTCCTCTAGCCTCACTAACCACCGCGTCCGAAGCTCGCCGCCGCCATGCTTCATCGCCGCCACGGCCACAGCTGCCGCCAACCACGCCCGAGCTTTGCCCCGTGCTCAGCACTCTCCCAGGAGCCGGGCGCGCCCACCCGTTCGACCTGCTGTGCCCCCTAGCGCCAACCCCGACCTCGCCCGAACTCCGGCCACCGCCAAGGTCGACGCCGCGCTCAACTCCGGTCGTCCCCGCTGCCACCACTTGTCGCGCTAGATGCGGGTGAGCTCCAGCTCCCCGTAGCTGCCCTCGGCTGCTCGTTTGGGCGCCGGGGAGGTGAACCCCGAGCCACTCCGGTGCGCACCGCCGCGGATTTGGTCGCCGGCGTTAAGACGCCGGTGATGATGACGTGGCCGTCATTAGCTGCTAATGACCCCTTTAATCAACCCCTTAAGCCACTGCCACGTGGGCCCATGCGCCTGTTTAGGTTAGATTAATTCCCCTGTTTAGCTTAGACTAATCCACTCGGCCCCACCTGTCATTTTGACTTTGCCACGTCACATGTTGACCGGACCCACACGTCAGCCTCTGTTGTTGACGCTGTGTCACTGACCAGTGGATCCCACTGGTCAGGTTTGACCTGGACCGCGCTCTGTTGACCTGCTGAGGTCAGCATGACGTAGTGCTGACGCCATAACTCATTTTCTGGATTAATTTTAATTCAGGAAATTCCAAAAAATGTCCTAAACTTCAGAAATTCATAGTAATTCAACCGTAACTCCAAATCAAACAATTTATATATGAAATTTGATCAGAAAAATATGAAGAATCTGTTTATGGCATTTTCATGCATGATTGAACAAGTTAACCTCACTGAATAGGATGAATCATGATTAGGACAATTTATGAAATAGCATTTGGAGTTGGAGTTTAACCTTGTTTGAATTCCAATCCAATTAACTTGGCTTACTACTGCATTAGGTCAATTCAGTACCTTAACATGACATATCATTCATATGAATGTGCATTGCATTGATTGTGGTTCCTCTTGTGTTTGCCGGTGTTGTCCCCTCTCGATAGACGTGGTTCCGACGATGTGATCGTTGACACTGATGAAGACTCGATGTTGTCTTCAGAAGTGCCAGGCAAGCAAAACCCCCTTGTTCATCCTGATACAATCCCACCCTGTCGCTTCTGCTCTCTTTTACTGCATTAGGACAACAACGATTCATGTGTTACTTGCTGCGGTAGCTGAACCCCTTTATCCTTTGCATGACCTGTCATTTCACAGTAAATAGATGAAACTCACTAGCATGAGTAGGAGTTGTTTGAGCCCATGTTGTGCCTACTCATTCATGCTTTTTTGTCATGCCTGCTACTGCTTAGAGTTGAGTCGGGTCTGATTCATCGGGAATGAATTGGAATGGTGATGAACATGTCCTACTGTGTGTGAGCTAAGTGTGTGAATACGATTTGGTAAAGGTATTGGTGAGAGGCCATGTAGGAGTACATGGTGGGTTGTCTCATTGAAGCCGTCCTCAGGAACTGAGTTCTGTGTTTGTGATCCATGAAACAGCTACTACCATACATTGGGCCCTGAAATATGACCTCGCTCGACTTACCGACCCCTCTCGTTCTCTGTCCAGGAGTTGCAAGTAGTTTTTGGTGTTTGTAGTATGCTGGGGGCCGCACGCAGCGCTGACCGTAGGGGTGGGCTGTGTTGCGGTAGGCACGTGGCACGGTGTACCGGGCGCCCGTTTGGTGTCCCGGGAACCCTGCACACATCGTTTGGTGCTGTGAGCGAAACTCCGGCCGGATCTCCTCATGGATGGAACCCGAATAGGCGATAAACCTGGACTAGAGACTTGTGTGGTTGGTTACGTCGTGGTCTAGACCCACGTCGGCTTTCGCTTGAAGTCTGCCGAGCACATGTTGTGTGCAGACGCTAAGTGGTGGAAACATGTGTGAAGAAGTACACCCCTGCAGGGTTAACATCATCTATTCGAATAGCCGTGTCCGCGGTAATGGACTTCTGGGTTGCCTATATAAGTTCATAGACAAGTGAAAGTGGATACTCTAAAATGCGCAAGATAAGCGTGAGTGTTATGGATGGCCTTCTCGTAGGGAGACGGAAGTGGATCCATAGTGGTGTATTGATATGATGAATATGTGGACTCGTGTGCGCCACCTCAAAAGAGTTACTTGCAGTCGTAGTTCAGGTTAGCCACTGAGTCAAAGCTGGCTTGCTGCAGTCAAACTCCACCACCCCCTTTATTGATACTGATGCATATGTAGTTAGTTCTGATGTAAGTCTTGCTGAGTACAATTGTACTCACGTTTGCCTATTTTATGTTTTGCAGAGAGACGTCAGTCTCGCTAGTAGTACCGCTTGGACTTCGACGTTTAGCTTGATACCTCAGCTACGATCTTGTGCCCTCGGCAGGATCTGGTAGATAGTCAGGCTTCTCAGCCTTTTTCATTTGTAGATGTCTGTACTCAGACATGCTAAGCTTCCGTATGTGCTTTGACTTGTATGCTCTGATTGTTGGGTCATGAGACCCATGTTTGTAATATCTCGCTCCTCGGAGCCTAATGAATAAATACTTTGAGTCGTAGAGTTATGTTGTGATGCCATGTTGTATTTACTCATATCGGGCATATTGTGTGTATGAATGAAATGCTTGGTATGAGTGGGATCCGACTATCTAGTTGTTTATACTTGGCAGCCTATCATATGGGGAAATGTAGTCTAGTGCTTCTGAGCGATAGTAGTCCGCTATAGCCCGATTCACCGGAGTCCTGTTAGCCCAGCACTACTGCTCGGAACACTTGACTGGCCGGCATGTGTTTCACGTCGTTCCTGTGTCTGTCCCTTCGGGGAAATGTCACGCGCTGTTATCCGGAGTCCTGCCTAGCCTGCTACAGCCCGGTGTACCGGAGTCCTGATGGCCCAGTGCTACAGCCCGGATAAATACGTTGATGACCGACATGCTCGATGTGATTCATGTATGCCTGTCCTCATGGGTTAGCGCCGCTTTGGGTTCACGATTAGCCATGTCGGCCCGGGTTCTTTGTCATATGGATGCTAGCGACACTATCATATACGTGAGCCAAAAGGCGCAAACGGTCCCGGGCCAGGTAAGGTGGCACCCGTGGGAATACCGTGCGTGAGGCCGCAAAGTGATATGATGTGTTACATGCTAGATCGGTGTGACTTAGGATCGGGGTCCTGACATTACTACTATTACTCCACACATCGACCACTATCCAGCATGCATCTAGTGTATTAAGTTCATGGAGAAAAGGAGTAATGACATAAGAATGATGAAATGATGTACACAAGATCTATCTATGTAGAGATAGACCCCATCGTTTTTCCTTAGTAGCAATGATACATACGTGCCGGTTCCCTTTCTGTCACTGGGATCAAGCACTGTAAGATTGAACCCACTAGAAAGCACCTCTTCCCATTGCAAGATAAATAGATGAAGTTGGCCAAACAAAACCCAAATATCAGAGAAGAAATACAAGGCTATAAGAGATCATGCAAAGAAGAGATCAAAGAAACTCAAATACTTTCATGGATATAAAAAGATAGATACGATCATAAACTCAAAGTTCATCGATCCCAACAAACACACCGCAAAAGAGTTACATCATATCGATCTCCAAGAGACCATTTTATTGTGAATTCAGCGAGAGAGAGAGAAAGCCATCTAGCTACTAACTACGACCCGAAGGTCTACATTTAAAGGACTACTCACGCATCATCGGAGAGGCACCAATGGAGGTGGTGAAGCCCATCCGAGATGGTGTCTAGATTGGATCTGGTGGTTCTGGACTCTGCGGTGGGTGGATGAATATTTCGTCGACTCCCCTAGGGTTCTGGAAATATTGGGGTATTCATAGAGCACATAGGCAGTCTGGGGGCACCCCAGGTGGGCACAACCCACCAGGGCATGCCTAGGCCTCCTGGTGCGGCCTGGTGGGTTGTGCATCTCTCGATGCACCCCTAGGCGCAGCCAGGGCCCACTGTGATCCTTCTGGCCCATAAAAATTCTTCGTAAAGTTTCATGGCATTTGGACTCCGTCTGATATTGATTTCCTGCGATGTAAAAAAACATGCAGAAAACAACTACTGGCACTTGGCAGTATGTCAATAGGTTAGTACCAAAAAATGATATCAAATGAGTATAGAAGGATTATGAAACATCCAAGATTGATAATATAATAGCAGGGAACATGGAAAAATTATAGATACATTGGAGACGTATCAGCATCCCCAAGCTTAACTCATACTCGTCCTCGAGTAGGGAATTGATAAAACAGAATTTTTTATGTGTAGTGCTGCCTAGCATGTCATATCATATTCTTTTCTTTATAACTTGGACATTTGGACTTTTATATTGTTCAAAGCAATAGTCTAGTTTTGACATGATAATTTAAATACTCAAGCATATCAACAAGCAACCATGTCTTTCAAAATATCAACGCTAAAATAAGTTATCCCTAGCCCATCATGCTCAAACATTGATCCATTCATGAAACACACTCGCGTACTAGTTACACCCAATACTTAAGTATGATCATATTGCCTCCTAGTTGCTACTTTTGTAAGACAAGATGGAGACTCAAATTCAAAATATAAATTGGATAAAGTAAAAAATAGGCCCTTCGCTGAGGGAAGTAGGTTTTGTACATGTGCCAGAGTTCAAAGCGAAAAAATTTAGAGATAAAAACATTTTGGGAGGTGTATCCATCCCACCAACCAAAACGACTTAGAGTTCCCAACACTTTCCATGCTAGATTTATCATAGGCGGTTCCCAAACAAAAAATAAAGTTTATTCCTTTTTCAACCATACTTTCACTTTCCATGGCCAGCCGTATCCACAGTTGCCCTCCATACCAACACTTTCCAAGGAATTTATTATTTGACAACATAAAGTAAATTCATTTTTCATTTTGGGAGTGGGCATCCCTAATACCTTTGCCTTACTCTCGTGCAATGACAAGTGAATAAACACTCATCTTGTGAATAACACATCTAGCATGGAAAATATTAGCCACCCCTCACCGCTCCATGAGCGAAACAAACACACAAAAGAGAAGTTTATTTTGAAAATTAGAGATGGCACATGCAAATTTGCTTAGAACGGCAAAATAATACCACATATAGGTATATATAGTGGACTCATGTGGCAAAACTGGTTTAAAGGTTTTTGGATGCACAAGTAGAGATCATACTTGGTGCAAAGCGAAGGCTAGCAAAAGACTGAGAAGCGACTGTCAGTGTCAAAACCGGCGGATCTCGGATAGGAGGTCCCGAACTATGATTGATTGATCTTGATGAATATGAGTGTTTCAAGAGTTGATCTACCATGAGATCATAATGGATAAACCCTAGAAGTCTAGCCTATGAGTATATGGTCATGAATCTGTCCTATCCGGAGTATGCTCTCCGGTTTATATAGACACCGGAGAGATCTAGGGTTACATGGAGTCGGTTACATAAGAGGTAATCTTCATAGTCGGTCGCCAAGCTTGTCTTCCACGCCAAGTAGAGTCCAATCCGAACACGGGTATAGTCTTCGGCCTTCACATCTTCACAGCCCATTAGTCCGGCCCAGTAGATAACAGGTCGGACGCCCAAGGACCCCTTAGTCCAGGACTCCCTCAGTAGCCCCCGAAACAGTCTTCAATAGCGAGGTGCTCGGCACACACATGGTCTTTGGCATCGCAAGGCGGGTTCCTCCTTCGATGATCTCCAAGAAATGTATTCGACCATTGATCCAATGTCGCCTCCTTGGCTTCCGTGCGTTTTAAATAATCTTCGTCCTCCACGTGTCAAGCAAATGTGGAGAGTCAGGGTATTTTTGTGAATAACACCCCCTCTACGTAAGGAAGGGCGCCTATTTAAAGGGATTGGATCTAGATCCATTCAGCGCCACGCAAAAAAAATCTGCAAAGACTGCTTAGGAGAGACCAATCCAACATGGCCAGCGTTCCTAGCTCCTCCACTCGTCCCGGCCCAGAGAAAGGCCAGTGGGAGAGGTGTTCTGTGTCTCATAGTCAGTTGACGAAGTTGCAAACGCAGGGATTCCTTCCCCCTGCAGATCTAGTCACTACTAGGGAAAAGCCTAGCAGTAGCACGGGTTTTAGGTATATTAGTAGCGCGGGTGCCTACGCTACTGATACGATGCTACAGCTAATAGGTAGTAGTAGCACGGGTGCCACCCGCGCTACTACTACGTCCGTTAGTAGTAGCGTGGGTAAAAACCCGCGCTACTACTAACCCGTGCTTTGAAAAAATGATTTTTTTTATTTTTTCCATGAATTTTCAAATTTCTGAATTATTTTAACCTCTAATCAATAATCACCCCTCATCACTACTCAATTTAATCTCTAATCACCCCTCATCATTCCGAATCTTCTAACTTCCTGGACGGTCACCCATCCTCTCACTACTCCAAACTGGGCACGCTTAACTTCCGAGTTCTATTCTCCCTCGATTCCAAGTATGCACTTGTTGTTTTCCTGACAATAGTAAGATGTCAATCCTATTAACCCTCGGGAGTTTAGCTTGAGTATGAAGTCACACATTTCACTGTTTGAGTTTAAAACTATTGTTCTAAAAACAATAATTATTTAGTAACACTAATCTTTCTTGAATAAGTACTTTGACCACATTTTGACCACAATTTGACCACAGTTTGACCAGATTTGACCGAAATTCCAGAAAACTGAAATAATTATTTAGTAACACTAATATTCTTGAATAATTATTTAGTAACACTAATACTTCTTTAATAAGTAGTTTGACCACAGTTTGACCAGATTTAACCGAAATTAAAAAAAACTGAAATTTGAGCATAAATTTTTTTCCTTTTAGAATCTGAGGATTCTAAAAATTTGCAAACGGTCAAAATCAGATGCGGATTTTCGTGCTGAACATTTTGATATATTATACGTTTTTTTTCTGACATCGTATGCAAAAGTTATAGCCGTTTTACATTTTCCCTACACTTTTTGCAAAACATGTCCAAATTTAAGTTTTTTAATTTTCCTAACTAGTAGATGTAGTAACATAACTACACCTTGAAGGATTTTAATTTTTGAAGTTTTTATCATTTTCTTTTGCTTTTTACAAAACCGAAAAGGCGATCCACAAGGGGGGGGTAGAGTTTCAAAAGGGGACCTTAAGGCATGTCCCGGAGGGGCATGGTTAAGACCTCTTAGTAGTAGCGAGGGGTAAAAACTTAGTAGTAGCATGACCCAGGGGCATGACCCAGGGGCACGGTAGAGACCGCTTAGTAGTAGCGAGGGTTAAAAACCAGTGCTACTGCTATCAACTTAGTAGTAGTGAGGGTTAAAAACCCACGCTACTACTATGGCATGTCCCGGGGGGCACGGTAGAGACCGCTTAGTAGTAGCGAGGGTTAAAAACCAGCGCTACTGCTATCAACTTAGTAGTAGCGAGGTTTAAAAACCCGCGCTACTAGTAAGTAGTAGTAGCGAGGGGTCTAAACCCGCGCTGCTAGTAAGCGTCTGTGTATAAGCTTTTCCCTAGTAGTGAGTCCCTATTCGGACGGGGCTAGCTTCCTTCAATGAGGGGACTTAGGCAGATGGCTTCCCCAATCCATCCGGGGGAGAGCGAGTGTGTTTCCTCCCCTACCTGCTAAGAGGCGTTTGATTTCCAAACCATTTGTTCCTCCTAGGGCTTCTAGAGTACTACGGCCTCCAGCTGCACAACTTCACTCTAGCTCTATTCTGCACATTGAGGGTTACATTGCTTTGTGTGAATTATTCCTGGGCGTCGAGGCTCATTTCGAGTTGTGGAGGATGTTGTTCTCCCTCATCCCGCGCAATCACAAGGGGTCTATCTTCGAAGTGGGCGGGGCCGAAGTATGGCGCGTCGCCGATACCGGATATCCATCTGGCACACCAAGGAAGGCACCCGATGGATGGCCCTCCAAATGGTTCTATATCGAGGACGTTCTGCTTCCCGATCCGGTTGGAAAGGGTCTTCTCGAATTCGCGGTCGTCCCGCTGAAGAAATGCCACAGCTGGCGTCGCCGGAGTCTTGAAGAAGGAGACAGCGTAGAGGTTCGTCAGCTAATGACCAAGATAAAAGAGCTCGCTCAGTCCGGGCTCACAGTAATCGAGGTGATGGTGATCTCCATAGCGCGAGGGGTTCAGCCGCTCCAATACAGAGGGCTTCCCATGTGGGACTACAATGGGGAGGATGACGCCTCTCGTTATGGCCGGAAAGGTCCGGATATCCCTGCTACTTTGGCTAAGATATTAGCCGAACTGTTCAAATGGTAGGAAAAGGAATTTTTCGCATCAAGCTCAGGGATGGGTACTCTTTGTATAACCCACCCAGTTGGGTAAGGTCCAACCCCTCTGTTTTTACTGCCTCCATCTCCAAATTTCCTTTGATAAATTTCTGGTTTGTTTGCTTACGGCAGCACTGGCGAAAGGTTACTGAGGGATTCCATAGACCCACCCCACAGCCGGAGGACCACAACCGGGAGCTTGATCCTGGGTTCGAAGAGGATCCGAATATATATGTGGTGCTCGCGGAGGGGGTGTTTTACCAGACGAGCTATGATAGCACAGAAGTGGCCATCATCGCCGATTATCCTGGTCTTCTTCCTGCTTCACAGGTAAGTAATCAAGAAACACCTTTTCTGAAAACGGTGTTCTTACTCTACCTCACCCACCGCATTGTCGCGCGTTTTACAGGGGAGGCGTTTGACGATACCGAGAAAATCGGTTCCTACACTGGGAAGGCCTCAGAAGAGGAGGGCCGGTGAAGGCACCGCTGGGACCTCGTCCAGGAGGTACGGATAAGTATATTTTTCTGTGGCCGTATCCGACTGTGACTTATGTGCCTGCTCGATTATAGGAAAAAGGTTTCCCAAACTATGTCTGGGGGTCCGGCCGGCCGCGTTCCCAACAACCAAGATTTAGATCCGGTCGGGGAGACGGTGGCCAATGTAGAAACAAAGCCGGACTGTCCTTCGGCCGAGGGTTCGGACAATATGTCCGTTACAAACTCGGAAGTAGAGAGCGCCATGAATCATCGACGCTGCAGGGCTGTTTTACAAGACCCGAAGTTCTCGGACGAGGCATTTAATGCCTTTAGCTCGGGCGACGCATACATCCGAGCTGCTAGAGACGGGCTTCGAAGAGCCACGAGGCAATATCTAACATATGTGCAGGTAAGGTTAGTTTGTCAAAAAGGATAGCCTATGCCAGTAGCCCCCGGGACTGAAAGCAGTTGGTACAACTGATTTAAGCACTGTTGTGTGACCAGGTTCTTATAGAGAAGAACAACCTGCTATCCCAAGAGCTGGAACAATGTGGACCCAGCTAAATGCTGCTACCGCCGAACTAAAAGAGTTCAAGGAGGCGTCATCTGGTAATATTCCCCTCCAACGAGAAAATATACTTATATGCCCAGAATATTGACAGTCTTGCTTATACCATGACATAATGGTCAGGGGGACTCAAAGAGGCGTTGGAGATCGCGCAAGTGAATGAGCAAGAAGCCAAAAGGATACAAGCTACAGTCGATCGTGTGCTGAAGCAGGCCATTATTGAGAAAAACCAGCTCCAGGATTGCAAGACCCAGCTAGGCGAAAAGCTGAAAGATGTGCGGCCCCAGCTAGGTGATTCCATTAAAGAAAACAAGAAGCTGCGAGGCGGTATATTCAGTATGTATCTGAACTATTTTGCATGTAGTCCGGAGATACGAGAAACTGATGTAGCTATGACTGCAGGTATATTAACGGGCGTCCTGAAGAGGAGGTGTCCGGATCATCGAGTGATCTGCTGCAAAAGCTATCGCAAGTGCACAAATAGGCGCGGCTGGCGATGCAGAGTGTTGCCAAGGCTCTATGTCCATCTGCCTCCCCACCAGGAAGTATGGAGGAGCTTGTAGAGTTGTTTATAGGAGCATGACGACGTATCCGGCTATGGAAGATATCTGCCTGCCACGAGGGTGCGGGAGAGGCTTGGGCCATGGTGAAAACTCGGTATACCAAGCTTGATCCTAATCACATGGCGCGGGTCGGACCGGTAGGGTCGAATGGGGAAGAAATTCCCATTAGTTTAGTGTATGACCAAGTAGAGGTGGCCGCCAAATATTCCCAACAGGATTGTAAGTTAGATCGCCTGTTGGACGGTATAGAGGAGGAAGTGTTTGAGTCCAAGTGACTATGTACTTTCCTCACCGTGTGAAATTCTAGCTGAATTGTATATCATTTGTCATGGCAGACCTTTTCGCTTCATCTTCCGGACTCGAAGGTGCGGAGTGTTTCCGAATACCATCACGGCCGAATAGGCTGGGGTGCGCGTGGAAAACTAAGCGTAGGGGTCATTGTTGCTTGAACATACAAGTTGTATCCGGCTAGTTATGTTATATTACATTGAGATTGTAAGAAATAACTTCCAGGGAGAATAGTTCCGTTTGGGGTTCCTTTCCCTGGGTATGCATGCATTAGTAGACATGTCAGAATTGTGATGTGAAAATCACAGCGTGTATAGCTTCTGGGGGTTCACTGTAGAGTGAGTGCAAAAATCTGTTTCTCATCCACCGACCGAGTGCTAGCTTTCGGCTTCACCCAGGCTAAGGTACACATCCGGATGACCCGGCAGTAAGAATTGCAGAGATGCTCCCTTTACCACCTAGCCGAACAATCGGGAACGTAGGGGTAAGCACAGGAGCCAGGCAACCTAGCTTGGCCAAAACTTAAGTCATATCGATGCATATAATGGTGAAGAAAAGACATACGGGGAAGACGCGTATGTGTGATGAGCTCAACGCTCGGCAAGTAATATTAACAAGCTTCTGTTAAAAGAAGCCCCGAGGTATAATGAGTGTACGTTTGTAAAAATGTGTATGTAAGCAGTATTAGGTCAAACCGAAGGATATCTTTAAAGCGAAAAAATGTGTAAAAGGGGGAAAGAGTTATGGAAACTGTAAGGGAGAAGGAGACTAACAAAGGGTTCGGCGTTAGGCATAGAACCATCGGAGTCTGGCTGCATTCCATGGGTTCGGCTCTAGGCGATTGTCTGATGCGTCATGAAGACGGCATGCTCCTCCGGTAAGAACTTCGTCAATTATGAAGGGACCCTCCCGTTTGGGCTTGAGTTTGTCCTTTTTCTTCTCCGGCAAGCGTAGAACGAGTTCACCAATGTTGTAATTCTTGGCCCGTACTTCTCTGCTTTGATATCTTCGACCCTGCTGTTGATAAAATGTTGAACGGGCTTTGGCGACGTCGCGCTCCTCCTCCAGGGCGTCTAGGCTTTCCTGCCGATCCAACTCGGCCTCTTTCTCTTCATACATACGCACTCGAGGTGAGTCATGTATAATATTGCAGGGCAATACAACCTTTGCACCGTACACCATGAAGAAAGGTGTGTATCCGGTAGTACGGTTGGGCGTGGTCCGCAGCCCCCAGAGTACGAAGTCGAGCTCCTCGACCCAGTTCTTGTCTGATTCTTTCAAAGACCGCACTAGTCTAGGTTTGATGCCTCTCATAATAAGACCATTAGCTCACTCGACTTGACCGTTCGTTTGCGGGTGGTAGACAGAGGCGTAATCGAGCTTAATGCCCAGATTAGCACACCAAGTTTTCACGTCATCAGCTGTGATATTCGAACCGTTATCGGTGATGATGCTGTGCGGTACACCGTAAATGCAATCACCGGTCCGGACTCGACCGTTTTAACTGGTCTAGCCTCTATCCACTTGGTGAATTTGTCCACCATGACCAACATATATTTTTTCTTATGGCTTCCCCTTTAAGGGGTCTGACCATATCCAGGCCCCAGACCGC
This sequence comes from Aegilops umbellulata, assembly GCA_032464435.1. Taxonomy (NCBI): domain Eukaryota; kingdom Viridiplantae; phylum Streptophyta; class Magnoliopsida; order Poales; family Poaceae; genus Aegilops; species Aegilops umbellulata. The sequence goes on from CP136057.1 coordinate 552,051,642, forward strand.
AAAGGGCCATGTAATGGGGATTGTTTGTAGAGCGGTTGGGGGCATATGGCTTTGGTTGGCGAAGAGTTGGCATCCGACACAACGTTGGACGACGTTCTATGCATATGCCCGGGCTGTATGCCAGTAAACTCCTATACAGAAGGCCTTGCTGACAAGTGCCTGGGCTGAGGCGTGGTGCCCACCGAGACCGGCGTGAATTTCTGCCAAGAGTTGCTGCCCCTCCTCCTCGGAGATACACATTTGAAGGACTCCGGTAGTGCTTTTCTTGTAGAGCTCCCCTTCGTGAACTTTATAGGCCTTCGAATGTCGGACTATGCGGCGAGCCTCGTTCTGATCTTTAGGAAGCTCCTTCCTATTAAAGTAGGCCAAGAATGGTTCGGTCCACGGGGCAATTACTGCCATGATGAGGTGGGTCGATGGTGTTACTTCGGTGGTTGAGCCTCCGATGATATCGGCGTGTTCGTTATCCGTGTTTGTGTTCGGAACGGGACTGTCGTTGCTATCTCCCCCTTGCCATACCACGGATGGCTTAAAGAGCCTTTCGAGGAAGATGTTGGGTGGGACGGGGTCACGCTTAGTGCCGATGCGAGCAAGGACGTCTGTCGCCTGGTTACTTTCGCGGGCGATGTGATGAAATTTGAGTCCCTCGAACCGAGCCGACATCTTCAACATGACATTGAGATAAGCTGCCATCTTTGGATCTTTGGCATCAAAGTCTCCATTAATTTGGGATATTGCGAGGTTTGAGTCCCTGCGCACCTCCAGGCATTGTATGCCCATTGATACGGCAATCCGGAGGCCATGTACCAAGGCCTCGTATTCGGTTGCGTTGTTGGAGTCCGTGTATAATATTTGGAGTATGTACCGGACGATATCTCTTGTGGTGTACGTTAATATGACGCCCGCCCCTAGCCCTGCCAACATGTTGGAGCCGTCAAAATGCATCACCCAGTTTGAATACGCGCCGTACTCTTTAGGGAGTTAGGCTTCTGTCCATTCGGCGACGAAGTCGGCCAGTACCTGGGATTGATGGCTCTACGTGGTTTGTACGTGATGTCGAATGGCAGGAGCTCAATGGCCCATTTGGCAATCTGGCCCGTTGCATCCCGGTTGATAATTATATCATTGAGGGGCACTTCAGAGGCCACAGTGATAGAGCACTCCTGAAAGTAGTGTCGCAATTTTCGAGATGCCATGAAGACTGCATATTGCTATTTTTTGATAATGAGGGTACCGGGATTTGCATTGTCTGAGGACGGTGGATACGTAGTATACCGGCTTCTGGAGCGGGAATTTGTGTCCGTCCTGTTCTCGTTCGACGACGAGTACGGCGCTTACCACCTGATGTGTTGCTGATATGTATAAGAGCATTGGTTCGCCTGCGTTTGGCGCGGCCAGGATTGGGTTGCTTTCCAGAAGGGCTTTTATTTCTTCTAGTCCAATCGTCGCCGCGTCTGTCCACTCAAAGTTATCGGTGCGCCGTAGAAGGCGATAGAGTGGCAGCGCCTTTTCTCCCAACCTGGAGATAAAGCGGCTAAAAGCTGCCATGCACCCAGCGAGTTTTTGGACCTGCTTGAGTTCGGTTGGCGTAGCCAGTTGTGACAGAGCTCGGATTTTGGCTGGATTTGCTTCAATTCCTCTATTGGAAACAATGAAGCCCAATAGTTTACCGGCGGGGACGCCGAAGATGCACTTTTCCGGGTTAAGCTTGATGTCGTATGTGCGGAGGTTGTCGAATGTGAGACGCAAGTCATCTATTAGTGTTTCGACGTGTCTAGTTTTGATGACGACGTCTTCCACGTTGGCCTCCACTGTTTTGCTGATCTGTTTCTCGAGGCATGTTTGGATCATGCGTTGGTAGGTGATACGTCTCCAACGTAAACTACAAAAAAATACACTTCCGTGATGATACGTGTTTGTCACAGTAGGTCGTGTTTTTTGTCATGCATGTACATCAAGATAGTCATACATGTGCTGTCGTAGAAGTGTTCCATGACATTACCAAAATTATCATCACGGAAGTGTCCACTTCCATGACGATAAATCGCGCGTCACAAATGTGCTTTCGTCAAGGGTGTCCGACACGTGGCCTCCACCGTAACGGAACGCCGTTAAGCTATTGGGTTGGGTTTTGGATCCGATAACCCGTTAACAGCCCCGACCAATGGGAAATTTCAACGTGTAAAATTCTTATTGGCCGGAGGAAACACGTGTCAGCTCGTCAGTGGGTCAGATAGGCACCTATGATACGTCGACACGTGGCACGGCCCAATAGAGGCCCATTCCTGTGAAAAGGCAGGCCCGTTTGACTTGGTCAAAAGCTGGCGGGCCGGCCCATGGAAAGCCTGTGAACGGCCTGTTCGCATATAGCCCATTTACAGCCCGCTAACCCAAGGCCCGTTACGCCCTATTCGAATTAGGCCCAGTAGCGTCATCTGGGCCATCCAATATGATTCCAGCCCATTTTAACTTCTAGCCCATGTATGGCCCATGACGTCTTTCGGCCCATATGAGGCCCTATGTAACTCTTGGCCTATTAACGACCCGTGGTGAAACTGGCCCGTAATGAAAAGTGTATCACTTTATACCCATTAACGACCCGTTATTCCGTTGGGCCGTTTCCAGCCCATTTTATCTTTCGAACTTCTCAGAGCCCATTTATACTTGGGCTATTTTCCAGCATTCGTTTACTTACAGCCCGTTACTGTCATTTTCTGCTTGTGGGCCAAATTCAGCCTGTGGTTACAGTCGGCCCGTTTGTGGCCCGTTAATACATTGGGCCGTTTTCATAGCGTCATCAAATACGGCCTATTAAAGATGGCCCGTTATGGTCGGCCCATGAACGGACAATTCCAACTCTAGCCCGTTTACGGCGAGAATGCGGTATGTTTGGCCCATGTTTGTCCAATCGATCATACGACCCGTATAAGGCCCATTGATGATACGACCCGTAGAAGGCCCATTGTTTCTACGGCCCGTAGAAGGCCCACTGTTTCTGCGGCCCGTAGAAGGCCCACTGTTTATACAACCCGTAGAATGCCCACTGTTTCTATGGCCCGTAGGAGGCCCAGTGTCACTACAATAAATATTAGCCCATGGTTATTGTGGCCTAGTTTAGAAAATAGGTTACTGCAGCCACTAGCAAACCGTAGAAAAAGAACTGCACTGACTACAAGCAAAGAAATAAAGAAGACAACAAGGAAATAAATAAGCAAGCAACTTACACTAGGCTATCACGGCTATTACACATATTACATCCACTGGGCATCAAAGTTCGCCACTAGTGCAAACATAGGGAACACAACAGCATATAAACGCCGCAGCAAAGCAAGTCCAGAACTGAAACCACTTCAGAAGAGCTCAAGAAACAATATCCTGGGTACCCATAATGCTGGCAAGATTCTTATCAAGCTTATTAACTTTCTCTTGTTTGGCCCTTAAGTTCTCCAGCGCTTGCGGTTGCACCAGAAAGTATGCATCTGAATTCTGTAGGGACTTCCTCAGTCCTTCGGCTTCCTGTCGCATAACATATGATCGATGTCTTTCAACTTGAAGTTGAGACTCAAGAAGCCGAACTTATTCAGGCAACGAGTTCGAAGATCTTGTGCCAACATCGGTAGCCAGTAACTCGAACACTACATCAAGACAGGACTTTGGGGTTGTCTCAGTGTCTTCAATATAGTTTTTATCATCTTTCTTGGAGACCAACAGGGATGTCTCACTATCTTGAACCTTATCTGCATTACTTCCTTTACCATTGCATAACAGGGTACTCTTATCCAATATTTAATCCGTGTTATAAAAGAGAAACAAACAAACACATCTCAGGTTTACAATGTAGTATATGAAACTCATTTTGGTAAACTAGTTCAGTAGTAAGGTGGACGGTATAACAGCATGAAACAAACATATATCTATGTAGTATGGTCACTGTATGGTCTATATCATTATAGTTTATGTTGCCAAATCAAGATAGATACAGTTCGAATCATATCTATTTAAGACAAAGCAGCATAGACAGAATATAAGTGTGGGAAACTACACAACAATAACAACACTTGTAAGGTGCATGGCACGGGAACATAACTATTTATTCAATTGAAACTGAAATCAACATAGAGCAAGTTACAACAGCAAACAGCCAAACACGTTGAAGAAACAGGTTTAAAACATACCTGTTGCGCCATTGGAGTTTCAATTGCATCCTTCAAATTTGAAATTAGTTGGTATTAGTAAATACAGTGATGCAAGAGCAAAGTAGTGTGAACCATAGCTACGGAACTTGACCTGAGAACAATTCTTCTTCCGCTTTAAGCGTTGACTTCGGGTTCGGAGTGGTGGTCCTTGTGATTTGGGAACTGCAGTTGCCTTACTAACTGCTCGTGTTTGGGTGCTCTGTGGTGGAGACGGTGCTGTGTCAACGGGAACTGGGTGTCTATCTGCTGGGGTTGGGGTTAGAAGGGGTGTAGATGGTTCTCTGTCCAACTGGCTAGGGGTATAATCTGCATGAGTGTGGGTTATGTGTGGTGGGGCTGGTTCTTGGGCAAGTACAACCGTGGTTCTATCTGCATCGACAGGTAGCACGATCTTTTCTGATGACCATGTTTTTACTCCCACAGATACTACCATCACTCCCTCCAATTGAAATGGCTGATTAACAAGGAAAGTAATTGAATGTAGAAACATTGTAAGATAGACAGGTGCAATGGATAGTAGGGAAGAAAACAGGGCATGAAATAATTCACATTTATGTTGTCTAAGCAAACAGAATAGCAGGACATAATTTCAAATATATGATGGCTAATTAAACAGGATAGCATGACACAATTTCACATGTATGAAGGCTAACTAAACAGGATAGAATGACATACTTCAAAATATGATGACTACGTAAACAGGATGACATGATATAACTATACGATGTGTCTATTAAACTGGTTGGCATGCCATAAATCACAAACATGCCGTCGATGGAAACATGAATATAATTCACGGATAGAATGACATAATTTAAAATATGATGACTATGTAAACAGGATGAGATGATATAACTATATTATGTCTTTAGAAAATGGGTTGGCATGCCATAATTCAGATACATGATGTCTATGTAAACATCATGGCATGACATAATTCAAATATATGATTTATATACTAAGGAAGTGAGCAGAGGGCAATCACATATACGATGTGTCAACTAAGGAGATGGCATTCAATATTGTGTATATGATGTAAAAACTAAGCATTGCAATACAACATATGCATTATATGAGTAATATAACCCTGCCAAGTTTGAGCATACACCTCACGGGGATAATAGGACTGGTCACCTGCCTCTGAATCCTCCTTTGAAGAGCTATCTGTAACTAGCAAGATATCTGCTTCAGCAGGTAGCATCGTCTGCTCTGAAGACCTTGTTTTCACTCCAGATTTCTCCATCACCAATTCAAATAGCTGATGCACAGGAAGAGCAGTTGAATATACAAACATTGTCGACACAAGCAATGAGAAATACAAAAAGAAGGACAGCATGATATAATTCACAGATATGATGCTTGCCTAAACAGCATGGCTTTGCATAATTCACATACATAATGCCTTGCAACAAGATAACATTGCATAATTCACATATATAATGTCTTGCAACAAGATGGCATTGCATAAATCACATATATGGTAATTAGACACTAAACAGGTGGCATTCACACAAAACATCTCTAAACTAAGCAAATGACATAGCAATGCAAGATACCATACGCACAATATGAGCAACATAACCCTGCCAAGTTAGGGCATGCACCTTAGGGGAAAAATACGAATGGTCATCTGTCTCTGAATCCTCCTCTGAGGAGCTATCGGTAACCAGCAAGACATGCGCTTCGTCAGATAGCATTGTCTGCTCTGAAGACCTTGTTTCCACTCCAAATTTTTCCATGACCGTGCCAAATGGCTGATGCACAGGAAGAGTAATATAATGTACTAAAATTGTTGACAAATTTAACACGTAATAAAAAATGATGGAATGATATAATTCACATATAAGATCACTGGCTAACCAGGGTGGCATTGCAAAATTCACATATATGATGCCTGGCTAGACAAGATGACATTGCATGATTAACATATACGATAAAGAAACTAAACAGATGGCATTGACGCAAAGCATGATATTACCAACATCAGCATGCCAAGTTAGAGCGAAGACCTCATGGGGTAAATAGGAGTGGTCTTTTCCTTCTGAATCCCCCTCATAACAGTTATCTTCCGCTTGATTACGATCCGAAATGGGTGGAGGGGGGCTACCTTTGCGCCCACCATGGAACGATGTCTGCATGAAATTTTATTGCCACACAAAGCTTGTCTCTTTTGCTCTACATGATCAGTTCCATTCTGTACAATAACTAGCATGCGTAGGAATAAAACATAGTGAGATTATGTAAGGAATGCATGCAAAAATCCAGAGTGATGGTAGCAAACTGTGGATAGACCCAAAAGAAATGATACCAGGCAGATAATAGCTTTAGTTGAAAAATACAGATAATGGCTCCTTTAATGTTTGTTTGCACCCAACATGAAACTCATAGTAGACACCGTGGATTAACCAAATAGTAGACAGATATTACTGATTGCTGCCCAAATATGTACCCCACAACCATTTAAAAACTCAAGTTTCAGCATTAGTTTGGACCTGACTCGGAGTCTAATAGGTGAACACGATGATAATGTAGCATGTCACCATATTAAGCGACGCATAACGTAAGCAGACATGGAAGAGTGCGACCTCTCTTGCGGACCCGTGTAGTCCTCAAGGTAATCTGCTCAGTTGATGATGGTAATGCAGTTGTCGTGGCTGCCGGCGGCGGGGAAGAAGATCTGACGCGGCGAAAGACAGTCTGGTGAACCCTTCCGTCATTGGAGTAACTGAGCTGGGGTGGAACACAGCGCCGCAGGAGCAGGACAAACCACACAAGGTTTTCTTTGACACATATCTGTAACATAAGTAATTGAGTAATGGCTTGTTTGAATTTGAGGATTCTAACAATGCAGGGATAGGAAATAGGCAGGATTAGGATAGGAATGCACGTGCAAAACAGAGAATTCAAAAACATAGGATTTCTGCCAATCTGGGTGTTTGATTCACAACAATTGGAAGATCACAGGATGCAAAAAAGCATGGTGAGGTTAAGTCAAACCACAAGAAAATGTACGGTTATAATGCTATTATGCTACTATCTCTTAGTCTTGTGCTTGATGAATAGGACTATGAAAAGGAGGAGAAGTGGAAATTAGAATTCCTATGGTTTTGCTTTCAAGGAGACACTAAAGGAACAAATCCTACAGTTTTCCTTTGCCCATTTCCTTTGCACCAAATTCATGAAAAGTAGTACCATGGGAAACTTTCCAATTCCAATGTTTTTCATTCACTTTGCCTTTCAAGCACTGGCGATTCTAGTAGGCAGGCTTGAGCAAGGAAAATCCTACACTAAAAATATATTTTTGTGCTACTTCTATTACTTTGGACCCAGGCCACTGCCATACTAGCTCAACTCCCAGGCCCATTGACAAATGCACAGCTCAAACACGCAGAGATAAATAATGATGGCGTTTAAGAGAGTCCATCACGGATAGCTAAGTTGCCTGGTACCACACTTCTTGTCATATAGTAGGATAAAATAATCGTATTTCCCGTTACTACGAGTTCTCAGTGGACAATATATATAACATGTAGAGTAAAAAAGAGATGTAACAAGTGTACAACCTCTTTGGCGAAGCCATGTCGATCTCAGCGTGATTGGGTTTGCCGGTGAGGATGGTCCGACTGACTTGGCTGTCAGAGGAGGGGAAGAAGATCTTAGGCGTCTGGAGATGGAACCCGAGGTACTGCTCCGCTGTGATGGAGGGCTTCGTTGTTGGAGTAGCTCCGGTGAGTTGTACGACGCCGAGGCTAAAGCAGGACAAGAGAGACAACGAACAACGTTAACCTGAGTGGAATTCTAATAGCATCTCCAATACATGACGTAAAATACATAATCACAAAGTGCTAGAGGTAAAATACATCAGCCGCTCATCTCTGAACTTAACTGTCGAAACTAAATTTAACTATCGAAACTGAACTTAACTGTCGAAACAGAACTTCACCGTCGAAACTGAACTTAACTTCCGAAACTGAATTTTGCTGTCGAAACTGAATTTTGCTGTCGAAAAAGAATGCACTAGCAAGGTGAGGCTACATGTCGGTCAACTGACTTTTTCATCTTTGGTCAGTCGATTTTGCAGCCGTTGGATACAAAATCAAGGGCATGCGGTTCATCTTCAACCTCCACCCCCCTGAGCCGACCAAACAGCAGCCCCCCGCCGCCCGCGGCTGGCGGTGCGCCGCCCCGCCCGCCCCAAAAACACTCCCCACCGCTGGTCCGCCGCCGCCCCAGCCATCCCTCTAGGCCCCCCCCCCGTGCCGAGCTTTTTCTCCGGCGATCCCCATGCCACCGCTCCGCCAACGCCCCTCCACCATCGGCGACCACCGCCCCCATCCTGAACCCTAAGATAGATAGTGGGGTACCTCTCCAGCGAGCCCCCCTCCCCGCTGCGGCTGGTTCTTCCTTCACCCCGGCGAGCCCCCCCCCACCCCCTGAAAATCGACTGACCCAAAAGTCGATTCAGTCGACTGAAGTGTAGCTAAATCGAAGCAGCATCGCAAGCAAGAGCAAGAGCGAGAGCAGCAGCGCGAGCAAGAGGAATAGCAAGAGCAGACCAGGCAGGGGACCGAGAGCAAGAGCAGAGCAGCAGCGCGAGCAAGAGCTAAAGCAGCAGCAGGTCCTACTGATGTGGACGTCGCCGCCGAGGGAGCGACGCTGTGGAGGAAGTGGCCGGTGACGCCGCCGTGGATGGAGCCGCGCCGTGTCGGCTCGGGACCGAGCGCCGGCAACACCGCGAGATCGAATCAAGAAGAAAATGCAGTGATTAGTGTACAACCTCTTTGGTGGCGCCGATGAGGCCGCAGCTTCATCCGAGGAAACGGCGATGATGATGCTCTTCCGGTGGTGCAGGTGAAGAAGGTAGTGTGGGAACGGAGGTGGCGCGAAAGACGAGGGGAACGTCGGGGCAGCTCCTTCGAGGTGGAGGACGAGGTGGCTGAACCGGCGGGACGATGAGATTGACGACGGATCCTCATCCGGTACGGTGGATGAGGGACGTCGAGGTGTTGTTGTGGACGGCGTCATCGGGGAAGAGGCTCCGGCTGGGTGGCGGACGGAGCAGGGTGTGGGGTTTCGTCGCCGGTTTTCGCGGCCTCGGTATACGAGTGGGTGGGCGGATGGGATGGCAGTGGGGAACCATGGCTTAGAGACGCGCTTGTCTGAAATGTGGGGTAAGTTACAAAAGTACCCCCATCGATTTGAGGCGGTTCTTTCGGTTCAGGGGTACCACGGGCATTTCGTGTGTCGGGATTTCATAGGAGGTGGGACTTTTCGCGCGCGTTGTAATTTCGTAATAGCAAGACGCGGGTTGAGATGGAGGGAGTTGTCTGATCACAACGAGATAAAGATATATCTTAAATATTTCGGGCTAACAAGGCGTGGGTTGAAGAGGCGGGAGTTTCGCAGCACGATAGACAGAGACGCTAGCTTGAATTTTCGTCATAACAAGGCGCGGCTTGAAATTTCGGAAGAACAAGCTTAACGTGTACCCAAAAAAAGACAATTTGCACCTCAACACGCACAACACACACACAAACACCATTTAGACTACAGTAAGGTACACGTGCATTGCACGCATGAGATTTGGCAACCAAATTATGAATAAATACCACATTATAGCATGCAAGCTTTGAGTCATATATGCATGATGTAGATGTTCGTTTAATTCTTATAGTTCATTTCATTCAAAATCATCTAGTTTTTATAAGAAAGCTAATCTATTTTAAGATTCATGGAATTGTCTGTCGTAAGACATAAAGTAAAAAAAACAAATAATGGCAAATCATGTAGAAAAACATTTGGGCAATTCTGATACGGAAGATTCTAGAACAAATAAGATGTGCTTGTGTTTTGATGTTTGTGCATTATGCTTAAGTTCAACCATGGAGTCTTCTAGATTATACATGTGGCAAAATCTGGTGGAATCTAGATGATATCCAATGGCCAGTAGTGCTCAAATTTTCCATCTTTGGACCATCGAATTCGCCTCATCCAATGACCATCTTTCAAAGTTAAAGTTACCCGCACACAATATAAAAAAATATAAATTATAATATATATATAGGGGTATAGATATAGATATGTGATGCGAAAGCCACCCATCATCTCCCATTAGAATAGTGTGTCCATGCATGGATGCGACGTGGCCAAATGATGTCTGCCGTCGGTATCTCAAATTAAAATCAGTCTGACCTTGTTCAATGTGTATACATTACAACATGCTCATTTCCAAACCACACCGCGCAGATCTCCGTTATATTCATGCATGCATGGGTTTCAAACATCAGGATCACTTATTCAAATATTTGAATTAAACTTTACATTGATTATGACCTCACCTATTCATCCATTCTTTTACACCCACACAGTAGTATTCTCTTTATAATTGTACCACTAACTTTCTCTCGTGCATGCATGCACACACACTACTAGTCGGCATTATCCATCGCACGCATGCAATCTTTTTCTTCAGGTCGGTCTCCCATGAAGGCACACACCCACACACATCCCCCTCTCCATCATATCGGTCATTCTTTATATCTCACACGTGCATGCGCAACGATCGATGTTCCTCTATGTATGTGTGTATATAGCTAGGTCTTTCATAGTTTTCCACTCAAACCGATTAATTGATATATCCAGTGAGCTCTCACCCTCTTTCCCACGTCCACATCGATCAATCTATACCTCTCCATATAGGATTAACATATATATCTAATACACCCACATTAATTATATATCCAACGTCCCCCTCTCATCATCCATGCCTTCCACTTCATCTCTCAAACGCGTGCACAATGGCGAAGACAGGGGGCAGTAAGGGCCCTGCCCCCTCCCCCTAACATCACTATATATCGAGGCTAATATGAATGTGATCATTAGACAATTGCTGCTAAAAATGGTTTAAGTTCATGAATTGACCCTCCTCGTAAAGGAGTAGCAATGCTTGGCCTCCTAGCTCATTTATTTTTCATGGCTCCGCCACTGCGCGCAATGGCGCACATGTTTGCCCCCTCTATCTAAATATCGATCTCGCACTTGTGCATTCCTTCATAGTATCCCTCCACTCGGCCCCTCGCACCATCTTCTAGCCCCCACCGGATTTTGCCACATGTACAATCTAGCAGACTCCATGGTTGAACTTAAGCATAATGCACAAACCTCAAAACAACAGTGGTTCTCTTTTGTTCTATAATCTTCCATATCATAACTGCCCAAACTTTTTTTCTAGTTGAATTTCCATTATTTGTTTTTTACTTTATGCTTTACAATGCACAATTCCATGAATCATAAAGTAGATTAAGGGCTTCTTTGATTCGAAGGATTCTCAAAGGAATTTTGGAGGATTCTAATCATTAGGAATTTTTCCTATCTTGGTTGTTTGATTCGTAGGATTGTAAACCATAGGAATTTTTCCATAGGATTCATTTGCACTAGATTTCATAGGAAAAACCCATTCACTCAAACCTCTTTGAAAGAATTCTGCATTTTTTCTATGCACAATCAAACACTCGTACAATCCTGTAGGATTCAAGACGACATTCCACTATAATCCCATGTTTTTCCTATTCCCGTGTCCTTAGATTTTTTATAAAAACTAATTGATTTTGAATGAGATGAACTATAAGAATTAAACGAAGGGCTACATCAGGCATATATGACTCAGAGCTTACATGCTATAGTGTGGTATTTATTCATAATTTGGTTGCAAAATCTGATGTATGCAATGCACGTGTACCTTACTAGTCCTTCGAGTATGTGCAAAACACGTAAATTACAATACCAATGTGTCGGGGGGAATCGGCTTCCTCGAACACCTATGGGGACCGAGCCCCTTACTGGTTCGGCGGGGGGCGGAGGTTGCACAAAGAGTAGATCGAGGCGGTGCACACAAGGGATTTTACCCAGCTTCGGGCCGCAAGGATGCGTAAAACCCTACTGCTGCTTGGTGGATTGTATTGTGTTCTTGCTCGGGAGCGCGCGGTGCTACAGTAGACACGAACCGCTGGCGAGGTCGAGCATGGCGATGGATCCCCTCCTCTACGTGCGCATGGGGCCTCCTTTTATATGCTCAAGGGGTTACCCACAGGTGGCATCGTAGGTGGGGGCAAAAATGGTAGAATGTTGTAGTGGGTACAACTGCCTGCACAGTGGCTGTACAGTGCTATCATACCTAACTCTGACGGCGGGGGACAAGGGCATTAAATGCCCGTCCGCGTCGCCCAGACGGTGCAGGGGAGTGGACCGTCAGGAGCGCCACCGTTTGCCACGATGGCTACTCTGTCAGCTTCGCTTCGCCACCGCATGCCCCTGGCTACACAACCTCCCGCCACGTGCGCCTGGAATGCCCCCAGAGCGACACGTTGGTGGGTGAGCTGGAGCGCGGGCACGGGGCGGTAACTTGCTGCGGCAAGCGCCTTGCCGCGATGGATGTCTTGTCGCGTCCGGGAGCTCGTCGCTCAACGGGCCCTGCCGGAGCGCGGGACGCGCCGTGGCCAGGTCCTTGTCGTGCCGTGGTTGGCCTTCCCGGCAAGATCCTCTTGCCGGGGTCTCGTGCTTCGAGCGGTCATCCTGGCAAGCTCCTCTTGCCGGGGCCTTGCTCTCTTCGGGTGGCCTTCCCGGCAGGCTCCTCCTGCCGGGGCCTTGGCTCAAATACTTTGCTCTTGAATGGCCCAAGAGGGGACCATGGAGGGTCATGGCGATCACCTGGCAGGCCTAGCCGCGGGGTGCTACGACTGCCCGTGCACAAGTTCGGGGTACTAAGGTACCCCTATTTTAGTACACCAACAGGAGCCCCCGGGCCTGGGCCATACACGGTGCCGAGCGCTGTTGGGCCAGGCCCAAAATAGTGCACGGGCACGAGCGGCCTGGGTCACGCTGCATCTTTTTCTGCGCCCACCACGACCTCCCCGAACGGTACGCGTCGAACGCGGCATCGTGGGGAGAGGCGTGCGTGACGTGGGCGGCGTGCGCGGGGCTGAGCCCCGCAGGCGCGCGTCACGTCGCAGGCGATTTATTTATTCGGAAAGGCGAAACGCCCCACCCTCCTCCCCTTATAAGCAGGGGAGACAGGGGCAGTCCGCCCACCCGCCAGTTGCGATTCCTCGAAATCCTCCGCCACATCCCAAGAGAAGCAGCGCTCCGCCCCCCTTCCGCCGCCACTAGTGCTACCAACGCCGTCGACCTCCCTCCCTTTTTCTGCCATGGCCCCGAAGGGCGACAGGGGGAAAGGGAAGGCCGTGAAGTCGGCCGAGGCACAGCGGCTCTTGGCGCAGCGGCTCGAGGCGCAGCGAAAGGAGCAGGCGGTCTTCCCCCCTGAGGTCGACGCGTTGGTCCTGAGGGAGGAATACTACCTCTTCTGGTCGGCGAGGACGCGAGCGCATCCGCGCACGAGGGTTCTTCCCGGCATCGCCCAGAAGGAGTATCCGACCGGGTATCCCTTCTTCGCTCTGTTCTTCTATTGCGGGCTCTGCCCGCCCTTCTCTGAATTTTTCTGCGACATCATGAACACCTACGGGTTCCACCTTCTCGATTTCACCCCCAATGTTGTCTTGACCATGGCAATCTTCGCACATCTCTGCGAAAATTTTGTCGGAATCTTTCCAAATGTAGCTCTCTTCCGCCACTTCTTCACGCCTCGAATAGAGAGAGGAGAGCCCCTCTCCGGTGGGATCGCCTGGATCTCGAAGCCCGGCAAGAAGGATGCTTATCTGGAGGGAGAGCTCCACAGCAAATGGGAAGAATGGAGGGTAGACTGGTGCCTGATCATCGAGGAGAACCCGCAGCCATTCACCGCCGTGCGCCAAACCCCTGTGGTGCGCGGCAGGGATTGGAGCGACGTGGCCCCGGACGACGACAAGCTGCGGATTGCCGTCACCCGGATCCTGCGGCTCAGGCGTGCCGGGCTCACAGTTGGCGCCGTCGGCGCAGATTTCCGCCGGCGCCGCATCGCCCCCCTGAAGGAGAAGAGGAGGCCTGCCTGGGAGTTCCAGAATGCGGCGGATATCATGAGGCTGCGCCCTGGCCTCAACTTCAATTTCACAGTCTTGGAGCTTGACGGGATGCTCAGGGCGCTGTTCAAGCACGACCCCGACCACCCCGAATGGTTCAGGCTGCCGCGAGGCGTCGTCCCGTTGTGCAACAATTCCTCGCTCAACCGCATCCTTGCAATGATGCCGCTGTGCGACTCGCACGGGATCGACTCCACTTGGCAGGAGCCCGCCGACGACGTCGTGCGGGCGTTCTTCGACGACCTGGTGGAGAGGCCAGTCGACGCTGACGAGCAGAGGGGTCTCACTCGCGACACCACCGACGCGGAGTTGGCGTACATCGCCTCCAGGATGGAGGAGGCCGCGGCAGCCGCGGCCGCCGGCGAGTTCGGCTTCACATTGGCGGAGGCGGACGCAGCGTAGGCGGAAAGCCTTGCCGATCGAGCGGAGTTTGCCGGAGAGGAAGAGCTTGCTGGGCACGATGCCGAGGGCGAGCCTGCCCAGGACACGAGCGGCCTGCCGGAGGTCAGCGCCTCTTCCTCCCTTCCCGCGGGCAGCTCGTCGCAAGCAGAGCCCCCTGGCCAGCCACGGAGGCGTCTCTGCAATGCTGGGGAGGTGGTGCGGCAGACGAGCCCACAACCGCAGCGCTGCGTGACGCGCTCCTCTGAGGCAGCAGGAGCAGGGTCTTCGCGGGGCGCGGCTTCTGCTCCTGCCGCTTCTCGCGCCGCGGCGGCAGCCGGAGCGGAGACGTCTACTTCTCCCGCCAAGCGGCCACGGGAGCCTACTCCCCCGCCTCCCCGCGCCAGGAGCAAGCCGGTCTTCGACTTCTCCGCGCTTAGCTCCGACAAGGAAGAGGGAGAGGAGTAAGATCCCTGCTGTTCTTGTGTCTCTTCAATTCTTGTAGTTGTGCCTCGCATCTCATTTGCTTTCCTCCGAATTTGGTCCTTTTCAGGACTCTGGCTCAGAGGGTGGCAAAGAGAGCCAAGGTCCCAGTGGTCATCCTCGACGACCAGCCCTCCGTGGCGGCAGGGGGTGCACCTGAGATGACCTCGCCGGACCCACCAACTAATCCTCAGAGCAGCCCCCAGTGCAGCCCCCAGCGTAAGCATATGACTTGCTTCCTGCCGTTGGGCGCGCCCGGGTGCCCTTCGCTTTTCCTGACATCTGGCTGACGATTTGTGTAGGAGCAGAGCAACCCCACCAAGAGCGTCCGGAGACCGCCCCCGATGAGCCACCCGCTACAACTACACCGCCAAGGGGGAGTTCCCCTGCGAGGGAGCCGTCCTCGGCAAGAGGGCAGTCCCCGGCAAGGGAGCGGTCTCCAGCGAGGGAGCAGCCCCCGGCAAGGGAGCAGTCCCCGGCAAGAGAGCCGTCTCCGGCGAGGGACGATGCCGACGGCCCCTTGGCGACGGAGACCGCGACGGCAGACCCTGGCCCAGGTAACCTTCTTGTCTTGAAACTCCCCTGGGGTTCTTCTTCTTTGAATAGTTGCTTGACTTCTCCCCCTCCTTCGGCCTTCAGGCCCGCCCGCCACGGACCCGATGGAGACCGAGGTCGTCGCCGAGGAGGATGCGCACGGCCATACCGACGACGTGGCCGCCACCGGAGAGACGGATGATGCTGAAGATCCGGTCCGCGAAGAGGCCGCCGAGGCAGCCGCGGGTGCGGGGGCCGGCGATCGTACTGACGGCCCTGAGGCCGCAGGAGCGCCAGGCGCTGCGTCGACCGCCGATCCCGCCTCCGCAGCGGCGTCGGGCCCCGAGGAGCCCTAGCCAGGCGCCTACCTGAAGGCCAGCGACGATATCTTCATCAAGCTCCCCTGGGAGTCGACTTCCAGGGCGCCGGTCGAGGGGGAGGCCTTGGATGGAGAGGCGCTCGCCTCCGCCGGGCTGACGCTGGTTGACGCGCCAAGCAGCAGCGGCGGCGAGCCTGAAGAGGAGCGGCTGCTCCGGAAGCTGGTGTCGCTCTACCGCGCCCGACAAGCCCAGGTGGAACGCCGGAAAGCGCTTGTCGCGAAGGCGGGAGCGGACATGGAGAAGCGCGCCAGGGAGCTCCGCGAGCTCAACCAGGAGGCCCTCTGTTCCTTGGCGGAGGAGCAGAGGCAGCTCGACGAGGCGCGGACGGCCTTCATCCTCGAGAAGGTAGAAGCTGAAGAGCAGCACAGGCTTGCCGCCGCGGGGCTGGCCGCGCGGGAGGGCGAGCTGGTGCAGCAGAAAGCCAGCCTCGCCAGCCACGAGGAGGAGGTCGCCGCACGCGAGCAAGCGCTCGGCGGAGCCCTCAAGGAGGCACGAGATGCTGCCGTGGCCGCCGAGACCGCCAAGGAGGCACTGGAGGCGAGGGTGGCGCAGCTCGACACCGACCTCAAGGCGAGCGGCGAGGAGCTCGCCGCGCTCAAGCAGGAGCGCGAGAAGGGTGCCCAAGCCCTTGGTGAGCTGCAGGGCCGCTTCGCCGAGAAGATCAAGGAGCTCGATGCCGCAAAGGACTCCAACGCCGACCTCGAGTTGAAGCTGGACACCTTGTCCAAGGCGCTGGACAGCGCCAAGGAGCAAGAGGTGGCCTTGCGGAAGGAGGTCGCGGACAACGAGGCATTGTTGGAGAGAGCCGCGGTCACCCAGAACGAATTCAGGGCGATGGTGGAGAAGTGGACCGAGGGCCTCGTGGACATCGCCGCCTCGATCGACAAGGAGGTGACGCTGCTGGGGATGGAGGGTCACGAGTACCCCACTGACGAGAACGTCCCACCCAGCGCCAAGCTAACTTCGTTCTTCAAGGGCGTGGTGGCGGCCCTCAAGCATCTCCGGAATGCGATCCCAGAGCAGCTGGCCGGCAAGACGCGCGAAGCCGTCGCCGGAGCCCTCGAGAAGGTGTTGGTGAAGGTCGCCTTCCGCAACCCCGGCATCAGGCTCACCAACGTCCTCAAATCCCTGCTGGCAGAGGCCGACCTCGAGGAGATCAGGGCCCTCGTCGCGCCCATAGTGGAGAAGGTGGCCGGGATCAAGAGGATCGAGGGCGACCGTGTGGATTAGGCCGCCTCCCCTTTCCTTTTCTTGTCGCTGCTGGCCAAGTCATGAGGGAGATTCATTAGGGCCGCGACAAGCTTGCCTTTGTAATATAACTCTATCTTAGGTAGTGACTGCACTGTTATTTCCTCTACTTGACTCCGTGCTTTGTATGTTTTTGCCCTACGCTTCTGGGGACTTGTCGGCGTAGGCCTCCGCCTTACCGCGGGCTCTGAGTGCGGGACATCAGCAGCCCGCCAGCGGCGCCACTACCGGCAAGATACCTTGTTGCGGCTAGCTGCAGCTCACTTAGATTGTTGAGCAGGCTCAAAGCAAAGTAAGTGTTGCGACTGCAGTCGCAGCACACTTAAGCTGCTGCGCGAGCTCGAAACAAAGTAAGGATGCCACTCTGGTTGTAGCACACTTAAGTCGTTGAGCGGACTCGAAACGAAGTAAGGGCGCAACTAGACACGAACCGGTCCCTCCGCGCACATGTTTTCCATACAAAACACAATCGCTCAAGGAAGATAACCTCAAAAATTTAAAAACTCAATTGCTCAAGCTATGGCAACTTAGCTTTTCCGTGGCTCGCTGCCCGGCAAGGTCGCTTTCCGGCAGGGCGAGGCATGGGGCTCGCCATAGTTTACCGGGGGTCTGTGCTGCACAGAGCGTCAGATAATGCATGCAAGGAATAAAGAGCATGAGATCGACAAGGTGCGCGGAGCACATGAACTCAATCTGCGCACAGGGTCTGCGCCTGGCCCCGTACAAAGGATCACATGCAACAGCGGCAGGACTTTGTACAGGAGGGTGGTTGCCGGACGGGGTCCGACAACCGCGCCTTACGGGCGAAACTTATGAAGATGCCCAACGTTCCAGGAGTTGCTCGCCGGAGCGGCATCTTCGGTCTCAAGGTGGACAGCGCCAGGCCTATCCACTCGTTTCACCCGGTAAGGGCCTTCCCACTTCCTCGGAACTTCTGACACTAACTTTGCGGCTATAAAAGCGGCGCAAAGCTTGCTGGTAGCGAGCAGCTCGCACAGCGGCCTGAAGACGGTCCTCCTCGAGGAGCAGCGCGTCATCTCGACGCAGCTGCTCTCGCTCGAGCTCAGCGTGAGCGAGCACTCGAGGTGGCCCGTACGCGGGATCCTTGGGGTTATCTGCCTCCGCTCCATTGAATAGAGCGAAAGGTTGCCTGGTATGACCAGGGCTTGCCTACGCCGAGGGGCGTCGGTGCAGGTTTGGACACCGTAGCGTTATGAGCTCGGTGCATGTTCGGGCGCCGTGGCGCCATGAGCTGGCTCGACGATGCCCGTCCCGCCGCCGGTGCCGTCCCCGCCACCCGTTTGCTCCAAGGGCGGCGGGTTCGACATGGACGGACCGGCCACCTCCGGAGCCTTCTTCTTCGGTGCCATGTCGATGAAGACGAAGGAGATCTAGCTGGTGCAGGCGCCGGATCAGGTTCGCACAACTTCAACGCCCCCCTACCTGGCGCGCCAAAGATGTCGGGGGGAATCGGCTTCCTCGAACACCTATGGGGACCGAGCCCGTTACTGGTTCGGGAGGGGGCGGAGGTTGCACAAAGAGCAGATCGAGGCGGTGCACACAAGGGATTTTACCCAGCTTCGGGCCGCAAGGATGCGTAAAACCCTACTGCTGCTTGGTGGATTGTATTGTGTTCTTGCTCGGGAGCGCGTGGTGCTACAGTACACACGATCCGCTGGCGAGGTCGAGCGTGGCGATGGATCCCCTCCTCTACGTGCGCATGGGGCCTCCTTTTATATGCTTAAGGGGTTACGCACAGGTGGCAGCGTAGGTGGGGGCAAAAATTGTAGAATGCTGTAGTGGGTACAGCTGCCTGCACAGTGGCTGTACAGTGCTATCATACCTAACTCTGACGGCGGGGGACAAGGGCATTAAATGCCCGTCCGCGTCGCCCAGACGGTGCAGGGGAGTGGACCGTCAGGAGCGCCACCGTTTGCCACGATGGCTACTATGCCAGCTTCGCTTCGCCACCGCATGCCCGTGGCTACACAACCTCCCGCCACGTGCACCTGGAATGCCCCCAGAGCGACACGTTGGCGGGTGAGCTGGAGCGCGGGCACGGGGTGGTAACTTGCCGCAGCAAGCGCCTTGCCGTGGTGGATGTCTTGTCATGTCCGGGAGCTCGTCGCTCACCGGGCCCTGCCGGAGCGCGGGACGCGTCGTGGCCAGGTCCTTGTCGTGCCGTGGTTGGCCTTCCCGGCAAGCTCCTCTTGCCGGGGTCCCGTGCTTCGAGCGGTCGTCCTGGCAAGCTCCTCTTGCCGGGGCCTTGCTCTCTTCGGGTGGCCTTCCCGGCAGGCTCCTCGTGCCGGGGCCTTGGCTCAAATACTTTGCTCTTGAATGGCCCAAGAGGGGACCATGGAGGGTCTTGGCGATCACCTGGCAGGCCTAGCCGCGGGGTGCTACGACTGCCCGTGCACAAGTTCGGGGGTACTAAGGTACCCCTATTTTAGTACACCGACACAATGGCATGCTACATAGTGTCTCTCTTACAGTTCATGAAGCCACATGGCACATGTGGAGGTGTTGTCGCGACCTCCTTGCATGGATTGATCACAGTGACGTGCTGTTGGTTCCAGAAGATTGTACTCGTCCTCCCTGAGCCATACTTGCGGTACATGCACGAAGCGAAGATGTGCACGCACGCCAAGCACGCACTCATTCCCTCGCACGCACACGCGGGTACACGGGCGGACACAATTTTGTACCAAGATCCACCACATGTGATAATTTGACGCGTGTAAAGTCGTTCACTTCATTGATGGTCAACTAATATAGCGCGTGCAAATTGAGTGGACGTGAGGGAGGAAGAAAGACATTATTACTCCACTACGCGCATGCGAGTAGTTAAATCGTGGGTTGCTAGTAGTACTTCCATTGGTCTCCTTCGTATTTTGTGCCAATTTTGGACAGTAACATAATATTTACGCATTTGAGCAGTGTAGTACTTGAAATTTATGTTCCGCTAAACTCATCGGGAGCCGTTTAGGGCCTCAAAACCAAAACCATCAATTAATCTTTACCTTGTTCCCATCACATTCGAAAGCCTGCTCACACCAACTAGTACGTACCAAACCTGAACGTGTTCCCGCTATGCAGGTATTAGTACTAGTGCTAGTACTTAGGTTATAAAAAGGGGAACTACCTAAACGAAAATTACTCTACCTTTCCTCCTCATAAGTGCTTCTTCTTGGTCCATCGTTGCCATGGCCAGTGAGCAGAGCTCTAGGTCGAGAACTACTCGTAACGAGGGAGCGGCAACCAAGGCTGTGGAAAAAAAAGAGGGCTCGCCGCCACGCAGAGACCTCGAAATATCTCTCACGGGCAGGCGATGGCTCCCAGGAGCATCCTAGCCGCGGAGGCGAACATGCCAAGCTGACGATGCTAGAGTCGTTATCGAAGGCTTGATGGGGTTGCTAAAGGAGAGCCTCGACAACATGCCCGCTGAGCTCAATCAGCATGGGGAGTTGACCGCCGGCTTGGTGATGCTGCTGAAGAAGAGCATTGCCTTGGAGAAGAAGGCGACCGGCGAAATCCTGCGACTTCGGGAGGACAATGCGAAGCTATACCACGAGATTGACCTGTTGAAGGAGAAGAACGCCGGCTGGAAGAAGCTGAATGAGAATAGTAGTTCCTCAATGAAGATGCTGCAGGCCCTCGTCATGGAACAGAAGGAAGAGTTGGCGAAGCTCCACATCGAGCACCCGGCTGCTCCCAAGGTACGTAATATGGCCGTGGAACAGATGATGAAGGCTCGCGTCGAGAAATGCCGCGTCATGGACACAATGATGAAGATGGCGGAGGAGATGCGCAAGGAGATGGAGGTCGTGGAGGCGACGAAGAAGCAGTTACGACTCCGCGGCGAATTAGATCATTTGGGATGATAATCTTCCTTCTTCTTTTTCTTCTGTGTTTCATCTTTTGCTTCGGGTGTTTCACCGCACATGTCACGTTCTCTGCGAGGCATGAAGAGAACAATGATTTTTTTAGGGAATGAATAGAACAATGCTAACAATGAGATGACTAGCAAATTAGATCATATTTATCGCCATATGGCACTGGGCTGCCGTGTTTCGTCCTCCTCCATCGCACTACTACTCCAGTAGAAAACTTGAGTATACCGCACGGTTCTTTGCTCCTCCTCGATCAGGTCGGCGGCGCATTTATACGAGCAATCAAATCACAAGGCCCCGCCTTCCAGCAGTAATGAGTCGTCAAATCACAAAGGCCCTCGCCTCTCGTGAAACCGACCAAGCTAGACTGCCCCGCCCTCTAGCCTTTTAAAAAATGTATACTTTTGTACAGCAGTAGTATCGATGGATTGCGCCATGGAGCAAAACTTGAAATTAAAAAAGGTGGTACATATAGAGAGCGCTTGTTGCCAAATTATGCATATAGTACTATTAAAAAGCCTAGTCACAATAATGGTGTCCAGCACAACCCACCCCTCAAATAAAACTAAGAGGGTGCTTGGATACGTTTTAGTCCCATGACTAAAAGTACTGGGACTAAAACATGCTACCTCACCCATGCTTGGATCCTAATACTAAAAAGGCTAAAATCAAGTTAATGAGCATTTATTATCCTCCAAACCCTCCAACCCAGAACTCGCCTGTGTTAAAGGAGAGGAGTTAAATGAGTAGAGAGAGGACTAATCCACATTTTAGTAGGGGTACCCCTGACTAAAAATTTTTAGTCTCAAGACTAGTTTTAGCCCCTCTTTAGTAAGGGGTGCTTGGAACTTTAGCCTCTTAAAAAGACTCTTTTAGTCAGACTAAAATAAGTCCCTTGGATCCAAGCACCCTCTAAGCATCCTAGAATTCTTTGATAAAACTAAGCACCCTGAAATTCTTTGACAACTAAACTGCTGGCTATATGATGTTGGCCATATATATTGTACGTATATAATGTGAAGAAACGAGTGGTAGTACTATACAAACTAAAATATGAAATGTAAGAAATACTAGTATGTACGTACTGAAGAGTTAAAGTAACGAGAAGAAACATAACATAGTTCTGCTAGGGGCTCAGCACAACACACCCCGCAAATTAAATTAAGCACACCTGAAATTAAACTTTGCAACTATTCTGGTAGACACTGCATTAGAACCACCATGAGCAACGACACTGCCACCTTACTCGGAGTCCTCATCCACGTCCATGTCGTCGACTTCGTCCTTGTCCCTCTTCCTCTTGGCCGATACTTCTTTGCTTGAACCGCACACTTGGCTGTTGCTCTTCGTCCAACCCTTGTAGATATTGAAGCAAAGGTAGCCATCCATTGCAGCATAGTGGATGTGGTCTATATCTAGTACATTCCGCTGCCATGCATGACGATGAAACGTGTAATGAGGTTTCTCCAGTTTATCGTACGAAGGATGAACCATGGCTCCTGCCAGGGTCAGCATTGAAGGCTGACGAGAGGACACCAGCCGATTCTTCTGGAGGTGAAAGGTGTTGCCTACAACAAGGCCTATCCGACGCAGGACTTCTTTGTCGTTACCAAAGTCTACAGTAACGAATTTGACTAGGTTGCTCCCGAGGAAGTCCTTAAAATCCTGTCACTTAACGTCGGCATGGCATATGTGGTAGACCAAGCATAAGTCATGCACGAAACCTAGATCATGGCGGGCTTCTTCCTCTCTTCGTCCTTTAGATCCTTCTCTCGTCCCAGGACTACGGTATACTCAACATCTAGCCCAGCGACCCACTCATCATCTGAGTTTTCGAAGATGCGTCTGAAGCGAGAAAGGCATCCTTTCACCATTGCGGAAGAATGGGTGTAGATGACGTCGAACTCATCGTCGATGATGGTTCTAACCTTGTACTCACCGCCGATCGTGGAGATTTGGGACTCCATGGATTTGGGAGGAGGGTTAGGATTAGTGGAACTGCCTTAACGTGAATGGACGGGACGACTAGGAGCGAACCGCCGTAGTATTGAAGGGCGTGCGGGGACGAATAGGAGTGAACTGCCAGCGCGCGAACGGCAGGGTAGTGGCTTTCCATTCTCCCATGATACGGGCTTCTGAGAGCCCTTGGATCTGAGAACGAACGGTTGCATGGCGTGATTCTAGACCTATGGGTGAATATCATATCCTGGAGGGTTATTCTGCAAATTTTCAGCAACTTAGCATGTGACCATTTGATCTCAGATCCAAGGGCTGCCAGCAACCTGTATCATGGTCGCGCCTACCACGACCGTCGCGTCGCTCGCGTGGTCGCGCCCTTGGAGATTTAACACGGTGCGTTAGGCTATCTGATGTTGGCATGTCAAACATAGTCATCACTTTGTCACTCATACTACAACAAGGTTGGCTATAAGTGTTTTTCTTTGATTAACCTGCCACATCATACTTTATGCCTATGTGGCAAGCTTAAGCACCTGTAGAAGCAAGTAAAAGTAAGTACAATAGTGCGCATTACATGGCATTTTTTCATATGTCGAGGAAAGAGAGGCAAGGAAAAAGTGGAGAAGTGGGCTCTCATGCAAGAGCCAGCCTCTACTACATGGTGGAGCATTGGGAGAGGCACCTGTATGGAGGTGGTCACGAATCTGGGAGACTCACGCCGGTCGTAGCGCCGTAGTTAAAATGATAATGGCAAGTCAAATCACAGGGCCCCACCTATCCCGCAGTAACTCATTATCAAATCACACAGCCCTATGTTTGCAGCAACCTACTCCCTCGTCTTCTCGCGTCTCTGTCGAACCGACTAGGCGGAACTGCTCCGCCGCCTATCGCGTAGGAAAAACCCCGCCCTCGACTTTTAAATAGTATACAGTATACTAATTTTGTATCCATGGATGTAACGCCCTCGATGCGGCTATATCTCCCACGTGTCGAAGCACGACTTAGAGGCATAACCGCATTGAAAGCAATGTCGCAAGTGAGGTAATCTTCACACAACCCATGTAGTACATAAGGGAAAGAGATACATAGTTGGCTTACAATCGCCACTTCACACAATACATGAGTAAAGCATTACATCATACAGATACAATCAAGGTCCGACTAGGGAACCAAAATAAAACAAGACTACCCCAAATGCTACACAGATCCCCGATCGACCCGACTGGGCTCCACTACTGATCGTCTGAAGCGAAACAACACAATGAACAAGATCTTGATCGAGCTCCTCCTTGAGCTCGGGTGCGTCACCTGCACGGTTTCATCGGCACCTGCAAAATGGTTTTGGAAGTATCTGGTGAGTCACGGGGACTCAGCAATCTCACACCCGCGAGATCAAGACTATTTAAGCTTAAAGGTAGGACAGGATAGTGAGGTGGAGCTGCAGCAAGCGACTAGCAAATCTAGTGTCTAACCTCCGCAAATGAGAGCGAGAAGAGAAGGCAAAAGCACATTCGAACAACTATGATCAATAAGTGATCCTGAACTACTTACGTCAAACATAACTCCAACACCGTGTTCACTTCCCGGACCCCGCCGAGAAGAGACCATCACAGTTACACACGCGGTTGATGTATTTTAATTAAGATCAACTTCGGGTTTTCTACAACCGGACATTAACAAATTCCCATCTGCCACATAACCGAGGGCACGGCTTTCAAAAGTTCAAACCCTGCAGGGGTGTCCCAACTTAGCCCATTATAAGCTCTCGCGATCAACGAAGGATATTCCTTTTCCCCGGGAAGACCCGATCAGTCTCGGAATCCCGGCTACAAGGCATTTCGACAGTAATAAAACAAGACCAGCAAAGCCGCCCGGATGTGCCGACAAATCCCGATAGGAGCCGCACGTACCTCGTTCTCAGGGCACACCGGATGAGCAAGACGTCGGGTTGGCATAGACCCTGATTGCCCAGGGGGCGCCGGACATCGCTCGGTTTGGACCAGCACTCGAAGGAGAACTGGGCCGGGGGGGCGGCTAAATAAAGATGACCCTCGGGTTCCGGAAACCCAAGCAAAATAAAAGGGCATAGGTGAGGCAAATGGTAAACCCAATGTTGGGCCTTGCTGGAGGAGTCTTATTCAAAGCGAACTGTCAAGGGGGTCCCATAAATCACCCGACCGCCGTAGGGACGCAAAATCCAGGAACATAATACCGATATGACGGAAACTAGGGCGGCAAGAGTGGAACAAAACACTAGGCATAAGGCCGAGCCTTCCACCCTTTACTAAGTATATAGATGCATTAATTATATAAGATATATTGTGATATCCCAACAAGTAAACATGTTCCAACAAGGAACAACATCTCCATGTTCCAACAAGGAACAAACTTCCTCTTCACCTGCAACTAACAACGCTATAAGAGGGGCTGAGCAAAGCGGTAACATAGCCAAACAACGGTTTGCTAGGACAAGGTGGGTTAGAGGCTTGGTTTAACAATACGGGAGGCATGATAAGCAAGTGGTAGGTATCGCAGCATAGGCATAGCAAAAGAGCGAGCAACTAGCAAGCAAAGATAGAAGTGATTTCGAGAGTATGGTCATCTTGCCTGAGATCCCGCAAGGAATAAGAACGATTCCATGAAGAAGACAAATGGACGTAGTCGAACGAATCCTCACAACTCCGGAACGAAACCGAAGCTAACGAGAGAAGCAACCCGGAAAGAAACAAGCAACATAGTAAACAACCACCACATACACATGGCATGATGCACAAACAAGTATGATGCATGTCCGGTTTAAGGACTCATGGCATGGCAAAGTGCAACAAACAACCCTACAAATTAAGTGGAGCTCAATATGCAACGAGTTGCATATTGATGAAAAACCACAACAATTATTTAGTTCTCTCTCGTTTAGGTACCCAACAATATCAAATGTTGTTAAACATGGTAAGAGATGAAACATATGAAAACTAACTATTTATGCAAGTTTAAATGAGGCCGGAACAACAAACAACAATTCCGGAAAATCCTCATGTGCATATTACGAATTTGGTACTGTTCTGCCCTAAAGCATATTTTTAATGTTGCAAAACAGCAAATAAAGTGCATCTCATGCTAAACTAGGCATTTTTCTACCCCATTTAGATATAAAGTTTATTTAAATCGGAGCTACGGTTATTAAGTTATGAAATAAATCATTTTAGCATGACATTTAAGCAAATTTAAACAAACAACATTTTAAACATTTTAATTGTTGTTATCATGATGCGGATGACATATGCAAGTTTTAATCAATTTTTATGAAAATGTTGACATGAGCATGTTATGAAGCATTTGTCACCGTGGTGGAAGAAAGGGGTGCCACGGCAACGAATCCGAAAATGATGCCACGGCAACATATCGGTTCCGGAACTCATGGAGATACCGGTGCAAAAGAAAACGTGTCGTGAGCGTGTCATGCAAGATGGTGGGGTGATCCCGGCAACCGGGTTCCCACGAGATGATGGCATGGCAACGAGGAGAAACATGCAAGCGACAATTTCGGACACGGTGCAAACACGGGCATCTCATACAACACACGCATTCGTTCACGGGCTCATCTCGGGGTTATACCTTTGAAGCGTGCATTTCGAAACGGATCAAGTTCGTAGAGGGAGTAGACGTTCTCGCGACGGTAGTGGAAGTAGTGGTACTATCGGTCCTCGACGGTAGTGGTACACTTTTTTGTAGATGTACTTGTCGGATCCACGGCGACGGTAGAGGTACAAGTGTTCTCGCGGTACTTGTCGGTCCAGTCTTGGTGTAGATGTACATCGCAACCGTAGTGGTACTCGCGGACTTCGGCGCCGGTAGTCGTACATGGTTTGTATGGGTACTTGGCGTTCTTGGTGATTCCGAAGAAGGCGGTAGATGTACTTGGCGAATCCACAAGGCGTGCACGGGTCGAAGTGGAACTCTTGACAAAATCCACGGGGCTGACTTGGCAAGCAACAAGCACGGTACGATGGGCATGAAGGGCGGTGCTGGGCACTCGTCCACGCTGGCGCTGGATAAGTCAACGAGGGGGCGGTTGCTCGAGCAGGACTTGGCGCTGGTCATCGTCCTCGCGCAAGGACGAAGCAGAGGAGCACGGCGCACCAGCGCGATGTAGAGGAGGCAGCAGACGGCGGTGGCTGGGAGCAGAGGCGGGTGAAGAGGCCGGCTTGGGGGTCGCGGTCGCGGTCGCGGGACGCGGTGAACGCACGCGGGCGAGCCCTCGTCCTCCTTCTCGACGCAGAGGATGCAGGGGGCGATGGTCGGAGGAGCTTGGCGGCGAGGACGTCGTCGAGGAGGAGCGAGGCCGCTGGCGTGGCGCTCCTGGACGGGCAGCCAGAGGCGGGCGCTGGTCGTGGTCGCCGGTGATGGAGGCGGAGCAGAGGACGGCGAAGCAGAGGAGGGGGTGGCGGACACGGGCGACAGCGCAATCCGGCAGCGGGGATCGCCGGATCAAGGACGCGGGGGAAGCTCCTGGAGGCTGGCGGCGCTGGGGAATCAGGCGCGGGGCTCCTCCCCTGGCTCGAGGCGTGTGTGTGTGAGGCCGAGAGGGAGAGATCGACAGGAGGCAGAAGGGATCGGGAGAGGGGTCGTACTGGCGGCGCGAGGGGGAGAGGGACTGAGGGAGAGATGGGGATCGATCGAGGGGGGCTAGGGTTAAGGGCGCGGATGGGTTGCGGATGGGACTAGGAGGTTAGACGGGCTGGACTGGTTAGGCAGGCCCAAGAGGCCGGCTGGGCTTCTCCTCTCTCTCTCTCCTATTTCCTTTTAACAGAAAGAAATATTAGAGAGAAGAAAAAGAAAGAGAGGGTTAGGAAAAGAATTTGGGCACGCGGATAATTTTCACGGACTCATAAAAATGTGAGGAGTTTAAATAAAATGGCAAGAAGATTTTGGAGAACAATAAATTCGCACATGTTGAATTTAATGCAACGTGTTTGAATTTTGAAACCCATTCGAAAGGACTCTAAATGGGCTGAGATTTTTAGAGGAGCCTTGATAAAATAGAGAGAGAAAATTGACAAGGTTTGGAGGTCAAACTCGAAGAGGAATAGACATGGAAAATGTTTTGCACGTGTGTTATGGGTGATTCCGAAAATGGAATATTTAATATAGCTCCCTAATATCGGGAGGATATGTTATAAAGAGAATCACCACGTGAATTCCCTCGTTTTAAATGGACCGAAGATCCATGCTATTTAATTGGTGGAATTAAATGACATGATGCAAAGCTCATGATGCAATGATAAAATTCAACGGACCAAGCCAACTCACATGACGAAAAACCCGGAAACCCTGGAAGGCATCTGAAGCTCCGGGTCTTGGGGCATTACAACCCTCCACCACTACGAGAGGATCTCGTCCCGAGATCTAGGATGGCACCGGATAGAAAACGGAAGAAGAAGAGGTAAAACAATGTTGCTTCTTTGACAAACGAGTCTAACCAAAGAACCTTGAGAGGTTGAACAAAATGAAAGAAAGAATACCATGGAGATGAATGAAATGAAATACTCCGTTGGACAAGGAACAGGGAACACGGCGAGAAAGAAGAGCTTAAGTGACAAGATAGACGTTGAAACCACTCCGGTTGAAACAAGATGTACAAGGAACGATAAAGAACAATTACAACAACACTCCGGTTAAAACTAGATAGAGAAGGAAGAAGATTGATATAATTTGGGCAGCACTCCGACTGAAAATGGAAGGGATTTGAACAAGAACTTGACAAGATGAGAGGATACTTGATGAGATCAACGACACTCTGCCTCCGGAACTATTGAAAGAATGGCACCATGGGTAAGAAAGATTTCATACGGCGCTCCGGTTGAGAAGGGGGGCAAAACTTGATAAGATGACAGAACTTGAATGAGAGCACAACACTCCGGTTAAATGGATAAGCAAGGAAAATAACATGATCTTGCCAAAACGAGATGATGAGTGAAAAGAGCAATATCACAATGCCTCCGGCAGAAATAATAGAAGCTAGATGGTTGGAAGAAAAGAACGAAGAAGATAATGACAACTTCAACCGCAATTGAATTTGGAAAGCATCCTTCCAAGAAGGTTAGAACGGAGTTGTTGGAAAACCAACAACGAAACGAATAAGCTTGTAGCGGGCTTATGGAAACATCTCAAAATTATGAGGTGAGCTTCTGCCACTAACGAAAACAATTGCTTGCTTGAGATCACAAAGAGATGAAAACTTCTTTCACCGAGATAATAGGAGGAAACTTGGATTATAGGCACCACAATAACAGCATTCCTTAGGGAAGGCTTTAGGTGAAATATAACCCAAGATAACTCCAATGAAGAGATTGATGGATTTAAATACCTCTCTTGACAACATGTAATTCATGAAGCATGAAGGGAAATTGTCAAGAATGACATGACACCACCTCAAAAGATAAGGTAGAAAGAATTGCACTTCGGAATGCAGATGAAGGATGCTTGAACTCCTCCAAACAAAACATGTGTTGAACACCATGTTTATTTTGAAGTATGGCTTGACGGATCATAACTCCGAGAGAAACCTTGATGAACAATTGAAGAATGAAAAGAACCCTTGACGAACCACCATGTAGAGCCTCCATGAAAAACTCCGGTAAACAAAAGGATGATAGAAAGAAAGAGAAGTTGAAAACACCAGGTGAAACCTTGCAATGATTTAGATGGATCTCCGTGGTGATATAATTGCGAGAGCTTGGAACTCCGAGGAAGACAAGATGAAACAATTGAAATCAAGAATTTTGATGAATCTCCGGAATAAGGAATTAATCACTTGGATGAAACAAGAACAAGAATTATGTTATGCGTATCCTTCACCAATTTAAATTGATGACAAGCAACGGATTAGGCATACTACTTATTCTCGTTGAAAAAGGATTGAAGAGAGATATAACGCAAACTTGGGAATGTCTTCAACGAACCACCGGTAGGATTGGAAAGAACGAATGAATCTATATAATAACGAAGGAAGAGAACTCTTGAACGAACCACCGTAAGAATTAAAAGAATGAACGAAGAAAACAAACGCATCACCAGAAAGAATTGGAAAATGAACGAAGATACTTGAGAGAATTTAGATACAATTGAACGAAGAGATGGCGAGCTGATTAGAGAATACTAGAATGATGCACCGATAAGATTTGGAGAACGAGGGCTGAAAGCTGGAATGAATAATTCTGAGATGATGGGCTCAGAAGAGTCAAACTGAAAAGACTCCTGAATTGCTCCGGATGGGTGAAAAGAATTCTCACAATCAAACTAGTTATGAGAGGATTGCATCAAGCTAGAACCATGAATCTTGAAGAGAATGGAGCAAGATTTAAGAGAAACTCTTCTTCGGTCTTCAAATGTTGAGCATGACGACGAGAAACACCACCATGATTTGTTGAGGCAATCCGGAATGAAAGTTGGAAAGGTTGAACCAACGATGAAAAGAATTTGAATGCGATCTTGGAGAAGGCACATGACTGATGATAATTCATTCTTACGTCAAACTTCAAAAAGAATTTGGGAATAGCTCCGGGAAAATAGACGAGTCAGGTAAGATCCTGGGAAAAGACCTGTGGGTTAGGGCCCACTCAAAAGAAAGACCGTTGAACGATTACTTGAAAAGAGAGATTGCACCGGTTAAATTAAATGGCTTGAATGGGATAACAACCTTGAAATATCTTGAACGGATTGAGAATGGAAACACAAGTCTTGTTAGATATTTTCAGCACTCCAGAACAAATGAATAGCGAGAGGCGAATGATTAAGAGATGCACCGGTACGAGAAAACATTTGAAACGAGGAAAAAGGTATGATCGACACCGAAAGCTTGAATTGAAACCACCGGAGAAGAAAAAGAATGATGAATGATGAACTTGAAACTCCTGACCATCTTCATGATAATCACCGGATAAGAGCATTGAAGGAAAGAATGGAGAAGCTTCCATCAATAAAAAGGATACTTGATTGAGAAATCTGAGTACTTGAAGAAAGACGGTGGGAGGGCGGGAAAAACAAAGACAATTTGGAACGGATGAAGCACACACCGTTGAGAAAAACTGATAATTGATCTTGCGAATGTTGAAGTGATCAGATCCACTTGAAGAGAGACACATCGGTTGAAAAGGATTGACATGGCACTATCAGTGATCAAGAAGGATTAGTATTTCCATAGAAATATGATAACACCGCTTAGAATAAGGTATGGAATCAACACTTGACATCGAAGCAACTCGAATACCACAAATAAAACAAAAACAAAGGATTGGCTTGCAGAATAAGCCAGAAAAAACATATGATAGATCCCATATCGTATCATGTGTCTGTTGGAAAGATATCCTAAGAGATACTTGAATTCCCACTTATAAACTCCTGAAACTTTCTGGTTATGCAATCAGGTGTTGGGGATATAGGGGACACAAAATATATCACCCAAACTAACAATACCTAGATCCAGCTG
The DNA here is from genome assembly GCA_032464435.1 of Aegilops umbellulata. Taxonomy (NCBI): domain Eukaryota; kingdom Viridiplantae; phylum Streptophyta; class Magnoliopsida; order Poales; family Poaceae; genus Aegilops; species Aegilops umbellulata. The sequence goes on from CP136057.1 coordinate 552,083,208, forward strand.
TATCCATCCTTCAACACATAACCAAGAAACCTTTGGAAATCGTTTACCTCAACCTTCCAAAAGCATCCGTTATATGAGTTATGGCAATACTCCCGCACTCGCCTCAGTACTGGGCTATCAGGGTTATCTCACCAACAACTGTACAAAAGAGATTTTCGATGTCGGCGTACTAAACTCAGGTATTCCAGAACTGTAACGATAAAATTATGACGACAACACCTCGGAGCTCAACTCCCTGGGACACCTCCACTAAACCCCTGCTGACGGGAGGCAACCAAGACAATGTTGTCATCACAAAACCATCGGAACGATTCTAAGATACCCGCGTGATCCTAAAAAAAATTTAGTGAAATTTGAGAAGAGAAGAGTCAAAACTCTACGTCAGGATGCATTACCAGAGCGATGAGGAGACTGGGAAGTAAAAAGAATTCCTAAACTCTCCGATACATAATTCCTAAATGACTCAAAACATTTTTCTAGACACAACTCGGCCGCTAAAAACGATCAATCAGTGGGGGCTCCAAAGGTGGGGAAGGCTCTGATACCAACTTGTAACGCCCTCGATGCGGCTATATCTCCCACGTGTCGAAGCATGACTTAGAGGCATAACCGCATTGAAAGCAATGTCGCAAGTGAGGTAATCTTCACACAACCCATGTAGTACATAAGGGAAAGAGATACATAGTTGGCTTACAATCGCCACTTCACACAATACATGAGTAAAGCATTACATCATACAGATACAATCAAGGTCCGACTACGGAACCAAAATAAAAGAAGACTACCCCAAATGCTACACAGATCCCCGATCGACCCGACTGGGCTCCACTACTGATCGTCTGAAGCGAAACAACACAATGAACAAGATCTTCATCGAGCTCCTCCTTGAGCTCGGGTGCGTCACCTGCACGGTTTCATCGGCACCTGCAAACTGGTTTTGGAAGTATCTGGTGAGTCACGAGGACTCAGCAATCTCACACCCGCGAGATCAAGACTATTTAAGCTTAAAGGTAGGACAGGGTAGTGAGGTGGAGCTGCAGCAAGCGACTAGCAAATCTGGTGTCTAACCTCCGCAAATGAGAGCGAGAAGAGAAGGCAAAAGCACGGTCGAACAACTATGATCAATAAGTGATCCTGAACGACTTACGTCAAACATAACTCCAACACCATGTTCACTTCTCGGACCCCGCCGAGAAGAGACCATCACGGTTACACACGCGGTTGATGTATTTTAATTAAGATCAACTTCGGGTTTTCTACAACCGGACATTAACAAATTCCCATCTGCCACATAACCGCGGGCACGGCTTTCGAAAGTTCAAACCCTGCAGGGGTGTGCCAACTTAGCCCATTATAAGCTCTCGCGATCAACGAAGGATATTCCTTCTCCCCGGGAAGACCCGATCAGTCTCGGAATCCCGGCTACAAGGCATTTCGCCAGTAATAAAACAAGACCAGCAAAGCCGCCCGGATATGCCGACAAATCCCGATAGGAGTCGCACGTACCTCGTTCTCAGGGCACACCGAATGAGCAAGACGTCGGGTTGGCATAGACCCTGATTGCCCAGGGGGTGCCGGACATCGCTCGGTTTGGACCAGCACTCAAAGGAGAACTGGCCCGGGGGGGATAAATAAAGATGACCCTCGGGCTCCGGAAACCCAAGGGAAATAAAAGGGCATAGGTGAGGGAAATGGCAAACCCAATGTTGGGCCTTGCTGGAGGAGTCTTATTCAAAGCGAACTGTCAAGGGGGTCCCATAAATCACCCGACCGCCGTAGGGACGCAAAATCCAGGAACATAATACCAATATGACGGAAACTAGGGCGGCAAGAGTGGAACAAAACACCAGGCATAAGGCCGAGCCTTCCACCCTTTACCAAGTATATAGATGCATTAATTATATAAGATATATTGTGATATCCCAACAACTAAACATGTTCCAACAAGGAACAACATCTCCATGTTCCAACAAGGAACAAACTTCCTCTTCACCTACAACTAACAACGCTATAAGTGGGGCTGAGCAAAGCGGTAACATAGCCAAACAATGGTTTGCTAGGACTAGGTGGGTTAGAGGCCTGGTTTAACAATATGGGAGGCATGATAAGAAAGTGGTGTTGGAAATATGCCCTAGAGGCAATAATAAATTGATTATTATTATATTTCCTTGTTCATGATAATCGTTTATTATCCATGCTAGAATTGTATTGATAGGAAACTCAGATACATGTGTGGATACATAGACAACACCATGTCCCTAGTAAGCCTCTAGTTGACTAGCTCGTTGATCAATAGATGGTTACGGTTTCCTGACCATGGACATTGGATGTCGTTGATAACGGGATCACATCATTAGGAGAATGATGAGATGGCCAAGACCCAATCCTAAGCCTAGCACAAGATCATGTAGTTCGTATGCTGAAGCTTTTATAATGTCAAGTATCATTCCCTCAGACCATGAGGTTGTGCAACTCCCGGATACCGTAGGAATACTTTGGGTGTGCCAAACGTCACAACGTAACTGGGTGGCTATAAAGGTGCACTACGGGTATCTCCGAAAGTGTCTGTTGGGTTGGCACGAATCGAGACTGGGATTTGTCACTCCGTGTGACGGAGAGGTATCTCTAGGCCCACTCGGTAGGACATCATCATAATGTGCACAATGTGATCAAGGAGTTGATCACGGGATGATGTGTTGCGGAACGAGTAAAATAGACTTGCCGGTAACGAGATTGAACAAGGTATCGGGATACCGACGATCGAATCTCGGGCAAGTATTGTACCGATTGACAAAGGGAATTGTATACGGGATTGATCGAATCCTCGACATCGTGGTTCATCCGATGAGATCATCGTGGAACATGTGGGAGCGAACATGGGTATCCAGATCCCGTTGTTGGTTATTGACCGAAGAACGTCTCGGTCATGTCTGCATGTCTCCCGAACCCGTAGGGTCTACACACTTAAGGTTCGATGACGCTAGGGTTATAAAGGAAGTTTGTATGTGGTTACCGAATGTTGTTCGGAGTCCCGGATGAGATCCTGGACATCACGAGGAGTTCCGGAATGGTCCGGAGGTAAAGATTTATATATGGGAAGTCATCATACGGTCACCTGAAGAGTTCGGGGGTTACCGGCGTTGTACCGGGACCACCGAAGGGGTTCCGGGGGTCCACCGGGAGGGTCCACCTGCTCCGGGGGGGCCCTATGGGCTGTGTGTGGAGAGGGACCAGCCCCTTAGTGGGCTGGGCGCCTTCCCCCCTAGGGCCCATGCGCCTAGGGTTTGGGGGAACCCTAAAGGGGGCGCCCCCCCTTGCCTTGGGGGGCAAGGCACCCCCCTGGGCCGCCGCCCCCTCCTCAGATGGGATCTGAGGGGGCCGGCCCCCCTCTCGCTTGCCCCTATATATATGAAGGGGGTGGGAGGGCAACCGCACCAATGTGCTGGCGCAGCCCTCCCCCTCTCCCAAGTCCTTCTCCTCTCCCGTGGTGCTTGGCGAAGCCCTGCAGGATTGCCACGCTCCTCCACCACCACCACCACGCCGTTGTGATGCTGCTGGATGGAGTCTTCCTCAACCTCTCCCTCTCTCCTTGCTGGATCAAGGCATGGGAGACGTCACCGGGCTGTACGTGTGTTGAACGCGGAGGTGCCGTCCGTTCAGCACTTGGTCATCGGTGATTTGGATCACGACGAGTACGACTCCATCAACCCCGTTCACTTGAACGCTTCCGCTTAGCGATCTACAAGGGTATGTAGATGCACTCTTCTTCCCCTCGTTGCTGGTTTCTCCATAGATAGATCTTGGTGAGACGTAGGAAAATTTTGAATTTATGCTACGTTACCCAACAGTGGTATCAGAGCCAGGTCTATTGCGTAGATTCTTTGCACGAGTAGAACAAAAAGTAGTTGTGGGCGTTGATTTTGTTCAATATGCTTACCGTTACTAGTCAATCTTGATTCGGCGGCATTGTGGGATGAAGCGGCCCGGACCGACCTTACACGTACACTTACGTGAGACAGGTTCCACCGACTGACATGCACTAGTTGCATAAGGTGGCTAGCGGGTGCCAGTCTCTCCCACTTTAGTCGGATCGGATTCGATGAAAAGGGTCCTTATGAAGGGTAAATAGCAATTGACATATCACGTTGTGGTTTTGCGTAGGTAAGAAACGTTCTTGCTAGAAACCCATAGCAGCCACGTAAAACATGCAAACAACAATTAGAGGACGTCTAACTTGTTTTTGCAGGGTATGCTGTGTGATGTGATCTGGCCAAAAGGATGTGATGTATGATATATGTGATGTATGAGATGATCATGCTCTTGTAATAGGAATCACGACTTGCATGTCGATGAGTATGACAACCCGCAGGAGCCATATGAGTTGTCTTTAATTTATTTATGACCTGCGTGTCAACATAAACGTCATGTAATTACTTTACTTTATTGCTAACCGTTAGCCATAGTAGTAGAAGTAATAGTTGACGTGACAACTTCATGAAGACACGATGATGGAGATCATGGTGTCATGCCGTTGACGACGATGATCATGGAGCCCCGAAGATGGAGATCAAAAGGAGCAAAGTGATGATGGCCATATCATGTCACTATTTGATTGCATGTGATGTTTATCATGTTTATACATCTTATTTGCTTAGAACGACAGTAGTAAATAAGATGATCCCTCATTAAAATTTCAAGAAAGTGTTCCCCCTAACTGTGCGCCGTTGCGAAAGTTCGTCGTTTCGAAGCACCACGTGATGATCGGGTGTGATAGATTCTTACGTTCAAATACAACGGGTGTTGACGAGCCTAGCATGTACAGACATGGCCTCGGAAGACATGCAAACACTTAGGTTGACTTGACGAGCCTAGCATGTACAGACATGGCCTCGGAACACAGAAGACCGAAAGGTCGAGCGTGAGTCGTATGGTAGATATGATCAACATGAAGATGTTCACCGACGTTGACTAGTCCGTCTCACATGATGATCGGACACGGCCTAGTTGACTCGGATCATGTAATCACTTGGATGACTAGAGGGATGTCTATCTGAGTGGGAGTTCATAAGATGAACTTAATTATCCTGAACATAGTCAAAAGATCTTTGCAAATTATGTCGTAAGCTCGCGCTTTAGTTCTACTGTTTTAGATATGTTCCTAGAGAAAATATAGTTGAAAGTTGATAGTAGCAATTATGCGGACAGTAGAAGGCTTGTGTCCTTAATGCACCGCTCGGTGTGCTGGACCTTGAACATGATCTGTGGATGTTGCGAACATCTGACATACACGTTTTGATGACTACATGATAGTTCGGTAATGATAAATGGTTTAGAATTGAGGCACCGAAGACATTTTTGAAATGTTGCGAAACATATGAGATGTTTCGAGGGCTGAAATTGGGATTTCAGGCTCGTGCCCACATCAAGAGGTATAAGACCTACGACGATTTTCTTGGCCTGCAAACTAAGGGAGAAAAGCTGAATCGTTGAGCTTGTGCTCAGATTGTCTGAGTACAACAATCACTTGAATCGAGTGGGAGTTGATCTTCCAGATAAGATAGTGATGTTTCACCAAAGTCATTGCCACCAAGCTGCTAGAGCTTCGTAATGAACTATAACATATCAGGGATAGATATGATGATCCTTGAAATATTCGCGATGTTTGACACCGCGAAAGTAGAAATCAAGAAGGAGCATCAATTGTTGATGGTTAGTGAAACCACTAGTTTCAAGAAGGGCAAGGGCAAGAAGGGATACTTCATGAAACGGCAAATCAGCTGCTGCTCTAGTGGAGAAACCCAAGGTTGAACCCAAACCCGAGACTGAGTGCTTCTGTAATAAGGGGAACAACCACTGGAGCAGAATTACCCTAGATACTTGGTAGATGAGAAGGCTGTCAATAGAAGTATATTGGATATACATTATGTGAATGTGTACTTTACTAGTACTCCTAGTAGCATCAAGGTATTAGATACCGGTTCAGTTGCTAAGTGTTAGTAACTCGAAATAAAAGCTACGGAATAAACGGAGACTAGCTAAAGGTGAGCTGACGAGATGTGATGGAAGTGTTTCCAAGGTTGATGTGATCAAGCATCGCACGCTCCCTCTACCATCGAGATTGGTGTTAAACCTAAATAATTGTTATTTGGTGTTTGCGTTGAGCATAGACATGATTGGATTATGTCTATCGCAATACGGTTATTCATTTAAGGAGAATAATGGTTACTCTATTTATTTGAATAATACCTTCAATGGTCTTGCACCTAAAATGAATGGTTTATTGAATCTCGATCATAGTGATACACATGTTCATGCCAAAAGATATAAGATAGTAATGATAGTACCACCTACTTGTGGCACTGCCATGTAAGTCATATTGGTATAAAACGCATGAAGAAGCTCCATGTTGATGGATCTTTGGACTCACTCATTTTTGAAAAGGATTGAGTAATGTGAACCATGTCTATTGGTATATACGCATGAAGAAACTCCATGCAGATGGACCGTTTGGACTCACTTGATTTTGAATCACTTGAGATATGCAAATCATACCACATGGGCAAGATGACTGAAAGCTTCGGTTTCAGTAAAATGGAACAAGAAAGCAACTTGTTGGAAGTAACACATTTTGATGTGTGCAGTCCAATGAGTGCTGAGGCACGCAGTGGATATCGTTATGCTCTTACTTCACAGATGATTTGAGTAGATACTGAGTATATTTGCTTGATGAAACACAAGTCTGAATTATTGAATGGTTCAAGTAATTTCAGAATGAGGTTGAAGATCTTCGTGACAAGAGGATAAAATGTCTATGATATGATCACATAAATGAATATCTGAGTTACGAGTTTGGCACTGTGGAAATTGTTTCACGACTAGTACCGCCTGGAACACCATAGAGTGATGGTGTGTCCGAACATCATAACTATTGGATATGATGACGTCTCTTATCAAATTACCACTATCGTTCATGGGTTAGGCATTAGAGACAACCGCACTCACTTTAAATAGGGCACCACGTAATTCCGATAAGATGACACCGTATGAACTATGGTTTAGAGAAACCTAAGCTGTCATTTCTTATAAGTTTGGGGCTGCGATGCTTATGTGAAAAAGTTTCAGGCTGATAAGCACGAACCCAAAGCGGATAAATGCATCTTCATAGGATACCCAAACAGTTGGGTATACCTCCTGTCTCAGATCCAAAAGCAATAGGGATTGTTTCTCAAATCGGGTCCTTTCTCGAGGAAAAATTTCTCTCGAAAGACTTGAGTGGGAGGATGGTGGAGACTTGATGAGGTTGTTGAACTGTCACTTCAACTAGTGTGTAGCAGGGCACAGGAAGTTGTTCATGTGGCACCTACACCAATTGAAGTAGAAGCTTATGATAGTGATCATGAGACTTCGGATCAAGTCACTCCCAAACCTCGTAGGATGACAAGGATGCGTACTACTTCAGAGTGGTACATAATCCTGTCTTGGAAGTCATGTTGCTAGACAACAATGAACCTACGAGCTATGGAGAAGCGATGGTGGGCCCGGATTCCAAGAATGGCTCGAGGCCATAAAATCCAAGAGAGAATCCATATATGAAAACAAAGTGTAGACTTTGGAAGAACTACTTGATGGTCGTGAGGCTGTTGAGTACAGATGGATTTTAAAAGGAAGACGGACAATGATGGTAAGTATCACCATTAAGAAAGCTCGACTTGTCATTAAGATGTTTTCCGACAAGTTCAAGGAGTTGACTGCGATGAGACTTTCTCACTCGTAGCGATGCTAAGAGTCTGTTGGAATTATGTTAGCGATTACTGCATTATTTATGAAATTGTGCAGATAGGATGTCAAAACATTGTTTCCTCGACGATTTTCTTGACGAAAGGTTGTATGTGATACAACCAGAAGATTTTTGTCAATCCTGAAAGATTCTAACAAGTATGCAAAGCTCCAGCAATCCTTCTAAGGACTGGAGTAAGCATCTCGGAATTGGAATGTACGCTTTGATGAGATGATCAAAGATTTGGGTTTATACAAAGTTTATGAGAAACTTGTATTTCCAAAGAAGTGAGTGGGAGCACTATAGAATTTCTGATGAGTATATGTTGTTGACATATTGTTGATCAGAAATGATGTAGAATTTCTGGAAAGCATATAGGGTTATTTGAAAAGTGTTTTTCAATGGAAAACCTGGATTAAGCTACTTGAACATTGAGCATCAAGATCTATAAGGATAGATCAAAATCGCTTAATAGTACTTTCAAACAAACACATACCATGACAAGATTTTGAAGGAGTTCAAAATAGATCAGCAAAGAAGGAGTTCTCGGCAGTGTTACAAGGTGTGAGTATTGAGCAAGACTCAAGACATGACCACGGCAGAATAGAGAGAAAGGACGGAGGTCGTCCCCTATGATTTAGTCATAGGCTCTGAAGTATGCTATGTTGTGTACCGCACCTGAAGTGTGCCAAACCATGAGTCAATCAAGGGGTACAAGTGTGATCTAGAAATGGATCACAGGACAACGGTCAAGGTTATCCTTAGTAACTAGTGGACTAAGGAATTTTCTCAATTATGGAGGTGATAAAGAGTTCGGCGTAAAGGGTTACATCGATGCAAGCTTAACACCTATCTGGATAGCTCTGAGTAGAGTAAACCGGATTCGTATAGTAGAACAGTTGTTTGAAATATAGCGTAGTAGCGACATCTACAAGATGACATAGAGATTTGCAAAGTACATACGGATCTGAATGTTGCAGATCCGTTGACTAAAACCTCTCTCACAGACATAACATGATCAAACCAAGAACTCATTGAGTGTTAATCACATAGTGATGTGAACTAGATTATTGACTCTAGTAAACTCTTGGATGTTGGTCACATGGCGATGTGACCTGTGAATGTTAATCACATAGCGATGTGAACTAGATTATTGACTCTAGTGCAAGTGGGAGACTATTGGAAATATGCCCTAGAGGCAATAATAAATTGATTATTATTATATTTCCTTGTTCATGATAATCGTTTATTATCCATGCTAGAATTGTATTGATAGGAAACTCAGATACATTTGTGGATACATAGACAACACCATGTCCCTAGTAAGCCTCTAGTTGACTAGCTCGTTGATCAATAGATCGTTACGGTTTCCTGACCATGGACATTGGATGTCGTTGATAACGGGATCACATCATTAGGAGAATGATGTGATGGACAAGACCCAATCCTAAGCCTAGCACAAGATCATGTAGTTCGTATGCTGAAGCTTTTATAATGTCAAGTATCATTTCCTTAGACCATGAGATTGTGCAACTCCCGGATACCGTAGGAATACTTTGGGTGTGCCAAACATCACAACGTAACTGGGTGGCTATAAAGGTGCACTACGGGTATCTCCGAAAGTGTCTGTTGGGTTGGCACGAATCGAGACTGGGATTAGTCACTCCGTGTGACGGAGAGGTATCTCTGGGCCCACTCGGTAGGACATCATCATAATGTGCACAGTGTGATCAAGGAGTTGATCACGGGATGATGTGTTGCGGGATACCGACGATCGAATCTCGGGCAAGTATCGTACCGATTGACAAAGGGAATTGTATACGGGATTGATCGAATCCTCGACATCGTGGTTCATCCGATGAGATCATGGTGGAACATGTGGGAGCCAACATGGGTATCCAGATCCCGCTGTTGGTTATTGACCGGAGAACGTCTCGGTCATGTCTGCATGTCTCCCGAACCCGTAGGGTCTACACACTTAAGGTTCGATGACGCTAGGGTTATAAAGGAAGTTTGTATGTGGTTACCGAATGTTGTTCGGGGTCCCGAATGAGATCCCGGACGTCACGAGGAGTTCCGGAATGGTCCGGAGGTAAAGATTTATATATGGGAAGTCATCATACGGTCACCGGTAGAGATCGGGGGTTACCGGCATTGTACCGGGACCACCGAAGGGGTTTCGGCGGCCCACCGAGAGGGTCCACCTGCTCCGGGGGGGCCCTATGGGCTGTATGTGGATAGGGACCAGCCCCTTAGTGGGCTGGGCGCCTTCCCCCCTAGGGCCCATGCGCCTAGGGTTTGGGGGAACCCTAAAGGGGGCGCCCCCCTTGCCTTGGGGGGCAAGGCACCCCCCTGGGCCGCCGCCCCCTCCTCAGATGGGATCTGAGGGGGCCGACCCCCTCTCCCTTGCCCCTATATATATGAAGGGGGTGGGAGGGCAACCGCACCAATGTGCTGGCGCAGCCCTCCCCCTCTCCCAAGTCCTTCTCCTCTCCCGCGGTGCTTGGCGAAGCCCTGCAGGATTGCCACGCTCCTCCACCACCACCACCACGCCGTTGTGCTGCTGCTGGATGGAGTCTTCCTCAACCTCTCCCTCTCTCCTTGCTGGATCAAGGCATGGGAGACGTCACCGGGCTGTAGGTGTGTTGAACGCGGAGGTGCCGTCCGTTCGGCACTTGGTCATCGGTGATTTGGATCACGACGAGTACGACTCCATCAACCCCGTTCACTTGAACGCTTCTGCTTAGCGATCTACAAGGGTATGTAGATGCACTCTTATTCCCCTCGTTGCTGGTTTCTCCATAGATAGATCTTGGTGACACGTAGGAAAATTTAGAATTTATGCTACCTTACCCAACAAGTGGTAGGTATCGCTGCATAGGCATAGCAAAAGAGCGAGCAACTAGCAAGCAAAGATAGAAGTGATTTCGAGGGTATGGTCATCTTGCCTGAGATCCCGCAAGGAAGAAGAACAATTCCATGAAGAAGACAAACGGACATAGTTGAACGAATCCTCACAACTCCGGAACGAAACCGAAGCTAACGAGAGAAGCAACCCGGAAAGAAACAAGCAACATAGTAAACAACCACCACATACACATGGCATGATGCACAAACAAGTATGATGCATGTCCGGTTCAAGGACTCATGGCATGGCAAAGTGCAACAAACAACACTACAAGTTAAGTGGAGCTCAATATGCAACGAGTTGCATATTGATGAAACACCACAACAATTATTTAGTTCTCTCTCGTTTAGGTATCCAACAATATTAAATGTTGTTTAACATGGCAAGAGATGAAACATATGAAAACTAACTATTTATGCAAGTTTAATTGAGGCCGGAACAACAAACAACAATTCCGGAAAATCCTCATGTGCATATTACGAATTTGGTACTGTTCTGCCCTAAAGCATATTTTTAATGTTGTAAAACAGCAAAATAAAGTGCATCATGTTAAACTAGGCATTTTTCTACCCCATTTACATATAAAGTTTATTTAAATCGGAGCTACGGTTATTAAGTTATGAAATAAATCATTTTAGCATGACATTTAAGCAAATTTAAACAAACAACATTTTAAACATTTTAATTGTTGTTATCATGATGCGGATGACATATGCAAGTTTTAAGCAATTTTTATGAAAATGTTGACATGAGCATGTTATGAAGCATTTGACACCGTGGTGGAAGAAAGGGGTGCCACGGCAACGAATCCGAAAATGATGCCACGGCAACATATCGGTTCCGGAACTCATGGAGATACTGGTGCAAAAGAAAACGTGTCGTGAGCGTGTCATGCAAGATGGTGGGGTGATCCCGGCAACCGGGTTCCCACGAGACGATGGCATGGCAACGAGGAGAAACATGCAAGCGACAATTTCGGACACGGTGCAAACACGGGCATCTCATACAACACACGCATTCGTTCACGGGCTCATCTCGGGGTTATACCTTTGAAGCGTGCATTTCGAAACGGATCATGTTCGTAGAGGGAGTAGACGTTCTCGCGACGGTAGTGGAAGCAGTGGTACTATCGGTCCTCGACGGTAGTGGTACACGTTTTTTGTAGATGTACTTGTCAGATCCACGACAACGGTAGAGGTACAAGTGTTCTCGCGGTACTTGTCGGTCCAGTCTTGGTGTAGAAGTACATCGCAACCGTAGTGGTACTCGCGGACTTCGGCGCCGGTAGTCGTACACGTTTCGTAGGGGTACTTGGCATTCTTGGTGATTCCGAAGAAGGCGTGCACGGGTCGAAGTGGAACTCTTGACAAAATCCACGGGGCTGACTTGGCAAGCAACGAGCACGTTACGATGGGCATGAAGGGCGGCGCTGGGCACTCGTCCACGCTGGCGCTGGATAAGTCAACGAGGGGGCGGTTGCTCGAGCAGGACTTGGCGCTGGTCGTCGTCCTCGCGCAAGGGCGAAGCAGAGGAGAACGGCGCACCAGCGCGATGTAGAGGAGGCAGCAGACGGCGGTGGCTGGGAGCAGAGGCGGGTGAAGAGGCCAGCTTGGGGGTCGCGGTCGCGGTCGCGGGACGCGGTCAACGCACGGGGGCGAGCGCTCGTCCTCCTGCTCGACGAAGAGGATGCAGGGGGCGATGGTCGGAGGAGCTTGGCGGCGAGGACGTCGTCGAGGAGGAGCGAGGCCGCCGGCGTGGTGCTCCTGGACGGGCAGCAAGAGGCGGGCGCTGGTCGTGGTCGCCGGTGATGGAGGCGGAGCAGAGGACGGCGAAGCAGAGGAGGGGGTGGCGGACACGGGTGGCAGCGCAATCCGGCAGCGGGGCTCGCCAGATCAAGGACGCAGGGGGAGCTCCTGGAGGCTGGCGGCGCTGGGGAATCAGGCGCGGGGCTCCTCCCCTGGCTCGAGGTGTGTGTGTGTGAGGACGAGAGGGAGAGATCGAGAGGAGGTAGAAGGGATCGGGAGAGGGGTCATACTGGCGGCGCGAGGGGGAGAGGGACTGAGAGAGAGATGGGGATCGATCGAGGGGGGCTAGGGTTAAGGGCGCGGCTGGGCTGAGGATGGGCCTAGGAGGTTAGACGGGCTAGACTGGTTAGGCAGGCCCAAGAGGCCGGCTGGGCTTCTCCTCTCTCTCTCTCTCCTATTTCCTTTTAACAGAAAGAAATACTAGAGAGAAGAAAAAGAAAGAGAGGGTTAGGAAAAGAATTTGGGCACGCGGATAATTTTCACGGACTCATAAAAATGTGAGGAGTTTAAGTAAAATGGCAAGAAGATTTTGGAGAACAATAAATTCGCACATGTTGAATTTAATGCAACGTGTTTGAATTTTGAAACCCATTCGAAAGGACTCTAAATGGGCTGAGATTTTTAGAGGAGCCTTGATAAAATAGAGAGAAAAAATTGAGAAGGTTTGGAGGTCAAACTCGAAGAGAAATAGACATGGAAAATGTTTTGCACGTGTGTTATGGGTGATTCCGAAAATGGAATATTTAATATAGCTCCCTAATATTGGGAGGATATGTTATAGAGAGAATCACCACGTGAATTCCCTCGTTTTAAATGGACCGAAGATCCATGCAATTTAATTGGTGGAATTAAATGACATGATGCAAAGCTCATGATGCAATGATAAAATGCAACGGACCAAACCAACTCACATGACGAAAAACCCGGAAACCCTGGAAGGCATCTGAAGCTCCGGGTCATGGGGCGTTACAATGGATTGCGCCTGCGCCATGGAGCAAAGCGTCTAGAAAACGGAGGAGAGACGATGGTCTTGCAATAGTGAGGAGGGAGAGGCGAGACAGTGGTTTTGGAATGGAGATGATGGAGAGGAGAGGAGGTGGTTTTGCAATGGAGAAGATCAGAAGAGGGAGAGGCGAGACGGTGGTTTTGGAATGGAGATGATGGAGAGGAGAGGAGGTGGTTTTGCAATGGAGAAGAGGGAGAGGAGCGTGCGGTAGCGATTTAGGATTGGAAAAGAGGGCCGGTGCACTGTGACTGGATCAAAATCAAAATCAATTTACCCTTCAATTAATAAAGCGACCCCACATTAACTAGTCTCCCTTTTATTCTGGGTCATAATTGACCATGATTTTCGCCCATAAAATAAATGTTATACGTTGCAAAAATAATATAATTTGAAAGTACATTCAGATACGAACCAGACGATACAATTTTTGGTGACATGCATTCACATTTTGCTTGTCAAATACAGTACGTGGTCAAACTTTGACCCAAAATATGCAAAACAACAAAAAAATACTTCCAAGACCAGCACCGCTCTTCCGCTCTTCTCCTCTAGATCCACCACTGCTCCTCTCCTGTTCCAATCTAAATGCAGCGCCGCTCCTCTCATCTTCCATTTCAAAACCACCGCCCCTCCTCTCCTGTTCCAGTCCAAAACCAGCGTCGCTCCTCTCCGTTCTAATCCAAAACCAGCGCTGCTCCTCTCCTCTTCCGTTCAAAAACCACCGCCGGCGAGTGAATGTGCTGTGGAGAAGTAGATCAATGGACGAGTACAACCGATACGTGAGGATCGCAGACGGCGACCCTGTGAAGCTAGCTAGGATGTTGGAGATACAGTCTTGGTTTGACAACAAGGACCAACTAGCGGCGACGGCGACATCCATGGCCAAATATCTGCAACAGAGCGAAAAGGCGGCGATACTCCTGGAGGGAGTCGCGCCGGAGTACATAGAGCTGCTCCTCTGGGCCATGGAGCAAACAGATTAACCAAATGCGATCGTGAGGGAGCGGCGGTGGGAGTATCGATCCTAGATGGAGCATCCACCAGAGATTGAAGGACCGAGCATCTACAGGGTGCCGTTTGTGAGGGTGTCCTGCCAGAGCGAGCTGGTGGAGTCTTTGTCGACCGAACCCAATTGCAAGAGGAGAAAAGCAGTTGGCCCGATGACGCTTCCCCGCCATCGTCTCCCTCGCCATTCACATCGTCTCACGGGGCGGCTGTCTGCTGCCGAGGAATAGGAGGAGGCTACCCCCCAGCCCAATAGCCGGGCAGGTTGTGAATTGTTTGGAGGAGCTTAGGGTTGTCAGTATTTGCAGGTTGTGAATTTTGTTTTGTGTTGTGTATTTCGAGAGTACTTTCAGATATGAATGTCTTTTGAATTTCAGATTTGTAGTATTGAGCATATGAATTATTTTATGAATTATAGAGATCTATTTTTAGCACTTAAAAAATGAAGTTTCATAGGAGTATAAAAGTAAAGACAATGTGATTCTCAGAGAAGAAACTGCAAGTTTCAGTTTCAGATAAGAAACTGCAAGTTCAGTTTCAGATAAGAAACTGCAACTTTCAGAGGCAGAGCATTTATATTAACACGACATTTTCAAACAGGGTTAACATCATGTTGGAAGTTTTATTCATGGACGAAAATGGAACTACCAGCCAGTTAGCGTCATGCTGACCAACATTCATAAATAGCACATCTTCATATGATGCACAGTCAAAATGCCCACACAATGTCGAGTGTGCAAAACACAGAGAAAATGAGGGACGAAGTTTTGGCAAGTGTTGGACGTGGTTTCGGGCTACCCTGTCTAGGCTTTCATTTTTAACATGCGCAGCCCACGACCTCGGATGGGAGGTCCATAGGCCTGTTTGTATTTTCTTAGGGCCGTCATGTATCGACCGGCCTATGGACCTCCCATCCGAGGTATTATTTTTGGCAGCCCAATTTATGTTTTTTTAAAGAAAACGCAGAGGTATGTTCTATTTTTCTATATGAGAATAGGAACGCCAGGTCCAACTTATGTTTCCCTTCTAACTATATTTTATATATTTAAATTATTTTATATGTTGACTATTTAGTTCACATAATTGGCAAATAGATGACCGCTCTCGCGATCCCCTTCGCCCCCGCCACCACCTCCACCCTCGCCGCCGCCCCCTCCACTACCTCCACCCTCGCCGCCGCCATAGATCTCGCCGCCACCCCCTGCCTCCTGACTCCGGGCGCGCCTGCCCCCCTCAGCAAGTCCGCTCGCGTGCCCCATGGAGTCGCCGGCCATATCCACGGGGGAATGGCTGGAAGACAGGCAGATGTACAAGATGCATCTCCCACATGTCTACAAAGCCTTCCCGCGGATGCTCCAGCCGCTCGACTCCGTCGCACCGGCGGTGCTGCGGGAGACTCGAGGGAGGAGATGGAGGGAGCGGGCGATGCGGATCCGCGACGACGCTCTCTCCTGGACCCAGTGCACGCGCGAATGGAGGGAAGCAGAGGAGGAAGCTGTGAGGGAGGAAGCCGAGGAGGGACCGAATTCGTTCTCTCACCTCGTGCATGTATGCTCGGATGTGCAAGGATCATGTGGATTGGGAGCTACTGAATCTAGCCTTGCGGATCTACTTCGAAGGAGATTTCTCGGAGAATCACAGGATGCCCCACCCCAGTGAGCCGCCGATTGCGTTCGTTCGATGGGCGAAAGGAGATGTGTATTCAGGAGATCCACGTCGTGCTAGGAGATGGTAATGGTTGACTGGACTCCAGCCCACCAGCATGCCACCGGAGCTGGAGCAGGTGGATCCCCTACCTTACCTCTCCCCCAAACCTGTAGAAGATTGAAATTAGGCTTGCAATCTGCTTCAATTGAGCTGTTTGGTGGTTATTTATGCTTCCTGAGAGACAACGTCTGGCTGGAGGATAAGAAGGAACCAGGAACTCCGATGAATTTCCCCTATCACAATGGGGGGAGCGCTGGTTGGGCAGTGGTACGGCCCAACTCCTCCCCGAATGGAGGCACAATCTGGGCAGGCTCCTGTAATTGCCCAAGATCAATCTGCTGGTGGTTCTGACTCTCAGATCAGTGGGAAATCTCAAGGCAAGAATCAGCAAAAGAAGAGATAGGACATCCAGAAAATTGCTCCTGCCCCTGCTTCGGGCCTTATGACATACTCGGAGGTGATCTGCTACAACTGTGGGGAACCAGGGCATCATTTGGATAAATTTTTCAAGCCCAAGAGTTGTTTTATCTGCAAAATGGTACCCATAAAGTTGAGAATTGCCCTGTCAGAAGGAGAACCCACAGTTCTGCTAGATATGTTGGAAGTGCTGCTCCAGGATTATGTCCACCATTGACAGAATTTTCTGTGACACACAATTATATAGTTTCTTTCCTCTTTCTAGTTGTAGAGCTCTGCCCACATGTGGTAGTGACCACACTCCTTTGCTCCAGGACTCTGGTCTTAACCAAACTCCAAAGAGCAATAGTTTTAAATTTGAAAAGTGGTGGTTGCTTAGAGAAGATTATACTGAGCTAGTCAGGAAAATCTGGAATGAGCCTACTGGGAGTACCTGCCCCCTAGAAAATTGGCAGATGAAAATCAGGAGATTTAGAAAAACTACCAGAGGGTGGAACTCCAATGAGGAAGCTAATCTTAGAAGATACAAAAGGCTTCTTCTCCTTGAGTTTGATTCTCTAGATATTAAGGCAGAAACCACTGACCTCTCTGAGGCTGAGACTAATAGATTAAACTTTGTCCATGGAGAGCTCAAGAAAATTTGGCTTCAAGAAGAAATCAAAGAAAAACAAAGGTCTAGAGATAGGAACATTAAGGAGGGTGATAGAAATACTGCTTAGTTCCATGCAGTAGCTAACCAGAGGAGGAGGAAAACCCTCATTCACTCCCTTGATGGACCTAATGGCCCTGTTAGTCAGGTAGATGAGAGGCTAAAAGTGGCTAGTGACTTCTACAAAGACCTGTTTAAGAAAGAAAACCCTTCTGGGTTCTCTCTGCAATTTTTTTTCTCTACTTCCAAAAAAGTCTCTCCTGCTGAAAATGAGCTGCTAGAAGCCCCTTTTTCAGAGACAAAGGTGAAGGAAGCCATTTTTAGCTCTTATCCTAATGGGGCTCCTGGTCCTCATGGGATTCCCTTCTTGTTTACCAGCATTTTTGGGACTTGGTGAAAAATGATCTCTTAGATCTTTTCCAAGCCTTTCATAGAGGAGAGTTGGATCCAACAACTTACTCATGGGGGGTCTGTTGGGGTCAAGTTAAATAACTGTGAATGTGATTTTTTCCTTGGTGGTAAAGGCCTTAGGCAAGGTGACCCCATCTCCCTGCTTTTGTTTAATTTAGTAGTGGACGTTCTTAATAAAATGCTCAGCAAAGCTACTGATCATAGTCTGATTGCAGGGCTCTGTCCTGAGGTCTACCCTGGTGGCATCATCTGACTTCAATATGCAGATGATACCATTATTTTCTTAGAAATGATTCCACACATGCTAGCAATCTGAAAACTGTTCTAACCTGTTTTGAACAAGTCTCAGACATGAGAATCAACTACTCTAAAAGTGAACTCATCCCTATCAACATGGATGATTAGGAGTTAGCTGACTTCCTCACTATTCTAGACTTTAATAAAGGAAACTTCCCCATTAAGTACCTAGGTATCCCTCTCCACTATGATAAACTGAGGAGAGAGGATATCCAACCCCTTCTGGATAAAATCATTAAAAGGATTACTGGGTGGATGGGCAAACTTCTCTCTTACAGAGGTAGATTGATCCTCATACAAGCTTGTTTGGCTAGCATTCCAATGTATCTCCTCTCCTTTTTCAAGTTCCCTAAATGGGCAGTGAACCTCATCAATTCTCAGATGTCTCATTGCTTGTGGAATGATTTTGAGGGAAATAGGAAGCTACACCTTGCTAATTGGGCCCTAGTCTCTATGAAAAAAGATTTTGGAGGCCTAGGCATACCTAACCTCCAAGAAATTAACATATGTCTTCTAGGGTCTTGGATTAAAAGATTCTATGAGGAAGACCTGAAACCCTGGAAGCTTCTTATTTCCCATGAATACCTAGGAAATAAACCTAATATTTTTGTCCCTTCCTCCAACCCTAAGACCTCTAGATTCTGGAAAGGATTAAAATCTATTATGCATGCCGTGAAATTTGGCTACAGATGGAACATAGGGGATGGGAGCAGAACCAGGTTTTGGGAAGATACTTGGTTTGGCACATCCCCCTAGCAGTCCAATTTTGGCCTTTTTACTCTGTCTACAATGAGCTTAACAAAAGTGTCAATGAAGTTTGGGACGGTAAATGCCTAAAACTCTCTTTTAGAAGGAACTTTAGTGATAGTCTCATGGAACAATGGTTCCAGTTGCAGGAAATTGCCAAAAGCATTACCTTTACTGTCGAGCCGGATGCCCTGATTTGGCAGCTGGACAATAAGGGGAAGTATTCCTCCAGCTCCCTCTATGATGTTATCAACTTTAGAGGGGTTCAACCCGTGTTTATCCCTGCTGTCTAGAAATTGAGAGTTCCCCTTAAAATTCATGTATTTCTCTAGCTTCTCTCCAAAAACAAATTGATGACTAGGGATAACCTTATGAAGAGACACATCATCAAACCCCTTGATTGTGTTTACTGCTTGGAACAAGAGTCTTGTTCTCACCTATTTTTGAAGGTATAGTTGCTAAACATCTCTGGGCCCACATTGAGGAGTATTCCTCTAGTTAGATTGGGTCCTTCGAATCTGTCGCCAGATTCTAGATTGCTACCAAAAAGTGCTCAGTTTTAAACACTGTTAGCTCAGCTGCCCTTTGGTTCCTCTGGAAATATAGAAATGCTATGATTTTCAGTAACACCTCCTGGATTTCCATTCCGCAGGTCTTGAGGTTGATCAGGAACATGGTGAGGAACTAGGCGATTCTCTCCTCCCGATCGGACAAGGACTAGTTGATGAGCTTCCTAGAAACCCTAACAAGATCCCTCCAGAAACCGTTGGCGATCACTTGTGGTTGAACAAGGCTCGACCTGCTCTGGGGCTGGACCCGTGGGATCATCTCAAGATCTCTGATGAAGATGATGGGCACGTGGCGCCGAAAAAGAGGGACATCCACCATGCTACGCCTTCCAGCCCGGTGTCTCCACTTGCTTACTGGTCACCGCAGGCTGATACGGCTCCTCGGCTGAAGACAATGAAGGATTCACTGGACCCACCTTGTCTCATTTGAGTGCTCTATCTGCTCAGCCTTTGGCACCGCTCGGGTGATTTGTGTTATTCAGAGAACTTGTTCATCCACCCCCCTAGTTTGTAGCTTTTCTACCTTTGCTTTCGAACTGCTCTTTGCTGTATCAGAATATGTTGTGGTTTCGTTCTCAGCAATGGAACCGGGGACATGCTCATTGTTTTTCTAAAAAATATATTTTATATGTTATTATATATTATTTTTGTTGTCATCATATATTTAACAGATATTTACATATGTAAGAAAACAATATCCCACATCTTATTAACCTATAAAAATAATTTCTTAACAAATAAAATCCTGGATTGTTTTGGCACGAAAATCCTAGTGATTGTGTACAAAAGCTTGGTAAGATTTAAGGACGAATGTAATAATATCACTTATTATTTAAATATATTTATAACAAAATGCTCAACCCCTTTTTATTTTTTGATAACATTGCTGGCCCAACACAACATTATAACTAGAATCAGCCCAGCAAAATCGTGTATTTCGAGAAAGTGCAAATGGCCTGTAATTTTTTAGGAAATAAAATAAACGGGCCGCATGGACGCTACATTATTTATTCACCCAGCCCAGCTAATGGCTGCAATTCAAAAAAAGATCAAATTGACTGTAAATTCTACCGCGCAAAAAAAGGACTGTAAATTCTGAAAAAATGGGTTGAATACGTGCCACATTTTTGGAGGCTGAAATGTGGGCCAATAGTTCGAAGCCAACGCAAGTCGTTGTCAATTTAGTCAACAAATGATTCTGACATGTTAGCCGTTGGATTTACATCCAACGACCGGCATCCATCTTCAATCTCTCGTCTTCTTCCTCCAGCGCCACCGGGACCACCTCCCGCCTCCTGCTGCTAGCAGCTCTGCTTAGCACGCTTCGCTATGAAGCTCTACTCCACCGTTGGCCAGGCCATCCCTCCACCCCTCCACACCTCCTGATCTTCTCCACCGACTGCCGAACCACATCGCACTAGAACCAGTTAACCCTCGTACACCTCTTCGTCTGCGACTCTACTCCCGCGTCTTCCCATCTCCGGCTCGTTGTTATCCGGGGCCTCGCCGTAGTCCACCACCTTGGATGCGCTCGGTGCGGCGTGGTCAACATGGTCAACGAACGACACCATCGGAAGTAGACTGTGCGTGGAGAGGCTGACAGCTGGTTCCACGGCCGCACACAAGGAAATGCCTCCTTATTACGCGCAAAATAATGATTCCTCCACCTGACATATGGGACCCACCGGAAGGGCCTCTGTATTTCGCGAAATAACGCCCCCCCCCCCCCCCCCCGCTGACATGTCAGACCCACCAGCTATCTTCGCACGCAAGGAAGTGCCTCCTTATTACGCACAAAAAAATGAATATTCCCCCTGCCAGCTGGAACCCAACATAGTGGGAGGCTAACTTGTGGGCCTACCAAGTTGACGGGACGGAGGGCTTTATCAACTTAGTCAATATGAACGATTCTAGCTCCTGTTACCGTACAATGTTCATCCAACAGCCGTAGTGCTTCTTGAACCTCTGGTCTTCTTGCTCCAGCAGCCCAAACCAGCGCCGGTCGTGCCGCGTGCTCCTGCCTCCCGTGGCCGGCTGTGATGCCGCGGAGGCCTCACTTCCCCCTACTACTCCCACCGCTGGCTAGGCCATCCCTCTACTCACCCACCCCCCCTGTTATTCCGCGGCGACAATAGCCTCACACCGCAGCCGAACCAGTGAACCCTCGTACTCCTCTACGCGTGGGCATCCACTTCTGCGTCTTCCCCGGCTCCGAG
The DNA here is from genome assembly GCA_032464435.1 of Aegilops umbellulata. Taxonomy (NCBI): domain Eukaryota; kingdom Viridiplantae; phylum Streptophyta; class Magnoliopsida; order Poales; family Poaceae; genus Aegilops; species Aegilops umbellulata. The sequence goes on from CP136057.1 coordinate 552,104,722, forward strand.
TCATCCCCTTCCTAGTCCTTGCCTTCGTCCATCGCCCTGGTGCTCTCGGCGCGGCGTGGTCAACATGGTCAATGACCGACTTCCATCGGATGAGTACTGTATGTGGAGAGGCTGACAGCTGGGTCCAGGCGGCCGCAAGGAAGTGCCTCCTTATTACGCGCAAAATAATTATTCCTCCACCTGATAGCAGGGACCCACCGGATGGGCCACCTTATTTTGCAAAAAAAACGTTTCCCCCCTGACTGCTGGGACCCACCGGACGGGCCAGCGTATTTCACGAAAAAAATGTTCCCCGCGTTGTCAGGTCGGACCCACCAGAAGTGCCTCCTTATTACGCACAAAAAAATGAATACTCCCCCTGCTAGCTGGGACCCACCATGGTCGGAGGCTGACTTGTGGGACTACTAAGTTGACTGGGACGGGGGCCTTTGTCAACTTTATTCAATATGAACGATTCTAGCTCGAGTGACCGTACAATGTCCATCCTACGGCCGTAGTGCTTCTTCAACCTCTGTCTTCTTGCTCGAGCCGCCCAAAGCAGCGCCGGTCGTGCCGCATGCTCCTGCCTCCCGTGGCCGGTTGTGCTGCCGCGGAGGCCTCACCATCCCCTACTATTCCCACCGCTGGCCAGGCCCTGCGGCGATGGCAGCCTCACACCGCAGCCGAACCAGTGAACCCTCGTACTCCTCTCCGCGCGGGATTCCACTGCCGCGTCTTCCCCGGCTCCCCGTTGTCCCCTTCCTAGGCCTCGCCGTCGTCCACCGCCCTGGTCCTCTCGGTGCGGCGTGGTCAACGTGGTCAAGGAACGACTTCCATCGGACGTGGACTGTACATGGAGAGGCTAATAGCTGGGTCCACGGCCGCAGCAAGGAAGTGCCTCCTTATTACGCGGAAAATAATGATTCCTCCACCTGACAGCTGGGACCCACCGGACGGGCCACTGTATTTTGTGAAAAAACGTTTCCACCTGACTTCTGGGACCCACCAGTTACATCCTCGCACGGAAGGAAGTGCCTGACAGTCGGGACCCACCTGGTCGAAGCGTACGTAGCGTTGTGATTCTAGTTGCGAACGTGTACGTACATATATACTGGTCGATGTAGAGGCACGCACGTGTCGTAGTAGAGGCGCGCACGTAGCATGTACACGTACGTACAGCGGCCAGGGTGCAAGAAAGAAAATACGGCCACGTATGTGTACATACGGGCGGGGTCTCGAACGCCTACCCGCGCATACATATAGCCAGGGCTCGTGTACATGGCTGGGTCGGAACGGAGAAACAGCGTCGTCGTCGTGTTCATGGGGAGGCAACGGAATGCGTCGTGTTCATCGGGAGGGCTTGGGCGGAACATGTGATGGAAATGAGGCCTGGCGTACCACATAACGGAGGAAACAGCCTTGTGTTCGATCGGCCACGTTCGAAACGGGATCATGTTCATCAGGAGGGGTCTGGCGTACCGCAAAATGGAGGAAACGGACCTCCTATGGTCGAAACGGGGGTCCTGTTGATCAGGAGGGATGTGGCGTACCGCAAAACGGAGGAAACGGACTTGTGTTGGAGCGCTACGGTCGAAACGGGGTCCTGTTCATCGGGAGGGGTGTGGCGTACCGCAAAACGGGACTCCACGGGATACTGTTCATCTCCACCGTCGACCCCTCTAGCCTCCACGAGCTACTATTCATCCACCGTCGACCTCCTCCAGCCTCCACCTACGACTGTTCATCCACGGGCTCCTGTTCAACCAGCCTCCACCGCTTGCTACTCCACTGGCTACTGTTCAACCAGCCCTCTCCACGGGCTCCTGTTCAACCACCCCTCCACGGGCTACTGTTCATCCTGCCCTCCACGGGGTGGTCCTGTTCATCGAGCCCTCCACGGGGTCCTATTCATCTAGCCCCAACTGGCTCGATCGATCAGGGTACTGTTCATCCAGAGGCTACACCACGGGGTCCTGTTCATCCACCCCACCGGGAACTGTTCATCCAAACTCCCCCGCAACGCTCACTGTTCATCTAGAGGCAACATCGACCGGCTTCAGTTAGCAGCAGTAGCAAAGGAATCGCTCGATCGGGTTAGTTAACAACCATTGATCGATCGCTCGGGTACAGAAACGCGTAGCCTACAGTCCAATCGCTCGGGTTCAGTTAGATCCTAACGCCTCGCTTGGGTTTAGTTAGAGCCCTACGCCTCGCACACACGCGCGTACGTACGAGAGAAACGTGCATCGCTCGGCCCCCGACCACCCACCATAACCTGGGACTCCCCGATATTTTCTGCGCCCTCGCTTCTACCACGGTTTTTTCCATCATGGACGGCCCAAAGAATGTCATGCAGCTGCGTCTCCGGCCCGCCCAGGACAAAAAGCCCATTTTCTGTCAGGATTTTTTGTCATAGAAGTAGGAGCCCACCACGTCTATGATGATACCGGGTTTGGTCACAATTATCGTCATAGAAGTGTCATATGTATGACAGAAAAAAAATCCTTCGGCCCAAAATGTCACGGATGTGTCTTTTTTTGTAGTGGTATCTATAATTTTTTATTGCTCCATGCTATATTATCTACTGTTTTGGACCATATTGGGCTTTATTTTCCACTTTTATATTACTTTTGGGACTAACCTATTAACCGGAGGCCCAGCCCAGAATTGTTGTTTTTGCCTATTTCAGTGTTTCGAAGAAACAGAATATCAAACGGAGTCCAAACGGAATGAAACCTTTGGGAACGTGATTTCCTCACCGAACATGATCCAGGAGACTTGGACCCTGCTACCTCTTGAGCACTGCGTTGGTTTTCCCCGAAGAGGAGAGGATGATGTAGCAAAGTAGCGTAAGTATTTCCCTCAGTTTTTTAGAACCAAGGTATCAATCCAGTAGGAGGCTACGCTCAAGTCCCTCGTACCTGCACAAAACGATAGCTCCTCGCAACCAACGCGATTAGGGGCTTACGAGAGTGAGATTTGATAGAGATAATAGATAATATTTTTGGTATTTTTGATATGGAGATGCAAAGTGGAAAGTAAAAAAGCAAAGCAAGATTAAAGTGATGGAGATTGATATGATGAGAATAGACCCGGGGGCCATAGGTTTCACTAGTGGCTTCTCTCAAGAGCATAAGTATTCTACAGTGGGTGAACAAATTACTGTTGAGCAATTGACAGAATTGAGCATAGTTATGAGAATATCTAGGTATGATCATGTATATAGGCATCACGTCCGAGACAAGTAGACCGACTCCTGCCTGCATCTACTACTATTACTCCACTCATCGACCGCTATCTAGCATGCATCTAGAGTATTAAGTTAAAAACAGAGTTTCGCCTTAAGCAAGATGACATGATGTAGAGGGATAGTTTCAAGCAATATGATTAAATCCCCATCTTGTTATCCCCGATGGCAACAATACAATACGTGCCTTGCTGCCCCTTCTGTCACTGGGAAACGACACCGCAAGATTGAACCCAAAGCTAAGCACTTCTCCCATGGCAAGAAAAACCAATCTGGTAGGCCAAACCAAACTGATAATTCGAAGAGACTTGCAAAGATAACCAATCATACATAAAAGAATTCAGAGAAGATTCAAATATTATTCATAGATAGACTTGATCATAAACCCACAATTCATCGTTCTCAACAAACACACTGCAAAAAGAAGATTACATCGAATAGATCTCCATGAGAGAGGGGGAGAACATTGTATTAAGATCCAAAAAGAGAGAAGAAGCCAACTAGCTAATAACTATGGACCCGAAGGTCTGAGGTGAACTACTCACACTTCACCAGAGGGGCTAGGATGATGTAGAAGCCCTCCGTGATGACGACCCTCTCCGGCGGAGCTCCGGAACAGGCCCCAAGATGGGATCTCGTGGATACAAAAAGTTGCGGTGGTGGAATTAGGCTTTTGGCTCCTGCTCCGATCGTTTGGGGGTACGTAGGTATATATAGGAGGAAGGAGTACGTCGGTGGAGCACCGAGGGGCCCACGAGGCAGGGGGCGCGCCCTAGGGGGGCGCCCCGCGCCCCCCACCCTCGTGACCGCCTCTTCGACTCCTTGGAGTAGGGTCAAAGTCTCCTGGATCACGTTCGGTGAGAAAATCATGTTCCCAAAGATTTTATTCCGTTTGGACTCTATTTGACATTCTGTTTCTCCGAAACTCTGAAATAGGCAAAAAAAAGACAACAATTCTGGGTTGGGCCTCCGATAAATAGGTTAGTCCCAAAAATAATACAAAAGTGGAAAATAAAGCCCAATATAGTCCAAAACAGTAGATAATATAGCATGGAGCAATCAAAAATTATAGATACGTCGGAGATGTATCAGGCATCCCCAAGCTTAATTCCTGCTTGTCCTTGAGTAGGTAAATGATAAAAAGAGAATTTTTAATGCGGAGTGCTACTCGCATAATTTCAATGCAAATCTTCTTAATTGTGGTATGAATATTCAGATCCGAAAGATTCAAGACAAAAGTTAATATTGACATAAAAAATAATAATACTTCAAGCAAACCAACAAAGCAATTATGTCTTCTCAAAGTAACATGGCCAAAGAAAGTTCATCCCTACAAAATCATATAGTTTAGTCATTCTCCATTTTCGTCACACAAGAATGGTCTCATCATGCACAACCCCGATGACAAGCCAAGCAATTGTTTCATACTTTAATAATCACAAACTCATAAACTTTCACGCAATACATGAGCGTGAGCCATGGATATAGCACTATTGGTGGAATAGAATATAATGATGGGGGTTATGTGGAGAAGACAAAAAGGAGAAAGTCTCACATCAACGAGGCTAATCAATGGTCTATGGAGATGCCCATCGATTGATGTTAATGCAAGGATTAGGGATTTCCATGCAACAGATGCACTAGAGCTATAAATGTATGAAAGCTCAACAAAAGAAACTAAGTGGGTGTGCATCCAACTTGCTTGCTCACGAAGACCTAGGGCACTTGAGGAGGCCCATCGTTGGAATATACAAGCCAAGTTCTATAATGAAAAATTCCCACGAGTATATGAAAGTGACAAAACAAGAGACTCTCTATTATGAAGATTATGGTGCTACTTTGAAGCACAAGCATGGAAAAAGGATAGTAGTATTGCCCCTTTATATATATATATATATATATATATATATATATATATATATATTGGGCCTTTTTTCTTTGGCCTTTCTCTTTTTCTTCTTTTTTCTTTTTTTGGGACAATACTCTATTAAATGATGATCATCACACTTCTATTTATTTACAACTCAATGATGACAACTTGATACTAGAACAAAGTATGAATCTATATGAATGCCTCGGCGGTATACCGGGATATGCAATGAACCAAGAGCGACAAGTATGAAAGAATTATGAACGGTGGCTTTGCCACAAATACTATGTCATCTACATGATCATGCTAAGCAATATGACAATGATAGATATGTCATGAAGGACAAAATGGTGGAAAGTTGCATGGCAATATATCTCGGAATCGCTATGGAAATGCCATAATAGGTAGGTATGGTGGCTGTTTTGAGGAAGATATAGGGAGTTTTATGTGTGAAAGAGCGTATCATATTACGGGGTTTGGATGCACCGGCGAAGTTTGCACCAACTCTCAATTTGAGAAAGGGCAATGCACGGTACCAAAGAGGCTAGCAATGATGGAAGGGTGAGAGTGCGTATAATCCATGGACTCAACATTAGTCATAAAGAACTCATATACTTATTGCAAAAATCTACAAGCCATCAAAAACCAAAGCATTACGCGCATGCTCATAGGGGGATAGATTGGTAGGAAAAGACCATCGCTCATCCCCAACTGCTACTCATAAGGAGGACAATCAAATAACACCTCATGTTTCAAATTTGTTACATAACGTTTACCATACGTGCATGCTACGGGACTTGCAAACTTTAACTCAAGCACTTCTCAAATTCACAATTACTCTACTAGCATGACTTTGATATTATCACCTCCATATCTCAAAACAATTATCAAGCATCCATCTTTTCTTAGTATTCAACGCACTCAAAAGAAAGGTTTACAAATCTTGAATACCAAGCATTTTATTATTAAGAAAATTACCATGCTATTAATGACTCTCAAAATAAAATAAGTGAAGCATGAGAGATCAATAGTTTCATTAAAACAAATCCACCACCGTGCTCTAAAAGATCTAAACGAAGCACATAGAGAAAAATTATAACGCTCAAAAGATATAAGTGAAGCACATAGAGCAAAACTATCAAGCTCAAAAGATATAAGTGAAGCACATAGAGCAAAACTATCAAGCTCAAAAGATATAAGTGAAGCACATAGAGTATTCTATCAAGCTCAAAAGATATAAGTGAAGCACATAGAGTATTATATCAAATTCCAATTAATATATGGCTCTCTCAAAAGGTGTGTACAGCAAGGATGATTGTGGCACACTAACAAACAAAGACACAAATAATACAAGACGCTCCAAGCAAAACACATATCATGTGGTGAATAAAAATATAGCTCCAAGTAAAATTACTGATGGAAGTAGACGAAAGAGGGGATGCCTTCCGGGGCATCCCCAAGCTTTGACTTTTTGGTGTACTTGGATTATCCTGGGGGTGCCATGGGCATCCCCAAGCTTAGGCTCTTGCCACTCCTTGTTCCATAATCCATCAAAAGAATTTACCCAAAACTTGAAAACTTCACAACACAAAACTCAACAGAAATCTCGTGAGCTCCGTTAGCGAAAGAAAACAAAAGACCACTTCAAATACTGTAATGAACTCATTCTTTATTTATAATGGTGTTAAACCTACTGTATTCCAACTTCTCTATGGATTATAAACTATTTTACTAGCCATAGATTCATCAAAATAAGCAAACAACACACGAAAAACAGAATCTGCCAAAAATAGAACAATCTGTAGTAATTTGTAACTAACGTAACTTATGGAACTCCAAAAAATCTACCAAAATAGGACGACCTAGAATTGTTTTTTATTGGTCAGCAGCAATTGGAATCAGTATTTTATCACGTTCTAGTGATTTTTAACAATTGTTTTCGTGAACGGAAAGTTTCTGGAAATTACAGCAAGATCAAATAACTACCATCCAACAAGATCCTATAGGTTTAACTTGGCACAAACACTAATTAAAACACAAAACCACATCTAAACAGAAGGTAGATGGATTATTTATTCCTAAACAGAAGCAAAAACAAAAAAAACAAAAAAAATTGGGTTTCCTCCCAACAAGCGCTATCGTTTAACGCCCCTAGCTAGGCATAACAGCGAGGATAGATCTAGGTATTGCCATCTTTGGTAGGCAATCCATAAGTGGCTCTCATGATAGATTCATATGGCAGCTTTATTTTCTTTCTAGGAAAGTGTTCCATACCCTTTTTAATGGAAATTTCAATCTAATATTCCCTTCCTTCATATCAATAATTGCACCAACCGTTCTAAGGAAAGGTCTACCGAGAATAATAGGGCAAGAAGGATTGTAATCTATATCAAGAACGATGAAATCTACGGGCACATAATTCCTATTTGCCACAATAAGAACATCATTAATTATTCCCATAGGTTTCTTAATAGTGGAATCCGCAAGATGCAAGTTTAGAGAGCAATCATCAAAATCTCAAAAATCTAGCAAATCACACAAGGTTTTGGGGATAGTGGAAACGCTAGCACCCAAATCACACAAAGCATAAAACTCATGATCTTTAATTTTAATTTTAATAGTTGGTTCCCACTCATCGTAGAGTTTCCTAGGGATAGAAACTTTCAACTCAAGTTTTTCTTCATAAGATTGCATCAAGGCATCAACAATATGTTCGATAAAGGCTTTATTTTGAATATAAGCATGCGGAGAATCTAGCACGGATTGCAACAAGGAAATACAATCAATTAAAGAGCAACTTTCATAATTAAATTCCTTGAAATCAAATATATTGGGTTTAGCAACATCTAGATTTTGATTTCTTTCATTCCCACGTTCATCAATTTCATCATCAAGATCTAAATACTCCGAATTTTTAGAACACCTTCTAGGTAAAGGAAGATCATATTCAGTTTCATCAAGATTCATATTGCAAAACAAGGATTTGATAGGGGACACAACAATAACTTTTAGATCATCATCCTGATTTTCATAGGAATTAGAAGAACACGCTTTAATAAAGGCATCTTTGGAAGCACGCATCCTAGCGGTTCTTTCCTTGCACTCATCAATGGAAATTATAATGGCTTTGAGAGACTCATTGATATCATGCTTAGGAGGAATAGATCTAAGCTTTAAAGAATCAACCTCAAGAGAAATTCTATCAACGTTCCTAGCCAAATCATCAACTTTAAGCAATTTCTCTTCAAGCAAAGCACTAAAATTATTTTGTGAATTCATAAACTCTTTAAGACTACTCTCAAATTCAGAGGGCATCTTATTAAAATTTCAATAATACTTGTTGTAGGTATTTCCATAATTATTAGAAGGATTACTAGGATAAGGCCTAGGATTAAAATTCCCTCTATATGCGTCGTTACCAAAATTATTCCTACCAACAAAATTCACATCCATAGATTCATTATTATTCTAAATCAAAGTAGACAAAGGCATATCATTAGGATCAGAAGAAATACTCTTAGTAGCAAATAATTTCATAAGTTCATCCATCTTTCCACTCAAAACATTAATTTCTTCTATCGCATGCACTTTTTTATTAGTAGATCTTTAAGTGTGCCATTGAGAATAATTAACCATAATATTATCTAGGAGTTTAGTAGCATCTCCAAAAGTGATTTCCATAAATGCCTCACGCGGTCGAATCTAAAAGATTTCTAGAAGCAAAATTCAATCCGGCATAATTTTTTTGTATAATCATCCACAAATTCAAACCATGAGTAGGGCAATTACGTATCATTAATTTCATTCTCTCCCAAGCTTGTGCAACATGTTCATGATCGAGTTTCTTAAAATTCATAATGTTGTTTCTAAGAGAGATGGTCTCAGCGGGAGGAAAATACTTAGAGATAAAAGCATCTTTGCACTTGTTCCAAGAATCAATACTATTTCTAGGCAAAGACGAAAACCAAGCTTTAGCACGATCTCTAAGAAAAAAAGGAAATAGCTTCAATTTAACAACATCATTATCGACATCTTTTTTCTTTTGCATATCACATAAATCAACGAAGCTATTTAGATGAGTAGCGGCATCTTCACTAGGAAGGCCTGTGAATTGATCTTTCATAACAAGATTCAACAAAGCAATATTGATTTCACAAGATTCAGTATTGGCAAGAGGAGCAATCGGAGTGCTAAGGAAATCATTATTATTGGTATTGGTGAAGTCACACAATTTGGTAGTATCTTGAGCCATCACGACAAATAAGCAATCCAACACACGAGCAAACAAAAGGCGAGCGAGAAAAAGGCAAACGGAAAGAGAGAAGGAGATTGGAAAGAGAGGGCAAATAAAACGGCAAGGGTGAAGTGGGGAGAGGAAAACGAGAGGAAAATGTCAACTAATGTAATGAGAGATATAGGGATTGTGATGGGTACTTGGTATGCTGACTTTTTGTGTAGACTCCCCGGCAACGGCGCCAGGAATTCTTCTTGCTACCTCTTAATGTGTTGGTTTTCCCCGAAGAGGAGAGGATGATGCAGCAAAGTAGCGTAAGTATTTCCCTCAATTTTGAGAACCAAGGTATCAATCCAGTAGGAGGCTACGCTCAAGTCCCTCGCACCTGCACAAAACGATAGCTCCTCGCAACCAACGCGATTAGGGGTTTTCAATCCCTTCGCGGTCACTTACGAGAGTGAGATGTGATAGAGATGATAGATAATATTGTTGGTATTTTTGATATAGAGAAGCAAAGTGGAACGTCAAAAAGCAAAGCAAGATTAAAGTGATGGAGATTGATATGGTGAGGATAGACCCGGGGGCCATAGGTTTCACTAGTGGCTTCTCTCAAGAGCATAATATTCTACGGTGGGTGAAAAAATTACTGTTGAGCAATTGACAGAATTGAGCATAGTTATAAGAATATATAGGTATGATCATGTATATAGGCATCACGTCCGAGACAAGTAGACCGATTCCTGATGCATCTACTACTATTACTCCACTCATCGACCGCTATCCAGCATGCATCTAGAGTATCTATTATATACTTAAGACAGAAGACAAATAAGCCATCACGTTCGTCCACATATGATAATATTATTTCAACCGTTTGATTAGAATATTAATGGCTGAGATTTAAAAGATTTTACGTAACATGCTATTGTTGACATAATAGCATGTTGAACCGTCACGTCCAAACATATATATGGTAATACATATAGACATAAGTCTAGATGGCTGCCCAATTGTAATAAAAAGCCTAGATGGATGCAACGTCCACACATGCATCCGGAGTCCGGGGGAGTAGTTGAGTTGGAGTACTAATCGATCACACAAAGAATTTAGGCAAATCCTTTTGATAGAAAGAGTCTGGTCAAAGGGGAAGTCAAAAAGTCAAATATGGAGATGGAGTATACATGCCCGTGACCACCTGCCGGGGTTTTCTGGCTCCCCGAGCACCTATGGGGACGGAGCCCCTTCTCGGTTCGGCGGGGGGCGGAGGTCGCGCGAAGAGCGGATCGAGGCGAAGTACACGGGTTTTTTTTACCCAGCTTCGGAGCTCTCCGGAGAGATAATACTCCTACTACTGCTTGGTGGATTGTATTGAGTTCTTGCTCGGGAGCGCTGAGTGCTACAGTACACTCAAGCAGCTAACGAGACCAAGCGTTCTTCTGTTTTCCTCTCAGAGATCGCTCTCCGGGGTCCGATCCCTTCCTACGTTGTGCATGGGCCTCCTTTTATATGTTCAAGGGGTCTCCAACAGGTGGCAACGTAGGTAAGGGCAAAAATGGAAATATGCTATGGTAGGTACAACTACCTACACAGTGTATCATACCTAACCCTGACGGCAGGGGACAAAGGCATTAAATGCCTATCTACGTCGCCCAGACGGTGCAGAAAAGGGACCGTCGGGCGCGCCACCGCTTGCCACGATGGCGATCTTGTCAGCGCTGCATGCCAAAGTGTACCCCTGGCTGCACAGCCTCCCGCCATGTACGCCAGGAAGGGTCCCGGAGCGACACGTAGGTGGGTGAGCTGGAGCGCGGGTACGGAGTGGTAGCCCGCCGCGGGAAGTGCCTTGCCGCGGCCATTGTCTTGCCGCGCCCAGGAGCTTGTCGCTCGCCGAGTCCTGCCGGGACACGTGGCGCGTTGCGGCAGGTTCTTTGAGATGCTCTGGTCGGCCTTCCCGGCAAGCTCCTCTTGCCGGGGTCTTGTGCCTCGAGCAGTCTTCCTGGCAAGCTCCTCTTGCCGGGGACTTGTCTCCTTGGCTTAAATAGTTTGTTCTCGAATGGCTCCAAAAGAACCATAGAGAGCCTTGGTGATCATCTGGCGGGCCTTGCCGTGGGGTGCTGCGACTGCCCATGCACAAGTTCGGGATACTAGGGTACCCCTACTTTAGTACACCGACAGGAGCCCTCGGGCCTGGGCCACACACGGTGCCGAGCACTGTTGGGCCAGGCCCAAAACAGGGCACGGGCACGCACGGCCTGGGTCATGTCGCACCTTGCTCCGCATCCACCACGCCCTCCCCGAACGGCACACGTCGATTACGGCGTCGTGGGAGAGGTCGTGGGTGGTTTCTTTATTCAGAAAAGGCGAAACGTTCGCCCCCTCCCTCCTTATAAGCAGGGGGAACAGGGGCAGTTCGCCCATCTGCCCGTTGCTATTCCCTCCTCGAGAATCTCTGCCACTCCCCTTCTTCCCAAAGCCGAAGGAGAGCAGCGCCCTGCCCCCAGTGCCACCAGCACCGCCAACGTCGCCGTCCTCACTCCCCCTTTCCGTCATGGCTCCGAAAGCCGAAAAGGCGATGTCGGCCGAGGCGCAATGGCTCGCGGCGCTGCGGAAGGAGCGGGCACTCTTCCCTCCGAGGCTTGAGGCGGTGGACGAGAAGGAGGACTTCTACCTCTTCTGGTCGACGGGGACGCGAGCGCATCCGTGCACGAAGGTACTCCCAGCCACTGCTTGGGATAAGTATCCCACTAGGTATCCGTTCTTTGCCTTGTTCTTCTATTGCGGGCTCTACCCGCCCTTTTCAGAATTCTTTTGCAATGTCATGAACACCTACTGGCTCCACCTTCTTGATTCCACCCCCAATGCTGTCCTGACCATGGCAGTTTTCGCACATCTCTGCGAAAACTTTGTCGGGATCCATCCAAACGTAGCACTTTTCCGCCATTTCTTTTCGCCTCGGGTTGAGAGAGGAGAACCTTTATCCGGCGGAATCGCCTGGATCTCGAAAGCCGGCAATAAGGATGCTTATCTGGAGGGAGAGCTCTGCAGCAAGTGGGAGGAGTGGAGGGCGGACTGGTGTCTGATCGTTGAGGAGAACCCGCAGCCGTTTACTGCTCTGCGCGAAACCCCAGTAGTGCGCGACAGTGATTGGAGTAGCCTGGCTGAAGGAAATATGCCCTAGAGGCAATAATAAAGTTATTATTTATTTCCTTATATCATGATAAATGTTTATTATTCATGCTAGAATTGTATTAACTGGAAACATAATACATGTGTGAATACATAGACAAACAGAGTGTCAGTAGTATGCCTCTACTTGACTAGCTCATTAATCAAAGATGGTTATGTTTCCTAGCCATGAACAAAGAGTTGTTATTTGATTAACGAGATCACATCATTAGTTGAATGATCTGATTGACATGACCCATTCCATTAGCATAGCACCCGATCGTTTAGTATGTTGCTATTGCTTTTATCCATGACTTATACATGTTCCTTTAACTATGAGATTATGCAACTCCTATTTACCGTAGGAACACTTTGTTTGCTACCAACGTCACAACGTAACTGGGTGATTATAAAGGTGCTCAACAGGTGTCTCCGAAGGTACATATTGGGTTGGCGTATTTCGAGATTAGGATTTGTCACTCCGATTGTCGGAGAGGTATCTCAGGGCCTTCTCGGTAATGCACATCACATAAAGCCTTGCAAGCATTGCAACCAATGAGTTAGTTGAGAGATGATGTATTACGGAACGAGTAAAGAGACTTTCCGGTAACGAGATTGAACTAGGTATTGGATACCGACGATCGAATCTCGGGCAAGTAACATACCGATGACAAAGGGAACAACGTATGTTGTTATGCGGTCTGACCGATAAAGATCTTCGTAGAATTTGTAGGAGCCAATATGGGCATCCAGGTCCCGCTATTGGTTATTGACCGGAGACATGTCTCGGTCATGTCTACATTGTTCTCGAACCGTAGGGTCCGCACGCTTAACGTTACGATGACAGTTATTATGAGTTTATACATTTTGATGTACCGAAGGAGTTCGGAGTCCCGGATGTGATCACGGACATGACGAGGAGTCTCGAAATGGTCGAGACGTAAAGAATGATATATTGGAAGCCTATGTTTGGACATCGGATGCACTCCAGGTGAAATCAGGATTTTACCGGAATACCGGGAGGGTTACCGGAACCCCCCGGGAGCATAATGGGCCAACATGGGCCTTGGAGGAGAGGTGAGAGGGCTGCCCTCATGGGCTGCGCGCCTCCCCCCCTTCCCCTAGTCCTATTAGGACTAGGAGAGGTGGGCGCCCCCTTTCTCTCTCTCTCCCCCTTGGAGAATCCTAGTCCAACTAGGATTGGGGGGGGGGGGGATCCTACTCCCAGAGGGAGTAGGACTCTCCTGGCGCGCCAGGCTTGGCCGGCCAGCCCCTCCCCCTTGACTCCTTTATATACAGGGACAGGGGACACCCCAGAGACACACAAGTTGATCTACGGATCATTCCTTAGCCGTGTGCGGTGCCCCCTTCCACTAAATTCCACCTCGGTCATATCGTTGCAGTGCTTAGGCGAAGCCCTGCGCCGGTAACACATCAAGATCGTCACCACGCCGTCGTGCTGACGGAACTCTTCCCCGATGCTTTGCTAGATCGGAGCCCGGGGATCGTCATCGAGCTGAACGTGTGCCAAGAACTCGGAGATGCCGGAGTAACGGTGCTGTGATCGGTTGGATCGCGAGGAGAACGTACGACTACTTCCTCTACGTTGTGTCAACGCTTCCGCTTCGGTCTACGAGGGTACATAGACAACACTCTCCCCTCTCGTTGCTTAGCATCACCATGATCTTGCGTGTGCGTAGGAAATTTTTTGAAATTACTACGTTCCCCAAACAGTGGCATCCAAGCCTAGGTTTTTATGGTTTGATGTTATTTGCACGAGTAGAACACAAGTGAGTTGTGGACGATACAAGTCATACTGCCTACCAGCATGTCATACTTTGGTTCAGCGGTATTGTTGGACGAGACGATCCGGACCAACCTTACGCGTACTCTTACGCGAGACCGGTTCCCTCGACGTGCTTTGCACATAGATGGCTTGCGGAAGACTGTCTCTCCAACTTTAGTTGAACCGAGTGTGGCTACGCCCGGTCCTTGAGAAGGTTAAAACGGAGTCTATTTGACAAACTATCATTGTGGTTTTGATGCGTAGGTAAGATGAGTTCTTGCTTAAGCCCGTAGCAGCCACGTAAAACTTGCAACAACAAAGTAGAGGACGTCTAACTTGTTTTTGCAGGGCATGTTGTGATGTGATATGGTCAAGACATGATGCTAAATTTTATTGTATGAGATGATCATGTTTTGTAACCGAGTTATCGGCAACTGGCAGGAGCCATATGGTTGTCTCTTTATTGTATGCAATGCAATCGCGATGTAAATGCTTTACTTTATTACTAAGTGGTAGTGATAGTCGTGGAATCATAAGATTGGTGAGACGACAACGATGCTGCAATGAAGATCAAGGTGTCGCGCCGGTGACGGTGGTGATCATGACGGTGCTTTGAAGATGGAGATCACAAGCACGAGATGATGATGGCCATATCATATCACTTATATTGATTGCATGTGATGTTTATCCTTTTATGCATCTTATCTTGCTTTGATTGACGGTAGCATTATAAGATGATCTCTCACTAAATTATCAAGAAGTGTTCTCCCTGAGTATGCACCGTTGCGAAAGTTCTTCGTGCTGAGACACCACGTGATGATCGGGTGTGATAGGCTCTACGTTCAAATACAACGGGTGCAAAACAGTTGCACACGCGGAATACTCAGGTTTAACTTGATGAGCCTAGCATATAACAGATATGGCCTCGGAACACGGAGACCGAAAGGTTGAGCGTGAATCATATAGTAGATATGATCAACATAGTGATGTTCACCATTGAAACTACTCCATCTCACGTGATGATCGGACATGGTTTAGTTGATTTGGATCACGTGATCACTTAGAGGATTAGAGGGATGTCTATCTAAGTGGGAGTTCTTAAGTAATATGATTAATTTGAACTTAAATTTATCATGAACTTAGTACCTGATAGTATCTTGCTTGTCTATGTTGTGTAGATAGATGGCTCGTGCTGTTGTTCCGTTGAATTTTAATGCGTTCCTTGAGAAAGCAAAGTTGAAAGATGATGGTAGCAATTACACGGACTGGGTCCGTAACTTGAGGATTATCCTCATTGCTGCACAGAAGAATTACGTCCTGGAAGCACCGCTAGGTGCCAGGCCTGGTGCAAGAGCTACGCCAGATGTTGTGAACGTCTGGCAAAGCAAAGCTGATGACTACTCTATAGTTCAGTGTGCCATGCTTTACGGCTTAGAACCGGGACTTCAACGACGTTTTGAACACCATGGAGCATATGAGATGTTCCAGGAGTTGAAGTTAATATTTCAAGCAAATGCCCGGATTGAGAGATATGAAGTCTCCAATAAGTTCTATAGCTGTAAGATGGAGGAGAACGGTTCTGTCAGTGAGCATATACTCAGAATGTCTGGGTATAACAATCACTTGATTCAACTGGGAGTTAATCTTCCGGATGATTGCGTCATTGACAGAATTCTCCAATCACTGCCACCAAGCTACAAGAGCTTCGTGATGAACTATAATATGCAAGGGATGACCAAAACTATGCCCGAGCTCTTCGCGATGCTGAAAGCCGCGGAGGTAGAAATCAAAAAGGAGCATCAAGTGTTGATGGTTAACAAAACCACTAGTTTCAAGAAAAAGGGCAAAGGGAAGAAAAAGGGGAACTTCAAAAAGAACAGCAAGCAAGTTGCTAATCAAGAGAAGAAACCCAAGTCTGGACCTAAGCCTGAAACTGAGTGCTTCTATTGCAAGCAGACTGGTCACTGGAAGCGGAACTGCCCCAAGTATCTGGCGGATAAGAAGGATGGCAAGGTTAACAAAGGTATATATGATATACATGTTATTGATGTGTACCTTACTAATTCTCACAGTAGCACCTGGGTATTTGATACTGGTTCCGTTGCTAATATTTGCAACTCAAAACAGGGGCTACGGATTAAGCGAAGATTGGCTAAGGACGAGGTGACGATGCGCGTGGGAAATGGTTCCAAAGTCGATGTGATCGCGGTCGGCACGCTACCTCTACATCTACCTTCGGGATTAATATTAGATCTAAATAATTGTTATTTAGTACCAGCGTTGAGCATGAACATTATATCTGGATCTTGTTTGATGCGAGACGGTTATTCATTTAAATCAGAGAATAATGGTTGTTCTATTTATATGAGTAATATCTTTTATGGTCATGCACCATTAAAGAATGGTTTGTTCTTACTTAATCTCGATAGTAGTGATACACATATTCATAATGTTGAAGCCAAAAGATGCAGAGTTGATAATGATAGTGCAACTTATTTGTGGCACTGCCGTTTAGGTCATATCGGTGTAAAACGCATGAAGAAACTCCATACTGATGGACTTTTGGAGTCACTTGATTATGAATCACTTGGCACTTGCGAACCGTGCCTTATGGGCAAGATGACTAAAACACCGTTCTCCGGTACTGTGGAGAGAGCAACAGATTTATTGGAAATCATACATACTGATGTATGTGGTCCAATGAATGTTGAGGCTCGTGGCGGATATCGTTATTTTCTCACCTTCACTGATGATTTAAGCAGATATGGGTATATCTACTTAATGAAACACAAGTCTGAAACATTTGAAAAGTTCAAAGAATTTCAGAGTGAAGTGGAAAATCATCGTAACAAGAAAATAAAGTTTATACGATCTGATCGTGGAGGAGAATATTTGAGTTACGAGTTTGGTCTACATTTGAAACAATGCGGAATAGTTTCGCAACTCACGCCACCCGGAACACCACAACGTAATGGTGTGTCCGAACGTCGTAATCGTACTTTACTAGATATGGTGCGATCTATGATGTCTCTTACCGATTTACCGCTATGTTTTTGGGGTTATGCTTTAGAGACGGCCGCATTCACGTTAAATAGGGCACCATCAAAATCCGTTGAGACGACGCCTTATGAACTGTGGTTTGGCAAGAAACCAAAGTTGTCGTTTCTTAAAGTTTGGGGCTGCGATGCTTATGTGAAAAAGCTTCAACCTGATAAGCTCGAACCCAAATCGGAAAAATGTGTCTTCATAGGATACCCAAAGGAGACTGTTGGGTATACCTTCTATCACAGATCCGAAGGCAAATTTTTTTTTGCTAAAGTCGGAAACTTTCTAGAGAAGGAGTTTCTCTCGAAAGATGTGAGTGGGAGGAAAGTAGAACTTGATGAGATAACAGTATCTACTCCCTTATTGAGAAGTAGTACATCACAGAAATCTGTTTCTGTGACACCTACATCAAATAGGGAGGAAGCTAATGATAATGATCATGAAACTTCAGATCAAGTTTCTACTGAACTTCGTAGATCAACCAGAGTAAGATCCGCACCAGAGTGGTACGGTAATCCTATTTTGGAAGTCATGTTACTAGACCATGATGAACCTACGAACTATGAAGAAGTGATGGTGAGCCCAGATTCCGCAAAGTGGCTTGAGGCCATGAAATCTGAGATGGGATCCATGTATGAGAACAAAGTGTGGACTTTGGTTGACTTGCCCGATGATCGGCAAGCAATTGAGAATAAATGGATTTTTAAGAAGAAGACTGACGCTGATGGTAATGTTACTGTCTATAAAGCTTGACTTGTTGCAAAAGGTTTTCGACAAGTTCAAGGGATTGACTACGATGAGACTTTCTCACCCGTAGCGATGCTTAAGTCTGTCCGAATCATGTTAGCAATTGCCGCATTTTATGATTATGAAATTTGGCAAATGGATGTCAAAACTGCATTCCTGAATGGATTTCTGGAAGAAGAGTTGTATATGATGCAACCAGAAGGTTTTGTCGATCCAAAGGGAGCTAACAAAGTGTGCAAGCTCCAGCGATCCATTTATGGACTGGTGCAAGCCTCTCGGAGTTGGAATAAACGCTTTGATAGTGTGATCAAAGCATTTGGTTTTATACAGACTTTTGGAGAAGCCTGTATTTACAAGAAAGTGAGTGGGAGCTCTGTAGCATTTCTGATATTATATGTGGATGACATATTGCTGATCGGAAATAATATAGAATTTCTGGATAGCATAAAGTGATACTTGAATAAGAGTTTTTCAATGAAAGACCTCGGTGAAGCTGCTTACATATTGGGCATTAAGATCTATAGAGATAGATCAAGATGCTTAATAGGACTTTCACAAAGCACATACCTTGACAAAGTTTTGAAAAAGTTCAAAATGGATCAGGCAAAGAAAGGGTTCTTGCCTGTGGCACAAGGTGTGAAGTTGAGTAAGACTCAATGCCCGACCACCGCAGAAGATAGAGAGAAAATGAAAAATGTTCCCTATGCTTCAGCCATAGGCTCTATCATGTATGCAATGCTGTGTACCAGACCTGATGTGTGCCTTGCTGTAAGTTTAGCAGGCAGGTACCAAAGTAATCCAGGAGTGGATCACTGGACAGCGGTCAAGAACATCCTTAAGTACTTGAGAAGGACTAAGGATATGTTTCTCATTTATGGAGGTGACAAAGAGCTCGTCATAAACGGTTACGTCGATGCAAGCTTTGACACTGATCCGGACGATTCTAAATCACAAACCGGATACGTATTTACATTAAACGGTGGAGCTGTCAGTTGGTGCAGTTCTAAACAAAGCGTCGTGGCGGGATCTACATGTGAAGCTGAGTACATAGCCGCTTCGGAAGCAGCTAATGAAGGAGTCTGGATGAAGGAGTTCATATCCGATCTAGGTGTTGTACCTAGCGTATCGGGTCCAATGAAAATCTTTTGTGACAATACTGGTGCAATTGCCTTGGCAAAGGAATCCAGATTTCACAAAAGAACCAAACACATCAAAAGACGCTTCAACTCCATCCGGGATTTGGTCCAGGTGGGAGACATAGAGATATGCAAGATACATACGAATCTGAATGTTGCAGACCCGTTGACTAAGCCTCTTCCACGAGAAAAACATGATCAGCACCAAGACTCCATGGGTGTTAGAATCATTACTTTGTAATCTAGATTATTGACTCTAGTGCAAGTGGGAGACTGAAGGAAATATGCCCTAGAGGCAATAATAAAGTTATTATTTATTTCCTTATATCATGATAAATGTTTATTATTCATGCTAGAATTGTATTAACTGGAAACATAATACATGTGTGAATACATAGACAAACAGAGTGTCACTAGTATGCCTCTACTTGACTAGCTCATTAATCAAAGATGGTTATGTTTCCTAGCCATGAACAAAGAGTTGTTATTTGATTAACGAGATCACATCATTAGTTGAATGATCTGATTGACATGACCCATTCCATTAGCATAGCACCCGATCGTTTAGTATGTTGCTATTGCTTGTATCCATGACTTATACATGTTCCTTTAACTATGAGATTATGCAACTCCTGTTTACCGTAGGAACACTTTGTGTGCTACCAAACGTCACAACGTAAGTGGGTGATTATAAAGGTGCTCAACAGGTGTCTCCGAAGGTACATATTGGGTTGGCGTATTTCGAGATTAGGATTTGTCACTCCGATTGTCGGAGAGGTATCTCAGGGCCTTCTCGGTAATGCACATCACATAAAGCCTTGCAAGCATTGCAACCAATGAGTTAGTTGCGAGATGATGTATTACGGAACGAGTACAGAGACTTGCCGGTAACGAGATTGAACTAGGTATTGGATACCGACGATCGAATCTCGAGCAAGTAACATACCGATGACAAAGGGAACAACGTATGTTGTTATGCGGTCTGACCGATAAAGATCTTCGTAGAATATGTAGGAGCCAATATGGGCATCCAGGTCCCGCTATTGGTTATTGACCGGAGACATGTCTCGGTCATGTCTACATTGTTCTCGAACCGTAGGGTCCGCACGCTTAACGTTACGATGACAGTTATTATGAGTTTATGCATTTTGATGTACCGAAGGAGTTCGGAGTCCCGGATGTGATCACGGACATGACGAGGAGTCTCGAAATGGTCGAGACGTAAAGAATGATATATTGGAAGCCTATGTTTGGACATCGGATGCACTCCAGGTGAAATCAGGATTTTACCGGAATACCGGGAGGGTTACCGGAACCCCCCGGGAGCATAATGGGCCAACATGGGCCTTGGAGGAGAGGTGAGAGGGCTGCCCTCATGGGCTGCGCGCCTCCCCACCTTCCCCTAGTCCTATTAGGACTAGGAGAGGTGGGCTCCCCCCCTCTCTCTCTCTCCCCCTTGGAGAATCCTAGTCCAACTAGGATTGGGGGGGAGGGAGTAGGACTCTCCTGGCGCGCCAGGCTTGGCCGGCCAGCCCCTCCCCCTTGACTCCTTTATATACAGGGGCAGGGGACACCCCATAGACACACAAGTTGATCTACGGATCGTTCCTTAGCCGTGTGCGGTGCCCCCTTCCACCAAATTCCACCTCGGTCATATCGTTGCAGTGATTAGGCGAAGCCCTGCGCCGGTAACACATCAAGATCGTCACCACGCCGTCGTGCTGACGGAACTCTTCCCCGACGCTTTGCTGGATCGGAGCCCGGGGATCGTCATCGAGCTGAACGTGTGCCAAGAACTCGGAGGTGCCGGAGTAACGGTGCTGTGATCAGTTGGATCGCGAGGAGAACGTACGACTACTTCCTCTACGTTGTGTCAACGCTTCCGCTTCGGTCTACGAGGGTACGTAGACAACACTCTCCCCACTCGTTGCTTAGCATCACCATGATCTTGCGTGTGCGTAGGAAACTTTTTGAAATTACTACGTTCCCCAACACTGGCCCCGGAAGACGGCAGACTAAGGATCGCCGTCACCCGGATCCTTCGCCTCAGGCTTGCCGGGCTTACGTAGGAGCGGTTGGCGCAGATTTCCTCCGTCGCCGCATCGCCTCCCTGCAGGAGAGGGGGAGACCCGCCTGGGAGTTTCAGAACGCGGCGGATATCATGAGGTTGCGGCCGGGCCTCAACTTCAACTTCACTGTCCTGGAGCTCAACGCGATGCTCCAGGAGCTGTTCAAGCACGACCCACAGCATCCCGAAGTGTTCTGGTTGCCGAGGGGCGTCGTCCCACTGTGCAACAACTCCGCGTTCGACCGTATCCGTGCGATAATGCCACTGTGTGACTCGCATGGAATTGATCCCGCCTGGATAGAGCCTGCGGATGATGTCGTGCGGGCGTTCTTCGACAACTTGATAGAA
The DNA here is from genome assembly GCA_032464435.1 of Aegilops umbellulata. Lineage (NCBI taxonomy): Eukaryota > Viridiplantae > Streptophyta > Magnoliopsida > Poales > Poaceae > Aegilops > Aegilops umbellulata. The sequence continues at coordinate 552,126,347 of CP136057.1, forward strand.
GTGCCGGTCGACGCCGACGAGAAAAAGGGCCTCACCCGGGACACCACCGATGATGAGCTCAAGCGCATCGCCACCAGGATGGAAGAGGCGGCGGCGGCTGCCGCTACGGGCGAGTTCGGGTTCACCGTGGAGGAGGCAGAGGCAGCGGAGGCGGCAAGCCTTGCCGACCGAGAGGAGCTTGCTGGCGAGAATAGGTCCTCCGAGCACGACATCGGGCCGAGCGGGCCCGCCGAGGACACGAGCGGCTCGTTGGAGATCGGCTCCTCTTCCTCTTCGTCTTCGGACAGCTTGCACGCAAGCAGAGCCCCTGACTCCACGAGCAGAGCCCCCGGCTCCATCAAGAAGGCGTCTTCGCAAGGCCGGGACGTAGCGGAGCGGCGGGCGAGTCAATCCCCGCCGCGCCGCACGACGCGCTCCACCGCGGCGAGTTCTGTTGCCGCGGATACACCTCCTGCTGCAGCGGCAACTGGGGCGGGGTCCTCTTGACCTGCCGCTCCAGCTCCCGCCAAGCGGCCAAGGGATCCTACTCCTCCGCCTCCTCGCGCCGGAGGTGGGCCAGGCTTTGACTTCTCTGCGCTCAGCTCCGACGAGGAAGAAGATGAGTAAGATTCTTGTTGTACTTGCATATCTTCAATACTTGTCGTCTTGTCTTGTATATCATTTGCTTTACTCTGAACTTATTCCTTTTGAGGACGCTGGCCCAGATAATGGCAAAGAGAGCCAAGGTCCTGGTGATTGTCATTGAGGATGATCCCACCGTGGCAGCAGGGGGTGCGCCTGAGCCAAACTTGTAGGACCCGGCAGCTGTTCCTCAGAGCAGCCCCCAGCGCAAGTATATGGTTTACTTCCAGCTATTAGGCACGCATGGATACAATTTTCTTGCTGCTATCTGACCGTTGGCTTGTGCAGGAGCAGAGCAGCCCCACCAGGAGCGCCCGGAGGCCACCCCTGACGTGCCACCTGCTTCGACTACGTCACCGAGGGAGAGTTCCCCGGCAAGGGGGAATCCCCCGACGAGGGAGAGCTCCCCAGCGAGGGAGAAGTCTCCGACGAGGGAGAGCTCCCCGGCAAGGGAGAAGTCCCCGGCAAGGGACAGTACCGGCGACCCCCCGGCAGCGGAGATCCCAACTACCGAGCCTGGTACAGGTACTCCTTGCTTATAAACTTCCCTTGGGTTCTTCTTTTTTGGGATATTTTCTTGACTTTTCTTCCTTTTCCGGTCATCAGATCCATCCACTGTGGAGCCGATGGAGACCGAGGTTGTTATTGATGACGCCACTGCCACCGAAGAAACGGCCGGCGCTGAAGATCCCACCGGTGAGGAGGCCGCCAAGGCTGCCGCCGCAGCAGCTGACGGGGGGCCCGGCGATCGTACTGACGACCCTGTGGCCGCAGGAGCGACAGGCGCTACACCGACCGCCGATCCTCCTGCCGCTGCCGCTGCGTCAGGCTCCGAAGAACCCCAGCCAAGCGTCTACTTGAAGGCTGGCGCTGGCATCTTCATCAACCTCCCCTGGGCGTCAACGTCCAGGGCGCCGGTCGAAGGAGAGAGCTTTGACGTGGAGGTGCTTGCCTCTGCTGGGCTGACGTTGGTCGACGCACCAAGCAGCAGCAGCGACGAGCCCGAGGAGGAGCAAATGCTGCGGAAGCTGGTGTCGCTCTATCGCGCCCGCCAGGCCAAACTGGAGTCCCGCGAAGCGATTGCCGCAAAGGCGGGGTGGACGTGGAGAAGCGCGCAGAGGAGCTCCGAGGCCTCAACCAGGCAGCCCTCCAGTCGCTGGCGGTGGAGCGGGTGCAGCTTGATGAGGCGCAGAAGGCTTTCATCCATGAGAAGGCAGAGATTGCAGAGCAATAGCGGCTTGCCGCCGAGGAGTTGGCTGCGCGGGACGGTGAGTTGGTGCAGCTGAAGGCCAGCCTGGACAGCCACGAAGAGGAGCTAGCTGTGCGTGAGCAAGCACTCAGCGGAGCCCTCAAGGAAGCAAAGGACGCTGCCGCAGCCGCCGAGGCCGCCAAGAAGGAGCTGGAGGCGAAAGTGGCGCAGCTGGAGACTGATCTCAAGGCGAGCGGTGCAGCGCTTGCCGCGCTCAAGCATAAGCGCGAGAAGGACGCCTACACCTTTGGCGATCTGCAGGGTCGTCTCGCCGAGAAGGTCAAGGAGCTTGACGCAGCCAAGGACTCCAAGGTGGACCTTGAGCTGAAGCTGGCTGCTTTGACCAAGACGTTGGACGGCGCCAGGGAGCAGGAGGCGGCCTTGAAGAAGGAGATCAAGGCCGACAAGGAGCTGCTGGGGAGCATCGCCACCACCCAGAACGATTTCAGGGGAACTGTGGAGCGGTGGACGGAGGGCCTTGTGAATGCTGCCGCAGACATCGACAAGGAGTTGGCACTGCTGGGGGTGGAGGATCTCGGGTATTCCTCTGACAGGAGCCTCCCATCCAGCGCCAAGCTCACATTGTTCTTCAGAGGCGTGGCGACGGCCCTCCAGCAACTCCGGGAGAGGATCCCAAAGCAGCTGGCCGACGAGTCGCGCGAGATCTGCGCGGGAGCTCTCAAAAAGGTGCTGATGAAGGTTGCCTTCCGCAACCCGGGCCTCCGCCTTACTAACATCCTCAGGTCCCTGCCGCCGGAAGCTGATCTGGAGGAGCTCGAGACCATCGTCGCACCCACTGTGGACAAGGTGAGCGGGATCCAGAGGGTTGAGGGCGACCGCGCGGACTAGGCCGCCTATTTTCTTCTTCTTTTTGTCGTCGCTAGTCATGTTATGAAAACAGTCTATTAGAGCCGCGACAAAACTGTCTTGTAATATAACTCTATTTCAGGTCATGATTGCAATGCTACTTCCTTTACTCGATTCCTTCCTTTGTATGTTTTTGCCCTACGCTTTTAGGGAACCTGCCGGCGTAGGCACCTTTGCCGCGAGCGCTGAGTGTGGGACGTCAGCGGCCTGCTGGCGGTGCCGTTACCGACAAGAAACCTTGTCACGACTAGTCGCAGCTCGCTTAAGTTGCTGAGTGAACTCGAAACAAAGTAAGGGCGCGACTCTAGTCGCATCACACTTAAACTGTTGAGCGAACTCAAAACAACGTAAGGGCGCAACTAGCCACGAGCTGGTTCCTCCGCGCACATGTTTTCCATACAAAGCATGGTCGTTCAAGGAAAGTAACTTAAAGTTAAAAGATCTGATTGCTCGAACTTTGGCACTTAGCTTTCCTGTCGTTTGCTCCCCGGCAAGGCGAAATTTTTCCTGAACGACGCCGGGTCCATACCATTACCTTCTCCCCCTCCCCCCCCCCCGGTCAACTTGTGGGCGAAGGATCCTGTCTTTCCTTGAGAAAAAGAGAAAAGAGAAAACAATAGTATGGAGCCTTATGGCTCGTTATTGCTTACCGAGGGGGCTCGCTGCACAAAGTGTCAGATAATTCATGCAGAAAGGCATGAAATTGACAGGGTGTGCGGAGTACGTGAGTTTTATTTATGCACAGGGTCTGCGCCTGGCTTTGTACAAAGGATTACATGCAACAGTGGCAAGACTTGTACAAAATGGTGGTTGCCAGACATGGTCCGACAACCGCGCCTTACGGGTAAAACTTACGAAGATGCTTGATGTTCCAGGAGTTGCTCACCGGAAAGCCATCCTCGGTCTCAAGGCGGACAGCGCCAGGCCTAGTGACTCGTTTCACCCGGTAAGGGCCCTCCCACTTCGGCGTAAACTTGTTGGAATTCTTGGCGGAATGAACGCGCCGAAGAACAAGGTCGCCTTCCTCGAGACTTCTGGCTTTAACTTTGCGGCTATGGTAGCGACACAAAGCTTGCTGGTATCGAGCAGCTCGTACAGCAGCCTGAAGACGGTCTTCCTCAAGGAGCAGCGCGTCATCTTGTCGCAGCTGCTCTTGCTCGAGCTCATCATAAGCGAGCACTCGAGGTGACCCGTATACGTGTTCCGTGGGGATAACTGCCTCTGCTCCATAGACTAGAGCGAAAGGTGTCTGGCCAGTGGCTCGATTTAGCGTCGTCCTAATCGACCAAAGAACCACCGGCAGCTCCTCGATCCAGTTTCTTCCGCACCTGTGTAGCCTGTCGAAAGTCCGGGTCTTGAGTCCACGCAGCACTTTAGCATTTGCCCTCTCCGCTTGACCGTTGCTCCTGGGGTGAGCAACAGAAGCGAAGCAGACCTTGGCGCCAAGGTCTTGGACGTACCGCGAAGGTGCGACTCGTGAATTGTGTACCGTTGTCAGTGATGATCCTATTAGGGATTCCGAAGCGGCAAACAATCGACCTGAAGAACTTGACTGCCGACTGTGCTGTCACCTTCCTCACTGGTTCCACTTCCGGCCACTTTGTGAACTTGTCGATTGCGATGTACAAGTACTCAAAGCCCCCGACTGCTCGGGGGAAGGGGCCGAGGATGTCGAGCCCCCAGACCGAAAAGGGCCAGGATAAAGGGATCGTCTGGAGAGCTTGAGCTGGCTGGCGTATCTGCTTGGAATGGAACTGGCACGCTTCACACTTGGTTACTTGTGCAGCTGCATCCTGGAAGGCTGTCGGCCAAAAGAAGCCCTGCCGGAATGCTTTGCCGGCAAGCGCTCTTGCGCCAATGTGGTGACCACAAATTCCTCCATGTATCTCTGCCAACAGCTTCTGTCCATCTTCCCGGGGGATACACATCAATTTCACTCCGTTGAGTCTTCTTCTGTACAGTGCGTTGTCAACAAACTGGTACATACCAGACTACCGGGCTACTCTTTCCGCTTCTTCTGGCTCTTCGGGAAGTTCTCCTGACTGGAGGAAACGGACGATCTGCTGTGCCCATGCTGGAGCCTGCGGCTCGACAACAAGGACTAAAGGCGTATCTGCTGCTGCGGGAACATCCGCTTCTACGGCGAGAACCTGTGGTTCAGCTAGAGCTTGACGTTCCCCGGCAAGCTTGCCGGAGCAAAACTTGTCGGGAGCGTCCGCTTCAACGAAACAAACCCTGGGGCTTGTCGGAGCGGACTACTCCTCACCACTCTTGGCGTTGATCTTGGGGACCTTCTTGGCGGCGGCTTCGGGAAGCTCTGCCGAAGACAGTCACTAGAAATCAACTTCCTCTTCTTGTTCTGTCCAGTTGATGGCGTCCCGGATGGTTGAGTCAGCTTGAGCACAAAGATCCCTGGTTCCACAGGTAACTTAAATGTCGCGCACTTTGACAGGCCGTCGGCGATGTCGTTCTGAGATCTTGGAACATGTTCCATATGTAGGCCGACAAAGCGCTCTTCCAGCTTCCTCACTTCATCTACGTAAGCTTCCATCAACGGACTCTGATAATCCTTGTTCACTTGGCGGACGACAAGCTGTGAGTCACCCCTGACAATGAGTTGCTTGATCCCGAGGTCTGCAGCGATCCTGAGACCGGCGAGCAATCCTTCATACTCTGCAGTATTGTTTGTTGCTTGCTCCTTGGGAAAGTGCATCTGGACCACGTACTTGAGGTGCTCTCCGGTGGGTGCGACAAGCAGCACGCCAGCACCGACGCCTTGCAGCGAGAACGCACCATCAAAGTACATCAGCCACTCTTTGTTCGCTTCCTTGACAGGGATGCTCGTCTCTGGAATTTCTTCGTCTGGTGTTGGCGTCCACTCTGCTATGAATTCTGCGAATGCTCTCCTTTGAATAGTTGAAGTGCTCTCAAACTTGAGGCCAAAGCTTGACAGTTCCAGTGCCCACTCAACAATCCTGCCTGTGGCTTCTGGATTCTGCAGTATCCTCTTTAGCGGAAAGCGAGTGACAATTGTGATCTCATGTGCTTGGAAGTAATGGCGCAGCTTTCTCGAGGCCATAAGAAGGCCGAAAAGCAACTTCTGCACACCAGAGTACCTTGACCTAACCCCCTGCAGAAGGGAACTGACAAAGTAGACTGGGCGCTGCACCATTTTCTTCTTCTGTATCTCTTCGCACATCTGCGCAGATCCGTCTTCGTCGGGACCAGAGCTCGTCGGGGAAGCCCCCTGCTTGTCGTTGGATATGCTTGCCGCGGTCGCTGGCTCATCATCTGCCTCTCTCTCCGCTACTAACGCAGCACTAACCACTTGATTGGTTGCCGCCAGATATAGTAGCAACTTCTCTTGTGGTTTAGGTGCGACAAGTATTGGAGTGGAGGACAGGTATCTCTTCAAGTCCTGCAGCGCAGCCTCCGCTTCCGGAGTCCATTTTATTGGACTTGCCTTTTTCAAGATTTTGAAAAACGACAGGGCGCGCTCATCAGACTTAGAGATAAACCTGCTGAGAGCCGCCACGTAGCCGGCAAGTTTTCGTATATCCTTGACGCGCTTCGGTGCTTCAATCTGCTCAATGGCCTTGATCTTGTTGGGATTTGCTTCAATTCCTCTCTGAGACACGAAGAATCCGAGAAGCTTGCCGGACGGGACTCCAAACACGCACTTCTCGGGGTTGAGCTTGAGGCTGATCTTGCATAGATTTGCAAAAGTCTCTTCTAGGTCTTGAATCAGAGTTGCTTTGTCCCTGCTCTTGACCACTATGTCGTCCATGTAGGCTTCCACATTTCTGTGTATTTGCGGATCAAAAGCAGTATGGACTACCCTTGCGAATGTTGAACCAGCATTCTTCAAACCGAAAGGCATTCGTACGAAACAGTACGTGCCACATGGAGTGATGAACGCGGTTTTCTCCTCGTCCTCTTCTGCCATGAAGATCTGATGATATCCTGAGTATGCGTCAAGAAATGAAAGCAAGTCGCATCCGGCTATGGAGTCGACAATCTGGTCAATGCGCGTCAAGGGAAATGGGTCTTTGGGACAAGCTTTGTTGACATCAGTGAAGTCGATGCAAAGTCTCCATTTCCCATTTGCCTTGCGCACGACTACAGGATTGGCCAACCACGTAGGATGGAGCACTCCTCTGACGAGGCCTGCTGCTTCCAACTTCTTGATCTCTTCGGCGATGAACTCTTGGCGCTCCACTGCTTGTTTCCTGACTCTCTGCTTGACGGGCCGCGCATGAGGACAGACGGCAAGGTGGTGCTTGATTACTTTCCTGGGAACGCCGGGGATGTCAGACGGTTGCCACGCAAACACATCGACATTCGCCCGCAGGAAAGCAACGAGCGCGCTTTCCTATTTAGGGTCGAGAGTGGCACTGATGGTGAAGGTACCACCAGTGCCGCCCTCCTTGGTGGACACCTTCTTGGTCGCTGGCGGAGCTGCCATTGTCTTCTTACATTTGCCGGTGGAGCTCGATGGCGCGTCCTCGACGGTAGCGCAGCACTCCGAAGAGGTGCGCTTGCCGGAGTGGGCATCAGAGCTCTTGCCGGACTTGGTCTTCTTCTTCCCCCCGGGAGCTTCAGCGGCAAGTGTCTCGCGATCTGCGGCGGCTGCTGCTTCCCGGTAGATCTTGTCGGCACAGATAAGAGCGTCTTTCTTGTCGCCATGTACAGAGATGACACTTATCGGGCCTGGCATCTTCAGCATGTTGTACGCGTAATGAGAGGCCGCCATGAACTTGGCGAGTGCTGGACGGCCGAGAATTCCATTGTAAGGCAAAAGAAAATCGGCAACGTCGAAAGTGATCCTCTCAGTCCTGAAGTTCAGCTCGCTGCCAAATGTCGCCGGCAGCGTGATCTTCCCCTTCGGCTTGCTCCTTCCCGGGTTGATTCCTTGGAATGTGCCGGTCTTTTCGAGCTCGCTGTCAGGGACTTGGAGTCTCCGGAGCACAGCGTTGGAGATCAGGTTCAAGCCGGCCCCGCCGTCAACTAGCATCTGAGGTTGCGGATAGTTGGTGAGACCAACATCGGCAAACACCCGACAGCAGTTGTGCGATCGGGGTGGTCCTCAATATCAAAGATGATAGGCGTGCTGGACCATTTCAGAAGCTTGCGTGACCCAACGGGTGGTTCTGCTGCATTGACTTCCAGCACCCACTGCTTGAGTTGGCGGTGTGAAGTATGCAGAGATGCACCGCCGTCAACGCACGAAACTTCTGTGGCTTTCTGGAACTCCTGCTCGCTGGTCTCGGCGTCATCCATGTCTTCGTCGTCGTCGTCATCTTCATCCTTGTCGCGGCCGCGGGGAGGTCTGTCGCCTTGCCGCTGCTTGGCGTTGCCGTGGCGTCCCCCCGGCCGGTGCGCTTCGTACCGGATCCTCCAGCACCTCCTTGGGCCTTCTCCTTGTCGCGTCGCTCATATTCGGCCTTTTGCAGCTCAACGAGCTGCTCGACCTTCTTGCAGCTCTGGAGGTCATGGCCATTGGTGCGGTGAATCTTGCAGTACTGCTTGTTGGTGTCGTCCTGCTTGTCGGCGGCCGCCACAGCCTGGCAGTTGGCGCATGCGGCAACCTCCTTGCTGGAGCTACCAGTCTTTGCTGTCTTGGCGCCAACCTCGTTGCCGGACTGCTCGACAACTAGCACATCTTTGCCTTTCCTCTTCTTGTTGTTCCGCCGCCGGTTTTTGCTTGCCGGGGCGGCATCATCGCTATCAGATACCCCTGTTCCTATGTTCTCTCCGGGGAGTTTCCACCCTTCCTCAGCACGTGCACATCTGTCGGCCAGGGCATACAGCTCACTGACGTCTCTGATCTTCCACATCGCAATCTCCTCCTGCATCCTGCGGTTACGCACGTTCTGGTGGAACGCACTGATGACCGCAGCAGGGTGGACGTCTAGGATGTTGCGTTGCACTTGGCTGAATCTCTGGATGTACTTGCGTAGAGGCTCCCCTTCCTTCTGGGCAAGTAGGTGAAGATCACTCTCCTGGCCATGAGGTTTGTGGCCGCCTGTAAAGGCGCCAACAAACTGATGGCATAGGTCTGCCCAGGAAGATATGGAGTTTTCCGGCAAGTGCATGAGCCAGGACCTGACGTTGGGCTTGAGCACCAGAGGGAAGTAATTGGCGAGGATCTTGTCGTCTCGCCCCCCGGCAGCCTGCACCGTGATGGTGTAGATGCTGAGGAACTCCGATGGATGCAGCCTGCCGTCGTACTTCTCTGGTACGTCTGGCTTGAAATTCTTCGTGATGGGCCACTGGAGTTGCCGCAGCTCACGAGTAAGCGCAGGGCAACCTACCGCGTACGGCAGGTCGCCTGGTTCCCCTGGCTCTTGCATGTCGGCAGCGGGGCCAGCACGTCGGTCTGATTGACGCCGTGTTTCTCTTCGGCGCTCGATGCGGGTACGAGCGTCTTCTTGTTGCCGTTCGTGAAGAACATGGCGCTGATCGCGACGAGTTCGCAGATCTGAGGAAGCAGTGGAGTCGCTGTCGTGGCGGACCCGGCGAGTCGGCGATCTTGGCCTTTGGGGCGGAGAGTGCACGGTGGTTGCACCCCCACCGATTTTGTCGCCATTGGCTTGCACTTGGCTGGCCTGCCGCGGCTACGATGTGGTCGCCGGCCGTGGAGTGTCGCCGTTGGCGAAGCCGATGAGACTCTGAATTGTGGTCCTCCAGTCGTCGATCTTGTCTGGCGTTGGAGGGAAGTCCAGGAGTAGTTGAGCTCGTGCCAAAGCTTCTGCTGGAGTGGCGGGTAGCGGTGGCGAACGGTGCGAGGAGCGGGATATGCTCGTACTTCCAACAATGTTAGAAGGAGCAGTATTCCGTCCAGGCGACCGTGCCTCGCTCGCGCCAGCACGTTGGCGTGCATGCTGGCCTTGAGCATCCCGGGATCCGCCAGCTCGATTTGGGTCCAGCGAGCGTATGGTACCATGAGTACCACGACGCTGCCGGTCCTGCGCCTCTTGAGATGGGCGCGGTGCGTCTACGGACGCCCGGTCGTCGTGGGAGCCGACTACGCCGCCGACGGGCAGCGCGGTCTTGTCCTTGGACTTGGTGGCACCGTAGGCTCCCTCGTCGACGCCCGTTCTTACGCCGGCGTCCTCCCCACCGGCCGTTTGCTGCGGCGGCGGTGGATTCGACGCGGACGGCGCAGCCGCCTCCGAAGCCTTCTTCTTCGGTGGCATGTCGATGAAGTCGATGAAGACTTAGCTCGCGTAAACGCCGGATCAGGTTCACACAACCTCGACGCCCCCTACCTGGCGCGCCAAAGATGCCGGGGTTTTCTGGCTCCCCGAGCACCTATGGGGACGGAGCCCCTTCTCGGTTCGGCGGGGGGCGGAGGTCGCGCAAAGAGCGGATCGAGGCGAAGTACACGGGTTTTTTTACCCAGCTTCGGAGCTCTCCGGAGAGATAATACTCCTACTGCTGCTTGGTGGATTGTATTGAGTTCTTGCTCGGGAGCGCTGAGTGCTACAGTACACTCAAGCAGCTAACGAGACCGAGCGTTCTTCTGTTTTCCTCTCAGAGATCGCTCTCCGGGGTCCGATCCCTTCCTACGTTGTGCATGGGCCTCCTTTTATATGTTCAAGGGGTCTCCAACAGGTGGCAGCGTAGGTAAGGGCAAAAATGGAAATATGCTGTGGTAGGTACAGCTACCTACACAGTGTATCATACCTAACCCTGACGGCAGGGGACAAAGGCATTAAATGCCTATCTATGTCGCCCAGACGGTGCAGAAAAGGGACCGTCGGGGGCGCCACCGCTTGCCACGATGGCGATCTTGTCAGCGCTGCATGCCAAAGTGTACCCCTGGCTGCACAGCCTCCCGCCACATACGCCAGGAAGGGTCCCGGAGCGACACGTAGGTGGGTGAGCTGGAGCGCGGGTACGGAGTGGTTGCCTGCCGCGGCAAGTGCCTTGCCGCGGCCATTGTCTTGCCGCGCCCGGGAGCTTGTCGCTCGCCGAGTCCTGCCGGGACGCGTGGCGCGTCGCGGCAGGTTCTTTGAGATGCTCTAGTCGGCCTTCCCGGCAAGCTCCTCTTGCCGGGGTCTTGTGCCTCAAGCGGCCTTCCCGGCAAGCTCCTCTTGCCGGGGACTTGTCTCCTTGGCTTAAATACTTTGTTCTCGAATGGCTCCAAAAGAACCATAGAGAGCCTTGGCGATCATTTGGCGGGCCTTGCCGCGGGGTGCTGCGACTGCCCGTACACAAGTTCGGGATACTAGGGTACCCCTACTTTAGTACACCGACACCACCAGCCCATTAAAAACACGGCTAGCCAATTAAAAACACATGTGCCGGCCTATGGACACAAGGCTGCACTGCGTATAGACTGTCTACCAAAAAAGAGCATATAGATTGTCTAGCATATGAAAAAATATAAAATATACACAAGCAACTATTTGCGTCTATTTATAACATCGGCACGTCCAACTGCTACATAAACAATAAAATTAGGAAATTTGATCGCTACACCGGTGATATAGACAAATAATAATACATGTATGGAATAAGAAATTATTGGTACAATTGCTTAGTACTCTCTGTAATTTTTTATAAGACGATTTTAGAGTCCATGACAATGTCAAGAAAGTATCATACTAAGTTACAGAGGATGTACTAAGATAAAAATAATTAAGCACAATTGCTATCTTAGCACCAAATATTTTTCACTTTACAAAAAATCCAATTTTTTTACAAACATACACATACATAAGATGTAGTAAAAAATATATGCTAGAGGTCGGCCCAGTGTGTGGGCCCTTGATGCTCAAAAGTGCATGCATGGGTGTCATGTCGATATCAGCATGTATACATATCCGTAATTTTCCTAAAGAAACAAATCCACTTTGTAAATTGATTGGCCTCAACTGAAAACAGCTTTATAAATAAACTAACTTTTGATTCATGGAAAAAATTATATGTATATATGATGGTATACAATAAGGATACGTACATCTGGGCAAAATATATGCGTTGCACAATTTTTTGCGAGTAAAAGTTTTTTACATTCCATTAGCAAAAAAGGTAATTTTCAGTACTTCTAAATAGCGTTCCACGACACATTTTTTGGCTCTTTTGCACACATGCTAAAAGAAGTTCTTTTTCATGGAAACTTTCTGATGGAGATGTATGCGTAAAAATTTATTTCAGAATTTTTTGGCAATGAAAAATGTGTTTTTTTTAAGTTGGTGCACATGTACCTAGGAGTGGAAAAAGAGTATATTTGTTAACAAGCACACGTTCCTTATGTATGTATGCCAAGAAAACATGAAATATAGATTAGATGTATCGACATGATTGGGTTTGTAGTACAAGAAAAAGATCATCCTGAGTAGAATGTAGGCATCATTGGATTCATGTGTCGGTTCACATTATCAAAGTTGGCAACAAATGGATGTGATGAATTTCCCGCAAAAAATGGAAGTGGTGAACAACTGAAAATTTTATTTCTAAGCATGAATGACATGATGTAAGAATAATTGCAAGTTGATGTTAATGTGTTTTTTGTGTGTGTTAATATGATATGTGGGTTTGTGTGGGTATCACATGAAGAAAACAACACAATATTATGGCAGCCATGTAATAAGAATTTTTTGTAAATTGCATTATAACATGATGCAAACTTTATGCGCATAAGTGGAAACTTCAAAACTATGAAATAGTTTGGAATCGTGTGGATGTGTGATATCATACTTATAAAATAAATGAGATGTCCAGGAAGAAAACAATAAAGGTTTACCTATGAGTCTTCTGTCTTTTTATTTATCTATCGGTTGAATTTTTTTCCAGATTTAAATCATCCTACAAATGTTTTCCTACTCAACTTTACTAATTTTTATTATTAATATACATAAAAGGAACTAGAAAAATCAAAAGCTATGTAATGGACTAAACAAAAATAATATTTTCAACATTATCACAGGAGTAACTGCTTATTGAATTGAGGTATTGATCAAGCATATCATAGATTCACCATAGATCAATCTATTTATGTGAAACATTTAGGTAGGCAGTCAGCAATTGCAACTAAATCGACTGCTCAAGTAAAATGGTAAAAAAATCTTGGATTTTGTGCAATCATGTGTATATTGTCAATTGGAGCATGTGCCAAAATCTGAAATGATATGTATAATAACTGGCAAAAATCTATCCGCGAAAACGCGCGGGTCACCCCGCTAGTTAAGTTAAAAACAGAGTAACGCCTTAAGGAATATCACATGATGTAGAGGGGTAGTTTCAAGCAATATGATAAAAACCCCATCTTGTTATCCTCGATGGCAACAATACAATACGTGCCTTGCTGCCCCTTCTGTCACTGGGAAAGGACACCACAAGATTGAACCCAAAGCTAAGCACTTCTCCCATGGCAAGAAAAACCAATCTAGTAGGCCAAACCAAACTGATAATTCGAAGAGACTTGCAAAGATAACCAATCATACATAAAAGAATTTAGAGAAGATTCAAATATTATTTATAGATAGACTTGATGATAAACCCACAATTCATCGGTCTCAACAAACACACCGCAAAAAGAATATTACATCGAATAGATCTCCACAAGGGAGGGGAGAACATCTTATTAAGATCCAAAAAGAGAGAAGAAGCCAACTAGCTAATAACTATGGACCCGAAGGTCTGAAGTGAACTACTGACACTTCATCGGAGGGGCTAGGATGATGTAGAAGCCCTCCGTGATGACGGCCCTCTCCGGCGGAGCTCTGGAACCGGCCCCAAGATGGGATCTCGTGGATACAGAAAGTTGCGGCGGTGGAATTAGGTTTTTGGCTCCTGTTCTGATCGTTTGGGGGTACGTAGGTATATATAGGAGGAAGGAGTACGTCGGTGGAGCATCGAGGGGCCAACAAGGCAGGGGGCGCGCCCTAGGGGGGGCGCGCCCCACACCCTCATGACCGCCTCTTTGACTGCTTGGAGTATGGTCCAAGTCTCCTCGATCATGTTCGGTGAGAAAATCACGTTCTCGAAGATTTTATTCCGTTTGGACTCCGTTTGATATTCTGTTTCTCAGAAACTCTTAAATAGGCAAAAAACATCAATTTTGGGCTGGGCCTCCGATTAATAGGTTAGTCCCAAAAATAATATAAAAGTGGAAAATGAAGCCCAATATAGTCCAAAACAGTAGATAATATAGCATGGTGCAATCAAAAACTATAGATACGTTGGAGACGTATCAGACCCTACGTCAAGAAAGATAGGAGGTGGGCACGAGGTAGGGGGCGCGCCCTACCCCGCCAGGCGCGCCCCCACCCTCGTGGGCCCCACCTTGCTCCACCGACGTACTTCCTCCTCCTATATATACCCATGTACCCCCAAACGATCAGATACGGAGCCAAAAACCTAATTCCACTGCCGCAACCTTCTGTACCCATGAGATCCCATCTTGACGCCTGTTCCGGAGCTCCGCCGGAGAGGGCATCCACCATGGAGGGCTTCTACATCATCATAGCCCCTCTGATGAAGTGTGAGTAGTTTACCTCAGACCTTCGGGTCCATAGTTAGTAGCTAGATGGCCTTTTCTATCTTTTTGGATCTCAATACAATGTTCTTCCCCTCTGTCGTGGAGATCTGTTCAATGTAATCTTCTTTTTGCGGTGTGTTTGTTGAGACCGATGAATTGTGGGTTTATGATCAAGTCTATCTATGAATAATATTTGAATCTTCTCTGAATTCTTTTATGTATGATTGGTTATCTTTGCAAATCTCTTCGAATTATCAGTTTGGTTTGGCCTACTAGATTGGTTTTTCTTGTAATTAGAGAAGTGCTTAGCTTTGGGTTCAATCTTGCGGTGTCCTTTCCCAGTGACAGTAGGGGCAGCAAGGCACGTATTGATTGTTTCCATCGAGGATAACAAGATGAGGTTTTTATCATATTATATGAAACTACCCCACTACATCATGTCATGTTGCTTAAGGAGTTACACTGTTTTTAACTTAATACTCTAGATGCATGCTGGATAGCGGTCGATGAGTGGAGTAATAGTAGTAGTTGCAGGCAGGAGTCCGTCTACTTTTCTCGGACGTGATGCCTATATACATGATCATACCTAGATATTCTCATAAGTATGCGTAATTCTGTCAATTGCTCAACAGTAATTTGTTCACCCATCGTAGAATACTTATGCTCTTGAGAGAAGACACTAGAGAAATCTATGGCCCCCGGGTCTATCTTCATCATATTAATCTTCCATCACTTTATTATTGCTTTTCTTTTTTACTTTGCCTTTTATTTTACTTTGCATCTCTATACCAAAAATACCAAAAATATTATCTCTCATCTCTATCAGATCTCACTCTCGTAAGTGACCGTGAAGGGATTGACAACCCCTATTCGCGTTGGTTGCGAGGAGTTATTTTCTTTGTGTAGGTACGAAGGACTCGCGCGTAGCCTCCTACTGGATTGATATCTTGGTTATCAAAAAACTGAGGGAAATACTTATGCTACTTTGCTGCATCATCCTTTCCTCTTCGGGGAAATCCAACGCAGTGCTCAAGAGGTAGCAAGAAGAATTTCTGGCGCTGTTGCCGGGGAGTCTATGCAAAAGTCAACATACCAAGTACCCATCACAATCCCTTATCTCTCGCATTACATTATTTGCCATTTGCCTCTCGTTTTCCTCTCCCCCACTTCACCCTTGCCGTTTTATTCGCCCTCTCTTTTCCGTTTGCCTTTTTTCTCGCTTGCTTGTCGTTATGTCTGAATTTGGGGAAATTATTGCTGATATGGACAATAATAATATCATGGAAAATTCTGATGCTCCTGCTGAAGAACTCCCTATCTTGCATACAATAATATTTCGAGTTGCTAGTGGTAATATTATTGGAAAATGAGTTACTCAAGATTTCTTTACTTGTGCCGGTGCTTTGCCTTCTATGGGCGGTTCTATTCTTCATAGAACTAGTAGTCTTGCGGATGCTATTGCCATGCTTATAGTTGAACTTGAAAGGCAATTTATGCACATGCATCCTTGCATACAAAGAATTTTCTTAGAATTCTCTAAAATTGAGCATTCTTCTGTTATGCGTGCTGCCACTATCTTTTTGGCTCATGAGTTTAGGTTTATAATAAAAGAGGCTAAAGAAATCTTTGCGCACTATAGGGTCGATGCTAGTCATCCTCCCATTGAAGCTATCCTTTTTAATCAAGAAGACATGATGCGTTTACAATCTTTAGATCATATTGCATATAATGAAAATCTTAGGAAAAAGGTTCCTGCCGATGTTCTAGTTGATAAAATTTCTGAGCTCAATGATGATTTTGCTTTTCAGAATAATGGTCTAGGTTTTCCTCTTGAACGAAGCCTTGTAGCTTTTTTCCAAAAGAATGCTCTTAATGATGAATGGGCTGTGCAATACAAAGGGCCTAGGGAGGATCCCATACCTCCCGAGATTGATCTTGGGGACTTTTGTCCCATTAAATTTAACCCTTTTGATTATTTTTGCTTGCCTCAAAGAAAACTTGCTGCTGAATAAAGAGAATATGAGAGAAGTTTTCATGATTTTCCATACCACTATTATGGCAATACCTAGATCTATCCTCGCTTTTATGCCTAGCTAGGGGCGTTAAACGATAGCGCATGTTAGGAGGCAACCCAATTTTATTTTTAGTTTTTTTGCTTCTGCTTATGTTTAGGAATAAATCTTTGATCTAGCCTCTGGTTAGATGTGTTTTTATGTTTTAATTAGTGTTCGTGCCAAGTTAGACCTATAGGATCTTCTTGGATGATAGTTATTTGATCTTGCTGTAATTTCCAGAAACTTTATGTTCACGAAAACAATTGTTAAAAATCACCAGAACGTGATAAAATACTGATTCAAATTGCTGCTGATCAATAAACAAATTTTCTAGGTCGTCCTATTTTGGTAGATATTTTGGAGTTCCAGAAGTTTGCGTTAGTTACAGATTACTACAGACTATTCTGTTTTTGACAGATTCTGTTTTTTGTGTGTTGTTTGCTTATTTTGATGAATCTATGGCTAGTAAAATAGTTTATAAACCATAGAGAAGTTGGAATACAGTAGGTTTAACACCAATATAAATAAATAATGAGTTAATTACAGTACCTTGAAGTGGTCTTTTGTTTTCTTTCGCTAACGGAGCTCACGAGATTTCTATTGAGTTCTGTGTTGTGAAGTTTTCAAGTTTTGGGTGAAATCTTTTGATGGATTATGGAACAAGGAGTCGCAAGAGCCTAAGCTTGGTGATGCCCATGGCACCCCCAATATAATCTAAGGACACCAAAAGTTCAAAGCTTGGGGATGCCCCGGAAAGCATCCCCTCTTTCGTCTACTTCCATCGGTAATTTTACTTGTTGCTATATTTTTATTCACCACATGATATGTGTTTTGCTTGGAGCGTCTTGTATTATTTGAGTCTTTGTTTGTTAGTTTACCACAATCATCCTTGCTGTACACACCTTTTGAGAGAGCCATACATGAATTGGAATTTGATAGAATACTCTATGTGCTTCACTTATATCTTTTGAGCTATATAGTTTTGCTCTAGTGCTTCACTTATATCTTTTAGAGCACGGTGGTGGATTTGTTTTATAGAAACTATTGATCTCTGATGCTTCACTTAGATTATTTTGAGAGTCTTAAATAGCATGGTAATTTTCTTAAAAATTTAATATGCTTGGTATTCAAGATTTGTAAAGCTTTCTTTTGAGTGCGTTGAATACTAAGAAAAGTTTGATACTTGACAATTGTTTTGAGATATGGAGGTGATAATATCAAAGTCGTGCTAGTTGAGTAGTTATGAATTTCAGAAATGCTTGTGTTGAAGTTTGCAAGTCCCATAGCATGCACGTATGGTAAATGTTATGTAACAAATTTGAAACATGAGGTGTTCCTTGATTGTCCTCCTTATGAATGGCGGTCGGGGACGAGCGATGGTCTTTTCCTACCAATCTATCCCCCTAGGAGCATGCGCGTAGTGCTTTGGTTTTTGATGGCTTGTAGATTTTTGCAATAAGTATATGAGTTCTTTATGACTAATGTTGAGTCCATGGATTATACGCACTCTGACCCTTCCATCATTGCTAACCTCTTCGGTACCGTGCATTGCCCTTTCTCACATTGAGAGTTGGTGCAAACTTCGCCGGTTCATCCAAATCCCGTGATATGATACGCTCTTTCACACATAAACCTCCTTATATCTTCCTCAAAACAGCCACCATACCTACCTATTATGGCATTTCCATAGCCATTCCAAGATATATTGCCATGCAACTGTCCACCATTCCGTTTATCATGACACATTCATCATTGTCATATTGCTTAGCATTATCATGTAGTTGACATAGTATTTGTGGCAAAGCCACCATTCATAATTCTTTCATACATGTCACTCTTGATACATTGCATATCCGGTACACCGCCGGAGGCATTCATATAGAGTCAAACTTTGTTCTAGTATCGAGTTGTAATCATTGAATTGTAAATAAATAGAAGTGTGGTAATCATAATTTTCTAGAGCATTGTCCCAAGTGAGGAATAAAAAAAGAGATATGCCATAAAAAAAGAGAAGGCCCAAAAAAATGAGAGAAAAATAGAGAAGGGACAATGCTACTATCCTTTGCCACACTTATGCTTCAAAGTAGCATCGTAATCTTCATGATAGAGAGTCTCTTGTTTTGTCACTTTCATATACTAGTGGGAATTTTTCATTATAGAACTTGGCTTGTATATTCCAACAATGGGCCTCCTCAAGTCCTCCAGGTCTTCGTGAGCAAGCAAGTTGGATGCACACCCACTTAGTTTTTTTTGTTGAGCTTTCATACATTTATAGCTCTAGTGCATCTGTTGCATGGAAATCCCTACTCCTTGCATTAACATCAATCGATGGGCATCTCCATATCCCATTGATTAGCCTCATTGATGCGAGACTTTCTCCTTTTTTTCTTCTCCACATAACCCCCATCATCATTATTCTATTCCACACATAGTGCTATATCCATGGCTCACGCTCATGTATTGCGTGAAGGTTTATAAGTTTGAGATTACTAAAATTATGAAACAATTGCTTGGCTTGACATCGTGGTTGTGCATGATGAGAGAATTCTTGTGTGACGAAAATGGAGCATGACTAAACTATATGATTTTGTAGGGATGAAATTTCTTTGGGCATGTTATTTTGAGAAGACATAATTGCTTAGTTAGTACGCTTGAAGTATTATTATTTCTATGTCAATATGAACTTTTGTCTTGTATCTTTCGGATCTGAATATTCATACCACAATTAAGAAGAATTGGATTGAAATTATGCCAACTAGCACTCCGCATCAAAAATTCTTTTTTATCATTTACCTACTCGAGGACGAGCAGGAATTAAGCTTGGGGATGCCTGATACGTCTCCAATGTATATATAATTTTTGATTGCTCCTTGCTATATTATCTACTGTTTTGGACCATATTGGGCTTTATTTTCCACTTTTATATTACTTTTGGGACTAACCTGCTAACCGGAGGCCCAGCCCAGAATTGTTGTTTTTTGCCTATTTCAGTGTTTCGAAGAAACGGAATATCAAACGGAGTCCAAACGGAATGAAACCTTCGGAACGTGATTTTCTCAACGAACATGATCCAGGAGACTTGGACCCTATGTGAAAAAAGCCAGGAGGTGGGCACGAGGTAGGGGGGCGCCACCCCACCCTCATGGGCCCCACCTCGCTCCACCGATGTACTTCCTCCTCCTATAGATACCTACGTACCCCAAACGATCAGATACGGAGCCAAAAACTTAATTCCACCGCCGCTTCCTTCTGGACCCTCAAGATCCCATCTTAGGGTCTGTTCCGGAGCTCCGCCGGAGAGGGCATCCACCATGGAGGGCTTCTAAATCATCGTAGCCCCTCCGATGAAGTGTGAGTAGTTTACCTCAGACCTATGGGTCCATAGTTAGAAGCTAGATGGCTTTTTATCTCTTTTTGGATCTCAATACAATGTTCTCCCCCTCTCTCGTGGAGATCTATTCGATGTAATCTTCTTTTTGCGGTGTGTTTGTTGAGATCGATGAATTGTGGGTTTATGATCAAGTCAATCTATGAATAATATTTGAATCTTGTCTGAAATATTTTATGTATGATTGGTTATCTTTGCAAGTCTCTTCGAATTATCAGTTTGGTTTGGCCTACTAGATTGGTTTTTCTTGCAATGGGAGAAGTGCTTAGTTTTGGGTTCAATCTTGCGGTGTCCTTTCCCAGTGACAGTAGGGGCAGGAAGGCACGTATTGTATTGTTGGCATTGAGGATAACAAGATGGGGGTTTTATCATATTGCATGAAAGTATCCCTCTACATCATGTCATATTGCTTAAGGTGTTACTCTGCTTTTAACTTAATACTCTAGATGCATGCTAGATAGCGGTCGATGAGTGGAGTAATAGTAGTAGATGCAGGCAGGTGTCGGTCTACTTGTCTTAGACGTGATGCCTATATACATGATCATATCTAGATATTCTCATAACTATGCGCAATTCTTTCAATTGCTCAACAGTAATTTGTTCACCCACCGTAGAATACTTATGCTCTTGAGAGAAGCCACTAGTGAAATCTATGGCCCCCGGGTCTATCTTCATCATATTAATCTTCCACCACTTTATTATTGCTTTGCTTTTTACTTTGCCTTTTATTTTACTTTGCATCTCTATACCAAAAATACCAAAAATATTATCTATCATCTCTATCAGATCTTTGAAATCCGCGTAGCCTCCGACTGGATTGATACCTTGGTTCTATTAGATCTCTATACCAATAATACCAAAAATATTATCTATATTAGATCTCACTCTCGTAAGTGACCGTGAAGGGATTGACAACCCCTATTCGCGTTGGTTGCGAGGAGTTATGTCACGACCGGTTTTCCAATAAAAATATTTATTGAGAAACCAATCTTTAGATTCCAGTTTGAGATAAAGCCTCCTCACTGGCAGACAAACTTTGATACAATAAGCCAGTAGCATAAATATGTTACAGGGTTGAGCTGACGATGCTCAGCAATTTATTACAAGCGTGCCAATAATTATACATAAAGGCGATTAAAGACACAAGGGAGTGGTGGCATACTACTGACTCGCAAAAAAGGTGGAGGTGGAGTAACACAGTGGGGAGTGGATATGGGATTCTCAAACTAACATCCCATCGAGCGTCGAGGTGAGGCTCGATGAATTTATTAGGGTGGCGGAAGCGGATATAAAACAGTGACCAACTCCAGGGTTGCACGAGACTGACTGGGACTCCTCTAGGGTTCAGATTCGCTATCGAACTCTTCATCCATGAGATCACCTTCGTCAGCATCTGGCCAAATCAACAAGCCAGTGAGTACTTTGAAAGTACTCGCAAGACAGTTCAGACGTAAGATATAACAAATGCTAACATGAAATACATAAATAAGTTAACCAGTACGATCAGACATAAAGGTAATAAATACTGGGTGCCAAGCGAGTGTCTGAAAGACTCCTCGAGCGGAAAATGCAGAATAATAATGCTGGTGCCAAACGAGTGTCTGAAAGACTCCTCGAGCGGAAAATGCGGAATAATAATGCTGGTGCCAAACGAGTGTCTGAAAGAATCCTCGAGCGGAAAATGCGGAATAATAATGCCACAGTCGGGCGTCTGAGCGACACCACATAAAGGGCTTTAAAAAGAAATGCCACAGTCGGGCGTCTGAGCGACACCACATAAAGGGCTTTAAAAAGAAATGCCACAGTCGGGCGTCTGAGCGACACCACATAAAGGGCTTTAAAAAGAAATGCCACAGTCGGGCGTCTGAGCGACACCACATAAAGGGCTTTAAAAAGAAATGCCACAGTCGGGCGTCTGAGCGACACCACATAAAGGGCTTTAAAAAGAAATGCCACAGTCGGGCATCTGAGCGACACCACATAAAGGGCTTTAAAAAGAAATGCCACAGTCGGGCGTCTGAGCGACACCACATAAAGGGCTTTTGACTGATAAGGAAATAATATATTCATCATATATATAATCAACTCAAGGAAATTAAACGGGTTAGTCCATCCACAAGAATAAACATTTAATAGGTCTTAGTGCTCATGTGTCCCACCGGGTAATCTGTCACCAAACTGGCACATGACTGTTAGCAGGGAACTTGGATATAGATAAGATGTTTTAAGGATACAGAGCTCTGCAGAGTTTGTACAAAAATTTCCCACAGTCGACGGATTTCCGTAGTCACCAGGACTAGTTCCGTTACGGTTTTTCAGAAGAAAACACAGCTAACCAGTGCACACCCATCCAACTCTTCGATGCCAGGAATCACCCTCAACATCGTCCAAGAAAAACTATTGAGACGGGGAGATCACAATCTCGAATAGCATGGGATCAAATTTATATACGCGCGCTCTAAGGGGTTCCCCCCTCTCGGTCCCAACCGGAAACACCCATGTCCCCTGACCGGATGCCTGGCTTTAATCCAGGGCCATGGAACCGTTATCCCAGCCTCTCCTTTTTGGTGTGTACCAAGAAAGCGGTTTGCGACTTACTAAACCATATCCCTTTCGAGAAACATGTGGTAGTACAGGGAAAGGGAATGGATATGAACCCAACCGATATGGGTTGGTACTAATGATAATTTGCATGGCCTAAGACTGGCATGCTACAACACTGCCATCTTACCCATCTTCATGCCAACACATGGCCTTACATACTTACGTCCAACGACGTGTGAAACCATCGGGCTTGCTTGCCTCAACATTGCATAATGAACGGTTCATCGGTATGCTTCGCACATGCCATGAAACTATCTACATGTAAACATGCCAAGACACTCATCATATCAAAAGTTCGAACATGCTTGCCTGGTTCGGAGTAGTCGGAGCCTAGCTCGGTGAAGTTTGCGGCCCCGTCACCTCCTTCGGTATCTACGGTATAGAGAAAACATATGCGCTAACGTGAATACCGAGAGGTGCAGAAAAAGTATTGCAATTAATTTTCAAATAAATCTGTAAAAAACTAGACAATATTTTGAAGAGAACAGAAAAAGAATCAATCAAAAATATGCTTCTGATAAAAAGTTATAAAGGTTTTCATCCAGGGACTCATCTGTAATGAAACAGAAACTTCCCAGGGTTCTAACTGAGAAAGCAGAAACGGTTCGTTTGGAAATGCGCAAGCGCAAGAGAGAAAGCGTATTTTGCCCGAAGGCGCCAACAGAAAACGTTTCGCGAATAAAAGAACAGAGGCTGACATGCGGGGTCCGCATGTCAGGTTTGAAAAGGCTCGCCGGCGCCCGAAGACGGCGGTGGACGCCGGCGTCGAACTACGTCGAATTAGGAGAAACGGAGGGTACCAAGAGCTTCAGTGTCTTCTTCCGCGTCGGTAGGTGGTGGACTCGCCCAACGGGGAGCACCACATCGATGGTGACAATAACTCCGGCGGACGGCAGTTCGGGTGAGGATGGGGAACTCCGGTGGAGGGCTGTAAGCTTCAAATTGAAGTGCGGGTCAGAACGAGGGATGCATGGAGAAGCTACTGGCATGAGAATGGAGGCGGAGGAGCACACATGGGGGCGAATCGGGCTGGATCCCGTGGCGGGTCGCGGCGGTCGGAGTCGAGGAAGGAGACCTCCTCGGGGCTCTTCCAGAGGCCTGGCGTGCTCTAGGGGGAGTGCAGGGCTAGTGGGTGCTCGAGTTGAAGTTCGGGGCCTCTATTTATAGGCAGATTGACAGGGTGGCCATAAACGGAGAATCTCCGACGAGCGATTACGGCAGAGCAGTGGATTAGAGGGTGGTTTGAGCGGTCGGGCAGCATCAGTGGAGGTTACTGGACTCGATCCGCTACTAAACGGAGCTGGCCCCGACGTAATGGCGTCTGTCCACGGTGAGGTGACCGCACGGGCTCAACGGCGGCAGAGAGCGCGCGCTGTGCGCGTCGCGCCACGGCGACGGTGCTGCATGCGTGCGCTGGCGTGGAGATGGCCACGCGGAGCCATCAGCGGGGTTGTGCGGCGCGGAACGGCGTTGAGCCTCCGTTCTGCTCCCTATTGGCTGCCACGGCGGTTCAGCCGCCGCAAGACACGCCGGTGTGTCGGGCCAGGGCGCCACCGACGCCAGGAAGAAGCCAAGTGTGCGTGCGGGGCTCCGGACAAGCTGACAGGCGGCGAGCAATGTGCCAAGGGCACTGTGGGCGCGTGACTGAAGATGATCAACGGTGTTCGACACTGAACTGAGTTTTAACTGAACTTGGCTGAAGTAGTGCATGCAAAGTGTTCGACAAAATGATTCAGGCATGTAGGCATTTTTCCTTGGGCTGATTTTTGGTGGAGTGGCTCCTCATTGCTCCAGTAGGCAGCCTGATGTTTGGTAGAATTTTTGGATAAGTGTAGATATGAATTTCACCAAATTTGGCAAATCTGGTCCAAACTTGTAGCAGATGTATTTTGAAAAATTTGAACTAGAGACCAGTGGATCTTCATAGTTCTAGGTTGATGGTTCAAAGGACTAGGAGGGGAAAAAGGTTTGGTGGCAAAAATCAAAACAGAAAAAGGAGTTCCTTTGCAAAACTCCAAGTGCTATAAGAGAAGATAGAAAATTATTTGAATAGAATTTGAATGGAAATGATCACATGGGGAGGTTCAACTTGCTGGGTTTGATGCAAATCTTGATCCAAAGGTGGGAGAAAGGTTAGGAGAGAGTATTTGCACCAATGCCATGGCAAGAGGGATAGTTGCAAGTGGCAAAGGACTTTTCCAAAAGCCATAGTGCATTCTCAAAAAGATTTTCAAAGGCTACTTTCTCAAATAAAAAAAACATTTTGTCTTAAGCCCAAATGAAGAGCAAGGACTCCCAAGACCAAAGGCTGACCTTGGGTGAATCCAAATAAAACTTTTGCCATAAGGAAATTATATGAGAGGGAGAGTCCTATTGAAAAAAAAATTAAATCACTCCCCTCAAGTCAAATAAAACCTTTCGAAAAAAAATCTAAATAAAACTTGGGTGTCACAACACCTACCCCCTTAGGAAAAATCTCGTCCCCGAGATTTCAGTTGATCCTTAAATAAGTGTGGATGCTCTGTTCGAAGAAAGTCCTCTCTTTCCCATGTTGCTTCACTTTCGGTGTGATTACTCCACTGAACTTTGAAAAATTTGACGGTTTTCTGCCGGGTCCTCCTTTCGGTCTCCTCTAATATCTTTACTGGACGTTCCCGGTAGGTGAGGTCTGGTTGCACATCGAGGTTCTCATGGGGCACCTATTTCTCTGGGTTGCTCACGTATTTCCTTAATTGTGAAACGTGGAATACGTTGTGGATATCTGATAGTCCCTTAGGTAGGTCTAGCTGGTAGGCTACAGTGCCTCTCCGTGCCAATATACCGAATGGCCCGATGAACCTTGGTGCTAGTTTCCCTTTGATCTTGAATCGTTGTAGTCCTCTCATAGGGGATACTCGTAGATACACGAATTCTCCGGGTTCGAAGCTGACCCCACGATGCTTCTGATCGTAATAACTTTTTTGTCGGCTTTGGGCGGTCTTGAGTCGATCTCTGATTAGCTGGACCTTTTCCTCGGCTTCCTTGAGCATGTCTGGGCCGAAGATACGGCTGTCTCCGGTCTCTGACCAATTCAACGGGGTACGACATCTTCGTCCATACAAGGCCTCAAATGGTGCCATTTGCAGGCTGGCCTGATGAATGTTGTTGTACGCGAACTCGGCGTATGGCAGGCTGTCTTCCCAACTGGTTCCATAGGTGAGGACACATGCTCTCAGCATGTCCTCTAAAATCTGGTTTACCCGTTCTGTTTGTCCATCTGTCTAGGGGTGGTACGCCGTACTGAAGGCTAGTTGAGTTCCTAGAGCCTGTTGTAACTGCTCCCAGAATCTCGAGATGAACTGTGTTCCTCTGTCAGATATTATAGTCTTCGGGACACCGTGCAGACAAACTATGCGAGAGAGATATATCTTGGCAAGCTTCTGAGTGGTGTGGGTCGTCTTTACTGGAATGAAATGTGCCACCTTAGTCAACCTGTCGGTGATAACCCATATGGCATTATTCCCGTGTCGTGATCGAGGTAGTCCGACAATGAAATGCATCCCTATTTCATCCCATTTCCACTCAGGTATTTTATTTGGTTGCAGTAGTCCGGCTGGTCTCTGATGTTCAGCCTTTATACGTTGACAAGAGCCGCAGCATGCAATGAAGGTGGCTATGTCCCTTTTCATACCGTGCCACCAAAATCCTTCCTGGATATCCTTATACATATTGGTTCCTCAAGGGTGGATCGAATATGGAGCGGTGTGGGCTTCAGCTAGAATTTGCCGTTTGAGGTCTTCTATGTCTGGCACGCATAGTTTGTTTCCGTACCATAGTGTTCCTCTTTCGTCTATGATGAATTCCGAGGCCTTGCCCATACTCACCTTTCTTTTGATGCCTTCAATGCTGGGGTGACCCGGCTGGGCTTCTTTGATTCTTTTCACAAGGTTGGGTTGTATCTCCAAGTTTGTTATGGTGCCTTCTGCTACCATCAACAAGTTGAGTCTGGCAAATTCCCGTTGGAATTCGGGTCTTAAGTTGGGCAGACTGTTGTTGTCGGCGCTGGGGTTCCGACAAAGAGCATCGGCTACTACATTTGCTTTTCCAGGATGATAGTGGATTCCGACATCATAATCCTTTACTAGCTCCAACCAGCGTCGTTGCCTTAAATTCAGCTCTGGCTGTGTGAAAATATATTTGAGACTTTTATGGTCCGTATATATTTCACATCGATTTCCAAGTAGGAAATGCCTCCATTCCTTGAGTGCATGAATAACTGCTGCCATTTCTAAGTCATGAGTGGGATAGTTTTCCTCATGCTTGTGAAGTTGCCTAGAAGCGTATGCGACAACCTTGCCTTCTTGCATTAATACGCATCCGAGTCCCTTTCTGGAGGCGTCACAATATACTTCAAAATTCTTGCGTATGTCTGGCACAATCAATACTGGTGTTGTTGTTAATTTCCGTTTTAGCTCTTGGAAACTTTTCTCACAGGCTTCTGTCCATTCAAACTTCTTATCTTTCTTGAGCAACTGCGTCATTGGCTTGACTATGGTGGAGAATCCTTCAATAAATCTGCGGTAATATCCTGCCATTCCCAAGAAACTCCGTATGTCCGTTACGCTGGCTGGGGACTTCCAGCCAAGTACGGCCTTGACTTTCTCTGGG
This sequence comes from Aegilops umbellulata, assembly GCA_032464435.1. Lineage (NCBI taxonomy): Eukaryota > Viridiplantae > Streptophyta > Magnoliopsida > Poales > Poaceae > Aegilops > Aegilops umbellulata. The sequence goes on from CP136057.1 coordinate 552,153,268, forward strand.
TCCACGGCGATCCCGTCTTGGGTTAGCACGTGGCCTAGAAAGCCTACTTGCCTTAACCAAAACTCACACTTGCTGAACTTGGCGTACAATTGGTGTTTCCTGAGTTCTCCTAGTACAATTCTGAGATGTTCAGCGTGTTCTTCTGGTGTTTTGGAGTATACTAAAATATCGTTGATGAATACCACAACGAATTTGTCCATAAACTTCATAAATACTTTGTTCATGAGGTGAACAAAATATGCAGGGGCATTTGTTAATCCAAAAGGCATTACTGTGAACTCTTACAGTCCATATCTGGAGGTGAAGGCTGTCTTGGGGATATCTTCTGTTCGTACCTTTAATTGATGGTATCCTGACCTCAGGTCGATTTTTGAGAACACCTTGGCCTTAGCGAGTTGATCGAATAAATCATTTATTCTTGGCATTGGGTATTTGTTCTTGATCGTGACCATGTTGAGTGCTCGGTAGTCAATACACAATCGCAGTGTTCCATCTTTCTTTTTGGCAAACAAAATTGGTGATCCCCATGGTGAGGAACTGGCTCGAATGTATCCCTTGTCAAGCAATTCCTTTATTTGTTTCTTCAGTTCAACTAACTCGGATGGTGCCATTCTGTATGGTTTCTTGTATATGGGGGTGGTCCCTGGTGCTAGCTCAATGCTGAATTCTATCTCTCGGTCTGGTGGCATGCCTGGTAGCTCTTCGGGAAATACGTCTGGAAATTCACATACTACTGGGACCTTGTTTAATTCGGAAATGTCCACCTTGTTCAGTCTTGGTTGTCTGGGCATTTCCCTTTTTTTGGCGGATACTCTTATTGTCTTACCATGGTGGTGTGTGAGAATCACGGTCCGATTGAAACAATCAATGAAACCTTTGTTGGTGGCTAACCAGTCCATCCCTATGATGACATCTAGTCCTTTATTTTCCAACACAATGAGATTGGCGTGAAACTTCAATCCTTTGAACTCAATAATCACATCCTGACAGTAATTCTGAGTGACTTGCTGAATCCCAGGGGACTTGATGATCATGGTTTTCTCCAAAGGAAGCATCGAAAAATTATTTTGCAAAGCAAAACTTTTCGAAACAAAAGAGTGAGAAGCTCCAGAATCAAACAAAACCATTGCAGGTATTGTGTTGACAGGGAACGTACCGAGTACGATATCCGGAGCATTTTGTGCCTCCTATTTGGTCACGTGGTTCAGATGACCTTTCCTGTGGTTATTGTTGGGATTGAAGTTGTTTCGCTTGGGCGCTGAATTATTGTTGCCGTTGTTCGGCTTTGGTGCTGAGCTTCTTGGCTTGGGACACTGCTTGGCATAGTGTCCTTCTTCTCCACAGGCGTAACAAGTAACACCTGGGCGATATGTGAACTCCTTGTCCCTAGCATGAAAATTCTTTGTTGGGCGTGAGACGATGGATGAGGATTTGTGCGTCCCACCCTTCTGAAAATCGGTCTCACTTTGGTGATTGCGAGCATGGTTAGTCTGGTCCCTTTTTCGCTTGCGGATATCTTCCAAACTGCGTCTTTCATTTTCCAGAGTAATGGCTTTATCCACAAGCTTCTTAAAATCTGGGAAAGTGTGTATGACCAGTTGGCATTTAAGCGCGGGTGCTAGGCCGTCAAGGAACTTCTCCATTTTCTTGCTTTCAGTCATACGCTCTTCGTTGGCGTAGCGGGATAACAGAGTAAATTGGTTGTTGTAATCTGACACTGTCATGTTCCTTTGCTTGAGGTCATCGAACTCTCTTTTCTTGATTTTCATAATACTCTTAGGAATATGCGCGCCACAGAAACCTTCTTTGAAATCATCCCAGGTTATATCATTTTAATTGGGATGCATGTGCAGAAAATTCTCCCACCAGGATGCGGCTGCTCCCGTGAGATAATGCGGTGCGTATAGTACCTTTTCTGGGTCTGAGCATTTTGCAATAATTAACTTTCTCTCCATATCGCGAAGCCAGTCTTCGGCCTCAAGTGGCTTGTCAGTATGAGAGAATGTTGAGGGACGTGTCTTCTGTAGCTCAGATAACTTGGAATGCTGCGGATACTGCCCATGGTGATTTCCCATGTTAATGACTTGGTTCATTATTTCCCGATGTTGTTGCTGACTCTGTTCATAAAGGCGGCACATTTGGGAAAGTGCCGTTTCACTGTCCTGTTGGCTTGTCTGACCTCGTGCAAAATTGTTGCCTGATTGAGTATTATAGTGTTGACTTGACTGCCCTTGTGCAAAATTGTTGCCCGGTTGATTGCCATAATTTTCCTCTGGTGCAGCTGGCATGGAGCGAGTCCAAGGACGAGACATTTTTCACTCTGGGGATGTATTTGTAAAACCCATAAGAAACAATGGAAGGGTTGCAAAGATAAAACCCATAATGCACAAGGTTGACAAATAAAATTTTAAAGCCAAGGTTACTCAAGGGAAAACAAATCGATTTGCGCATAGAGAAGGACTGCGTCATTACGTATCTTACATGCGGCGATAATAATACAATACATCACTCAGGATATGCGTACATAACCCTGACATGTTATTTAGGCTAGTGCACTTCTCCAGATCCTACATGATGCGCAAACAAGCTACTTCTCACAATATCTTACATGGCGATGCAACGCATGGCGGCTAAGCGTACTCAGTCAAAGATGTTGATGACGTCCTTGGCCCTGCCAAGGGTGAGGCGTAGCGAAGCCGGGGACTCGACCTCTTCCTCGCTAATAGGCTCCATACGAGTAGTGCTGCGCCGAGTAGATGGAGCGGGTGCCAGGGGCGGAATGACACGGATTGGAGTCGGTGCGAGTGGCGGTGCAGTGCGCGCTAGAGTGGGCGCAATGACCTGGTTGAACTCCTCGGTGGTAGGCAGGCGACGAGCAGGAGCATGGGATGCAGAGGACGAGACAAAAGTCAGTGGCGGTGCGGTGGGAAGGAGCTCCCTCCTGTTGGCGGCACAACCGTGGACTGAGTCCATGCGGGCGGCCACAAAGTCATCCACCAAGTTGTCGAAGGCTGCCTCCAAGGCCCGGAGATACTCAATAAGCATCTCAAAAGCCTCGTCTCGTTCTCCTCTGGGGCAGGAGAATGCGTAGTGACAGGTGTCGGGCACATGGCATGGAAGATAGCGGTAGCGACGAGCCTTCATCGCGGGAAGGGCATCCCTGAGACGAGCTATCGCCTCGCGGGGTGCCATCTGGATGGCATGCTTCTCCGTAGGCATGGCTCTCCCCAAGAACCGGAAGCGGCGTAGCTCACCACGCCCTCCCTTGAACTGCACCACGGCCTGGTCCATAGTCAGACTGTCGTTGACTCTGTGCTGACAGAGAGTGACGACTGGGCGCACAGACGGCCCGATCGCGACCTGAACGACGAAGGAGAGAAGCTTGACGAACCCATCGGGCACGTTGGCGAAGGTCTGAGACTCGCAGCTGCGGTTGGCTACTACAATAGTAGGCAAAAATCTTGAATGGTCAGATCATAAATATATGCTAACTGTCAGAAAAATGACTACTATTGCAAAAACATGAATAAGCTCTATCATGCTAATAACCGATTAGCGATCGCACCTAGTGGCTTCCTACAGTCAGCCTGGCTTTGGTACCAAGCTTGTCACGACCGGTTTTCCAATAAAAATATTTATTGAGAAACCAATCTTTAGATTCCAGTTTGAGATAAAGCCTCCTCACTGGCAGACAAACTTTGATACAATAAGCCAGTAGCATAAATATGTTACAGGGTTGAGCTGACGATGCTCAACAATTTATTACAAGCGTGCCAATATTTATACATAAAGGCGATTAAAGACACAAGGGAGTGGTGGCATACTACTGACTCGCAAAAAAGGTGGAGGTGGAGTAACACAGTGGGGAGTGGATATGGGATTCTCAAACTAACATCCCATCGAGCGTCGAGGTGAGGCTCGATGAATTTATTAGGGTGGCGGAAGCGGATATAAAACAGTGACCAACTCCAGGGTTGCACGAGACTGACTGGGACTCCTCTAGGCGTCGGATTCGCTATCGAACTCTTCATCCATGAGATCACCTTCGTCAGCATCTGGCCAAATCAACAAGCCAGTGAGTACTTTGAAAGTACTCGCAAGACAGTTCGGACGTAAGATATAACAAATGCTAACATGAAATACATGAATAAGTTAACCAGTATGATCAGACATAAAGTTAATAAATACTGGGTGCCAAGCGAGTGTCTGAAAGACTCCTCGAGCGGAAAATGCAGAATAATAATGCTGGTGCCAAACGAGTGTCTGAAAGACTCCTCGAGCGGAAAATGCGGAATAACAATGCTGGTGCCAAACGAGTGTCAGAAAGACTCCTCGAGCGGAAAATGCGGAATAATAATGCCACAGTCGGGCGTCTGAGCGACACCACATAAAGGGCTTTAAAAAGAAATGCCACAGTCGGGCGTCTGAGCGACACCACATAAAGGGCTTTAAAAAGAAATGCCACAGTCGGGCGTCTGAGCGACACCACATAAAGGGCTTTAAAAAGAAATGCCACAGTTGGGCGTCTGAGCGACACCACATAAAGGGCTTTAAAAAGAAATGCCACAGTCGGGCGTTTGAGCGACACCACATAAAGGGATTTTGACTGATAAGGAAGTAATATATTCATCATATATATAATCAACTCAAGGAAATTAAACGGGTTAGTCCATCCACAAGAATAAACATTTAACAGGTCTTAGTGCTCATGTGTCCCACCGGGTAATCTGTCACCAAACTGGCACATGACTGTTAGCAGGGAACTTGGATATAGATAAGATGATTTAAGGATATAGAGCTCTGCAGAGTTTGTACAAAAATTTCCCACAGTCGACGGATTTCCGTAGTCACCAGGACTAGTTCCGTTACGGTTTTTCAGAAGAAAACACAGCTAACCAGTACACACCCATCCAACTCTTCGATGCCAGGAATCACCCTCAACATCGTCCAAGAAAAAATATTGAGACGGGGAGATCACAATCTCGAATAGCATGGGATCAAATTTATATACGCGCGCTCTAAGGGGTGCCTCCCTCTCGGTCCCAACCGGAAACACGCATGCCCCCTGACCGGATGCCTGGCTTTAATCCAGGGCCATGGAACCATCATCCCGGCCTCTCCTTTTTGGTGTGTACCAAGAAAGCGGTTTGCGACTTACTAAACCATATCCCTTTCGGGAAACGTGTGGTAGTACAGGGAAAGGGAATGGATATGAACCCAACCGATATGGGTTGGTACTGATGATAATTTGCATGGCCTAAGACTGGCATGCTACAACACTGCCATCTTACCCATCTTCATGCCAACACATGGCCTTACATACTTACGTCCAACGACGTGTGAAACCATCGGGCTTGCTTGCCTCAACATTGCATAATGAACGGTTCATCGGTATGCTTCACACATGCCATGAAACTATCTACATGTAAAAATGCCAAGACACTCATCATATCAAAAGTTCGAACATGCTTGCCTGGTTCGGAGTAGTCGGAGCCTAGCTCGGTGAAGTTTGCGGCCCCGTCACCTCCTTCGGTATCTACGGTATAGAGAAAACATATGCGCCAACGTGAATACCGAGAGGTGCAGAAAAAGTGTTGCAATTAATTTTCAAATAAATCTGATAAAAAACTAGACAAAATTTTGAAGAGAACAGAAAAATAATCAATCAAAAATATGCTTCTGATAAAAAGTTATAAAGGTTTTCATCCAGGGACTCATCTGTAATGAAACAGAAACTTCCCAGGGTTCTAACTGAGAAAGCAGAAAACGGTTCGTTTGGAAATGCGCAAGCGCAAGAGAGAAAGCGTATTTTGCCCGAAGGCGCCAACAGAAAACGTTTCGCGAAAAAAAGAACAGAGGCTTACATGCGGGGTCCACATGTCAGGTTTGAAAAGGCTCGTCTTTGCCCGAAGACGGCGGTGGACGCCGGCGTCGAACTACGGCAAATTAGGAGAAACGGAGGGTACCAAGAGCTTCAGTGTCTTATTCCGCGTCGGTAGGTGGTGGACTAACGTCGACGGCGACACTAACTCCGGCGGACAGCGGTTCGGGTGAGGATGGGGAACTCCGGTGGAGGGCTGCAAGCTTCAAATTGAAGTGCGGGTCAGAACGAGGGATGCATGGAGAAGCTACTGGCAGGAGAATGGAGGCGGAGGAGCACACACAGGGGCGAATCGGGCTGGATCCCGTGGCGGGTCGCAGCGGTCGGAGTCGAAGAAGGAGACCTCCTCGGGGCTCTTCCAGAGGCCTGGCGTGCTCTAGGGGGAGTGCAGGGCTAGTGGGTGCTCGAGTTGAAGTTCGGGGCCTCTATTTATAGGCAGATCGACGGGGTGGCCGTAAACGGAGAATCTCCGGCGAGCGATTACGGCAGAGCAGTGGATTAGAGGGTGGTTTGAGCGGTCGGGCAGCATCAGTGGAGGTTACTGGACTCGTTCCGCTACTAAATGGAGCTGGCCGCGGCGTAATGGCGTCTGTCCACGGTGAGGTGACCGCACGGGCTCAACGGCGGCAGAGAGCGCGCGCTGTGCGCGTCGCGCCACGGCGATGGTGCTGCATGCGTGCGCTGGCGTGGAGATGGCCACGCGGAGCCATCAGCGGGGTTGCGCGGCGCGGAACGGCGTTGAGCCTCCGTTCTGCTCCCTGTTGGCTGCCACGGCAGTTCAGCCGCCGCAAGACACGCCGGCGTGGTCGGGCCAGGGCGCCACCGACGCCAGGAAGAAGCCAAGTGTGCGTGCGGGGCTCCGGACAAGCTGACAGGCGGCGAGCAACGTGCCAAGGGCACTGTGGGCGCGTGACTGAAGATGATCAACGGTGTTCGACACTGAACTGAGTTTTAACTGAACTTGGATGAAGTAGTGCATGCAAAGTGTTCGACGAAATGATTCAGGCATGTAGGCATTTTTTCTTGGGCTGATTTTTGGTGGAGTGGCTCCTCATTGCTCCAGTAGGCTGCCTGATTTTTGGTAGAATTTTTGGAGAAGTGTAGATATGAATTTCACCAAATTTGGCAAATCTGGTCCAAACTTGTAGCAGATGTATTTTGAAAAATTTGAACTAGAGACCAGTGGATCTTCATAGTTCTAGGTTGATGGTTCAAAAGACTAGGAGGGGAAAAAGGTTTGGTGGCAAAAATCAAAACAGAAAAAGGAGTTCCTTTGCAAAACTCCAAGTGCTATAAGAGAAGATAGAAAATTATTTGAATAGATTTTGAATGGAAATGATCACATGGGGAGGTTCAACTTGCTGGGTTTGATGCAAATCTTGATCCAAAGGTGGGAGAAAGGTTAGGAGAGAGTATTTGCACCAATGCCATGGCAAGAGGGATAGTTGCAAGTGCCAAAGGACTTTTCCAAAAGCCATAGTGCATTCTCAAAAAGATTTTCAACGACTACTTTCTCAAATAAAAAAAACATTTTGTCTTAAGCCCAAATGAAGAGCAAGGACTCCCAAGACCAAAGGCTGACCTTGGGTGAATCCAAATAAAACTTTTGCCATAAGGAAATTATATGAGAGGGAGAGTCCTCTTGAAAAAAATTAAATCACTCCCCTCAAGTCAAATAAAACCTTTCGAAAAAAAATCTAAATAAAACTTGGGTGTCACAAGTTATTTGCTTTGTGTAGGTACGATGGACTCGCGCGTAGACTCCGACTGGTTTGATACCATGGTTCTCAAAAATGGAGGGAAATACGTATGCTACTTTGCTGCATCATCCTTTCCTCTTCGAGGAAATCCAACGTAGTGCTCAAGAGGTAGCAGCAGGTAGCGCAGGTGTTCTTGAGCCCGAAAGGCATGGTGTTAAAGCAAAACGCCCCGTATGGTGTAATGAATGTTGTTGCGGCTTGATCGGACTCCTTCATTTTGATTTGATGGTATACGGAATATGCATCAAGGAAGCACAGCGAGTCGTGACCTGCGGTAGCGTCAATGGTCTGATCAATGCGGGGTTGAGGGAAGGGATCCTTAGGGCAAGCCTTGTTAAGGTCTTTGAAATCGACGCATAGGCGCCAGGATTTATCCTTCTTTGGTACCATTACCAAGTTTGCCAGCCAGTACGGATGTTTAATGTCTTTGATGAATCCGGCCTCGGTGACTTTGGCTAGCTCCTCCCCCATAGCTTGTCGTTTGGATTCGAAAAAGCACCGCAGAGTTTGCTTGACCTGTTTATATCCCTTTAGTAGGTTGAGGCTATGTTCGGCCAACTCGCGCGGGATTCCTGGCATATCGGAAGGATGCCAGGTGAATATATCCCAGTTTTCGCGCAGGAAGTCTCGTAGTGCGGCGTCGACTGCAGGGCTGAGTTGTGCTCCGATTGACGCTGTCTTCTTCGGGTCTGTTGGATGGACCTAAAATTTGACTATTTCTTCTACTGGATTGAAGGAAGTGCATCGATTTGGGTCGTTTGTCCAGGATCACATCGTCCTTATCCACGGTGGATTGTACTGCGGTTAGTTCTTCGGCCGCAAGGGCCTCCGACATTGCCTCGAGGGCCAAGGATGCGGTTTTATTCTTGGCGCGGAGGGCTATGTCCGGATCGCTAACGAGGGTGATTATTCCATTAGGCCCGGGCATTTTTAGATTCATATACCCATAACGAGGTATGGCTTCAAAGCGCATGAAGGCCTCTCGCCCTAACAAGGCATGGTACCCACTGTTGAAAGGGGCCACCTGGAAAGTTATTTCTTCGGACCGATAATTCTTCGGCGTGCCTAACACCACATCAAGTGTATTTTTTCCTCCACACCGAGCTTCCTAGCTGGGAATGATACCTCGAAAGGTTGTGTTGCTTTTCTCGATGCGGTTCCTGTCTATTTCCATTTTGTGGAGCGTGTCCTCGTAAATGAGGTTTAGTCCGTTGTCGCCGTCCATGAGGACTTTTGTAAGTTGAAAGCCGTCCACGATGTGACTGAGGACTAGGGCAGCTGGTGCTCGGGTTGTTCTGTATTTAGGTTCATCACTGGCGTTGAAGGTTATGGCCGTGTCGTTCCAGGGGTCAATTGCAGCAAACTAGAAAACTTCGGCGAGGTCACGCAGGGCCCTTTTACGCTTGTTGTTTGAAGCGATTGTCTCGAAGACTGCCAATACTCTATTGTCGTCGTTGGAGGTTGTTGTTCTAGGGTGTCCTTGATGAGGATATCCTCGCCGCTCTTGGCTACTTGCCGAAGTATCCAACATGCTCTAAGGCAGTGGGTTGCCACGATATCCGGCGTCATGTGTATTTTGCATGGGCCACTGGGCCATCCCTCCAGAACGGAGCCGCGCAACATAATAGGTTTATGTTTTTCGACTGTTCGACTGGGCGTGCCACGGGGGCGCGTCCTTTTTTCCTGTAGGGGGAGCCGGGATGTTTCCCAGCAAGCTGCCTGAGTTTTCCAGGCGCTTTCCATCGTGTTGTACTTTTGTACGATAATCGCTAGGTCAGCGAACTTTTGTATGCGGCGGCGATTGATGGCGTTAAGGATACCTTCGTCCGTGCATTTGTTGGAGAATGCTGCTACCGCGTCTTTGTTGCCGCAGTCTTTTACCTTGTTTTTAACAAGGAGGAATCTGGCCCAGAAGTGGTGGACCGTTTCCTGTGACTGTTGTTTGATGCTCCTGAGAGCATCTATGTCTGGGTGGGTGGGTGGAATTAAATCCTTGCCCTGACCCAATTTTGGATCCGGAGTTTGGATGTCTACCGGGCCGGACTGTTCGGGCTTCGGGATATCGTCTGATTTTCTAGGGTCATCATTTGACTTTATGTTCGGAGGAAGAGACATGCTTTTCTGCCGGAAAATATCGGGCTCTTCGAGATCGGCAATCTGAACATAGTCCATCTTCAATATAGTGGAAGAGTTGCTCCGCTCCTGGACAACCGCTATCTGATGGGTGATCAGTAGAGTTTTAATTTCTCTCTGGTCGGGTTTAAGCCCGACCCAACCGTAGTCTGTAGCGACCCCAAGGCGGCCATGCGATCCAGGAGTTCGTTCAACGATGATAACTCCATTGGATCCATGCGGGCGGTGTATTCCGGATCAACGCGGAGGCGATTTTTGATGACTCGGGAGGTCATCGTTGGCTTAAGGGCCGAGCCGGCAGTCAAGATGAAGCCGTCGAGCCGGAGAGTCTGGCCTAGGGCCAGGGCTCCTCGGGAGATGATATTGTCCTTGACAACAAGGCGAGCCATCAACCCCTTTGGCGACGGCAAAGTGGAACTCTCAATGAAAGCACCAATGTCGGTGTCAAAACCGGCGGATCTTGGGTAGGGGGTCCAGAACTGTGCGTCTAGGATCGATGGTAACAGGAGACGTGGGACACAATTTTACCCAGGTTCGGGCCCTCTCTATGGAGGTAATACCCTACTTCTTGCTTGATTTATCTTGATGAATATGAGTGTTACAAGAGTTGATCTACCATGAGATCGTAATGGATAAACCCTAGAAGTCTAGCCTATGAGCATATGGTCAAGAATCTGTCCTATCTGGACTAAGCTCTCCAGTTTATATATACACCGGAGAGATCTAGGGTTACATGGAGTCAGTTACATAAGAGGGAATCTTCATAGTCGGTCGCCAAGCTTGTCTTCCACGCCAAGTAGAGTCCAATCCGGACATGGGTATAGTCTTCGGCCTTCACGTCTTCACAGGACATTAGTCCAGCCTAGTAGATAACAGGTCGGACGCCCGAGGACCCTTAGTCCAGGACTCCCTCAGCGACCAAAAAAGAAACGTATAATCTCACAAGCATGCATTACGCATAAATAACACCGAATAATGCACCACAAGTAGGATATAATTTCATTGCATCACTATTGACTTCCATACTTGCATAGGGAATCACAAACCTTAACACCAATATTCTTACTAAAGCATAATTACTCATTAACATAACTCACATATCACATCATCATATCTCAAACTATTACTAAGAATCAAGTTTATTTTGTCCAATGATCTTCATGAAAGTTTTTATTATATCCTTCTTGGATATCTATCACTTTGGGACTAATTTTCATGTGTTGCTTCTCATAAGCTCAAACAAATATAAGTGAAGATCATGAGCATAATTTATCTTTCTCTCAAATTAATTTAAGTGAAGCAAGAGAGAATTTCTTGAAAATTTTACTAACTCTCAAATAAATCTAAGGAATCAAGAGAGCATTTCTTCAAAAATACTAAGCACACCATGCTCAAAAAGATATAAGTGAAGCACTAGAGCAAGTCCATTGCTCATAAAAATTTAAGTGAAGCATAGAGAGCAATTCTTAACAAGTCATGACATAATTTTGGCTCTCTCAAATAGGTGTGTCCAGCAAGGGGTCAAGACTTAAAACACCAAATAAAACAAGCAAAGACTCATATCATACAAGATGCTCCAAGCAAAACACATATCATGTGACGAATAAAAATACAGCTTCGAGTAAAATACCGATGGTCGTTAGAAGAAAGAGGGGATGCCACTCGGGGGCATCCCCAAGTTAGTTGGTTGCTCATTTTTGGATAATAGCATGGGATGCCAGGGCATTCCCAAGCTTAGGCTCTTCTATCCTTTATTCCTTCATCCATCATAAGATAACTCAAAACTTGAGAACTTCAATCACACAAAACTAAACTAAACCTTCGTCACATCTGTTAGTGTAAGAAAGCAAATCACTACTATAAGTACTGTACCAAACCAATTTATATTTTGTTTTTTTACATTATACGTACTGTATTCCAACTTTTCTATGGCAAAAACTCATCAAAGAAAACCATAGAGCCATCAAAATAAGCACACAACACAAAGAAAACAGAATTTGTCAAAACAGAATGGTTTGTAACAATTTGACTATTTCAAAAACTTCTGGAACTCCAAACATTTTAAAAAATTAGGACATCCTGAGCAATTTGTATATTAATCCTCTGCAAAAAGAATTGGCATTTTGTCACGCTCTGGTAAAAAATAAGAATTGTTTTTGCGAGCACAAAAGTTTCTGTTTTTCAGCAAGATCAAACAACTATCACCCAAGAACATCCTAAAGGCTTTACTTGGCACAAACACTAAATTAAACACAAAAAACACAATCATAACAGTAGTATAATTGTGCTAACACTCAATAATAGAAAGCAAAAAGCAAAAATAAATTTTATTCATTGGGTTGCCTCCCAACAAGCGCTATAGTTTTATGCCTCTAGCTAGGCATAAGATTTCAACGGTGCTCACATGAACGATAATAATTAAAACACAAAGAGGGCATCATGAAACATGTGACAAACACATTTAAGTCTAACATACTTCCTATGCATAGGAATTTATAAGCAAACAAATTATCAAGACAAGAAACATCTAATATATGCAAAGAAGAGGAATAAAACATTGACGATCTCAACATAACAAGAGGTAATTTAGTAACATGAAAATTTCCACAACCATATTTTGCTCTCTCATAATAATTATATGTAGGATCATAATCAAATTCAATAATATAGCTATCATATAAAATTTTCTCTTCACGATTGTCGGTGTACTAAAGTAGGGGTACCTTAGTACCCCAGACTTGTGCACGGGCAGTTGTAGCACCCTGCGGCGAGGCCCGCCCAGGAAGCGCCAAGGGAAGACCAAGCATTCAAGACAAGGCCCCCGGCAAGAGGAGCTTGCCGGGCCAAGAAGACAAGGCCCCCGGCAAGAGGAGCTTGCCGGGCCAAGAAGACAAGACCCCGGCAAGAGGAGCTTGCCGGGACGACTAAGCCCATGTAATACCATCCAAGAACAAAGTATACGAGACAGAAGATCGAGACCCCGACAAGAGGAGCTTGTCGGGGAGGCCGAACCCAGGCACCACAAGAGAAGCCCGCCACGGCGCGCCATGCGCCCTGGCAAGGCCTGATAGCCGGCAAGCTATCAGGCACAGGAAGACGACCCCCGCGGCAAGCCACTTGCCGCGGCAAATCGCCACCTCAGGACTGCGCTCCAGCTCGCCCGTCCACGCGTCGCTCCGGGGCTTCCCCCAAGGGCACGTGGCGGGGCACCGCGCAGCCTGGGGTATGCGGTGGCATGCAGCCACCATCGTGGCGAGCGGTGGCGCACCTAACGGTCTGCCTCGGTGCTGTCCGGGCGACCGTGACGGGCATTTAATGCCCTTGTCCCCTACCGTCAGAAGTAGGTATGATAACACTGTGCCGCACTGTAGCGCCACTGTTCCCGCACTGTTACAACTACCACCCCTTTTACACTTTTACCCCTTTCTCTTACGTTGACACCTGTCGGTGACCCCTTTGCGCTATAAAAGGAGGCCCGTGTGCAACATAGAGGGGGTGGAGGGGGAGGTCCGGGGTTCGGAGGTTCGGAGATTGGGGATCCAGACAGCCATACGCTCGGTGTAGCTAGCTCTCCAAGCTCCCGAGCTCCCCAGTTCAATACAACCAAGCAGGAGTAGGGTTTTACGCGTCCATCGCGGCCCGAACCTGGGTAAACCGCCCGTGTGCTCGCCTCGATCTGCTCTCCGTGCTCCCTCCGCCCCCCTCACCGGACAACGAAAGGGGCTCCGGCCCCATAGGTGCTCGCGGGGGACGCCGTCCGCCCCGACATCTTTGGCGCGCCAGGTAGGGGGTGCGTCGAGGTTGTGCGGATCTGATTCAGGCGAACACTGGTAAGTTCAGGTATGAACAGGTACCTTCCCGCCCCGCTCCGCGGGGCGGAGGCATTCCTCCCTACGGAATCGTGCACGGCCCTCCTCGAGTACCCACTCACGCAGAGTTCGGGCAAGAAGCAGCTGCTCCTTGAGGAGCACCGCCTTCCGGCCGCTGGGCGAACCGCTCGCTTCCAGCGAATCCTGCGCCGCTCCTGTAGCCGCAGCGGTTAGCGCCGGAAGCCGCGAAAAGGGCGACCTCGTTCTTCGGCGCGTTTCGTCCGCCGAGATCCAAACGAGTCGACGCCGACCGTGGGAGGAGTTTCGCCAGCGCGGTTGCCGGAACCCGTTCCGTCAACCAACCTCCCTGCCCAAGTCTTGCCGCAGTTGCATGTGATCCTTGGCGCAGGGGCGGGCGCAGACCCCGCACATCAGTGAAAGCTCCTATGCTTTGCGATTTTTGCCTTTTACATGCTCCTCTTCGTTATTTGCATGTATTATTTGGCATCCTGCGTAACATGCATGTCCAGTAAGCATCAGCACGCCGAAAGGCCATGTGCTTGCTTCCCTCTTTATTTTCCTTGCCTCTTAGACAGAGGGAGCATTCCTCGCGCACAAAGTTTGCCGGGGGAAGGAGATGGGAGAGGAACCAAGTGCTGGAACCAAGTGCTGTCCGAGAAAAAGAAGCCTCGTCGAGGAACGAGCGTTATGCATAATCTAAGTTATTAGAATTTGAGCAGTTCAGATTCTTAATTTTCGGTTGTCTTCCTTGAACAGTCACACTTTGTATGGAAAACCTGTGCGCGGAGGAACCTACCCGCGGCTAGCCGCACCCTCGCCTTGTTTCGAGTATGCTCAACGATTTAAGTGAGCTGCGATGAGCGTCGCGCCCTTGTTTCGTTTCCGAGCTCACTCAGCAAGCTGAGCGCGATTGCGACTGGCTGCGGCGAGGTTGCTTCCCGGTGAGGCCTTGGCCAGCAGGCTGCTATAAGCCCAAGGGCCCCTTGCCGGAAAGCTCCCCGGGAGCGTAGGGTGAAAAGCATACAAAGTAAAGGGCCAGGACAAGGAAGATAACAATGCACTGATTGGTTCAGATAAGGTAAAAACTTTATGTAACTTATCACAGTGACTAATGAGCTCATAACGCCGTGTGCAGCGACAAAAAGAGATAAGATAAAGGAGGCCTAGTCTACGCGGTCGCCCTCAATCCTGGAAATCTTGCCCACTTTGGCGATGATGTCGGCGACCTGCTCCTTCAGCGCCTCCATGTCAGCGTCGGCCGGCAGGCTGCGAAGAACGTTGATGAGATTTATACCGGGATTGCGGTATACAATCTTCGTCAGCACACGCTCCAAGGTTCCCGTGCAGGCCCGGCGCGTCTCCTCGGCCAGTTGCGCGGGGATCTTCTTCCGAAGACCCGCAAGAGCCGGCGCGACCCCTCTGAAGAAGAGGCTGAGCTTGGCGCTGTGAGGGAGGTCCGGGTCCGGAGAGTAGATGAGGTGTTCCAACTTCAACGCCAGAAACTCCTGGTCGATGTTGGATGCAGAAGACACCAGGTCCTCGGTCCACACCGCGACGGTCCGACGGAAGTCCTCGGCCGCAGTGTTGGCGCTCTCCGCCAAGCTTCGCTCCTTGCGGAGCCCCTCCTCCAGCGCGGAGACTTTCAGCTCCAGGGCCTCGATGGAGTCCTTGGCGGCCTTCAGCTCGTCGCCCTGCTTGGAGAGACGCGCCTGGAGTTCGGAGTTGGCGTGGGCGTCCTTCTCCCGCTCCGCATTGAGCGCGCCGACCCTCTCCGCGCTCGCCTTCAACGACTCCTCCAGCTGCGCGACCTTGGCGGCAAGCTCCTCCCTGGTGGTCTCCGCGGCAGCCGCGGCGGCTTTCGCCTCTTCCAGCTCCTCGCCAAGGGCCCGCTCCCGAGCGGCAAGTTCCTCCTCGTGGGAGTTGAGATTGGCCTGCAGCTGGGCAAGCTTTCCCTCTCGCTGGGACAGCTCCACCCCGGCGAGCCGCTGCTGCTCTTCGGCGTCGGCCTTCTGCAGCACCCACTCCTGGTACTCCCCGGCGAGCCTCTCGCGCTCCTCCGCCACGCCGCGGAGGGCAGCTTGGTTGGCGGCGCGGAGCTCCGTCGCACGCTTCTCCATCTCGACGGCGGCCTCCGCAGCGAGGGTCTCCCGGGAAGCAAGCTTCGCCTGCCGGGCCCGGTAAAGGGCCAGGAGCCGGCGAAGCAGCTTCTCCTCCTCGGGATCTTCGGCCCCGCCGGGCGCCTCGACAATCTTCGGGCCCGCGGAGGCAAGGACCTCCCCGTCAAGGGCCTCGCCCTCCGCGGGGGCCCGCGCAGAAGAACCCCATGGCACCTGGATGAAGATGCCGTTGGGGGCTTCAAGGTAATAACCCGCCCGCTCCTTTTCGGCGGAGGGGTCGGCGGCCGGCGCAGCGCCTGATGCTCCTGCTGCCTCCGGGTCGGCAGTGCGACCGCCGTCCCCCTCCCCGGCCGTTGCGTCCGCCGCTGGGGCGGTCTCCTGCGCGGATGGCTCGGCAGCTCCCGCCGCGTCCTCAGCGGCAGGGGCGTCGCCGCTGCCGCCGCGCGCACCCTCCTCCTCCTCGATGTTGATGACCTCCGTCTCCATCTGCTCGGGGGGAGGGGAATCTAGAAGAAGGAGAATAGAGAGCAAAAGAAATTCAAGCAAACATCCAAAAAAAAAGACGAACCCAGGATGACTAAGTCACAGAGCTTACCTTGGCGGACGTCATCAGCGGCGGGTTCCCTCGCCGGGGAGCTCTGCCTTGGCGGGGTCACAGCCCTCGCCGGGCTACCCGCCCCTGGTGGGGTACTCGCCCTCGGCGGGGTGCTCGCCCTTGGCGGGGTGCTCTCCTTTACCGGAGAGCTCGGCCTTGGCGGGGACGGCGGGGCCCGCGGCTCCTCGGGGGCGGTTTCTGGACGCTCCTGCGGCTGCGGCCCCACCTCTGCACGAGACAGTATTATCAAGATACCAGCGCAGGGACGATCCCTCAAAGCACGCCCGACGAGCGAAAGTACGGAACCCAGACTTACGCTGGGGGCTGCGCTGGGGGCTACGCTGGGGGCTGCCCCTCGGAGCAACGCTCGGATCCGGCAGGCTGGGCTCCGGCACGCCCCCAGTTGCCGCGGTGGGCGAGTCGCCCACAACCTCAACCACGGGCGCCTTGGCTTTCTTAGCCACTCGCTCCGCCAAGTTCCTGAAGTTAAGATAAGGAACAAGATCAGAGCCTGCGACAATCAAGGCAAAGTTTACGAAGATGCAAGACCTCAAAGCTCTTACTCCCGTTCGTCCTCGTCGTCGTCGTCGCTCAAGGCGGAGAAGTCAAACTCCACCTGTCGCGCGATCACGCGGGGAGCGGGAGGCGAGGTCTCCCTCGGGCGCTTGGCAGTCCCGACGGTTGCCGGGGCCCGGGGAGCGGGCGGAGCCGCCGCCCCACCCTCCAAGGGCTCCTTTCCGTGCGGCGCTGCCTTACGGGGGGCCCCTGACGTGGCTGACGCGCCGGGCGCCCTCGTCGCAACCTGGCTCCCCCGGGAGGCTCGTGCCGCTTGGCGGGGTGGTTGTTGCCGGGAGGCCGGCGCCTTTGCCCCCATCGCCGTCCTGCGGAGACGCTTCGCTGGAGAACGCCTGGGGCTTACACGGGACGAGGAGGTCTCCGACGCTGAGGGAAGGTCATCGGCGTAGAGCTCCAAGGATCCATCGGAGTTGTCGTCACCACCGCCCTCCTCCTCCACCCCGGCAAGCCCGCTGGACCCAGCGTCCTGCGCTGTGGCCCCTTGTCCTCCGGCGGTGGTGGCCCTCGCCGCGGCCTCGATCAAGATCCCCTGGATCCCGGAGTGCCTCAGAGAGGGAACCCCGGCGAGCTCGTTGGGGGGCAGCTTCAGCAGTCTGCGGATCTCCGCCACCTCCGCTTGGCGGGACGCCTCCGCGGCCTCCGCCTCCTCGGGCGAGAAGCCAAACTCCCCGGCCGCTGCGGCTGCGGTGGCCTCTTCAGCCCAAGAAGCTATGCATGCTACCTCTCGCGCGGTGGTGTCCCGCGTCAGCCCCTGGGCCTCGTCCTTCTTCTTCGCCACCTCCGCTAGGTTGTCGAAGAAGTTCATGATGACGTCTGGCTTGGGCGGAATCCACGTGCGGTCGATGCCGTGCGAGTCGCACGCGGGCATCATGGCGCGAAGGGAATCCCGGGCCGAGCTGTTGCAAAGAGGCACAACTCCCCGGGGCTCCCTGAACCACTCTGGGTGGGCCGGGTCATGCTTGAATAGCTCCCGGACCATCCCCTTCAGCTCCACCGACGTGAAGTTGAAGTTGAGCCCGGGGCGCAGCCTCATTATGTCCGCCGCGTTGCTATACTCCCAGACTGGCCTCTTCCTATCTTGAAGAGGGGCGATGCGGCGGCGGCGGAAGTCTGCGCCCACCTCTCCGACGGACAGCCTCGCTGACCGAAGACGGAGAATCCTGATGAGGGCGACGTCGAGCTTGTGGTCGTCCGAATCCAGCTCGCTCCAATCCTTGCCGCGCATAATAGGTGTTGCGCGCGGTGCGGTGAAAGGTTGCGGCTGGTCCTCGACAACCCAGCACCAGTCGGCACGCCACTCCTCCCATTTGCCGCGGAGCTCCCCCGGCAAGTAGGAATCCTTCTTGTTCAGGCGAAAGACCCAAGATATCCCTCCGGCGAGGGGGGCGCCGGCCTCTACTCTAGGGATGAAGAAGTGCCTAAAAAGCGCGACGTTTGGATATACCCCAATATAGTTTTCGCACATATGCGCGAAAACCGCCATCGTGAGGACGGCGTTGGGAGTGAAGTCAAGAAGGTGGAGGCCGAAGGTGTTCATTATGTCGCAGAAGAAGTCAGAAAAAGGAGGGCAAAGACCGCAGTGGAAGAAGGCTGCGAAGAAATAATACCCGCCGGGGTAGTTGCCCTTGGCGGCGGCCGGATAGGCTCGGGTGCGGGGATGCGCCTTGGTCTCCTCGGCCCAGAACAAGTAGTACTTGTTCCAGAGCTCCCGCGCGCTGAGCTTCGGCGAGAAGACGAGGTTCTGCTTCCGCAGCAAGGTGAGCATCGCCGCGTGCTCTGATTTCTCCTTCTTGGTCTTCTCCGCCTTCGCCTTCTCGGTCTTCGGGGCCATGGCGGAGGCGGCGAGGGAAGGGAGACGAAGAATCCGGTAGCACCGCAGGTGCGAGCGAGCGGCGGAGGAAATATGGAGGCGGAGCGCAAAGGGGATCTCTGGAGACGGGAGAGGACGCAGTACAGGCGAAGGGGGGGAGCCGCTCCCGTTTCCTCTGCCTTATATGGGGAAGTGGCGGACACTCCGTTCTTGCCATTAAGAATCGTGCGCGACGTGACGCGCGCCTGCGCGGATTCAGCCCCGCGCACGCCACCCACGTCATGCTCACCCCGCACGCCCCGCCCCCACGACGCCGCGATAAGCGCGCGCCGCCTGGGGAAGGTGCGACGGATGCGGAGTTAAGGAGCAGCGCGACCAAGGCCACACGTGCCCGTGCACTGTTAGGGCCTGGCCCAACGACGCTCGGCACCGTGTGTGGCCCAGGCCCGGGGGCTCCTGTCGGTGTACTAAAGTAGGGGTACCTTAGTACCCCAGACTTGTGCACGGGCAGTTGTAGCACCCTGCGGCGAGGCCCGCCCAGGAAGCGCCAAGGGAAGACCAAGCATTCAAGACAAGGCCCCCGGCAAGAGGAGCTTGCCGGGCCAAGAAGACAAGGCCCCCGGCAAGAGGAGCTTGCCGGGCCAAGAAGACAAGACCCCGGCAAGAGGAGCTTGCCGGGACGACTAAGCCCATGTAATACCATCCAAGAACAAAGTATACGAGACAGAAGATCGAGACCCCGACAAGAGGAGCTTGTCGGGGAGGCCGAACCCAGGCACCACAAGAGAAGCCCGCCACGGCGCGCCATGCGCCCCGGCAAGGCCTGATAGCCGGCAAGCTATCAGGCACAGGAAGACGACCCCCGCGGCAAGCCACTTGCCGCGGCAAATCGCCACTTCAGGACTGCGCTCCAGCTCGCCCGTCCACGCGTCGCTCCGGGGCTTCCCCCAAGGGCACGTGGCGGGGCACCGCGCAGCCTGGGGTATGCGGTGGCATGCAGCCACCATCGTGGCGAGCGGTGGCGCACCTAACGGTCCGCCTCGGTGCTGTCCGGGCGACCGTGACGGGCATTTAATGCCCTTGTCCCCTACCGTCAGAAGTAGGTATGATAACACTGTGCCGCACTGTAGCGCCACTGTTCCCGCACTGTTACAACTACCACCCCTTTTACACTTTTACCCCTTTCTCTTACGTTGACACCTGTCGGTGACCCCTTTGCGCTATAAAAGGAGGCCCGTGTGCAACGTAGGGGGGGTGGAGGGGGAGGTCCGGGGTTCGGAGGTTCGGAGATTGGGGATCCAGACAGCCATACGCTCGGTGTAGCTAGCTCTCCAAGCTCCCGAGCTCCCCAGTTCAATACAACCAAGCAGGAGTAGGGTTTTACGCGTCCATCGCGGCCCGAACCTGGGTAAACCGCCCGTGTGCTCGCCTCGATCTGCTCTCCGTGCTCCCTCCGCCCCCTCACCGGACAACGAAAGGGGCTCCGGCCCCATAGGTGCTCGCGGGGGACGCCGTCCGCCCCGACAACGATCCACATGCATAAAATTTTATGATCTTCCAAGATAGTGGGATCAAGTAAAGTCATGACCTCTCCAAACCAACTTTCAAAATATTTAAAATAACATAGTCATCATGAGTCTTAAGGAAATTTCAAGATCATAAGAAGAGTCACACCAATCATGATCATTGCAACAAATAGTGGTCATAGCAAAATTAACATCTCCAAGCTTGAGGTTTTGCATATTATTAGCACAATTGACAGTAATAGAATTTATAGTAAAATCATTGCAATCATTTTTTTCATTCATCACAATTCTCAGATTCATGAATCTCAAGCAAAACTTCATAAAGATAATCTAGTGCACTCAAGTCACTAGCAATTGGTTCATCATAATTGGATCTCTTAAAAAGATTAACAAGTGGATGAGGATCCATATCAATAGATTATTAGGAAGCAAAGATGCAAGCAATTATAAGGCACATGGTAACACAAGTAGAGATAGCAAATAAGAGACATGATGAGAAAAAGGCGAATGAAAAAGAGGGGGAACAAAACGACTAATTTTTGTGAAGTGGGGGAGAGGAAAACGAGAGGCAAATTTCAAATAATGTAAATTGCGAGGAGATGAGTTTGTGTATAGGAACCTGGTATATGTTGAAGATCCTCCCCGGCAATGGCGCCAGAAAATCCTTTTGATGCGACTTGAAGCTACGTCGGTATTTCCCCAAAGAGGAAGGGATGATGCAGCACATCAGCGGTAGGTATTTTCCTCAGATGTGAAACCATGGTTATCGAACCAGTAGGAGAACCAAGCAACACAACATAAAGAAATAACAACCACTCGCAACCCGACGTGTTAAAGGGGTTGTCTATCCCGTTCGGTTACGGCGCCAGAAATTGGTGCGTGGACGGGAGAAAGTTGTAATAGATCGAATAAATAGATCGCAAATAAAATAAAGTGCAGCCAAGTATTTTTTTTATTTTTGGTTTAATAGATCTAGAAATAAATGCAAAGGAAAAGTAGATCTCAAAGGCAAATAATATGAGAAAGAGACCCGGGGGCCATAGGTTTCTCTAGTGGCTTCTCTCGAGAAAGATAGCAAATGGTGGGTAAACAAATTACTGTTGGCCAATTGACAAAACTTCAAATACTCATGACGATATCCAGACAATGATCATTACATAGGCATCATGTCCAATATTTAGTAGACCGACTCCTGCCTGAATCTACTACTATTACTCCACACATCGACCGCTATCCATGCATCTAGTGTATTAAGTTCATGGAGAAATGGAGTAATGCCATAAGAACGATGACATGATCTAGACAAGATATATCTATGTAGAGATAGACCCCATCGTTTTATCCTTACTAGCAACGATACATACATGTCAGTTCCCTTTCTGTCACTGGAATCACACACCGTAAGATCAAACCCACTAGAAAGCACCTCTTCCTATTGCAAGATAAATAGATCAAGTTGGCCAAACAAAACCTAAATATTGCAGAATAAATAGGAGGCTATAAGAGATCATGCATAAAAGAGATCAAAGAAACTCAAATACCACCGGTACGCGTCGGTGCTAAACAAACAGTTTTTAACCCCTTTCCGCAATGGCATTCGGAACCGTTGCCAAGTGAGTGTGGGCGATAGGGGGGTCCTTCCCACACGACCCAGAAACCATTGGGGGTATGCCCTCCTAGCACACACGCTTGGCAAAATGAGGTCGTGTGCGACCGGCGAGCACTCAAATACAGAAATACGTACATTAGTGCTAAAAATTACAATTATACAGGCAAAATCATTTCCGGTCGTAAGTACATCCCACACAGTCAGTCACCACTAAACATTTTTGTTCGTATATAAATCCCACACAGTCACTACAAGGAAAACATTTGCGCAAGGTGGCTTAACGCAAACAGTTTTGAAGAGAATGTCGTGTGTGATTGTTCATTGATCCAACACGGTTTATTCCTAGAAAATGTGTGCGTTGCCTAAGGTCGTCGCCCACATTGTTTTCTCATTAACCGTTTGCAATAGGAAAACCCAATTAGCAAGCTAATTAGCCAATTAGCGGGCTAATTGCCCTAATATTAATAATCCATTTACTAATCTAATTGAAATTCTTATTAACCACATAATATGTTCCATTTCCATATTAAGGAAGGATGATTTCATAATTGAAATACAACGAAGTACAACATGATATTGCTTCAGCACTCAGCTACCCCATTACAAAACTGCACCAGCAGCAAGTTTCACATGCAACATCTAGAACCTTTCTAAATTAGCATCATAGACGGTACATAGAGAGATGCATCTCATTTGGAAAACTGCTGAAGCGGAAGGCAAATATTGAGCTTTCATTCATGTTGAAGGTCTTTGCAACTTTAGGCCAGTGCCTGTGGATGATTGAGCGTCCATCCTTCGACCTCTTCAGAAACACTTCCATATTGAACCGTGGGTGTTGTATGAAAACTTTCCTCGCCTCCTGACCATAGAGGTGGTTTGAGAGGTAATCATTAGTGAACCCTGAAACAAGGATGTGCATAAATATCTTCTCTATAATGGAAATGGGGCAAAGGAATAAAAAGGCAAGGTATAATAG
The DNA here is from genome assembly GCA_032464435.1 of Aegilops umbellulata. Lineage (NCBI taxonomy): Eukaryota > Viridiplantae > Streptophyta > Magnoliopsida > Poales > Poaceae > Aegilops > Aegilops umbellulata. The sequence continues at coordinate 552,176,081 of CP136057.1, forward strand.
TTAGTACCATCTTGTAAACCTCAGTGCTTCCCATTGTTTCCCTCCAACACATATAAGGTAGTTAGTCATCAGGTTAAGTAAGGGTTCGCATGCTATCAGTAAAATACGTTGATGAAAAATAAGCACATTGCAGATTCATCAGATTAATTCAAGCCACAAGGAAAACTAATTTATCCAAACCAAGCATGGTTAAGAACTAGGAAATATAGCACTTGTATATGTCTCTCATGTATTAAGCGCAACCAAATTTGATTTATTCCTCACATGGTATACAATAAGATAATGCAGCCACATCAATTTAACATCGCATTGCAGAATTGAACCAAGAAGCTAACTAAACCCCACAACAAATGAACCAAACGTTAACTGAGCACCACATTGCATAATATAACATACTCCTAATAGAAGATCAGAGAGTTAACCAAACCAAGCATGCTTAACAACTTGGAAATATAGCAATTGTATTTGTTTCTCATGTATTTAGTACAGCCAAATTCGATTTATTCCTCACATGGTATACAATAACAGAATGCAGCCACAACAATTGAACATCGCATTGCAGAATAGAACCAAGCAGTTAATTAAACACCACAACAAATGAACCAAACATTAACTGAGCACCACATTGCACAATATAACATACTCCTAATAGAAGATCACACAGATAACCAAACCAAGCATGCTTAAAGACTTGGAAATATAGCAATTGTATTTGTTTCTCATGTATTTAGTACAGCTAAATTCAATTTATTCCTCACATGGTATACAATAACAGAATGCAGCCACAACAATTGAACATCGCATTGCAGAATTGAACCAAGCAGTTAACTAAACACCACAACAAATGAACCGAACGTTAACTGAGCACCACATTGCATAATATAACATACTCCTAATAGAAGATCAGATAGTTAACCAAACCAAGCATGCTTAACAACTTGGAAATATTGCACCCTGAAGAATTGACCATCAAATTTGTAGAATTGAACGAAGAAGTTAACTGAATACCACATTGCACGACATATAGAACATATACACTATAGCAGAAGATTGCATGCTAAAAGTAGATAGCGCAATTCACTAGAATTGGTTAAGGAAATGTAGTAGCTAGCAAACTGAACATGGGTCCATATAGTGAGCTAATAAGACAAGCTACTCCTCATTGTCGGAGATATCGATGAAGATTGGCTCCTTGGACATGGAAGAGGGCGAGGCCTCCGCATCGTGGGTGCCCTTGTTGTAGTGGTGAGTTGCCTGAGCCGCTCCGGGCACCAACCTGCTGGCTCTCGAGATGAGGTAAGCACGTGCACGCTGAGAAAACACCTCGTAGTCTTCGTCGAAGGCACCAATGGTGGCCTTAAGAAAATGCCATGAAATGTCGTTTAAAGCAGCCAACCGCGTCGCTGCGTCGGCGCGAGAGGCGTCAACAGTGACTTCGACGGCGAGGTGCTCCTCTAAGATCTAGGGGATGGCACAAATGGCAACCATCGCGACCTCATTCCTGTGTGTCCGCGATATGCTTCTCCGCTGCCAAATGGTCCTTGAGGTCCTGGCTATACTGCATGCATCATGGTTTAGGCTGGCGCTTATTTAGTGGAGGGGTCGATGATTTGGGTGGAAGGTGTCGTGCTTGTGCCGGCGGTCGGGGCATGTGGGATGTGGAAGGAGGAGGAGGATGGGGGTTGGGTGTGGATTACCTGCCTGGATAGACGAGGCCGAGCAGCGTGAAGGAGGGTCACCAGCGAGGAGGCGGCAGCGCTGCAAGCAAGGAGTGAAGGTTTCAACTTGAAAAGGAAGGCGGAAATATGGGAAATGTAGCTTTTGGTAAGGGGGAGGGGCGGGGAGGTAGATATTTCCGCGGAAGCTAAAATTTTGGAATCACTTCAGCCAAAAAAATGGCGCGCAAAGTGTCATCAGACACGGTCCCTTATTCAGAGCGGGTTGTGGACTGTAGTCGTCGCACGGCGTAAGCCGTATGCGTACTATACTCGGACAATGCTCCAAGATATTTTGGGCTGCATCTCACGGGTTGGTTATAATAAAATGTGTGGGATCTACTTGATTTTTCGTCTTGATTTGAATTTCATAATGGGGTCACATCGGCCATAGATGGTGTTTGAATTGCTAGACCTTTTATCTGCAGTGATCATGCAACTATATGTGTGTCATAAAAGAATTGGAATTATTCAAGGTTCGTTTGGACATTTTTATACATTAAGTGAGTTTTCAGTGCATTTATGTGCATAATTCAAATTTGAACTACATGCACATGTTCCAGTGCATATAAATTGGTTGAAAAAACAAATCTTTGTCCTTGGGCGCATGCTTAGGTCCCATGCAAGAAATGGGAATGAATGTGAAACACCCTGCCACCGTCACTTGGCTACAAACATTGAGATATGTGGTTTTTAAATTCTAGTAAATCCAAAACTCGTCAGAAATTCATGAAACTTGGCATGCTATCATGGAGCGGCATCAATATGTCGTGGTAAAAAAAATCCTACTTGGGGTAGGCTTGGGTATATGCTTCTCACAAACCAGAGCTTCTCACAACAAGCATGATGGTTTCGGTAGGGAACGCGCCACCTTTGGGGACGAAACGATATCCATTGCCTCTTATTGCTTTCAAAATTTTCCTGATGTCAACTTGAACAACAAGAGTGTTCTTTATTTTTTTGTGATTTTTCGGGGTTCTTTTGGACATCTTTATGCATTAAGTGAGTTTTCAATGCACTTATGTGCATAATTCAAATTTGAACTGCGTGCACATGCTCCAGTGCATATAAATTGGTTAAATAATCAAATCTGTGTCCTTGGGTGCATGCTTAGGTCCCATGCAAGAAATGGGAATGATTTTCAAACATCAGGGCACCATTGATTGCCAGCAAAACATTGAGATGCCTGGTTTTTTAATTCTAGTAAATCCAAAATTCGTCTGAAATTCATGAAACTTGGCATGCTATCATGGAGCGGCATCAACATGTTGTGGTAATTTTTTTGTCCCATTTGGGGCAGGTTTGGGTCTACGCTTCTGACAAACCAGAGCTTCTCACAACAAGCATGATGGTTTCGGTAGGGAACGCCCCACCTTTGGGGCGAAACGATATCCATTGCCTCTTATTGTTTTGAAAATTTCTCGTGCCAACATAGAACAACAGGAGTGTTCTGTTATTTTTTGTGATTTTTCGGGGTTCGTTTGGACATTTTTATGCATTAAGTTTTCAATGCATTTATGTGCATAATTCAAATTTGAACTACATGCACATGCTCCAGTGCATATAAATTGGTTGAAAAATCAAATCTGTGTCCTTGGGTGCATGCTTAGGTCCCATGCAAGAAATAGGAATGAATTTCAAACACCAGGGTACCGTTGATTGTCGGCAAAACATTGAGATGCCTAGTTTTTAAAATGTAATAAATACAGAACTCGTCTGAAATTCATGAAACTTGGCATGCTATCATGGAGCGGCATCAACATGATGTGGTAAATTTTTTGTCCCAATTGGGGCAGGTTTGGGTATATGCTTCTCACAAAGCAGAGCTTCTCACAACAAGCATGATGGTTTCAATAGGGAATGCCCCACCTTTGGGGACGAAACGATATCCATTGCATCTTATTGCTTTAAAAAAATTCTCATGTCAACATAGAACAACAGGAGTGTTGTGTTATTTTTTGTGATTTTTGGGGTTCGTTTGGACATTTCTATGCATTAAGTGAGTTTTCAATGAATTTATGTGCATAACTCAAATTTGAACTACATGCACATGCTCAAGTGCATATAAATTGGTTGAAAATCAAATATGTGTCATTGGGTGCATGCTTAGGTCCTATGCAAGAACTGGGAATGAATTTCAAACACCAGGGCACTATTGATTGCTGGCAAAACATTCAGATGATTGGTTCTTAAATTCTAGTAAATCCAAAACTCATCTGAAATTCATGAAACTTGGCCTGCTATCATGGAGTGGCATCAACATGCCATGGTAATTTTTTTGTCCCATTTGGGGCAGGTTTGGGTATATGCTTCTCACAAAGTAGAGCTTCTCACAACAAGCATGATGGTTTCGATAGGGAACATCCCACCTTTGGGGACGAAACGATACCCATTGCCTCTTATTGCTTTCAAATTTTTTCTCGTGTCAACCTAGAACAACGGGAGTGTTGTGTCAATTTTTGTGATTTTTCCTGGTTCGTTTGGACATTTTTATGCATTAACTGAGTTTTCAATGCATTTATGTGAATAATTCAAATTTGAACAACATGCACATGCTCCAGTGCATATAAATTGGTTAAAAAAATCAAATATGTGTCCTTGGGTGCATGCAAGAAATGGGAATGAATTTCAAACACCAGGGCACCATTGATTGCCGGCAAAACGTTGAGATACTTTGTTTTTACATTCTAGTAAATCTAAAACTCGTCTGAAATTCATGAAACTTGGCATGTTATCAGGGAAGGGCAGCCGACATGCTGTGGTATTTTTTGCATCCATTTTGAGAGAAGGCACACTCGAATAATGACAGCCAACAAAGGCATTTTGAAAAAAATAGCTGCCTCTTTAATATCTCAACTGTTTGTATAATTCAAACCGTGTGCGTTCGGTTAACCATTCACGTGACGCCACGTGTCTTGGTTTTAATGACTATAGGAGGTGCCGTGTTGGCAGTTGCTTGACTGTACGGGAGGCGTGCGAGCGCAGTCCGGTGCGCAGGCTCACCCGAAAGCGTACAAGCTATTCAACGCAGGATCTGTGCATCTCTTCAACGCAAACGGTTCAGATTACGGTATGCAAATTAAAGCCATACTTCGGTGCTAAGCCAAGAGACACTACGATTTGTCAAAATATGCAGCTAAAAACAATAGCACTATCTATTTTTTGCAACTAAAATTCAGTAATTAAGCATAGATTTCATTCATACTAGAGATTAAGCAGTCGTTCTCACCGGAAGTGAGACAGCCTTGGACCGCCACCTGCCTCGCTCCCACTAGTCTATTTTAATGGCGTCGCCGAGCGGCCGCACCCCCCATGCTCGCCACACACACAATTCCTCTCTCTCCGCCCACATCCTCGACGCCGCTCTGAGTCCTCAAAGCCGTCAGTGTACGAGGATGCCGCCGAAGCGCCCCATCGGAGGGAGTGGCGACGCCGGGGCTACTGAAGCACCAGAGAACGACGTGAATATGGAGATAGAGGTTTCCGTCCCCACCGACGAGGTGGAGAACGAGGCTGCAAACAAGCGGAGGCGGGTCGATAAAGAACCGCAAGCGACTCCTTCAGGCCTAGACTTCATCAACAACCTCCCTGATGATATGTTGATAGTCATCATATCCCTCTTCCCAACCAAATATCGGGCGAGGACAGCCGCCCTTTCCCGGCAGTGGCGCACCCTATGGCTCTGCACCCCTGTCGACCTCCTCGAAGCCCACAAGCTCTGCCATGGCTATGGACAAAGCTTGGATGCGTTCTCCCAGATCCTCGGCAGTCACGATGACCTAATCAAAGGCCTTATCATGGGCAAGTACCATTCCAATGGAAAGGACCGAGCCAAGCTTGATGAGTGGTTCCGATCCTGCGCCATAGGTCATCTCGAGAAGCTAAGTTATAATGATGGGCATATGCGCTTCTTGCCAACGTCCGCGCTCCGGTTCGCGCCTGTGCTGCGCCTCGCCAAGTTCAGGAACGGGCATCCCCCCTTAATGGTGCTCCTGCTCTTTTTCTACCACGACTCAAGCACCTCTAGCTTGTCTGCGTCTGCATCCCAAAGAATGACATGGAGCGCCTGCTCCGCGACTGTACTGCACTTGAGTTCCTTCGTCTTCAGGCGATGAATTGGTCGAGTACCTTGCACATCACCTCCAGGACTCTCCGGACTATTTATGTGTGTTGCTGGTGCTGCAACGAGAGATCAAAAAAGGTGGTCCACAATATGGTCATCCAAGACACACCTTCACTTGAGAGATTACTTGTAGTTGATCAATAAGGTCCAACAAGAATCAATGTCATTTTTGCGCCGAAATTGAAAGTTGTGGGCTACTCGTCTGTCAAATACTACAACTTTTAGGTACAACAGTCTCTGTATATACCTCTCCTTCTTGATATCAACAGTATTTCTAGTTTTGAAGATGTATGTTCGTCTGTCATCCAGCGAAGCTTCACCCAGACTCTGGGCACAGTGATGGTCTTGGAACTAGAATCTGTCGACCATAACCTGGACCAAGTTGTCAGTTACCTGAGATTCTTTCTGTGCCTCAAGAAGCTGTATATCGAGGTGATGTTCCTTTCCTGTTAAATGTTAACCATAAGGGAGTTCGATGTTTTGCAACTTTTCCCAAGTTTACAATGACAATTTACTATGATTTCTGAAGGAATTTTGGAGGATTTTAGGACATACACCCCCACACCTTATTGGTTGCATCATTCATATGGTTACAATAGTCCATAAGCATTTCTCCTTTGGATTCATCTGTACTAGTTTTCTTAGGGAATTTTTCATCCAATCCAACCTCTTGTGAAGAAGGCTACATGTTTCTAGACTGTAATCAAATGCCCATGTTAATCATGCCAGATCGAAGATGGCACGTTGGTGCATTTTACAAATCCTGCAAACCAAATGGGCGTGTAGCAGTGTTCAAAACTGCATGTAGGCACTAACACGTTCTCTTCTTTTGCAGATAATAATAGGCTCGGTGGTGGATAATGTTTATAACAACAATCACATCGAATGCCTAGATCCGCATCTCTCAAATATTACTTTGGACTCCTACCAAGGGACCTTACCAGAGATTACACTCGCCAGGTTCTTTCTTGCCAAAGCAAAGATGATTAGGGTACTGAGGTTGAACACACGTTTAATTAGGAAAGGTCAATTGTATGATTATCAAAGCCGGTAGGTACTGTGGAATGGAAGTGCCTGAAAAAATGCCAAACTTCCTATTGGAAGAGCATATGGCAAAGCAATTGGAAGTTATTGTGTGAAACCCATACATGACATGTCAATGGCTGATCCCTTTTCAGAAATGACGCAGCTTGCAATGTTTGAATTTGGGCGTTGTAATCTTTGAATTTGATCCTTGCAATATTTATGGTATTTGTTATATTGAATCGTTTCTGTTATCTTGTCTCAACGCAAATAGTTCATCTGGGTGAACCGCATGTCGTACATCGCACACACCTTGATCTGGCTGACCGTTTCTTTTGTGTTGCATAATCACAAACAGTTCATATGAGTGAACTGTATGCGTACATCGCACACACCTTGATCTGGCTGACCATTTCTTTTGTGTTGCCTAATCACAAACAGTTCATCTGAGTGAACCGTATGCTATACATCGCACACACCTTCATCTGGCTGCCCATTTCTTGTGTTCCTCCTCATCGAAAATGGTTAATTGAACTAAACCGTATGCCCTGAATCCCACACGCAACTAACATCTGAACGGTGTTTGATGCATCCATCATCGCAAACGTTTTGCGCCTTCTTTGACGGGTTTTTTACACCACCGTTTGCGATTATTGCATCGCACACAGTTTCGTCGAAGGCTCTCTGATCGTAGTGTCGGGTTAGCAGCATCGTGCAATAGTCTACTTTCATGGATATAACAAGATAGATCTGATCATAAACTCAAAGTTCATCGATCCCAACAAACACACCTCAAAAGAGTTACATCATATGGATCTCCAAGAGACCATTGTATTGAGAATTCAGTGAGAGAGAGAAAGCCATCTAGCTACTAACTACGGACCCAAAGGTCTACAAAGAACTACTCACGCATCATTGGAGAGGCACCAATGGAGGTGGTTGTGACGCCCCCGATTCAATCCTACACTAATCAAGCACGCAAACGTGTACGATCAAGATCAAGGACTCACGGGAAGATATCACAACACAACTCTAAAACATGAGTAAGTCATACAAGCATCATAATACAAGCCAGGGGCCTCGAGGGCTCGAATACAAGTGCTCGATCATAGGCGAGTCAGCGGAAGCAACAATATCTGAGTACAGACATAAGTTAAACAAGTTTGCCTTGAGAAGGCTAGCACCAACTGGGATACAGATCGAAAGAGGCGCAGGCCTCCTGCCTGGGATCCTCCTAAACTACTACTGGTCGTCGTCAGTAGGCTGCACGTAGTAGTAGGCACCTCCAGTGTAGTAGGAGTCATTGTCGACGGTGGCGTCTGGCTCTTGGACTCTAGCATCTTGTTGCGACAACCAAAAAGAAAGGAAAGGGGGGAAAACGGGAGAGAAAGCAACCGTGAGTAATCATCCAAAGTACTCGTAAGCAAGGAGCTACAATACGTATGCATGGGTATATGTGTAAAGGGCCATATCAGTGGACTGAACTACAGAATGCCAGAATAAGAGGGGGATAACTAATCCTGTCGAAGACTACGCTTCTGGCAGCCTCCGTCTTGCAGCATGTAGAAGAGAGTAGACTGAAGTCCTCCAAGTAGCATCGCCTAGCAAAATCCTACCCAGCAATCCCCTCCTTGTCGCCCTGTTAGAGAGCGATCGCCGGGTTGTATCTGGCACTTGGAAGGGTGTGTTTTATTTAGTATCCGGTTCTAGTTGTCATAAGGTTGAGGGACAACTCCAAGTCGTCATGTTACCGAAGATCACGGCTATTCGAATAGATAAACTTCCCTGCAGGGGTGCACTACATAACCCAACACGCTTGATCCCATTTGGCCGGACACACTTTCCTGGGTCATGCCCGGCCTTGGAAGATCAACACGTCCCAGCCCCACCTAGGCCAACAGAGAGGTCAGCACGCCGGTCTAAGCCTAAGCGCACAGGGGTCTGGGCCCATCGCCCTTAGCACACCTGCACGTTGCGAACACGGCCGGAAGCAAACCTAGCCTAGTAGGCGTTCCAGTCCAATCCGGCACGCGCCGCTCAGTCGCTGACGTCACGAAGGCTTCTGCTGATACCACGACGTCGAGTGCCCATAACTGTTCCCGTGTAGCTGGTTAGTGCGTATAGGCCAGTGGCCAGACTCAGATCAAATACCAAGATCTCGTTAAGCGTGTTATTTTGAAGTAACCGCGAACGCCGACCAGGGCCATGCCCACCTCTCACCTAGGTAGTCTCAACCTGCCCTGTCGCTCCGCCACAAAGATCCACTCCCAGGTGCTCCTACGAGCCGACCCGACTTTGGTCACCACAGGTATCATGTAAAGTATATAAGTATATACCCGTGATCACCTCCCGAGTGATGACGGCCCGATAGTATAGCAAGGCAGACGGACAAAAATGTAGGGCCACAGATGGAATACTAGCATCTTATACTAAGCATGTAGGATTGCAGATAAAGGTAACAATAGTAGTACCAAGGACAGGCAATGCATCAGGATAGGATTAACGGAAAGCAGCAACATGCTACAATACTCTAATGCAAGTAGTATAGAGAACAATAGGTGATATCTGGTGATCAAGGGGAGCTTGCTTGGTTGCTCTTGCACGTAGGGGTCGTCAACAGTGTAGTCGGTCGGGGCACCAGCAGCGGCGTCGGTCTCGTAGTCTACCTGAGAGAAGAGGGGGGAGAAACAATGAATACAATGCAAACAGATGCATAACGATGCATGACAAAGAAAATGCGGTGTTAGGTGTGCCCTAACGCGGTAAGGGGTGATACCGGCGAGGGGGGAAAGTATCCCGGGTGTTTCACGTTTTTGGGCAGAGGTACCTGTTGAGGATATAACCACTAAAGGTAAACCGCCCAGGAGGGGCCGGTTCACCTTTACCTATAATGAAGTCCAAGAAGACCCAGAAGATGGCGCTTTACGGATGAGGCTTAAAGGCCCAGAGCCCGCAGGCGATTTAGGGACCATGGTAGTAAACCGCCATGATTGTATAAACTTGCATTGTAAGATAGGAAAGAGGAGACCGAGGCGGACACTTGTATGAGCCAGCCTCGGTACTCTGTAGACCGGCCGGGGTCCTCCTGAGTATATAAAGGGGTGACCCGGCGGCAGTTCAGGGAAGAGAGAGAGAGACAACAACTCGAGACTCAGGCAAAGCGTATTCGCTCCCTGGTCATCGAAACCCAATCAATCCCATCACAACTAGACGTAGGCTTTTACCTTCATCGAAGGGGCCGAACTAGTATAAACTCCCATGTCCCTTTCCTGATTTAACCCCTTCAAGCTAACCCATAGCGATGCCTCCGCGACTAAGTCCTTCCAAGAGGACATCTCACGTGTTAATTCCACGACAGTTGGCGCCCACCATGGGGATATCGCACGATGGTTTCGAGTTCCTGAAGGGCAGCTTTGAAGGACTCAAAGGGTACGCGGTTGGCCGGATAACCAAGAGTTGTCGCGGCAAACTCTACATCGACGACGGAGGGTGGGGCCCCGAGACCGGCTCAATTGAGTACGGATACCGTGTCCCCTTTGGAGGAATCCATGTCTTCATCGGCAAGATCGGCGAACCGGGCTCTGAGCTGGACATCTGCGCCGACCTCGTCGAAACAGCTCAGCGCGCCAGCCCTGCCCTGGTTAAGCCTGCCATGAAGCGGGCGTTCGTAGGATGTATCCACAGGATCGGATCTGAATCGGCGTCTGAAGGCAAGACGGGTGTTTACTCGGACAACGAATCATCCACCGGTGAAACCGAGTACCTATACCAAATTCATCACGATGGGTGTTGGTGTCAAAACCGGCGGATCTCGGGTAGAGGGTCCCGAACTGTGCGTCAAGGTCGGATGGTAACAGGAGACAAGGGACACTTTATTTTACCCAGGTTCAGGCCCTCTCGATGGAGGTAAAACCCTACTCCTGCTAGATTAATATTGATGATAAGGCTAGTACAAGAGTGGATCTACCACGAGATCAAGGAGGCTAAACCCTAGGAGCTAGCCTATGGTATGATTGTGTATGATGATGGTTGTCCTACGGACTACAACCCTCCAGCTTATATAGACACCGGATAGGGTTAGGGTTACACAGAGTCGGTTACAATGGTAGGAGATCTCGAATATCCGCACACCTAGCATGCCTTCCACGCCAAGAAAAGATCCTTCCGGACACGGGACGAAGTCTTCAACTTTGTATCTTCATAGTCCTGGAGTCCGGCTGAAGGTATAGTTCGGCTATCCGAACACCCCCTAATCCAGGACTCCCTCAGTAGCCCCTGAACCAGGCTTCAATGACGACGAGTCCGACGAGCAGATTGTCTTCGGCATTGCAAGGCGGGTTCCTCCTCCGAGTTCTTCAAGAAGATTATAAACACCACAGAATAGTGTCCGGCTCTGCAAAATAAGTTTCCACATATTGCCATACAAAGAATAATATTAACACAAATCAAATCTGCTGACGTATCCCACAGTGCGTCATAAAACTGCGGCCAAGCCTTCTGATGGGTTGAACTGCATGATTCCGGGTGATGAAGAAAATTGTTCGGATTCCCACTGATATTTCATGATTAGTGTAACCAGCTACTTCTGATGGATGAAACCATGTATTAGTTTCAGGTGAATCGTAGCTTTGCTATTGCTTCATTTCATCTGATACATGCATGAAATTGAACTGCACTTGATGCAGCACCATTATGGTCCCTGAAATTAGCTTCTGTTATTGAATTTTTTATTTCCTCGCCTGAGAACAACAGTATCATCATATTCTACCAGGCCCTTTGTTTGTTTCTATGAGCTTGCCTCTGTGGCTAGCACATATCATATGTGATCCATGCTGTCTCTTTTCCGCCCACTGAAGCTTGGAGCAAAGTGGCATATTACTTTTGTGATAACTGAGAGAACTGCAAGGCTTTCTTTCCTACTTTGGCATATAATATTAGAATTAATACTGTTTTTATTTGAAATTTGTTATTACGCTATTAGCGCGAAACTTCCAAGTTATAACTATCCTTGCATTTCTTACTCCAATTGTGAAAGTACTATATATAGTCTGTGTGCTTCTGTGAATATATTTGAGTACATTTTTATCGTGCTGCTGTAATATGTAATGTAGTTTTCGAAGCATGTCTGCTGTTGTAAGTTGCCGCTCTGTCTTAATGCATATGTTGTGGGGACTCGCTCACTGAAAAATCTTGCAAGAATCATGTGATCATCTTTTTATGAAAAGTGGCATAGTTTCATTTAGTTATGAGTTATGACTGAACTGATATGTTGATGCCCATAACTCTAAGTTAAGTTTGCCGAAAACCATAGCTGCGCTCTCTGTTTTATTGATGAAACCTTTGCACTTTGCAAATCAGGTGGACTACATAGCCAGCGACCAGCGAGCGCATGGGTGGCGCAAGTGGTGGCAGAGAGCGGCCGGAGACTGTAATTGAGCTTGTGCTAGTGCTGTTGATCCTGCTTGGATGGGCATGCTGCCTCTTCCATGTGGACTAGATGACAACCATGGTGAGCTCTCTGCTCCCTGCATCTTATAGTAGTTGGCCCGAGATTATAGTTGGGCTGGAAATGAACTTCTTCAGTTTCATTTGTAAGATATAATACCTGTCTAAATCAGTGGATCATGGGTGATATACTATCTGCTTTATTTTAGCAAATCTTTAGTAAGTACTAAGTACTTGTATGTACTTAAACATGTTCATGTCCGGAACCATGACTGTACATACTCGTATGAAAATCATTCACAACCTTTGTTCACTAGTTCCAACAAGTAAACGTGTACATATACGTAAGCTCCAAGCATGATGTGCTTTAGACGTTAAATCTGTGTATATATACGATCTTCGTGATGCATGTATAATGCGACACACACATCAGGAAATCTGAATAACTTTGACATAGTTGCTCTGTTATCTTGCACTGGGTTGAGACTTGTCATTTTCCCTTTCCAAATATATCTCAGGCTTGCTGTTATGAGAATGTTATATGCATGCTTTCTTATTAGATCTAAAATTCTGCAGCTATTTTTCATTGTTAGGAGAATGTTATATGCATGACTTCACTTGATTATATTCATAACTTTTCTGATTTATAACACGCAGATTTTGGCCTGCATTCGTCAAAAGTTGGTGTACAAGTAACTCCAGGAGAATAATCCCGAAGAAAACCCTGGAGCTGGAGCTGGCCATATTAATATTTAGTTGTATTTTATAGTTGAATACCTGATTTATACTGCCATGATTGTAAAGTACTTTGGTTGCTGTTTAAAATTTTATGTATTATTGGCTCTGTTTGAATCAAGTTATTTGTTGTGTGTTATGTGTTATTTGAATCAAGTACATCCGGCTTGATAAGTGGCACAAATAGAGAACTGACGTGCGGCACCAAAACAGCACACTTGGGTCCCATTTCACTAGTGGGTCCTTTAAAATGGGAAAGAAACAAAATAAAACTGACAAGTGGGACCTAATTGGATGACCAGACTAGTGGTGTGACGCCTGGATAATTAAGCGACAGTAAAACTCTGCTAATGATGCCACGTCACCTCTGTCGCTGTAGTTAATCTTGGATTAGTCAAAACCGATTCAAATTCAAAATTTAATTAAAGGCAAACAATAAAAGTTTTCGAATGATAAAACTAAAATGTTCGGTGTGAGCCAGATAATTAATAAGTAAATCCGGTGAAGAAAACCAGATTGTTATAAAATGCTTAAATGCTTTAAAATAAATAAAACATCAGCAAAACAATTATTAAAAGCCTCTTATAATTTATAAAGTGTTAAACTATTTTTTTATTGGATAACCAAATTGTATTATTATAGTAATGCTAACTTAGAGACTATTTTTATAGTTTGTAAAACTAGCATAAAAGAAAATAGAAGAAAACAAAAAGATAAAAATAAATAGAGAGGAAAAGAAAACCAAGAAAAATAAAAGACAACCCCCCCCCCCCCGACTGGGCCTTGGCCCAGTTGACCGTGTGGCCGAGACGGCCTGCCGGCCCATCCCACGCCCGTGACCTACTGGCCCAACTGCCACCTACCTAACCCCCCACTCCCCGCTGACCTAGCCGCTACCCGCACATCCCCTCCTCTCGTCCCCCCCACGTTCTCTCTCTCCCACTCCCGATCCAATCGGGACCGGGATCGATCCCGCCCGACGCTACCCACCACCGCCGACCGAAGCCACCTTGCAGCACGCATCCCCGGCGCCGCCCCGCCCTATCACCGCCTCCTCCTCACCTCACCCCCGAGTCGCCCCCGACGCCCGTCCGCACGCCGCCCCCGATCTGGGTCTGGGACTCGGTCCCGACGCCACCGCCGCTCGTCGTCTCCGGCCCCGCCCCGCCATTGCCGCGTCGACCGCGCCGTCGCCAGAGCCCTCCCCTGCCGACACCTCATCGCACCCAAGGCCACCGCCCCAGCGCGACCCCCCCGACCTCGCCTCTTCCCCCGACGGCAGCTGGCGCCCCCGTCGTCGCGTTGCAGCTCGCCATCGTCCGCGCCCAGCCGACCATCGCCACATCGCCGGACTGCTTCCTCTCCGGCGCCGTCGTCCCCGACCGCCTCCACGACCCCCGCTGCCCAGACCCTACTCCTCCCCGTGAGCTCCCCCTCTCTCTCCCCGTGTCCCGCCGGGCCCGTCAGCTCCGACCACCGCAGCACACCGTGCCCCGCCTCCCGCCTCTCCCCCCCGCTGTGTTGCCGCGCCGGCGTGCCCTCAAGCCCGCGCGCGCCCCCACTTTCCTTCCCCTATGCGCGCACGACCGCAGCAGTCGTCGTGCCCCGCCCGCCTTCGCATCGCCCGCGCCGTGGCCGCCCCCTTCCTTCCCCGACGCGGCTCTGGCCCCTGCTCGCCGCCGTCCACTAATGGCCTCGTCCTGCTTCGGTCATGGCCATGCCGTGGCCACCGTCCGCTGCGACCACGCGAGCCCCTGCCCGTGCCCCGGTGCCGCCCCTGGGCGAGCGCCTGAACGAGCGGGTGCTAGGTACCCGTTAGCGCCGGCGCCTGCTAAGCCCCCTGGGGCCGCTGACATGGGGGCCCCACCCCCAGAACGTTTTTTGTTTTTTGTTTTTAAAAAAAAGAAAGAAAAGAATTAATAAAAATAACAAATATAATAAATAAATAATGAAATTAATTAATTAATTAATTAACTAATTAATTAACTTAATTAATTCTGATTAAATTAACTAATTAAGGTTAATTAACCTAATGTTTAATTAACCTAATTAACTACTGCTAATTAGCTAAATTAATTAATATGACAGTGGGGCCCACACCCCCTAATTAATTTTGATTAAATTAATAAACTGGTTAATTAAAATGTGTCACTGACCAGTGGGACCCACTGGTCAGGTTGACCAGTCAACCCTGTTGACTGCTGGCGTCAGGATGACATCATGCTGATGTCATTAATCTATTTTCGAATTAATTAATAAATTAAATTCCAGAAATTAATATAATCTTTAGAAAATCATATCTTTTAATCCGTAACCCGGATTAAAATATTTTCAACATGAAAGTTGCTCAGAACGACAAGACGAATCCGGATATGCAGCCCGTTCGTGCGCCACACGTCCCTAACATATCAAACTCGCAACTTTCCCCCTCCGGCTCCTCTGCCCGAAAACGCGGAACCCTGGGGATACTTTCCCGGATGTTTCCCCCCTTCACCGGTGTCATCCCATACCGCGTTAGGCCACCTCTAACGCCGTTACTTGTCATGTCATGCATCACTATGCCTCTGCTTGTTTAAATATTTATTGTTTCTCCCCCCTCTTCTCTCGATAGACCCCGAGACCGACGTTGCTGCTGCCCCGTTCGACTATGGAGTTGACGACCCCTCTCTCTTGCCAGAGCAACCAGGCAAGCCCCCTCCTTGATCACCAGATATCGCCTACTCTCCTCTATACTGCTTGCATTAGAGTATTGTAGCATGTTACTGCTTTCGTTATTCCTATCCTGATGCATAGCCTGTCCTTGCTACTACTGTTGTTACCCTTACCTGCTATCCTACTGCTTAGTATAGGATGCTAGTGTTTCATCAGTGGCCCTACACTCTTGTCCGTCTGCCATGCTATACTACTGGGCCGTGATCACTTCGGGAGGTGATCACGGGCATATACTATATACTTTACACTGTTACATTACCTGTGATACTGTTCGGAGTTGGGGGCTGAAGGGGCAGGTGGTTCCACCCAGGTAGTGGTGGGCCTGGGTTCCCGACGGCCCCTGACTGTTACTTTGTGGCGGAGCGACAGGGCAGGTTTGAGACCACCTAGGAGAGAGGTGGGCCTGGCCCTGCCGGCGTTGGCGGATACTTAACACGCTTAACGAGATCTGGGTATTTGATCTGAGTCTGGCCATTTGGTCTATACGCACTAACCATCTACGCGGGAGTAGTTATGGGTATCCCGGCGTCGTGGTATCAGCCGAGGCACTTTTGACGTCAGCGACGGAGCGGCGCGCACCGGATTGGACTGGAACGCTACTAGGCTAGGTCTGCTTCCGTCCGCCCTCGCAACGTGCAGGTGTGCTCAGGGCGATGGGCCCAGACCCCTGCGCGCATAGGTTTAGACCGGCGTGTTGACCTCTCTGTTGTGCCTAGGTGGGGCTGCGACGTGTTGATCTTCCGAGGCCGGGCATGACCCAGAAAAGTGTGTCCGGCCAAATGGGATCAAGCGTGTTGGGCTATGTGGTGCACCCCTGCAGGGAAGTTTATCTATTCGAATAGCCGTGTCCCTCGGTAAAAGGACGACCCGGAGTTGTACCTTGACCTTATGACAACTAGAACCGGATACTTAATAAAACACACCCTTCCAAGTGCCAGATATAACCTGGTGATCGCTCTCTAACAGGGCAACAAGGAGGGGATCGCCGGGTAGGGTTATGCTATGCGATGCTACTGGGAGGACTTCAGTCTACTCTCTTCTTTATGCTGCAAGACGGAGGCGACCAGAAGCGTAGTCTTCGATAAGACTAGCTATCCCCCTCTTATTCTGGCATTCTGCAGTTCAGTCCACTGATATGGCCCTTTACACATATATCCATGCATATGTAGTGTAGCTCCTTGCTTGCGAGTACTTTGGATGAGTACTCACGGTTGCTTTTCTCCCGCTTTTCCCCCTTTCCCTTCTACCCGGTTGCCGCAACCAGATGCTGGAGCCCAGGATCCAGACGCCACCTTCGACGACGACTCCTACTACTCTGGAGGTGCCTACTACTACGTGCAGCCCGCTGACGACGACCAGGAGTAGTTAGGAGGATCCCAGGCAGGAGGCCTGCGCCTCGTTCGATCTGTATCCCAGTTTGTGCTAGCCTTCTTAAGGCACACTTGTTTAACTTATGTCTCTACTCAGATATTGTTGCTTCCGCTGACTCGTCTATGATCGAGCACTTGTATTCGAGCCCTCGAGGCCCCTGGCTTGTAGTATGATGCTTGTATGACTTATTTTATTCGTAGAGTTGTGTTGTGATATCTTCCCGTGAGTCCCTGATCTTGATCGTACACATTTGCGTGCATGATTAGTGTACGATTGAATCGGGGGCGTCACAAGTGGGACCTGGTTCAAAATGGATTGTGAAATGGCCGAGGCCCAAATAAGAAATGGCAGCAAAAAGGCTAAAGGCCTAGAAATCAAAGGCTGAATTGTTGGGCCAGACCCATGTAGCTAATAAAAGCACAGGAAAAAATACATTAAGAAGGCCGAATTGTTGGGCTAGGCCCATCTAGAAAACCGAATTGGACCGAGCTGAATCTTGTGCCACATCAGTTTGCCACGCTGGATGCCTACGTGGCCTGGGGAGGTTGCTAGTGACCAAAACGCCATAGTAGGTATATTTTGGTCGTAAACGTCCACGACCTTCTCACAGAGAAGGTCGCTATAGTCAGTTTATGACCGCCAGCTTTTGACCTTCTGTTTTTGGTCAAAAAAAGGTCACAAATGAAAAACAATGACCTTTCAGTGACCAATAGTCAGGGTCACAAGTTGACATATTTGTTGTAGTGGATAAAGCTAGGGCTAGCCGATACATTATGCTCATTAGATGATCTAGCAACAACATACACATTATTTGCATCTACATAAGTGAATTGGGTATTCATGTTACCTTTGTAGATTGCAAACCCTAGATGACGATCTCTTCGTAGCAAGAACGGGCCGGAGACCATTCAAAGTTTCGTCCTCGGCTGAGTCACCAAAAAGTGTGTTCGCACACGAACATATCATTGTGTATCCTCGACGCCGGGGGTGATGCACCGCAGCTCACGTCGAAGGAGACCCGTCCGAAAGCGCGGTACGCAACCAATCCGGCGGGTGCTTTTGAGGACCCGAAACCCGACACGCCCGGGAGGGACCCCGTCAGGGCGTGCGGAAGCTATGGGCTGCCCTAGGTCGACCTGATCGCCTCTAGGGCCTCGAGGTTCGCCGCCCGGAAACAAGAAGAACAGACGAAGAACGAGGAAGAAGATGATTTGATCGATTGTGTGTTGTTTAATCGGCCGTCACCTCCTGTCTATATAAGAGGCGGATGGACTTCCTGTACAACAAAATGACTTGCCTTGTCGTCCAAATCATCAAAATCGAGCCAAATTTGGACTTCTCACGACTTCCGGCCCGGATGTCCTGCTCTAGCCCAGTTTTTTGACAGCAGCTCACTGTTTTGGCTCTAGAATCCACATACGATCTCGGATTTGGACATTCTTTATATAAAAATCGACCTTCTTGACGAGACACACAACTTTCATGTTGAACACCTTTCAATATGAGGCCATCTTGAGTGTGTTTCGTGCCATTTTCTAAAGCCAAAACATGTCCGGACACCTGGACGATTGCCCGGACTGTCCGGCCTTTACCCGGATCATCCGGGAATTGATCCAGATCATCCGGCTTTAACTTTTAGCTTCTGTTGTTTTGATCAATTTTTCGGCCCTCGGCCGGATGATCTGGACCCCGGTCCGGATGATCCGGCCATACAGTGCTACATCACACAGTTTTGACTGTAACTTTTGCATACGAACTTGGATGGGGACGATCTTTATATCAAAATCGTCCGTTTGGACGAGATGAAGAACTTTGCAGTTGTAAACGTTTCCATCAGAGGCCGTCTTGATTAGTTTTCATGCCATTTTATAATCTGGTGTCAATACGAGCATCTCTAAGATTGTCATAACTTTTGCATCCGAGCTCCGTTTTGGACCATCTCTATATATATTTCGATCGGTTTGAAGAGAGCCATCCAATGGTGATATGGCATCAGGAAGAACTCATCTTGCTACAGCCTCAAGTCACTCTTTGCGATTCTGCCATTTTTGAGCGTCAACAAGCGTTCAATGCATTCAAGGCATAAAGCCTTGCCTCGGCATTTTGCACCAGATGAGCATTGTAGCTTATTATTTCATCGGAAGGGTGTAGCAGATGGACGGTCTTAGTGGCGCAAACTACTGAAGCAGTATGCGCTTTCAACCAATCCGTTCCCAGAATGAGATCAATGCTACAAGACAAGGCTAACCATAGAGGTTTGACATTGACCCGCAGGGGTGTGTACCACTAGCGGAGTGTTCATCTCTTCGTATTTAATGCCATGCATGAATGCAAATTCTGCTGATATGAACGAAAGTGATGCTCCTGTATCAAATAAAATGGATGCTGGTACTAAATTTACGAGAAGAGTACCTATCACGGTAGCAGGCTGGTCTTGAGCTTCGTTGAGATCAACGTGGTTGGCATGAACACGACCATAAGACTTGGCACTGTTGTTGCCGGGCTGGTTGCTTCCACGGCGAGTTGCTGGAAGTGCCAGTTGATTCTGATTCTTGTTGCATTCCTTAGCACGGTGTCCTGGTTGTCCACACCTGAAGCATAGGCCATTATTGGCAGTGGGAACAGGAGCTTGGGGTGGTGGAGCTGGAAGCTTTGGTTGCCTAGACGGTGGAGGAGGCAAACGAGGTACGGCATATGTCTGCCTTGGGGCAGGTGCATTTGGACGGTACCTGCTGTTCGGGATCCAGATCTTACGCTTCTGAGAGGGCGGGCCTGAAGATGAGCCCGTGTCACGGTTGCGCCTGTGAGAGCCCTGATGTTACTGCAGACCAGTCTCCACATTGATGGCCTTATTAACCAAGGTGGCGAAATCGGCAAAGTCAAGCACTAGAAGTGCGAGCTTGATGTCAGCTTGTAGTCCATCACGGAACTTCTCCTGTTTGCGAGCATCACTTGCAACGTCTTCTTCAGCATAGCGGGACAAGTCCAGAAACTCCCGCTGATAAGCTTCAATAGTTTTGTTGCCTTGGCTGAGGCTGGAGAACTCACGCTTCTTTTGGTCCATGACTCCCTGAGGAATGAAGCGGGCACGGAAAGCGGCTTGGAAGTCTGGCCAGGTGATGATTGTTCCAGCTGGCACAGTACGCCTGTGGCTGTCCCACCATTGAGCTGCGGGTCCCTTCAGGAAGAAGAAAGCAAAGGTGACATAGCGAGCAGGGGCTACTTCAGCAGACTCCATCTCATAGGTGATGTCACGGAGCCAATCATCAGCATCCAGAGGCTGAGTTGAGCTGCAGTAGATGGATGGGTTGAGGCGCATGAAATCCTATAGAGTCCCTTGGGCTGGTTGCTGGTTCATATTGGGGCGAGGGTACTGAGCCATCATATTCTCCATGAACTGGCGATTCATCTCGAGCTGTTGGATCATACCAGCCATGTACTCAGGCGGTGGTGGGGCGTTGCCACCACTACCATGACCACCTGGTCTAACCATCCTGCTAATATATAACAGGGGTAGTTCAGCATTGAGAAATTGCAAAGACAAGAATCATTCATGATGAAACATGCATAATGAAAGGAGTACGGCAGCTACTACATAGTAGTCGGCATAACTTACAAAAAGGGTCATGCATAGAGTTCAGTACACAGACTAAAAGACATCATAGGCGGCACGCAGGCTCGCGACGAAGGCACCTAATACTAATAAGCAAGACTACATCAGTCCCAAGAGGAATTGTGGAGGTAGGTGTAGCCTGAAAGCTGGTAGTGCCACGTCGGAAACTCCACGTCAGCATCCTGGGGTCCGCGGATGCTCTGGTGCGGAACTTGACGCTCAGGTGGCAGAAGAGGACCAAGTGGGGGAGAGTAGCCTCCCACATCTAGCCAACCGACACCCTGGGGCATTACGGTCCTGGCTGGGTAGACCGCCGAACGCGGCAGATCCCCAGATCGGACAAGGGGGTGCAACAGCGTCAGAGCACGGTAAAGGTGCTGATGGGTGGTGTACAACTCCTGGCGAAGAGCTCGGTTAGCTCGATCCATCCCATCAGCATGCAGAACCAAGTTCTGATCGTAGAAGGGCTCTTGGGTGACAGTAGAGTAGGCAGCAGTGTAGTATCCCTCCGCACCAACATCGGATGTGATAGCAATGTGCCTGAAAGGGGAAGTGTACAACACCTGATACTCTCCACGAAGACGTTTCAGAGCAGCATAAGCAGCATCGTGGACTCCCATATCGATGGTCACTCCAACACCATGAGCAGTGTGCAACACAGTAGTGGAGTCATACTCCCAAGAACAGAGGTGGACGATGGCACGGTACTGCTCCTGGTTAAAGTCCTGGTACTCCTCGTAGACGGTGTACTCAGGGTGCCAGCGAGAACCCAGATAGGTCATCATCTCAGCTAGCACAACAGGTGATCCCGAGGCACCAATGGACGTCGTGTGGTGCACAACCTGCCTCGTGAGTTCCATCTGAAAACAAAGATGTTTCAAAGGAGTCAAATGACAGTGTGGACATTATTCAAACAGCTATTCTAAGGAATAACTATGGCTTATCAAACTTTGGGGTGAATGTGGTCACGGGATCCTAGTGTTAGAGTTAGTAAATTCGTTTAACCCGAGTAGAAGAGAGTTTAGAGTCCCAGAGTAAAGGTCGAGGAGTAAAAGATCCTAGTACCACCCAATGGCGACGTGGGCCCGTAAGACACACAACCATGTTAGTAAAAGTTTTTGCAATGTCTAGAATTGAATTTGGCCAAGGAGCGTGGAAGGGGGATTCCTACAGACAGTCGTCTCTGATACCAACTTGTGACGCCCCCGATTCAATCGTACACTATTCATGCACGCAAACGTGTACGATCAACATCAGGGACTAACGGAAAGATATCACAACACAACTCTAAAACATAAGTAAGTCATACAAGCATCATAATACAAGCTAGGGGCCTCGAGGGCTCGAATACAAGTGCTCGATCATAGACGAGTCAGCGGAAGCAACAATATCTGAGTACAGACATAAGTTAAACAAGTTTGCCTTAAGAAGGTTAGCACAGACAGGGATACAGATCGAAAGAGGCGCATACCTCCTCCCTCTGATCCTCCCAAACTACTCCTAGTCGTCGTCAGCGGGCTGCACGTAGTAGTAGGCACCTCCAGTGTAGTAGGAGTCGTCATCGACGGTGGCGTCTGGCTCCTGGACTCCAGCATCTGGTTGCGACAACCAGAAAGAAAGGAAAGGGGAAAAGGGGGAGAGAAAGCAACCGTGAGTACTCATCCAAAGTACTCGCAAGCAAGGAACTACACTACATATGCATGGGTATATGTGTAAAGGGTCATATCATTGGACTGAACTGGAGAATGCCAGAATAAGAGGGGGATAAATAATCCTATCGGAGACTACGCTTCTGGCAGCCTCCGTCTTGCAGCATGAAGAGAGAGTAGATTGAAGTCCTCCAAGTAGCATCACATAGCATAATCCTACCAGGCAATCCCCTCCTCGTCGCCCTGTTAGAGAGCGATCGCCGGGTTGTATCTGGCACTTGGAAGGGTGTGTTTTATTAAGTATTCGGTTCTAGTTGTCATAAGGTCAAGGTACAACTCCAAGTCATCTTGGTACCGAAGATCACGGCTATTCGAATAGATAAACTTCCCTGCAAGGGTGCACCACATAACCCAACACGCTTGATCCCATTTGGCCGGACACACTTTCCTGGGTCATGCCCGGCCTCGGAAGATCAACACGTCGCAGCCCCACCTAGGCCAACAGAGAGGTCAGCACGCCGGTCTAAACCTAAGCGCACAGGGGTCTGGGCCCATCGCCCTTAGCACACCTGCATGTTGCGAACGACGCCGGAAGTAGACCTAGCCTAGCAGGCGTTCCAGTCCAATCCGGCGCGCGCTGCTCAGTCGCTGACGTCACGAAGGCTTCGGCTGATACCACGACGTGGAGTGCCCATAACTATTCCCGCGTAGCTGGTTAGTGCATATAGGCCAGTGGCCAGACTCAGATCAAATACCAAGATCTCGTTAAGCGTGTTATTTTGAAGTAACCGCGAACGCCGACCAGGGCCAGGCCCACCTCTCACCTAGGTAGTCTCAACCTGCCCTGTCGCTCTGCCACAAAGATCCACTCGGGGGTGCTCCTACGAGCCGACCCGACTTTAGTCACCACAGGTATCATGTAAAGTATATAAGTATATACCCGTGATCACCTCCAGAGTGATCACGACCCGATAGTATAGCAAGGCAGACGGACAAGAATGTAGGGCCACAGATGGAATACCAGCATCCTATACTAAGCATGTAGGATTGCAGATAATGGTAACCACAGTAGTAGCAAGGACATGCTATGCATCATGATAGGATTAACGGAAAGCAGTAACATGCTAGACTACTCTAATGCAAGCAGTATATATAAGAATAGGCGATATCTGGTGATCAAGGGGGGGGGGCTTGCCTAGTTGCACTTGCAAGTAGGGGTCGTCAATAGTGTAGTCGGTCGGGGCACCAGCAGTGGCGTCGGTCTCGTTGTCTACCGGAGAGAAGAGGGGGGAGTGACAATGAATACAATGCAAACAGATGCATAAAAATGCATGACAAAGCAAACGCGGTGTTAGGTGTACCCTAACGCGGTAAGGGGTGATACCGGCGAAGGGGGGAAACATCCGGGAAAGTATCCCCGGTGTTTCACGTTTTTGGGCAGAGGTACCGGGGGGGGGGGGGAGTTGCGTGTTCTATATGCTAGGTGCGTGTGGTGGATGAACGGGTTGCGCATCCGGATTTGTCTCGTCGTTCTGAGCAACTTTTATGTAGAAAGTAGTTTCATCCGAGTTACGGATTAAAAGATATGATTTTCCAAAGATTTAAATCATTTATTGGAATTTACTTTGCTAACAAAAAGGAATTATGACATTAGCATGATGCAATGCTGACGTCAGCTGGTCAACAAGTCGGCTGATCAGTCAAACCAGACAGGTGGGTCCAGTGGGACCCACATGTCATTGATAGGGCACTAACAGGGGGGTTTAGACTAATTAATTTGGTTAATTAGCAGGTGGGGGCCCCGTAGTCAGTGAGAGATTAGGTTTTAATTAATTAATTTAATTAATTAATTAGCAGTTTATCTATTTGTTTTGATTCGTTTTATGGCATGGGGCCCGCAGGTCAGTGGCAGTAGCTGCCACGTTAGTGTAGTTGACTTCGGTCAACGTGGCCAGTTGGGGCCCACTGGCAGTGACCCAGGGGTGGCCCTAGGTGTGCCAACTCAGCGGAGCCGCTGGAGTAGCTCCGGCGAGCCCGTGCGCAGCGGCCGAACACCGGCGAGCATCGGGATTCGCCTACGCGGCACCAAATCCGGCGCCTTCTCTTGCGTTCGAACGTGGAGAGTGCCCCGCATCTAGTGGTGGCGGTGGCATGGCCGGAGGTGGCCGAAAAAGTCACCGGTGACGAGCGCGACGGACGGTAGTTCAGGCGCGGGAGGGGAACGGCGACGTGGCGCAGCAACAAGCAAACGGAGAGGCCAGGCGAGATGTACGCGAGGTGGCGAAAGCAACGGGCACTGGCCCGTGACCATTTGGTCATCGGAGTCCCGCCGGTGACGAGATCCGCGGCGGAGCGTTCGGGTGCTACGGCGACAGCTAGCTAGGGCGCGTGAGAGAGAGAAGAGGAAGCGGGGGCTCACCGAGCGGCACACACGGTGGACCTTGGGGGTTTAGTAGCTGCAGGGGCGTCACCGGAGTTGGTGAAGAGCGGCGACAAAGCTTGTCGGAGCAGAGCAGGAAGACGGCGGCCTCGTGGGCGTTGCGGTGGCTCCGAGCTCAAACGGGGTGCACCAGTCGAAGCAGCGGACGACGGTGTACCTTGGGGACACAATGGGGCGGCAAGGCAGGCGCGCTGGTCGTGGCTAGGCCGGAGCCATGGCGGCGGTGGCGTTCAGCGGCGATGGGGAAGGGGAAGCAACATGGTGGTTCTGAGGGGGGGAAAGCGCAGGCACCGAGAGAGAGAGAGCGGGGTGAGTGGGAGGCGGGATCGAGGAGGCGGGGGCGTGGCAGACTTATCCCCTCCCGACGTCGGTGCCGGCGAGGCGGTCAGGCGGGGACGGTCCCCTGTTCCGACCGGGGTCGGGGGAACAGGGGAAGGGGACGAGGCAGGGGAGCCAGGCCGGGTGTGGCCAGCTGGCCCAGGTGGGCCGGTCTGGCCTGTGAGCTGGGCCGCCTGGTCCAGGGGGGCTTTCTTTTCCCTTTTTCCTTTTTTTGTTTTGTTTTGTTATTTTACTTTTATTTATTTTCTTTTCTGTTTTAATTCATTTTAAAATATTCAGGCACTTTCTAAAAATATGTTTTCTTTACTATAATTACCCTTGTAATATTCGGCACCCACCAAACATTTTTGTTTCAACTTTTGAAAACTTTTGTAGTTTGACATATTTAGAATTTAAATTTTGAAACGGTTTCGAATCATTGCGAGGTTAGCAATAGTAACCGAGGTGACGTGTCATGATTATCGTGGGATTACTTTAGCATGATTTTCCGGGCGTTACAGTGGTGACCCCATACGAGATGGTGTCTAGATTGGATCTGGTGGGTCTGGACTCTGCGGCGGCTGGATGAATATTTCGTCGACTCCCCTAGGGTTCTGGAAATATTGGGGTATTTATAGAGCAAAGAGGCGGTCCGGGGGGCACCCGAGGAGGGCACAACCTACCAGGGCTCGTCTGGGCCTCCTGGCGCGCCTTGGTGGGTTGTCACTACTAGGGAAAACCTTATACACAGAATCTTAGAAGCAGCGCAGCACAAAAAAAGGCGCTACAGCTAATTAGTAGTAGCGCGGGTTGTAAACCCACGCTACTAGTAAGTTGATAGTACGAGTGTGGGGTATAAACCCACGCTACTACTAAGTGTTCCCCACCGCACCCGCCCGGACAAGCATTAGTAGTAGTGCGGGGTATAAACCCACGCTACTACTAAGTTAATAGTAGTAGCGCGGTTTGTAAACCCCGCGCTACTACTATGTGGTCATCATCGTGCCTCCCGTGACATGCCGTAGTAGCAGCGTGGGGTATAAACCCAGCGCTACTACTATAGAACCACCGACGCATGTATCTACTATTCTACTACCACTATAAAAGAAAGAGAGGGGCAGATCCAAACAATCTGGTCCATCCATCAGCAAAATCCAATGACCCTTAATCCTTCAGTGTTGAACACTGCAAACCACGCATTATGCCACTAACAAGCCATCGATCTATAACCCAGCCCCGCCGTAAAAATAGACAAAATCGGTCGCACGACTCTCGCCCCTGCCCGCACAACCTCCCTCTTCGCACGACACTCGCCCCTACGCGCACAACCTTCCCCTCCTCCTCCCGCGCCATTTACCGCCCCGCAAACTCCGGCAGAACTCTGGTAGCCGTTAGCCGCGCTTCATCGCGGGAGCCGCCGTAGGAGCAGCTCGCCGCTGGAGCCGCCGCGGGAGCCGCTCGCCGCTGCATCCACTGCCCGTGGGAGCCGCTTGCCGCGGGTCGCCGCTATAGCCGGAGCCGCCGTTCGTCTCCCTTCGCCGCATGTCGCTGCTGGAGCCGCCCCGCCCCTGGATCCTCTCGTCGCGGGTCGCCGCCGGAGCCGCCCGTCGCACTCCCACTCAGCTTGGCCTCCGTCCCCGGTCCTCAAGCAAGTAAGTTTTCCTTGCGTTCTGAAGCTCTACTATTCCTAATCTGTAGACTAGCTACCTTAGAGTCTGATGAACCGTCAATTGGATGGACTGATGAAGCGCGAGGGAGAAATATGTCACTACAAAAAAAATACACTTCCGTGATGATACGTGTTTGTCACAGTAGGTCTCTTTTTTTGTCATGCATGTACATCCATGACAAATTTATGACAAAATCAAGAGAGTCATACATGTGCTGTCGTAGAAGTGTTCCATGACATTACCAAAATTATCATCACGGAAGTGTCCACTTCGATGACAATAAATTGCACGTCACAGAAGTGCTTTTGTGAAGGGTGACCGACACGTGGCATCCACCGTAACGGAACGCCGTTAAGCTATCGGGTCAGGTTTTGGATCCGATAACCCGTTAACAGCCCCGACCAATGGGGATTTTCCACGTGTAAAATCATCATTGGCTGGAGGAGACACGTGTCAACTCATCCAATGGGCAAGACGCGCCTATGATATGTTGACACGTGGACCGACCCATCAAGTTTAAATGGGCCGGCCCAACTGAAGGCCCACAAGATTCTGCGGACCATAATGGGCCGGCCCAGCTAAAGGCCCACGAGATTTTGCGGACCATAATGGGCTGGCCCAGCTAAAGGCCCACAAGATTTTGCGGGCCATAATGGGCCGGCCCAGGTAAAGGCCCATAAGATTTTTCTATGCCATAATGGGCTGGCCCAGGTAAAGGCCCACAAGATTCTTGCGGATCATAATGGGTCGGCCCAGCTAAAGGCCCACAAGATTTCACCGACATTAATGGGCCGGCCCAGCTGTAGGCCCACAAGATTTTCAGTACCCTAGTAGGCCGGCCCATTAACTGCCTGCCATGTTTTGGGCCAAATGTCGGCCCATATTTGATCCGGTCCATTACTAGCCTGCCACGCTCTGGGCCTAATAGTGGCCCATATGAGATCCGGCCCGTTAAAGGCCTACCACGTTTTGGGCCAAATTACGGCCCAGATCAGGTCCGGCCCTTTAAGAGGCTTTGGGCTCAAATATGGCCCATATCAGATTCGGCCCGTCAACTGGACACTATGCTTTTGGGCCCACATGCTAAAGGCCCACTTAGTAATTCGGCATGATATTAGTTTTGGCATGTTAAGGGCCCGTTTAACATTTCGACCCTATATTAATTTCAGCCTGTTAAAAGCCCGTCATATAGTTGGGCCTAACTATGGCCCGGTTTGCATCCGGCCTGCTCGCAGCCGATATCGGATTGGTCCAAACAAGGACCGAGACAATTTTTCGGCCTGTTAAAAGCCCGTGATTTGATTCGCACAATCATGGGCCAGGGTTCATTTCGGGCTGCTGCCGGCCCGTGAGCTGATCGGCACGTTTCAGGCCCAACCTACATCGTGATTACATGACGGCCCGATTATGTACCTTAATATTATGGTTTGGCAGGTTTACTGCAAAGACAGGATATATATATACAGTAAAATAACTGCAGCATCGTGAATAAGAAAAAACTAGACTATACAGTAAAGAAATTACGGCATATTACATCCACTGGGCATCAAAGTTCACCACTATAATAATAAAGCACAAGCAGACAACAGATTACATATACTGGGCATCAAAGATCGCCACCAGTGCAAATAAACACGTCGATGAAATAATATACAAAACCGACAACACTTCAATAGAGTTCAAGAAAGGTTAGCCCTGCTGGGGAGCTGCAGAGCAAGCAGCTGAGCAAGATGATGAGACTGCTCTTGTTCAACACTTGTATCTTCCTCACTCTGAAAGATAAACAAGCAGACAGATGACAGGTTTTGCACATAAAAGTATCAGTGCTGACAATTCATCACATTTCTTACTGGCGAATAAAGTGACACAGTTTAAAATAGCATTAACATAATATGGTATTGTTCAGGTCAAGACATGGCAGGAAATGACATTGTGAAGGAGTTGGCAGCTTCACGACACCACTGGATTACAGATCAAGAACTCATAAGTGTCAATGGTTAGTGTGCTGTCAATTTATACCATTTCAGATTGGCAAAGAAATAGACGGTTTAAATAATAGTAGAATGATATGACATTGTTCATAGTTAAGACATTGCATAATATGACATTGTGCTGTAGTGAGTAGGTTCACCACACCACTGGATAACAGATGAAGAACAGAAGCATACATGGAGTGCAAAAGAAGACCACTTGCTCTGTATAGTTTAATTTACATGGTATGAAGAAGGAACTTGGTTGTACAACTGAAAACTTAAATTGAGAAAGGACGAACTTTTGTTTATGAACTACATATAATAAACTTTAAACAAGCAATTTGATGCAAACACCAAAAATAAACCGCTGTTGCAGTCATGCCTAACCAAATATATACAACAAAGTTTGAAGGCTTGAGATGGACAAACTTACATTATTGGTGAAGACAGGCTATATAAAGGCCTTGTCCATGCTGATGGGGGGGGGCAATTCAAGAAGTTTACCACAGAATCTTCTTCAAAAGCATTGCCTTTATTCTACATTTTGTTAAGAGTAAATATAGATGTGATAATATATGAAAAAAATGGGAATATTTAAGATAAGATGAAGAGTGATGCTACATAACCAAGTAGCTATAAATGTAAGTGCAGCGATACAGGCAAAAGGTACAACCAAGAGCAATGCACAGCTAAACTTCTTCGGTACCAACCTTATGGTAAGAGTAAATATAGATCTGATGTGTAGAAAATGGAGGGCAAAGGAAAATAAGCTGCAGAGTGATGGTACATGAACAACTACCTGTCATTATAAGTACACTGGTAAAGACAACATGTACTTACAAGAGCAATGCAGAGCTAAAAAAAACATTGGCATTGGATATATTCTACACTAGTGTAACCATTCATACAGATCAGATAATTTGGAGCGAACAATTGATAAGCAAGCTATCATGCATACTGCTGTGACATAATGAACCAGGTATGTATGCAAGTACAGTGATACAGGACAACAGGTTCTAACAAGAGCAAAGCAGCGGGCAGCATATTTGCGATATCCTGTCGTTCTTGTCAAACCGGAGTTCTTCTTCGAGCAAATTTCCTGCAAAAAAGATCCGTAAGGCACATGCGGAAAAGTAGAAGTTCAAATTTCATGTGATTTCATAGACAGTACCTCATCCCGGGAACGAGACCAGTGCATAACAAGGTTTTTCCATTCAATGTCTTCTAAATTTAGCACAGGCGACTTCACCGGAAATTCGTTTATAGAATTGCCATCAAAGTGTGATTTCCTCAGGTAACACCGATACTGCTGCAATGCTTCCTTGAAAAGCACAAGCAAGCTTTGCTCTTCATGACTATCCAGATTGGCCCTCGCCTAGTTACTACAATGTAATGTAAATCATTGATGTGTTCAATCAGCAGAAAACAGGAAAATAATAACCATGAATAACAGCACTTACACGTAAGTTGGACAGAAAGATGTGAAAGTGGTGTTTGTCTTCACAATAATCTTCCCATGATGGGAATATATGCACGTAGTCCCTAACAACATTGAAAGCATTATCTTTTAAACTGGTAATAAATGGATTGGGGTTCCAATCTGCAGGAATTGGCCGTCTCTGCTGTTGGGATAGGTCTTCGGCCGGTGGACTTGCTGTACTTTTTGCTGGAGTGGGATTTTTCTGTGGTACAGCTGGTGTTATGGCAAATGAAATCGTTATACCTTTTGCTGGAGTGCAGGTCCTGTGTGGTGGGGCTAGTGGTGGGGCTAGTGAAGTATGGGTACAGTCTGCTGGAGTCGATCCTACGTTTTGTGTCACTGGTTGTACAGCCAATATAAGTGGGGTGTTATCTGATTTCTCCGGCACCACCATGTTTTCCAAGGACTTTGCTGGTGCTCCTTCAGGTTCGGCAATCACCCTCTTCCTTTTTGATGCCTGATGCACCAGAACAGCACTTGAGTGGAAAAACATGGTACGATGACAGATGGAATATGTATTGATAATGGATGGGCATGGCATCTCGACATATATGATGGGTAAACTAAGCAGATGGCGGTGCAACAAAGTAGAAGAAATGCAAGACAACATATGCAAGATACACGCAATCAATAAAACCTTGCCAAATTAGAACAGGCACCTTGATGGGTGAACAGTGCAAGCCATCTGCCTTTGACTCCTCGAGGTTAGAATAGTCGTTAGGATGATATTCTGAACAAGAATCAACAGGTGGGGAGCGTACGAGTTTCATTGCTTCCAGAATGGCACTCAATGCCTTGGTGCCAATTTTGTAAGTCATTGCAGTGTTCCACAATATTCTTCTGATGCGCGGATTCTGATATTCACTATAACTGTGTATGATATCTAAGAACCATGAAAACATAAATAGTTGTGAGATTATCTTTGTAATGCAGATGATATTCTAATATAGGGGCGCCCCTGTAAACACTTGTGTGCTATCACTGGATTCTGATGGGAGAGCTCATGTGTGCTGTAATATGGTGCGTGCATTTATATAACCTGGCACAAGTACACACAAAAATAGGCTCCAGAAGTAAGGATAGCTGGCAGATGATAGGTTCATAATATACTGTATAGAGAGTTTATTGCCAAACCATGATAACAAGAGCACACAGCAACTAGGCAGATCATAGTATACATAACAGGGGTACACCATAAC
The DNA here is from genome assembly GCA_032464435.1 of Aegilops umbellulata. Lineage (NCBI taxonomy): Eukaryota > Viridiplantae > Streptophyta > Magnoliopsida > Poales > Poaceae > Aegilops > Aegilops umbellulata. The sequence continues at coordinate 552,207,547 of CP136057.1, forward strand.
CAGGATATATAAATCGGGAAAGTGGAACTAGCTGGAAATTACGGTGTTGTATTGCCGCTAGTAATTGAAAGCCTATCGATCACGTACAGGCCAGCTCTATCAGCTCTTAGACTGCAGATGTCCCTGCTCCCCTTCCTGACAAGGAACATACTGTGCTTCCCATACAGAACACCGCACGGGCCGCCGGCCGAACCACCGGCCCCACCACTTGTGTTCCTCCGCCACCCCCACCACCACCCCCGCCCCCACCCGCGTCGAGTTTTCTTCGTTCGACGAGGCCCCACTACCGCCCCCCACAACCATCGTCCCCACCCGAGCCCCTTCGATCGCACCGGCGAACTCCGGCGAGCTCCGAAAAATCAACTGACCCAATTTTGAAATTTAGTCTACTGTGATTTAACTAGTGTGGAATGTAAAAGGGGAAAACCATGAGCATTGCAAGTATGGTGTTGAGCGTACCATGGCGGATCTGAAGGTGCAAACCGGACAAAGGCAACTTCGCAACCAAGACAAGAAATCAGAGTAAAGCAGTTGCGATCTATTTTCTTGCTGCGATAAATAAGTTGAGGAGATTTGAAAGAGTACCACCTCTGGTGCGGCGCCGTGTACGCATCTACTGAGAATTTGACGGTGCTGCGGTAGCGATGGCTGTGGCGGCGTGGAAGCAGATCTAGGAGGGTAGACGGTGGCAGCGGGGCGCGGTGGACGAGACGGTCGTAGGAGCGGCGCCGGCAAGGTGGACGACGGCGGGGATGAAGCGAGAGGACAGGATGCAAGGATCTCGGTCCGAAGCCGTTGATGAGAGAGGTCGATCTCTCGTAATGGACGGCAGCGTCGGGGTATCAGCTCCGGCATGGTGGAGGAGGACGGCGGTGGATGGGGTGGCGGACGGCGGCAGACGGAGGAGGGTGCGGTAGAGAGGGTGTTTTGGCGTTCACGGAGTATGAATGGGGAAAAGGGAGGTAGAGAGGAAGGGGGAACCATGTATTCAGGGCGCTCTTGTCTCAAATGCGAGGAAATTTACAAACTTAGCCCCCATTTCAAATTTCTACTACATCACAGCAACACTAGTCGGTTGGGGATAGGACGGTAATCTCGCATACACCTAATATTTGCCGACGAGAGTTTGTTTTTGGCGCCCACCGTGTATGAATATGAATCGGGGAGGGGGTCGATTTCGGCCGAGGACACACTGTGTTTTGGCGCCCATCGTGTATGAATCCGGGTGAGAGGCGGTTACATCACGTTTGGGTGAAATTACAAACCTACCCCTATCGAAACCTATAGAAATCCAGCATATAGGCTTTGCGTGGTAGGGATAGGCAGTAGTGATTTCCATCTCGCAGATTTTGGTTTCGGGCAGTTACTGCGACTTTCCCCGCTTCGTTCAAATTTTGCAGAGTGCACGTTTACCGTGCCAACTCAATTCGAATCCCGTTTGTATTCTTTTTTTCGGGCGGGATCCGTTTTCAATTGGAATTGCATTCTATATACATCATTGTTTATATATATTTTAAAAAGCACAACACCATTTATACATAAATATGGGTTACAAATGGCATGATCTCAGATTCATAAGGTTGTATCCATCAATTTGGATTTTCAAATATTTGAAACCACTTTATGTTGAAATCCAATGTATGCATTCCTCGCTAACTGTCTCCAATTAATGTGTGTTTCATGCGGGTTTTTTTAATTCTCAAACATGTATCATGTGTTTCACACACGCAACATATAGTGTAATCCCGTTTAGACATTAATTGCATATAAACCATGCACTGTTTGTAATTCAAGAATCTATGGATCACCAATCTTGATAAACTATATGACATTACACGTGTGCCCAAATTCAAATGAATATGCATGTTTGATACACCAATTTGCGTTATGATATTATCGATGTCGTGATCTCCAGTTTAAATATTTGAATCCGCTTTAATCCAGATATTCGTCTCATATAGCTATCACTCATGATTATATAGGACTATCTCTCTGGACCTATACGCGTTCATCGTCTCTCAGGTATCTCTCGTGCTACCTGTATGTCGACAATGATGTTTTATCTTCGTAACACACTGACGGTACTCTCTCCCTCGATCCTCATCACTCTATCTCTCTCTAAGTATATCTCGCTCCCTGCTATGTGTCTCTAACTATGATTCTCCATGTGGAATCTCTTTCTCTCACACAAACACAAAACTTTGTCTCCCGGGGTCTCATTTCTTTCTACTATTCCCATGTGTGCCACTCGCGCTCCCCTCATATAGAGATGTCTTTTGCTCCTTAGATATGAGAACCTATGACTCTTCCTCTTCAATATCTCTTTCTCACACACAAACACAAACTCTGTCTCCCAGGGTCTCATATTTCTCCATTGTTCTCTTGTATGTCGCTCACACACACCCTCTCTCCCTAGAGATATCTTGCGTTCCCTCATATGTCTCTCTAGCTATCACTCTCGTTGTGAAATATCTTTCTCTCTCGTAGACACAAAACTTCGTCTCTATGGATCTCATTTCTCTCTGATATCTGTTTGTATGTGACTCACACGCACCCTCTCTCTATCTCTCTCACACCCACAGACACATAACCCAGCCTTCTGATCCACTATACTCCTATCTCTAACGCACACTAGCTAGCATCTTTATCTTTCTATTTATGTGTTTCTCCATCAACCTTCTTTCTCGCCCTCACTCTTGATTCCTATCGCGCACACTACACACGTTTCTCTCTACATGCAGTCAAGTGCCCTCTCACACACATATATAACTTCACTCTTTGAACCACCCGATGGTCATCTCCAACACCCAAACTAGCGGATGTCCCTCTAGGTAGCATCTCCATCTCTGTATCTATCTGTACTTTCTCCGTCAACATTTCTTTCTCGCACGGAGACTTGCTTCCTATCACCCACACTATATATGTCTCCCCATACATATGCATTTATAGGTTGGTCTCTTTTGCACAATCGTTGCGCCTCACTCCCTCTCCTCGCCATAGATTCATGCTCCAGCCCACGCCACTATCTCTTAAAGACAAAAACACATGCTCAATTGTCGGGACTTCTTCCATGCATTCTCACATGCATGCATATTGTCATACTGATTCGTCTCTCCCATGTCGTTGATCTTATGACTTATGTCTTCTTTTTTTTATCTCGATCATGCGCGCGCGCACACACACACACATCCCACGTATGCATGTATACCTCTCACACAAGCACGTTCAAGGTCTCTATGTCTCCATCCGTAGTTAATTACCCTCAATCCTAACGCCACATCGAATCGTTCTCCTCTGTTGTGCACACAACTTCCGCCTGGATGGGTAAAACACACACTCACACTTAACAATCTCCTTCTAGCTACCCCCCCCCCCCCGCCTCTCACTCTTCCCATATATCCCTGAAACCAATAAGACCATCCATTAGTTTAATTCCCTCCTACATGCACCATTGATATATAGTAGTCTTCCTCGGTGTCTCTCGAACAAACACGTTCTCTCGAAGTCGACTCCTCTCACGCGCACACACCTTCTCTTCCCTCTCTACGGGCATTTTCTCTCTCGCACCCCATCGGTGGTGGCCTCTGCCATACACATCACCTCTCTATGATGAAAGCCATGGACACTTAAATTACATCCGCCACAGAGGACCCCGCGACACACAAACACACACACATGCACCCCCCCAACACACACACACACTAAGACTCCATCTCTCTCTCTCTCTCTCTCACACACACACACACACACACAAACACACACCCACGCAAGCACGCACGCCCCCCCACACACACACTAATACTCCACCTCTCTCCCTCTCTCTCACACACACACACAAACTAGGACTCCATCTCTCTCTCTCCCTCTCTCTCTCTCTCACACACACACACACACAGACACACACCCCAGACACACACTAAGACTCCATCTCACACACACATGCTCTAGGCGGAGCATTTGTTCCTACCACCCTTCATCCAACCTTACCTGTATGATGAACAATCAGCTTTATTTACTTGCATAACATGGACAAAATCCACTTTAATTTAGTAGTCAGCAAACTTATCATCTGTATCCTTATAAAAAAACGAGTTGGTGGTGATGGTGTGCCTGCCATCTTGTAATACATACCGTATGATCTATATCTGAGGATAAAAAGCAAACTATGATAATTGTACAAAAGGTACCCGCACCTCTCTCCACATCATTATCTCCCGCAACCTCATTGCTCAGCAATTAAAAAAGGAATAAGTCTCTGGAACAATCTAGCATGCATGGTGACCGCTGCTGCCTGCCGGCGCCATCCATCCCCATGCCTCCGCCCATTCCGACTACCAGTCACCACCACGCTCCTCTCCTCCTCGCCTTATCTCTCATCTTTCATTTTTTCGATGACATTCTCAAGATACCAGTTTTCCGATAAAATTCTCGAGATATCATTAGTTTTTACACGTGGGATTACTCCTGCATGGGTCAATCACAATAGGTGTTCTGTAAAAAAATGCATATTGATGTTCCGTGCAATGCACGATAATCTTGCTTGTAATCATATAACGCAAATCACGAGTAGGAAGTGACATTTTTTTGACACAACCACGTTAACATGGCCACGTAAATCACTAGCTAAAGTAAATACCATTATACTTATATCCCGATGCAAAAGGTTGAGTACATGTCCAAAGTGTAGAGTCGCACACACGCACTCTGTCTCTCAGAATCTCTCTCACACACACACCAGTTACGTGACGCCCACTTCAGAAGACACTTATGTTACAATTTGGGCACCCGCGGGTACACGTGATGCTGCGCATTTATTTAAGCCGAAAGGCGAACCCAAACAGTAGCTGCATTCATTCCCCTCCCGCCGCCTCTTCTCTGGTCGCCGTCGCCCGGTAGCCATGGGCCGGCCGAAGGTAACAACATATGCCATACTCCCGCCGGAGCGGCGCTTTAATATTGAAATGTTAGTGGCCATGCATACATCTTTTTGTGCTAGCACTCCTATATAAGGGTTGACCGGTCGCTTCCCGCGGACGTGCGCGGGGGGTGGAAGAGGAAGGAGAAGGGAAGCAGGCTCTGGAGTAACATTTTTTACCGCAATTTCCTAGGAAACCGAGTGCAATAATTGAGTAGTTTTGCAAACTACCATTACTACACCTGAAACGGTTCAAAACCTATACTCCCTTGTGAGCGCGCGCTTCCCGCGTGAAACGGTCAGCGTCGCCCTGGAGCGTCAGTGCCGCATTAATGCCCGACCAGAGGGGAGGCAACCTCTCACTGGCACCGGCTTTGAAGTGGCGCGACGGCCGAGAGAGCGCCACTTCCCGGTGCATGCGACTGCTCCGCGTCGAGACTGGCCATAGGCCCTGTTTGGATCCATGGGTTAGAGTTAGTTTGAGCTAGTTGGGGCTCAAATAGCCCTAAACTATACAAGCATGAGGGTTTAAATTGGAGCAAGTTGCACCGAACCCACCAAAAAAACTATCCCACCCAAGAGGTGCTAACTGGAGATAGTTCTCATTGGGACCACTGAAAAATCACTTTTCTCTCTCCATGAAGTGCATTTATTGTCAATCTAACCCTGTCACCCAAACACCTCTTTGGCTACAGTTAGTTCAGGGTTAGTCATGAGTTAGTCTAACCTCTAGCTAAGTTAGAGTATCAAACAAGAGAAGTATAGGACATGCAAGTTTCTCAAAGCATACAGGCAAATTCGTACGTGAAATGATTTTTTTCTTTTTGAAAACGGAACGTGAAAGGAATTTTTTTTAGAATGCTCTTGGCATGTCGCTAACATGTGATAGTTAACCGACCTGAATAGACGGCAGAAATGCCAGCCCGCCGCACTTTGATAGAGGCTGCTGGATTACTAGAGATAGGTGTCGCACAGAAGCTAAGAAATATGGTGATAGCGTGGGTTAGCCATGTTCTAGTATGATGTAACTACACTTGGCTGCCGTGTTTCATACTCTTCCTGTCCACTATGGAGATGATTGGTTAATTTTATATCACTGAATAATATTAAATATTATGAGTGCAGACGCTCCACCACGAGGTTCCTTGCTCCTTCTCGGTCATCTGGAATCTATGTTCTTCCACTCTATTTTTTTTACGTGAGCTTTGTTCATCCTTTTGCCAACACACGAGACATCTAGCATCAAGGTGCACGTGTTATGCAAGGATCGTTCCATCTATATGAAGAACACGTGGGACTGGAACTACGAGACGAGCATGTACACAGGAGTGGACGTACGAACCTGAGTAATGTAGCGCAGTAAGTGAAGTAGAAAGGCACAAATCGTATGAACATGTGTGGCATATAGGGTGTGTTTGGTTGCGTTCTTGTCTCATCATAGTTGTTCCCTCTTCAGGCATGCTCAACTCAACACCCCTCTTCATGCATGCTCTCTTCATGCATGCTTCTAGTGTATTTGTGCTAAACTAGTGTGGACTCATGCACCCTCCATACACTCTACCAAACACCCAAAAGTAGGTCGAGAAGGGAACTCTTGGGCGGCATTTGTCTCTTACTACGTACTACCACTAAATGTTGTACGTGCAATGCATGGTGATGTTATGGAGTACGTGCCTAAGTACTCTACTACTACTATATTAGTTCGAGGCACATATTAACTTTTATATTTGTTTACGTGTATGCCCCGAGGCCTTCCAACTAGACGTGTCTTTGTCTCCATTTTTTTGCGGAAAACATGTCTTTGTCTCCAGGTCACAATTTGTATTGTTCATACCACTAAGTACTACTATGTGTGGTCTCCGACCCAGAAGTGGAAGAAGTGGAGACGCTCTACCACGCAGTTTTTTTACGCTGGGCTCTACCACGCTGTTCATGTCCCACTCCTTTCGCTGACGTGTGGGACATCCAGCACGTGTCGTGTTTGGCACCCTTTGTCGTAAGAGTTGAAACGCTAGCATTCATCATAAATAAAAAATAATTATAAATCGGCACTGATACTATTTTTTGCGAACCAATCAGTAGTGATACTATACCTCGATATCAGAAAGAATACTACTCCTTTCGCCAACATGTGGGACGTCAACCATCCTGGTCCACTTGCCATGCATGCAGAACTCCAAGGGAGTCACCCAGTTTGTCGCACCGCAGTAACAATGACTAATGAGCCATCAAATCATAGGCCCACTTTCCACTTTTAAGTTGCTTGGTCAAAGGAACCATCATGACTTCGTTGAATTCCGCTTCTTGAAGAAAACTACTGTACCAGCAGTAGTGCTAGCTACAGTAGTTACTACAACATAGGCCTCCTTTCGTTCATAGGATAGGAATATGAAAATCATAGGGAGTGAGATGACATGCATCTCAAATCCTATAGAGAATGAGATGCCATCTGATGCTTAGGATAGGAATTTTTCCATTTAGTGTAGGCTAATGTACTGGTAATTTGCTCTAAAAACTACAGTAGTAACTAGTAGTACTGGTACATTCTCATACTCAGACACACACACACACACTAACTACTAGTACTACTACTTCTCACATGCTGGCCAGACGCCGTTGTTCTCCTTCCCGGCTTTGTCGGCGACACCCCACCGTGCTTGGATCTCCACCGACCTCTCCGCAGCAGCACGTGCGTCCTTTTCTTTCTTGCAGCGGCGGACCTCTCTTTTCTTGAGTGCTTTCTGACTTTTCCGCTCCCTCTGTGCGGCTTTGGCCGCCTCTTGCTCTACCGCCCATTCGGCCTTGGCATCTTCAAATTGCTCCCACATAGTTGTGAGGTCGCGAGCGGCGATGAACTCGGCACGTCGGGATGCCATCGCTTCCCTACCATTTTTTGTGCGGTCATGGGCAGAGAGGAACTCGGTGCGGCGGGATGCCATCGCTGCCTTACCGGTTAGTGTGTGGCGCGGTGGCATGAACGACGCTTGGTGAGAGCTCTGGGGTGGAGTGGCCGGACAACCGTATAGTGCATTGGTTTGTCAATACCTCAAGGACAGAACACGAAGCAAATTTGGATTCCCCTTCAATCCTGTTCATTTATTACCGAGTAAAATGCATTGGCGGTCATCGAACTTGTCTTGGTAGCTCACTTTGATCATTGTATACGAGATATGGTGATTATACGGTCACTGGCTCAGCGTATAGCTCCTTATTTGTCTGGTTGACCAGCCAAATAGTCCGCATGCGCCTCATTAGCTCGTGTTCTTTATCTATCTACGCGGGCCTACCTATCAATGGAGAAAGAAATACTGTAAAAACCAAAATTATGCTAGAGTCCGGACCGTTTCCGGAGCCCGCTCTCACCGCCCTGGCCCCTCAACACGCCAGCTGCCCGCCGCATGCATGCATAGCAAGTAGTACTCCTTATGTGGAGGAGAGAGAGGCATTGACAAAGTCAAGGAGTGGGCTCTGCAAGAGCCCGTCTCAACACGTGCTCCTAGGTATAAAAAAATAATTTTAAAAAAGGCATAAAAACAATTGTGTCTCAAAAAAAGAAAGGTAAAAACATTTGAGAGGAAATAGATAGATAGGAAGTGAGAAAAAGTTGTAACCTGGGCATTACATGAGGAAGGAGGGAGTGGTGCACACGCCAAGTTCACTGGGCTGCCGTGTTTCACAGTCCTCCATCGTGCCAGTGGAGACAATAGCTTTCATCAAAAATCTCTACTCTTATAAAAAACAGAGTTGGTGATGATGGTGTGCCTACCATCCTGCAATATAGGCCGTCCGATTTATATCTAACGGATAGGAAGGAAATTATGACAATTTTTCAAAAAGATACACACACACTTCTCCATTTCCAAATAAGGTATTTCCTCGTTCATCATTTTTTCTCACAAGATAAACTACTCATACAAATGCATCTTGATGTTACGTGCAATGCACAGGCATCTTGCTATAAACAATGAATACTCGTTGCTCGTCCTCTATATCGGAAAGAATACTTTCATTCGCCGACATGTGGGACGTCGACCATCCTGGTCCACCTGCCATGCACAAAATTATCCTGGTCTACCCCGGTCGTATCGCAGGCCCAAACTTTCCCACTGTAAGTTGTTCGGACGAAGGAACCATCATGACTTCGTTGAATTCCCATTCTTCAAGAAAACTTACTGTACCCGCAATACTGCTACCACACGCGAAGACTGGACGGCACTGTACCACGTCATATCACTGAAACCCACTACGCCAAACTAGCCCGCCTAGGTCATCTATTTTGGAACGGAGGGAGTACGTCTCTGCACTGCTGTGATTTTGTGTTGCACGTCATATCACTGAAACCCACTAGGCCAAACTAGCCCGCCTAGGTCATCGATCGCTAAGCCTACAATTTTAGGAGCTAGGGCTATTGGTCGATCGACGAGGGATAAGTGTAAGCGTACCACGAGCTCATCAGCCCCAACATTTCTCTTTGGTGAGTTATTTGCAAGTACTATAGCTCGCACAGTAGCTAGCCTACTAACACCAAGAATCATCAAACAAGCCCTGCTGATATGATAAACAGTTCAAACTTACATCTAATCATGCCATATATTACATCAAAAGCTGGTGAGGATACATCTGTTTCCATAACTCGGAGAGGGTTCGCATGATTCACTATCAAACAAAAGTAGCAAGATCCGCCCACACAAGACAGTGCACTAGCCCTAAGATGGTTTGATAACACGCATCGTTCTGGTAATTAAACACAGGGCAATGCAAACTACCCTGAAGGATTAGCGCAACCAACTATTTCTTGTCATCGATCTCTCGGGAAATGACCACAGCTTGGACAGCGGCATGGGAATTGATTTCTGGGGCGATGTCCGCAGGACTGACCGCGACATCGGAATCGATCTCTGGGGCGATATCCACAGGATGGACAGCGGCATCGGAATCGATCTCCGGGGCGATGCCAACAGGACGGGCCACGACATCGGAATCATCAAGGACGCCCACCGACATCTGCACAACCCTAACATATTAGCAAGCACATTGCAAATAATCAAAAACCACAACTATGGTAATAAGCCATTATTTTTTACCTTGTGCAGCTCATCGGGGGATCTCATCCCCCCGGGGGCCATCTCCTAATCCTCGATGGGGGCCATCACCTTGCCAGGGGAATACTGCTTCTCAACGGCGACTATCTCCTCAAACTCGGTCTTGAGCTTCACATAGGTGGCAATCAGAGTTCCTGGGGTAGGCACGGTGGGGCCATTGCTGTTCTTCCAACTTTCTTTGAGGAGTTCGGCCGCCAACGTCCTCAACTCTTGGGCCAGTGCTTGTTTCTTGGAGTTCTTCGTCTCCATGGGTTGGCCCGCCAACATGGTCAAATCGTTGGTCGGTGCTCGCTTCCTGGAGATCGCTGTCTCCAGTGGGTTGTCCGCCGGCAACTCTTTGCCTTGTGCTCCAGTATCCATCAATGAACTAACAAGCAATAAGCAATCGAAAGGAAACCACAATCGCAATGAAAACGGGAAAATAATAGGATGTGAGAATCGGTCGGTGCTTCGCAAAAAGAAGATTCTTGGAATGAAAATATAGCAGCATAACTAATTCGCCCACCTTTCCTTCGTTGGTACAGAAGAAAAATGGCAGAAGTGAGTAGCCTGGAGTGAGGTTTTCTTCAAGAAAGGGAAGAAAGGGCTTGAACGAGCGTTCCGGTGAAATGATGGTTGCTTCGTCCAGTCCAACTTGGAGGCCACCTTACTACTGCTGGTAAAGGTGTGCGTTTTGTGATATGACAGGTCATGACGGCCACACCGGGGTGACAGGTGAGTCTCGACCAAGGTCCGGATGGCACGCAGGCCTGGATGGTTTGAAATGTCCCTCATGTAGATAGAGCGGCTAGTCATATACTCCCTCCTTCCTGGTTTATAGGGCTCAATTCAAAAATTTCACCAACCAAGGTAGATTGTGAGTGGTGGAATCCTTTTTGTAATTTGCAAAAGCACCCAATTAATGCTCTTGTTTTCTTCAAAAATGTATGTTTACCAATGTACTAATACATGCATGCAATTATATAATGCACATTGGAATCTGAACTTGTGATGGGGAACAACCAAATTGAGCCTTATAAAATGAAAAAAACTAAGATTTTGAGATAAGCCCTATAAACCAGAAAGGAGGGAGTAGGAGTGCTCAATATTGTGCACCGCGACCAAGGCGGAGAGGAAAACGAGAGAACTATGTAATTAATGCATGAGTCTAATTAGGGTAGTTTTGTAAAGTATGAGATACATTTCTCCAATCGCAAAATGCCTTGGTTCATGAGATTTGAGATTTGAGCCCTATAAACCGGAAGGGAGGGAGTACTGCACACGGTGTAGTCTAGTCACTTGTTGAAATCTCTAGAAAGGCAAATACTCCTTTCCGGTTTACAAGGCTATACTACTCCCTCTGTCTAGGTGTGTAAGTCATCTTTTGAAGACCAAATACGTAGTCCCAAAACACTTAGGCGCGGTGCATTAACTTCTACCTTATTTCTTGTTTCTTGACATATCAACCAATAAGAGATGAGAGGTGTGCATGCTTTTAATGACTTCCAATGGCTAGTTCATTGCATGCAATGCTATTAATTAGCAAATAAAGATTGGTGACCCCAGGAGGAAATGGTGCTAAGCGCGTGGATCTATGTAGAATGAGTATCAACCAATGGATAATGGAGTTTAATTGTTTGTTAAACAATATCAATTTTGTCTCATGCAAGAGCCTGGCTAGTACTCCAAGGAACCGCACCACGCGAGCGTTCGCAACTGCCACGTTCGGGTTGTGCTTGGCTCTTCGCCTCTTCGAGAAGACGAACAATGATGTTACTCCTACCTCTACAGTATCTAATCCACTACTACATGTCCGTCCACCTCGTGCGGGAGGGATAGCGTGTAGCGAAAGCTTCTACTTACTGCTCCTGCCTTTGCGTCTATGACAGGTGGGCCCAACAGGTGGTTGGCCCACCTATCATGCAGCCAAAGGCAGGTGCAGTTAAGGCACCGGAGCTCAGTCCGCGAGGGAGAGGGTGTTGTAGTAATCAAATTTCTCGGTCTTCTACGAGTTGATGAAGATAGGGGTTGCTTGCTTGCTAGGGTTGCTTGCTAGGGTTGCTTGCTAGGGTTGCTCACTATGTATATGTAGGCCGGAGCCTCCGCGCTTGGTTGCTATGGTTGCTCTATTCACACACTCTCATCCTCTCCATATATAAACAAGATAGGGGTAGTGAGGTAGTCCTGGATTAGGGGGTGTCCGGATGGCCGGACTATACCTTCAGCCGGACTCCTGGACTATGAAGATACAAGATTGAAGACTTCGTCCCGTGTCCGGAGGGGACTTTCTTTGGCGTGGAAGGCAAGCTTGGCGATGCGGATATTTAGATCTCCTACCATTGTAGCCGACTTTGTGTAACCCTAACCCTATCCGGTGTCTATATAAACCGGAGGGTTTTAGTCCATAGGACAACAACTCCAACATACAACAATCATATCGTAGGCTAGCTTCTAGGGTTTAGCCTCCTTGATCTCATGGTAGATCTACTCTTGTACTACCCATATCATCAATATTAATCAAGCAAGACATAGGATTTTACCTCCATCGAGAGGGCTCGAACCTGGGTAAAACTTCGTGTCCCTTGTCTCCTGTTACCATCCGCCTAGACGCACAGTTCGGGACCCCCTACCCGAGATTCGCCGGTTTTGACACCGACATTGGTGCTTTCATTGAGAGTTCCTCTGTGTCGTCACTTTTAGGCCCGATGGCTCCTTTGATCATCAACAACGATGCGGTCCAGGGTGAGACTTTTCTCCCCGGACAGATCTTCGTCTTCGGCGGCTTCGCACTGTGGGCCAATTCGCTTGGCCATCTGGAGCAGATCGAAAGCTATGCCCCTAGCTATCAGGTCAGGTTTGGAAATTTGAACTACACGGCTGACATCCGCGGGGACTTGATCTTCGACGGATTCGAGCCACAGCCAAGCGCGCCGCACTGTTTCGATGGGCAAGATCTAGCTCTGCCGCCGAACAGTGTCCTGGAGGCCGCACGCGCATCAGCTCCGACCCTTAATTCGAAGCCTGCTGCGCCGATCGAGGATGAGCGGTTGGACGCCACCTCAGGGGCTGCGATCACAAAGGCGATCGAGCCGAACACCAGCCCCGCACTCCGCATGGCCCGTGACCCCGAGGAGCCGGATTCCTCTCCGGACTCCGAGCACCCCGCGCCCCTGCCGATCGAATCCGATTGGGCACCGATAATAGAGTTCACCGCCGCGGACATCTTTCAGCACTCGCCCTTCGGTGACATCCTGAATTCTCTAAAATCTCTCACTTTATCAGGAGAGTCCTGGCCAGACTACGGTCAGCAAGGTTGGGATACGGACGATGAAGAAATTCAAAACCCACCCACCACCCACTTCGTAGCCACTGTCGATGATTTAACCGACGTGCTCGACTTCGACCCCGAAGACATCAACGGTATGGATGACGATGCAGGAGACGAACAAGAACCAGCACCTGTAGGGCACTGGAAGGCCACCTCGTCATATGACATATATATGGTGGACACTCCAAAAGATGGAGACGGCGATCGAACAGCGGGTGATGACACTTCTAAGAAACATCCCAAGTGCCGACGTCAGCGGCGCCTCTCTAAATCCCGCCAAAGCAAAAACGGTGATTCTAGCACAGAAGATAATACTACTCCGGATAGCGCCGAAGAACAACCCCCTCCACCAAGATTCGGCACGGGAGGATGGAAAAGCCAGCCCTCATGAGAGAGCGGCAGACCGAGAGGTTGAGGATGACAATTATATGCCTCCCTCCGAAGACGAGGCAAGCCTCGACGACGACGAATTCGTCGCGCCATCAGATCCCGCCGAACAAGAGCGTTTTAAACGCAGGCTTCTAGCCACGGCAACCAGCCTCAAGAAAAAGCAGCAACAGCTTAGAGCTGATCAAGATTTGCTAGCTGACAGATGGACTAAAGTCCTTGTGGCCGAAGAGTATGAACTCGAACGCCCCTCCAAGCGTTACCCAAAACGCAGGCTGCTACCCCGATTAGAGGAGGAAGCACATACATCACCAGCGCATGACATGGCCGACCGGCCACCTCGTGGCCATGATAGAGAGGCCTCTAGGCCCTCCAATCAAGCCATGCCCCGACGCCGCTCAAAACATGCTAAGGCACGGGAAAACACGCCAGACCTACGAGATATACTGGAGGACAAGGCAAGGAAAACAAGATTGATCTACGGATCGCGCAGGTGCCCCACGGCACATGACGGTGATCGTCACTCCGGATACAATAAATCCGGCCGGGCCGAACACAATAGACAAAGATCCTTTGAGTTGCGTCGTGATATAGCCCAGTACAGAGGCGCCGCACACCCACTATGCTTCACAGATGAAGTAATGGATCATAAAATCCCTGAGGGCTTCAAACCCGTAAACATCGAATCATACGATGGCACAACAGATCCTGCGGTATGGATTGAGGAATATCTCCTTCATATCCACATGGCCCGCGGTGATGATCTACACGCCATCAAATACCTCCCACTTAAACTAAAGAGACCGGCCCGACATTGGCTTAACAGCTTGCCAGCAGACTCAATCGGTTCTTGGGACGACCTGGAAGCCACATTCCTTGACAACTTCCAGGGCACTTATGTGTGACCACCGGACGCCGATGACCTAAGCCACATAATCCAGCAGCCAGAGGAATCGGCCAGGCAATTCTGGATGCGGTTGCTAACAAAGAAAAACCAAATAGTTGACTGTCCGAACGCAGAGGCCCTAGCGGCCTTCAAGCATAATATCTGTGACGAGTGGCTTGCCCGGCACCTGGGATAGGAAAAGCCGAAATCCATGGCAGCCCTTACGACACTCATGACCCGCTTTTGCGCGAGAGAAGATAGCTGGCTAGCTCGCAGCAACAACTTAACCAAGAACCTTGGTAATTCGGATACCAAGGACAAAAGCGGCAGGTCGCACCGGAACAAGCCAAAGCGCCGTGTTAACAGCGACAACAACGAGGATACAGCAGTAAATGCCGCATTCCGAGGCCACAAATCCGGTCAGCGAAAAAGCCATTCAAAATAAATACTCAGGGCTCGTCCAGTTTGGACCGAATACTCGACCGCTTGTGCCAGATACATGGCACCCCCGAAAATCCAGCCAATCACACCAACAGGGATTGTTGGGTGTTCAAGCAGGCAGGCAAGTTAAGAGCCGAAAACAGAGACAAGGGGCTGCATAGAAATGACGAGGAGGAGCCCAGGCCGCCGAATAATAGTGGACGGAAGGGTTTTCCCCCACAAGTGCGGACGGTGAACATGATATACGCAACCCACATCCCCAAATGGGAGCGGAAGCATGCGTTACGGGACCACCCCACATCCCCAGTCGCTCCAAAGTTCAACCCATGGTCCTCCTACCCGATCACTTTTGATCGAAGGGACCACCCCACTAGCATCCGTCAAGGCGGGTTCGCCGCATTGGTTCTTGACCCAATCATTGACGGATTTCATCTCACAAGAGTCCTTATGGACGGCGGCAGCAGCCTGAACCTGCTTTACCAGGATACAGTGCGGAAAATGGGCATAGATCCCTCGAGGATCAAGCCCACCAAAACAACCTTTAAAGGCATCATACCAGGTGTAGAGGCCAACTGTACAGGTTCGGTCACACTTTAAGTGGTCGTCGGATCTCTGGATAACTTCCGAAGCGAGGAGTTAATCTTCGACATAGTCCCGTTCCGAAGTGGCTATCACGCACTGCTCGGGCGAACCGCATTCGCAAAGTTCAATGCGGTACCTCACTATGCATACCTCAAGCTCAAGTTGCCAGGCCCTCGAGGAGTAATCACGGTCAACGGAAACACTAAACGCTCCCTTCGAATGGAGGAGCACACAGCAGCGCTCGCAGCAGAAGTACAAAGCAGCCTCTCTAGGCAGTTCTCCAGTCCAGCCCTTAAAAAGCCGGACAGTGTCAAGCGCGCCCGGAGTAACCTACAACAAGACCGCCTGGCACGTTCCGAGCTAGCGTAGCAATGCGGCCCCAACCCTAGCCCTCGCGATATAGCAAAACCAGTGCTTCGCGTACATAACTACGCTCTTGAAATACCATGGGCACAAGGGAAGGTGCATCATCACGGCACGCCCAAAATACGGCTTAAACCAAACTAGGGGCTGCCAGATTCTTTTTTAATTTTCTCTTACTTTCAGGACTCCATACTTCGGACGACCTGTTCGGCAATTCAACTGCCGCACAAACGATGCAAGATCCAGGAAAGCAGACAAGCCATGCCGCATTATGGAACTCCCAGGTGGTCTCTATTACGAGCAGTATACCTGTTTTGAATACAATTCCGCGGCCTGCCCCTGGCCAGGACATGTTAAATAGTCCAATTTCTTTTGCTTATCACACTATTTGTATGGTTCTGCTTTGATAGCGGTCTTTCTATAAACAATGCATAACTTTTGTCTATTTTTCGCATTATCCTCTTTTTATATATATTTATTCATGACGTGTTGCACCCGTACATTGTGGTACGGCAAAATACGCCAGGGGCTTTAGTACCCCTTAATATGGTGTGAGAAGTCCGAACACTTTCACAAGTGCGGCACCCCGAACTTATAGCACTATATGCATCGGCTCTGAATCATGATTTGGGTCAATCGTTGGGTTTGCCCGGCTGCTATGTTTTGGTGCCTTACGTTCCGCTATATCGGCTAAGGTAGCACTAGGAGAACTACTGCGATTGTGCCCAGTTGAGCTGGGCTGAGCACCTTAGTAGAGAAAGCTAAAACTGACTGTCATGATGAGGCGCGAGACCGGTCGCTGTTCGAGAGGTTTTTCGAGTCCTTAAAGACTTATGCCGCTTCGAGCAAGGAACCGGCTTTGTCCGGCCAAGGCGTGGATAGAGCCCCTAACTCGGTCTTTCGAATACTAGGGGCTTCACCGAAATTTAAAATTATAGAGTTCTATGGCTAAGTGAGAGTGTTCAAGCATTATAGTCCGATTGCCTTGTTCGTTGTGCTGAGCGCCTCCCTCGATGGACCCAATCATGGGAAAAAGAGCGCTCAGGTTTATCCCGAACACCCTAGCACTAGTGGCATGGGGGCAGAAGCTGACGACTGGCCATCTCTCAATTTTGATAAACGGCCGCACAAAAAGTAATATTTTAAATTCAACAAGCATTGCTTAGCGCATATTAACAAGTTTTCAGCGCATAGGATAACACGAGCGAGTTCATTCAAAAATTACATCCTTGGTACATTCATCCGCCATAAGGCGGGCACCAGCAAGAACATACTTGTAATAGTTCTCGGGCTTGCGATGCTCCTTCCCCGGCGGCGGCCCGTCCCTCACAAGCTTCACACCGTCCAGCTTACCCCAGTGCACCATTGCACGGGCAAGGGCCCTACGGGCACCTTCGATGTAGACGGAGCGCTTGATGACCTCGAGCCTTGGACAGGCCTCCACCAGCCGTCGCACCAACCCGAAGTAGCTCCCAGGCAGGGCCTCTCCAGGCCACAGCCGAACTATGAAGCCCTTCAGGGCCTGTTCGGCCGCCTTCTGGAGCTCGACCAGCTGCTTCAGCTGGTTGCTCAAGCGCACAGGGTGTCCGGGCTCAGCGTACTGAGACCAAAACACCTTCTCCGTCGAGCTGCCTTCCTCAACTCGGTAGAATGCGGTGGCACCGGATACGCTGCGGGGAAGATCTACGAATGCCCCTGGAGAACTCTGGATTCGGGTAAGTAACAAGTAGTTTACTTTTACATGTCTGCTTTGCATAAATAATGCCTTACCCGCCGCTATCTTTTTCACCTCCTCCAACTCTTGGAGGGCCTTCTGGGATTCGGCCTTGGCAGACTCGGCAGTTTTAAGGGTCGCCGCGAGCTCGGAAGCTCGCCTCTTCGAGTTAAGCTCCAAACTCTCATGTTTTTTCATGAGAGCCTGAAGCTCTTGCTGCACCTCGCCAATCTGGGCCTCATATTTCTCTCGCTCGGTGCGCTCTGTGGCCGCTCTATTGCCTCGGACAGTGCCTGCTTGAGGGTCGCCACCTCAGTCGTGGCCCCTACAATAAGCAGTACAATCTTGTTATTTTTGCAATTGTATCTTTTTTGTATATACTTTTTCTATAAGGCATCTATTACCTTGTTTTTCCTCGAGCTGCCGCTTGGCAAGGCCGAGCTCTTGCTCGGTCCACTCGAGGCCCTTCTTCAGGGCACCCACCTCCGCAGCCAGTGCGGCGGTGGCTAGCAGCGAAGACTGCATACGCATATTGACCCTTTTTTGTTAGACTCCTGTGAAATTTAATAGATCCTCCATTCGGCTTTTCTTTCCGAACGCCAAACAGAGCATCAGGGGCTACTGTCTATGCGGTAATATTGTTACATATTCTACTTACGTCGAAGCCTGTTAGAAGGCTGGCGCAAGCTTCAGTCAGTCCTCTCTTGGCGGACTGAACCTTCTGGATCACCGTACTCATAATAGTATGGCACTCCTCGTCGATGGAGGCACCATTAAGCACCTCCAGCAGATTGCCCGGCACCTCCGGCTGGACGGAGGCTGCCGGCTCAGAAGGCTTGCTCCTCTTAGAAGGAGTTCGCCTACCGCAGTCCGGAACTCTTGAGGATTCCGGTGCGGTATCCGGCTCAAAGCCGGACTTGGAGCCCTGGGGGGGTCTTGTCCCCTTTACTCCTGGGGTCCGGGAGGTCGCCTCGCGGCTCCTGCAGGACCACCTCCTCTTGCCCCGGAGCTTGTCGCGGCGCCACTTTGGCGTCATCCGCAGTGCGGGGGGAGACAGCGGGCGGAACGGAGTTCACGTCCGATGAATCCAGGGAGCCACTCGATGACTCGTCGAGTCCGGCCCTGGGCGGCCTGCATAATTACATTCGACATTAGGGAAGAGCTGTGCAACAACAGGGATATTATGAGTTACTCTGGTATCCAAATACTCACGATTTCGCCGGACGCTTGGTCCTGTCCAGCCACTCCTCTTCGTCCTCGTCGGCGTCGGGGGAGTAGTGCGGTGGAGGGGTCTTCCTCTTCTTGGACCCTTCGGCCTCCCCTGCTGGGGCGGCCTTCCTCTTCTTTCCTCCCCCCGCTGGAGGGGGAGGGGATTCTTCTTCCTCCTCCTTGTCTTCACAGGAGGAGTGCGTCTCAGATTCGTCGGACAACGAATCCGACACCACCACATGACGGGAACTCTTTCGAGTCCCCGTGGCCTTCTTCTTCTTGGCCTTCTTCTCCTGCACCACGTAAGGTGCCGGAGCCAGCAGCTTCGATAAACGAGCGTCTGCTGGGTCTTAGGGCAAAGGAGCCGGACAGTCGATCGGCCCGAACTTCACCTGCCATTCATGTCAAAGGTAAGGGAATTTAGATCCCGCATAGAGTCTAACTATAAGAAACAGTTATCCTGTAAAAGGAACAGATAACTTACCGCGTTGGCTGTGCGCTGCGTGCTGAATCCGCGGTCCTCGAATGCGGATGTGGGAGCCTCGGCGCCCTTGAAAATCACCTTCCAGGCGTCTTCGTACGTCGTGTCGAAGAGCCTGTTCAAGGTTCGGTGTTGCGCCGGATCAAACTCCCACAGATTGAAACCCCGTTGTTGACACAGGAGAATCCGGCGGACGAGCATGACCTAGATTATATTGACAAGCTTGAGATGATTGTTCACCATGGATTGGATGCATGTCTGCAATCCAGTCACCTCTCCTTCGTCACCCCACGACAGGCCCGTCTCTTTCCAGGAGGAGAGCCGCGTAGGGGGTCCGGATCAGAACTCAGGGGCTGCGATCCATTCCGGATCGCGCGGCTCGGTGATGTAAAACCACCATGATTGCCACCCCTTCATGGTCTCCACAAAGCAGCCCTCGAGCCATAGGACGTTGGCCATCTTGCCCACCATGGCACCTCCGCACTCCGCTTGGCTGCCGCGCACCACCTTCGGCTCTACGTTGAAAGTCTTGAGCCAAAGGCCGAAATGGGGGCGGATGCGGAGGAAAGCCTCACACACGACGATAAACGCCGAGATGTTGAGGATGAAGTTTGGGGCCAGATCGTGGAAATCCAGGCCATAGTAGAACATGAGCCCCCGAACAAATGGGTGGAGAGGAAATCCCAGTCCACGGAGGAAGTGGGGAAGGAATACGACCCTCTCATGGGGCTCTGGGGTGGGGATAAGTTGCCCCGTTTCGGGGAGCCGGTGCGCGATATCTTTGGACAAGTATCCGGCCTTCCTCAGCTTTTTGACATGGCCCTCCATGACGGAGGAGACCATCCACTTGCCTCCCGCTCCGGACATTGCTGGAGAAGGTTGAGGTGGGAAGTGCGGGCTTGGGCGCTGGAGCTCGAGTGCGCAGAAGATGGATAGGCAAAGGAGGAAGAAAGCATAGGTAGAAAGGTGGATCCTTATCCCCTTATATGGGCGGATGCGGCTATGCGTCCCCACCAGCCTAGTAAAACTCGCTTGCCGCCCAAGCGCCGCGATAAATGGCGCGGTTGGGTTACCCACGTCCTTATTGATGAGAATCCCGTAAATGGGGGACACGATCTCTGCTTTGACAAGACGTGCCAAGGAAACCGCCTCGCATAACGCGCTAAGGTGGAGAAGTGAAAACGATTCGAATAAACGCTTGGCCACAGTGTGATGTCACGCTACGGAATACGTCAGCAGATTAGATTTGTGTTAATTTTATTCTCTCTATGGCAATATGTGGAAACTTATTTTGCAGTGCCGGACACTATTCTTGGTGTCTACAATCTTTTCTGAAGAACTTGGAGGAGGAACCCGCCTTGCAATGCCGAAGACAATTTGCGCGCCGGACTCGTCGTCATTGAAGCCTGGTTCATGGGCTACTGAGGGAGTCTTGGATTAGGGGGTGTCCGGATGGCTGGACCATACCTTCAGCCGGACTCCTGGACTATGAAGATACAAGATTCAAGACTTCGTCCCGTGTCCGGAGGGGACTTTCCTTGGTGTGGAAGGCAATCTTGGTGATGCGGATATTTGGATCTCCTACCATTGTAACCGACTTTGTGTAACCCTAACCCTATCCGGTGTCTATATAAACCGGAGGGTTTTAGTCCGTAGGACAACAACTCCAACATACAACAATCATACCATAGGCTAGCTTCTAGGGTTTAGCCTCCTTGATCTCGTGGTAGATCTACTCTTGTACTACCCATATCATCAATATTAATCAAGCAGGATGTAGTGTTTTACCTCCATCGAGAGGGCCCGAACCTGGGTAAAACTTTGTGTCCCTTGTCTCTTGTTACCATATGCCTAGATGCATAGTTTGGGACCCCCTACCCGAGATCCGCCGGTTTTGACACCGACAGGTAGTAACACTGTCTTTCTCCCTTCAAAAAACACTGGCTTTCTATCCTCACCGCTGGTTACAGATCCGGACGTATCCCCCTCCGCCGGAGAAGGGGAGGAGGGGCAGCGTTTAGGCCATCGTCGACAGCAAGGGAGGAGACCCACTGCCGGCCGCACCGTTATCTCTGGCCGAGCGCCGGCGCGCGAGGTCCTCCGATCCCTTTGTCGCTGCTTGTGGTCGGATCCGGCCTCCCGCCGCCCACCTCTCCACATCTCGACGACCTTTAGGTATATCTTCGTTCGAAACCGCCTTAGCTCTACTTCCCCAGCTCGCTATGTCGCTGCATGTGCATCATTTTCTACCTCTCAGCCCCTCTCGATCGGATGGTCCAACGTCACATTTTTTCTTCTATTGTTAGAGGTAAAGCAACTTCATGGAGTCGAATCTTGTACTACTTGGTTCAAACAAGAAATAAAGTGTGGGTGGGGGAATTTAGTATGTACATCAGACTTGGTACAAACAGGAAGGAAAGGGGGTGAAAGTTGTACAGACTGGTCATCCAACCGGTCTCTTGGTCGAAAAGGGAAATACAGGGGTAACGCTGTACACGGTGGTATGACCAGGACTAGATTTGCTATCCACACATAGGAGTAGGTGGCTAGAGTGAAAAAAGGGACCAACCCAGATATGTTTCTTGAGTGTTTGTTTCTCGGGGCAACAAACTATGAATCACCACTTTATTCCCCTGTTTACGTACATGGTGCTGGACTGCTGGTGCACCCACTGTCCCATGCCCTTATACCAAATATTTAGGATCTGTTTGGAATAAAGTGACAGAAAACATAGGTCTTGATGAAAATAGAGGAATAGGAAAGGAATGTAGGTATAAAACTATGGAACAGCGAACCAGAGGAAACTCTCAAGACAATGTGTTCGGATGGACTACGAAATGTACAGATTTGTTTTTCTAGAGTAGCATGCATGGCAGTATGAGATGCTATTTGTTTATTCAGCTGCACAGTGACTACTCTTGTCCTCACCTCACGTACCACACATAGTTGATTTTTTTATTCCGGCAACACAGCACAACAACCTGTCTAACGCATGGCAGCGAGCACCTGCCTCGGGCTTCCGCCCAAAAAATGAGCAGCGCGTGGATGTTTCTAATCCTATGGAATCAGTACTACCAGACCAGCTTTCCTATGAAACACTATTCACCTTTCCCGTGTTCCGAACGGTTGGAAGGGAAAGAATACCGTAGGAATTGTGTTCCTACGAAAATCCTGCACCAAACCTATGAACCGAACGCAGCCCTAGCTGTTCTTAATCTAATGTCCCTGGTAAAAATGAAGCCATGCCACTATTATAAGCCATGACAAGTTTAGCCAAATGTTTTTGCCTGTAATTGTTTGAGACTCTAACAATTTCCTCTGTGCCTTTTTGTGCAAACAGGGATATCCAATTCACCTGTTTGTTGTTGTGACCTTTTGGTGCACTACACAAAACTCTTCTTAAAAGAAGTGACTTTTGCGCTGTTTAACTGGAATGTCAGAATGGAACAGTTGATTCATTTTGGTGGAACTGCACAAAGGGAGATCTGTGTTCCAATCCTCATCATCCATATTGGCGTCATAACCTTCCTTTAGGTAAGAATGTTATTTAATGCATGTGTTCATCTCTATTTTCCGACTGCCATGAGAAAATAATGTTGTTTTTTACTAGTACACTTGTACTTCCTCCCTGACAAAACCAATTCTGAATTAGAAGGCCAATCATGTACTTGGTTTCACCAACTTGTGAGGAGAAAGAGAAACAGAGCATGAAGAGGAAGAAGAAGAAGAAGAATAAGTAGTGCCAAGGCGATCTTGCTGAAGCCAGAGGCCTCAGTCGAGGCCATTCAAGGGCTCCGGCAACGACTGCCTTACATGTGAGACGATCCTCCAGGGAGCCCTTCCACTTCTGTTGTCTCAAATAATTAATTAGGAGTACTTAAGTACCACTAATTTATTACTGCCTAATTTTCCTATTGGAGTTAAACAAATCTTTAGTAGGACCCTATGATGAATCATGTACGTGTATATGTTTGTCTATGGAGGTGAATCATGTGGTGGAGCAGGGAGGGAATATTATTAGTGTCATCACATAATAGTGCTATTGTTTTGCATGTCAATTTATTGCCATTGGTTGAATGAGGCAATGTTTTGCATATTGTCCATCATGAATTTGATGCTACTGGCTGAGTAATATGCTAATGTCTTCCTATCCTTTCTCACTAAGCTAAAGAAGGTTTCACCTTGTTCCTACTTGTGCAAACAGGGATCATGTTGTGCCAATCATACATTAAATGGAACTACACAAGACAATACAATGAACTGTATCCCAGCGAGTGCTTTAACTCTGCTGGAAGTTCTTGATAATCTATCGATATAATCTCAGCACTGGTAAACAAGAGTGATTTCAACCATATATTTGAAGTGCACAAAAATATATACTATTGTGTGATTCCAGTGAGTGCTTTATCATCTCTTATGGGACTACATGAATAAGCTTTTGTTTCTAAGGTTGGTACGGGCCTAAGGCCTTCATCCATATTAATTTGCTGTCATCTCTATTTGTATCGTGCTACTGTCACGAGAAACTCCTTTATCTTTGCACGTTAAAGTTTTGCAACCTATGATAAATGGCAATGCTTTGAGTGTTGAGTTGAGCTAATTGGCACTGATTAAATAAACTAATACCTCTCTTTAAGCAAGACTACTATGTTGCTAACTTTACCCATTAAGATAATGAGGGTACTTCTATTTGTTAGTGTATGTTTCATAAACTAGTCCCACTATTACAGTAATCTCACTCTCTCAATATATGTGCCAACAGGGATGCTCGATTTTGGTGGAACTGCACAAAAACTTTGGGTAATTCATTGCCTCGACAGCTTCCGTCCTTTGCTATCAGTCGCTAAATTCCGCATGCTTCCTTCCTTTGCTGTCAGTCGCTTGGCTTATCTCGGCCTCCAGTCAAAGGAAATAGTAATTGATATGCTACCTGACACAGGTTGATACCGGTCTTTATCTTGATTATTGTGCCTGTCATATGTATTGGTAATTTGGTATTGTGCTACTGTTTGCCAATTTCATAGAGGAGTAATTTGGTGCCTGAACTCGCAGGCAAATCATTACATCGGGTGATTTCAGTAGAACTGCACAAAATGATC
Organism: Aegilops umbellulata; assembly: GCA_032464435.1. Classification (NCBI taxonomy): domain Eukaryota; kingdom Viridiplantae; phylum Streptophyta; class Magnoliopsida; order Poales; family Poaceae; genus Aegilops; species Aegilops umbellulata. The sequence goes on from CP136057.1 coordinate 552,232,033, forward strand.
AGATGGACAGGTACTTATGTTGCTGCTATGTACTCCAAAGTTCACTCAGACAAGCATCGATGTTGACAAGAAGTGCCTATATTCATTCGAGTATCAACCGGCGTTAACCAATTGTCAAGGCTAAGAGTTCAAAGGACAACATGAAATCCACAAAGCACATAAGAAGAAGATTGAAATCTGTCAGAAAATCAAGAAACTCCGGAGTAATAGTGTTGGATTATATCCAGACGGCTAAGAATCTGGCAGACCCTTTTACGATAGGGCTATGACGGACGATGTTGACAAGAAGTTCCTATATTCATTCAACTATCAACCGGCGTAAACCAATTGTCAAACTCCAAGTATTAGGAGAGTGAACGGCAAAAATATTGCTTGGTGCATAGCCCAGGAAAACGCAGTCCAGTCTTTGGTCCCAACTTGTGCCTATTGGTTATCGGCACATATGGTAGCGAACTATATGGCATGGAGACTAAAGATTCCAGACAAGTTGGTTGACACGTATATTCATCTGGCACTTAATCAGTCTGCACGCCAAGGATGCTCCATTTCAGTTGAACTGCACAAAAAATTTGGGTGGTTCATTTTCTCAACCGCCTCCTTTCTCGTCTGCAATGTAGAATATTGGCGAGATACAGGACCAAGATGAGCCAGTAAACTGGTTGGATGAAAGTAGTGGCCAAGTTGCTGAAACCTCCCTCGGCACGAGGCCACTATTTGAGGATAAACCTACAAGCAAAGTTCAGATTGTCTATGCTGCCTCTTATGTACTCCAAAGTTTACTCGTACAAGAACTAATTTTAGCAAGAAGTTCCTCCAATTGAACACTATTTACCAATATGTACCCTAGGTAATTAAAGTTCGTCCATGGATCATATTGGCTGTGATCTCAATCATTTGGATGCATAAACATACTGAACATGTGTATATCTAAATCTTTTTGTAAATTATGTATGAATATTGTCGTGTGATCTATAAATCATTTGGATGCATAGATATGCTGAGCTTGTGTATATATGAATCTTTTGAGTTGTTGATTGTGAATGTTGGCTATGGATACGAACGTGTCATGTGAACTTGAGTTTGATATGAATGTTTACCTTTTCTATTGTATTTGTGTGTGAACTTGTTAGTATGCCTACTGTGGGGTATAAAACGTAGGTCTCTTATAAAAGTAATGCCGTGTCCAATTTATGTTTTCCCTTCTAACCACATTATATATATTTATATTATCACTATTACCGTATATTTTATAGAGACTTATATATACATTATAAAAACATCCCAACTTATAAAAGTAAATGTTTAACGGAAGTTAGCAAGGAAAATCCTGGTTGTTTTTGACTCACAGGCAAGGAAAATCCTGGTTGTTTTTGACTCACAGGTAAGGAAAATCCTGGTTGTTTTTGACTCACACGCAAGGAAAATCCTGGTGATTGCGAAGATTTTAAGGATCAATTTAATAATAATGCGCTCATTTTTATTTTGAGCAATAACTCGCTAATTTCTTAATTATATATATATATATAATGTGCCTCTCCGGTTTATTCTTTGATATTAATTGCTCCTTCTAACATAACATTATACGTATATATAACGAGCCCACCTAATACGTGTATTTCAAGGAAGTGCAAATGGGCTGGGATTTCTTAGAAAATATAAATGGGCCTGATTGATGCGAAATTATTTGTTCACCCAGCCCAGCAAATGGACTGTACGTTCTAGAAAACATGGGTTAAATATATGCCACATTTTTGCAGGCTAACATGTGGGCCAATAGGTTGAAGCCTACGCAGGGCTTTGTCAATTTGGTCAACAAATGATTGTGTAATCCACAGCCATTTGACTTATATCCAACGGCCGACATGCACCTTCAACCTCTCGTCTTCTTCCTCCAGCATCGCCGGGACCGCCTGGTCCGGCCTCCGGTGGCTAGCGGCTCTGCTTAGCACACATCGCTGCGAAGCGCTACCCCACCGCCGGCCAGGTTATCCCTCCACCCCTCGACACCTCCTGTTATTCTCCACAGACTATAGCCCCACGCCGCAACAGAACCAATTATAACCCTTCTCCTCCTCTCAATCTGCGACTCCACTGCCGCGTTTTCCCATATCTGAGTCGTTCCCGTCCGGGGCCTCGCCGTCGTCCACCGCCTCGCTGTGTTCGGTGCGGCCTGGTCAACAAACAAGAGTCATCGGAAGAGGACTTTACGTGGAGAGCCTGACGGCTGGGACCCACGAGGTCCATGGTCGCACGCAAGGAAAGTTCCTCCTTATTAAGCTGAAAAAAATGTTTCCTCCACCTGACAGCTGGGACCCAATGTACAATCAGTAGTATATTTCGTCTATTTGCTGCTGCTGTTGTTTTCAATGTACAATCAGTAGTATATTTCGTCTGTTGGTTGAATAAATGTGTTGTTATAACAACAAACACAATGTTTTGGAAGGCGTTGCACCGTTCGATCCTTTAGTGCCCCGTACCATACGTAGCGCATACTATTTATCGTACGGAACACTTTTTTTTTGAAACTCGGAACACATTTTCCACTTGTTGATAACATGCAGCCCACTGATGAAGGCCCAATAGAGAAGCCCATAATAAACTGGAAGGGAGGCTCTCACATGAATCCGGCCCAGGTACATGCTCATGGTCCCCTAAACATAAATAAGTAAATAAATAAATAAAGTTAAATGCTCATGCACCAGTTCTTTGGGAAAATAGCTAGCCCAGTATTTCTTTTTGAAGAATACCCAAGCTAGGCCTATTTGTTTTCTCCGAATTACTGGGCTGCAAATCTTCCAAGACGAGGAGGGATGCATTCTGGCCTGGCTTAAGAGTATGGTGAATGTTTGTTAAAAGTAATATCAAAAGGGGTTGAAAATTCCAAAAAAATTATAGCAAATGGGATATAAGTTTCTTTTTTTGTTTTTGTTCATCACTGATATCTTATACGTATTTCATTGGATTTAACATGACATAGTACTAATTTATTTTTAAATTTGTTTTACTATGGCTATTAATTTTTAGATTAAGAATATTTCGTTCCCCAGCAAAAATTTGTGAATTTTCAAAATTTCCCACATATTTAGTTAATTTTTTGACCCTGGTACTGACCAGAAAATGGCCAGCAATTCTAAAAATGGAAAATGGGCTGCAAAATTCGATATGAATTAGAAATTGAGTAAAAATTATAAAAATAATAGCAAATGGGTTGTACACGCCACGACTTTCGAGGCTGACTTGTTTACACAAGGGTTTGTCAGTGAACATGCGATTCTAGCAGCAGTTAGTGTTGGATGTCCATCCAATGGCCGACGTGCTTCTTTAATCTCTGATCTTCCTCCTCCAGCCGCCTAAACTAGCGCCGGCGGGTCTGCCTGCTCCCTCCTCTTGTGGCCCGCTATGATGCCGCGCGGGCTTCCCTGGCCCACCCTACTCCCTCCGCTGGTCTGGCCGCACGCAATCAACTGCCTCCTTATTACGTGAAAAAATGATTCCTTCCACTGACAACTGGGAGGCACCGGTTGGGAGGCTGACCTGTGGGCCTACTAAATTGACGCGTACGCAGGGCTTGTCAACTTAGTCAACAAACGATTCTAGCAGCAGTAACTGTTGGATTTGAATCGAACGGTCCTGCTGCTTCTTCAATCGCTGCTCTTCTTGCACCAGCCGCCCAAGCCAGCGCCGGGAAGACTGCCTGCTCCTGCCTCTAGTGGCCGGCTGTGCTGCCGATGAGGCCTCGTCGCCCCCTACTACTCCCACCGCTAGCCAGGCCCTGCGGCGACGACAGCCTCACACCGCAGCCGAACCAGTGAACCCTCGTACTCCTCTCCGCGTGGGCATCCACTGCCGCGTCTTCCCCGGCTCCGTGTCATCCCCTTCCTAGGCCTCGCCGTCATCCACCGCCTTGGTGCTCTCGGCGCGGCGTGGTCAGCGTGGTCAACGACATTCCATCGGAAGAGTAATGTACGTGGAGAGGCTGACGGCTGGGTCCACGGCCACAACCCCGTTTTTTTGTGAGTTGCCAAGTAAGTTGCTTTGTCAGGCCTGTTGGGCTGCAAATCTTTCAAGACGAGGAGGAGAGCTTTCATTCGGCTGGCCGAGAAAATGGCCCATCAGTAATGAGAAATGGGTTGTACATTTTTAAAACACATCAAACCGGCAATTAGTTTCAAATATCTTTTTTTCATTTCGAGATTTGAAATTACATTAATTTTTATGCATGGAGAATTTGTTGGATTTTATAGTGATATACATTTATTTTTAAAATCAGTTTGAATGTGAGTCGCAATTTCGGGATTAAAAACAGTTCGGACCGCACCGAAATATCCAAAATTTCGCATAATGTTTTAACCGTGGCCACAATATGGGCTGTAATGCTAACAAAAAGAATATGGGCTCCAAAAAAACCTTAATAATTAGCAAATGGGATGTAAATTATTAGAAATAAAGGCAGATGGGATGTATGTTGTTTCCCACAGATTTGAAGCTTTCCTAATAAAAAGGTTGACGCACAAGCAGTGAATGTTGGATGGCCATCCAACAGCCGTCGTGCTTCTTCAATCTTTGCTCTTCCTGCTCTAGCCGCTCAAACTGGCGCTGGCGGGACTGCCTGCTCCCTCCTCCCCGCGGCCGGCTCTGCTGCCCTGCAGGCCTCACCGCCCCACTGTACTCCCAACGCTGGCCCAGCCATCCCTCGGCGAGGCCTCGTACAGTTGTACTCGCCTCCGCGTGGGAAACAACTGCTGAGTCTTCCCTGCCTCCGTGTCGTTCCCTTCCTAGGCCTCGCCGTCGTCCACCGCCCTGGTGCTCTCGGTGCGGCATGGTCAATGTGGTCAACGACCGACATGCATCTGAAGTGGACTTTAGGTGGAGAGGCCGACAGCTGGGTCCACGGCCGCACGCAAGGAAATGCCTCCTTATTACGCGCAAAATAATGATTCCTCCACCTGACATCTGGGACCCACCGAAACGGCCTCTGTATTTCCCGAAAAAAACGTTACCGCCGCTGACAGCTCGGACCCACCAGCTATATCTTCGCACGCAAGGAAGTGCCTCCTTATTACGCACAAAAAAATGAATACTCCCCCTGTCGGTGTCAAAACCGGCGGATCTCGGGTAGGGGGTCCCGAACTGTGCGTCTAGGCGGATGGTCACAGGAGACAACGGACACGAAGTTTTACCTAGGTTCGGGCCCTCTCGATGGAGGTAAAACCCTATGTCCTTCTTGATTAATATTGATGATATCGGTAGTACAACAGTAGATCTACCACGAGATCAAGGAGGCTAAACCCTAGAAGCTAGCCTATGGTATGATTGTTGTATGTTGTAGTTGTCGTCCTACGGACTAAAACCCTCCGGTTTATATAGACACCGGAGAAGGTTAGGGTTACACAAAGTCGGTTACAATGGTAGGAGATCTGAATATCCGCATCGCCAAGCTTGCCTTCCACGCCAAGGAAAGTCCCATCCGGACATGGGACGAAGTCTTCAATCTTGTATCTTCTTAATCCAGGAGTCCGGCTGAAGGAATAGCCCGGCCATCCGGACACCCCCTAATCCAGGACTCCCTCAGTAGCCCCTGAACTAGGCTTCAATGACGACGAGTCCGGCGCGCAGATTGTCTTCGGCATTGCAAGGCGGGTTCCTCCTCCAAGTTATTCATAAAAGATTGTAAACACCAAGAATAGTGTCCGGCTCTGCAAAACAAGTTTCCACATATTGCCATAGAGAGAATAAAATTAACACAAATCTAATCTGCTGACGTATTCCGTAGCGTGACATCACATTGCAGCCAAGCCTTTATTCGAATCGTTTTCACTTCTCCACCTCAGTGCATTTTGCGAGGCGGTTTCCTTGGCACGTCTTGTCAAAGCAGAGATCGTGTCCCCCATTTACGGGATTCTCATCAATACGGACGTGAGTAACCCAACCGCGCCATTTATCATGGTGCTTGGGAGGCAAGTGAGTTTTACTAGGCTGGTGGGGACGCATAGCCGCATCCGCCCATATAAGGGGATAAGGATCCACCTTTTTACCTACGCCTTCTTCCTCCTTTGCCTATCCATCTTCTGCGCACTCGAGCTCCAGCGCCCAAGCCCGCACTTCCCACCTCAACCTTCTCCAGCCATGTCCGGAGCGGGAGGCAAGTGGATGGTCTCCTCCATCACGGAGGGCCATGTCAAAAAGCTGAGGAAGGCCGGATACTTGTCCAAAGACATCGCGCACTGGCTCCCCGAAAAGAGGCAGCTTCTCCCCACCCCAGAGCCCCATGAGAGGGTTGTATTCCTTCCCCACTTCCTCTGTGGACTGGGCTTTCCTCTCCACCCATTTGTCCAGGGGCTCATGTTCTACTATGGCCTGGATTTCCACGATCTGGCCCCGAACTTCATCCTCAACATCCCGGCGTTTATCGTCGTGTGCGACGCCTTCCTCCGCATCCGCCCCCATTTCGGCCTTTGGCTCAAGACTTTCAACGTCAAGCCGAAGGTGGTGCGCGGCAGCCAAGCAGAGTGCGGAGGCGCCATGGCGGGCAAGATGGCCAACGTCTTATGGCTCGAGGGCTCCTTTGTGGAGACCCTGAAGGGGTGGCAGTCAGGGTGGTTTTACATCACTGAGCCGCGCGATCCGGAATGGATCGCAGCCCCTGAGTTCCGGTCCGGACCCCCTATGCGGCTCACGTCCTGGAAAGAGACGGGCCTGTCATGAGGCGACGAGGGAGAGGTGACCGGACTGCAAACATGCATCCAGTCCCTGGTGAACAAGCGACTCAAGCTTGTCAATATAGTCCAGGTTATGCTCGTCCGCCGGATCCTCCCGTTTCAACAACGGGACTTCAATCTGTGGGAGTTCGACCCCAGCACCAAACCCTGAATGGGCTCTTCGATACGACGTACGAAGACGCCTGGAAGGTGCTTTTCAAAGGCGATGAGGCTTCCGCATCCGCATCCGAAGATCGCGGATTCAGCACGCAGCGTCAAGCTAGTGCGGTGAGTTATCTTTACCTTTTACAAGACATTTGTTTCTCATAGTTTGACTCTATGCGGGATCTAAACTCCCTTGCCTTTGACAGGAATGGCAGGTCAAGTACGGACCAATTAACTATCCGGCTCCTTTGCCTGAAGACCCAACAGACGCTCGTTTATCGAAGCTGCTGGCTCCGGCACCTTATGTGGTGCCGGAGAAGAAGGCCAAGAAGAAGAAGGCCATGGGAACTCGAAAGAGTTACCGTCATGTGGTGGTGTCGGATTCGTCGTCCGATGAATCTGAGACGCACTCCTCCCATGAAGACGAGGAGGAGGAATAAGAATCCTCTCCCCCTCCAGCGGGGGGAGGAAAGAGGAGGAAGGCCGCCCCAGCAGGGGAAGCCGAAGGGTCCAGGAAGAGGAAGACCCCTTCACCGGACTACTCCCCCGACGCCGACGAGGACGAAGAGGAGTGGCCGGACAGGACCAAGCGTCCGGCGAAATCGTGAGTATTGGGATACCAGAGTAACTCATAATATCCCTGTTGTTGCACAGCTCTTCCCTGATGTCGAATGTAATTATGCAGGCCGCCCTGGGCCGGACTCGACGAGTCGTCGAGCGGCTCCCTGGATTCATCGGACGTGAACTCTGTTCCGCCCGCTGTCTCCCCCCGCACTACGGACGACGCCGAAGTGGCGTCGCGACAAGCTCCGGGGCAAGAGGAGGTCGTCCTGGAGGAGCCGCGAGGCAACCTCCCGGACCCAAGGAGTAAAGGGGACAAGACCCCCCAGGGCTCCAAATCCGGCTTTGAGCCGGACACCGCGCCGGAATCCTCAACAGTTCCGGACCACGGTAGGCGAACTCCTTCTAAGAGGAGCAAGCCTTCTGAGCCGGCAGCCTCCGTCCAGCCGGGGGTGCCGGACAATCTGCTGGAGGTGCTTAACGGCGCCTCCATCGACGAGGAGCGCCGTACTATTATGAGTACGGTGATCCAGAAGGTTCAGTCCGCCGAGAGCGGACTGACTGAAGCTTGCGCCAGCCTTCTAACAGGGTTCGAGGTAAGTAGAATATGTAAAAATATTACCGCATAGACAATAGCCCCTGATGCTCTATTTGGCGTTCGGAAAGAAAAGCCGAATAGAGGATCTACTAAATTTCTCAGGAGTCTAACAAAAAAAGAGTCAATATGCGTATGCAGGCTTCGCTGCTAGCCACCGCCGCACTGACTGCGGAGGTGGGTGCCCTCAAGAAGGGCCTCAAGCGGACCGAGCAAGAGCTCGGCCTTGCCAAGCAGCAGCTCGAGGAGAAAGAAGGTAAGAGATACCTTATAGAAAAAATATATACAAAAAAGATGCAATTGCAAAAATAACAGGATTATACTGCTTATTGTAGGGGCCACGACTAAGGTGGCGACCCTGAAGCAGGCGCTGTCCGAGGCCGAAAAGAGAGCGGCCACGGAGCGCACCGAGCGAGGGAAACTTGAGGCCCATATTGGCGAGGTGCAGCAAGAGCTTCAGGCTCTCATGAAAAAACATGAGAGTTTGGAGCTTGACTCGAAGACGCGAGCGTCCGAGCTCGCGGCGGCCCTTAAAACTGCTGACTCTGCTAAGGCCGAATCCCAGAAGGCCCTCCAAGAGTTGGAAGCGGTGAAAAAGATAGCGGCGGGTAAGGCATTCTCTATGCAAAGCAGACATATAAAAGTAAACTACTTGTTACTTACCTGAATCTGGAGTTCTCCAGGGGCATTCACAGATCTTCCCCGTAGTGTATCCAATGCCGCCGCATTCTACCAAGCTGAAGATGGTAGCTCGACGGAGAAGGTGTTCTGGTCTCAGTACGCTGAGGCCGGACACCCTGTGCCCTTGAGCGACCAGTTGAAGCAGCTGGTCGAGCTCCACAAGGCGGCCGAACAGGCCCTGAAGGGCTTCATAGTTCGGCTGTGGCCTGGAGAGGCCCTGCCTAGGAGCTACTTTGGGCTGGCGTGGCGGCTGGTGGAGGCCTGTCCAAGGCTCGAGGTCATCAAGCGCTCCGTCTGCATCGGAGGTGCCCGTAGGGCCCTTGCCCATGCAAAGGTGCATTGGGGTAAGCTGGACGGTGAAAAGCTTTGAGGGACGGGCCGCCGCCGGGGAAGAAGCATCGCAAGCCCGAGAACTATTACAAGGATGTTCTTGCTGGTGCCCGCCTTATGGCGTATGAATGTACCAAGGATGTAATTTTTGAATGAACTCGCTCGTGTTATCCTGTGCGCTGAACACTTGTTCATATGCGCTAAGCAATGCTTGTTGAATTTAAAATTTTACTTTCTATGCGGCCGTTTATCAAAAATTGAGAGATGGCCAGTCGTCGGCTTCTGCCCCCATGCCACTAGTGTTGGGGTGTTCGAGATAAACCTGAGCGCTCTTTTTCCCATGATTGGGTCCGTCGAGGGAGGCGCTCAGTGCAACAAACAAGGCAATCATACTATAATGCTTGAACACTCTCACTTAGCCATAGAACTCTATAATTTTAAATTTTGGCGAAGCCCCTAGTATTCGGAAGACCGAGTTAGGGGCGCTATCCACACCTTGGCCGAACAAAGCCGGTTCCTCGCTCGAAGCGGCATAAATCTTTAAGGACTCGAAAAACCTCTCGAACAGCGACCGGTCTCTCGCCTCATCATGACAGTCAGTTTAGCTTTCTCTACTAAGGTGCTCAACCCAGCTCAACTGGGGCACAATCGCAGTAGTTCTCCTAGTGCTACCATAGCAGATATAGCGGAACGTAAGGCACCAAAACATAGGAGCCGGGCAAACTGAACTATTGAACCAAATCATGATTCGGAGCCGATGCATATAGTGCTATAAGTTCGGGGTGCCACACTTGTGAAAGTGTGTGACACCCCAAAAATTTGACCTTGTTTTAATGAATTAAAATTTTGTCAGGAATTAAAACTTTGAATTTCTGAGCTCCATTTTGATTTTTTTTAATCATTTTCTTCCCTGTTGTGATGAGCTTTTCCCAAGGAGAAAACCTTTCAAATATGTTATTGGACTTATTTGATCTCTCAAGAGAAACTTTTCCTTATTTAATATAACTAATTAAATAATTAAGTTGCTTGATCTTTACTTTCTTGAAAATGGTTTTTCCAGGTTAAATGGCCATATTTGAACTACAACCATTTGATAAATTCACTTAAAATTCCCACAAAAATTTGGAGATGTCATGTGATGTTATTAAATAACTTTTGTGCAAAAACATCTTTATTTCATGAAATATTTTGAGCTCTACACCCTTTTTTCTTCTCTGGTCCAGTGGGCAATTTTGCACTACAACCCATTTAAATATTTTCTTCTAGCCTCCACCAAAATTATGAGATGTTGGTAATAGCCTGTGATTCAACTTTATGCAAAAACCTGGTGTTGTTCTTTGAAAAATTTGAGTGTATCAGCATCATCTTCATTCTGGTCCAGCCCTCTGATTTCTACTGCAACCCTATTTTATTTTTGCTCCAGTGACCTTGTGCTTTCACCTGCTTGTAGACCACCCTACCAAACCCCTAAGTCCAGGAGCATGCACCCTTTGGATCATTTTTGGTTCATGAAATGATGCCATTTATTCCCTGTCCAGAATTGTAGTTCAGCAAAACTTGCACTAACAAGTTGCTACATTTGACCAACTAACCTCACCACTCTCTCTTTGAACTAAAGAGACTTCCATCTGGAGTTTTTGACCACTCCAAGACTTGCCTAAGTGCCCTTGACATTTTGTCAAACATCTTATGGGCATGATCTGTCTTGGCATGATTCTTGTCATTGCACTATGATCTTGCACCTCTGATCAAACTAGCATGTCCACTAGACTCCCAGTTGCTCCTAACCTCGATCTGCTAAACCCCAACCTCACCTGTGACCTGTAGCATGCTGTGGCATTGCGTCGAACATCTCCCATGCGTGCACTTGACGCGCCCAGAGCGCGCGTATTGCACAATACCGCGCCCGAGCCGACACGCTGGCCCCTGGTTTTGGCCCGCTCTGCAGCGCCACGCCACGCGCTACCCTCCTCGCAGCAACGCACCAAGCCACCCTGGCAGCCAACAGCGCCGCCACCAGAGTCCCTTTGGCGGCACGCCACGGCCACCCGACAGCCCCTGCTCATGTCGGCGCCGCCCGAGCCACCCCGGCTCGCCACCTGGCCCTGGAGCAGTGCGAACTCATCCGCAAGCCTGTCTGCTAGCCCTCGTCGCCGCCACGTCGCCCTAGCTACAGAGAGGCGGTTCGCCGGAGAGCTTATCCACGGCCACCGCGGAACCGACCTCGTCGCGCTATATAAGGACGCCCCGAGACCATTCGAGCACGCAGGCGACCTCAGGCTACCCCCAGGGCACCCCCACAGCCCACAATCGTCTGGGAAGCGCCGTCTTCCCCAACTCCGACAATCGCAGACGCCGCCACTATTTTGGCCATTCTGGCGCCACCAGAGGCTCCCCCTCTCCATTCTCTTCACCCGTAACTTCCCCTTCCTCCCACGAACCCAACCCCCTGCTCGATTTTGATCGGGAGCCACCGCAGCCCCAAAAGCACTTTGCCACCGAAACTTCCTCCGCCGCGAAGCTCGCCGCCGGCAGCTCCATCCGTCCCCACCGACTCAACAACCCCCGAAAGGACTGACCTGGTCTCGCGGATCCATCCAAACCCTCTGGAACCCGCGGGGAGCCACCGTTCGCCAGCGTTGATCGTCGTTGCCTCGCCGCTGTTCGGGCAGAGGAAGAGGAGGGAGGGATGGACTAGTCAAACCTGACCAGTGGGCCAGGCGGGCCCACTGTCAGTGACCCCCGCACCGGTCCACGTGTTTAAGTGAAGGCGTATAACTCCCCAGTACATTTCCTTCGCTCCGAAAGCGTATTTTTTCCCCGAAACGTTTTCTTTTCTGTTTTATTTTTTAACACAGATTTGACCAGAACTTTGACTGCCTATAACTTTTTAAATACAACTCCAAATGAGTTGATTCTTTTTCCTACCTTCTTCAAATTTGGTCTAGTTTATTTTAAGATTTATTTCAAAAAAATTCCAAACAACTTTTTGTACTGTTTTTGAAATGTGTGTTAATTCAAATATATTTTTAAAATAGGATTTTGGAGAGGGAGAAGAAACTTTCAAAAGTTTTGGAGAGCACCTAACCCCTCCACAACTTAAAGGCAAGCATTCTGAACCCTGGCATAATGTTTTTGGTGTGTTATTTGACACGTTTATAACACCACCTTATTTCAGATGACTTGTTATTTCATGTGACATGATCATTTGCATGGAAGCATATTAGTGATTTCCTTGCTGTTGGAAATGAAAATGATTGTGATGGTAATCATCCTCATGTGCCTTGCATGCATGCCGGAAAGGAATCCGGGAAAGCCTCGGCCTTGGGTAGGCGTGAGCTTGTCGCCGGTCCCCGTCGGGTCTGTTATGTCCGGTATGGCATGGTAAGGTACAATGAGTGGTGATTTCTTCAGTTGAAATATATTTGATATACATGTCATGCAGGAACTTATAAACCTCCTGATTCGACCGCAGATCGAGTCTTGTTCCAGTAACCCCCATACTTGCCTCGTACTACCACTCGTCCCTGCCGCAGGTAGGGTACGGTTCAGTAAGTCGTCAACCCCTTTCCAGCACACACCGTACAGGGAGGCCATGGTGGAAGATATCGGTTGTAGCCGGTAGGCATGCTACCTGGTCAGGGGGCATGGGTGTTTTCTGGTTGGGACCGAGAGGGGAGGCCACCCCTTAGAGCGCGCGATATAAATTTGATCCCATGCTACGCGAGGTTGTAGCCTCCCCACTTAGAGTTTTGCCTTACAAGTGTCGTGGGTGATTCCAGACACCGATGAGTTAAGCTGGTGTGTGCAAGTTAGGCGTGTTTTCAACTAAAAGGCCATAGAAGGAATTAGTCCCGATGGACTAAAGGAATCCGTTACTCGTGGGTAAAGAGTACACCCTCTGCAGAGATTAAACCTATTCGAATAGCCGGGTCCATGGTTAAGGATTACAGTCTGGGATGGGTCAAGTGTTGGTCTTGGTGTCGGTCTTCGGAGGTGAAATTGTCTAACAGCAACTGGAATTACTACCTCTGACTTGTGATATTCATGAATTATTATCATTATTGGCTAACCCGTGTTATTATTATTATTATTGTCGATTATCCCCGGGATGGTTCTACCTCCTGGATATTCATTGTAATTATTTATTTTTAAAGCCCTTTATGTGGTGTCTCTCAGACGCCAGACTGTGGCATTTTTTTAAAGCCCTTTATGGGTTGTCGCTCAGACGCCCGACTGTGGCATTTCTTTTAAAGCCCTTTCTGTGGTGTCGCTGAGACGCCCGACTGCGGTATTTCTTTTAAAGCCCTTTCTGTGGTGTCGCTGAGACGCCCGACTGTGGTATTTCTTTTAAGGCCCTTTCTGTGGTGTCGCTGAGACGCCTGACTGTGGTATTTCTTTTAAAGCCCTTTCTGTGGTGTCGCTGAGACGCCCGACTGCGGTATTTCTTTTAAAGCCCTTTCTGTGGTGTCGCTAAGACGCCCGACTGTGGCATTTCTTTCAAGCACTTTTTGTGGTGTCGCTAAGACGCCCGACTGTGGTATGCTTGTTGATTATTTCATAAATATTAATACTGCTATGTTATTACTTATTCATAAATAACATGTTTGCATGCATCAGAGTTTTACTTATCTCTTGTGGACTAACGTCGTGAGTATAAAATATTTTCAGCATATCGTTGTGATATTGTACCTATGTTCATAATGTTTGCGAGTACATTCAAAGTACTCACTGGCTTGTCCCTGGCTATTGTCTTGGCCAGATTGTTTGCTTGGAGAGGAGCGTTGCGAAGACAGCCCCGTCACTTAAGCAGCGTTGATAGCAGCCTCGCGGAGATAGGAGTTAACTTGGTCAGCTGTTCCCGTGGGAAATGGAGTCCCATAGACCGTGGTGATCCACAAACGGCTTCCGCCCTCAACCTCTAGAAACCATTTGTTGTACTCATAAGCCACAATGGTCTTGTACTACATATTTTGTACTCTTGCTTGGAACTTCTGTATCAAGTTGATGCCTCATCAGCTAACAGTAATCCTGGGGCTGATGAGCTCGACGGCCATTTTCTGGAAATCGGTGTCCGGAAAATCCGGTCGTGACAGACTTGGTATCAGAGCCAGGCTGACCATTGGCTAATCCTATCTCAGCCAGGTCAATAGAACTAGGCAAACCAAACCCTAGCCAAGCTTCTCCCGCAAGATAGCCCCACCGTGACCCGACACCTTTTGGCAGTCGGTGCCCAACCTACCAACATAGCCGTCGATCACGCGCCAGTGACCGGCCCCACTAAATAGTCCTTTCTCGCAAGCGTGCGAAGGAAGACTCCGTCCCCTTTTTCCTATAAAAAGGGCACGCTAGGCCCAACCCAGCACAACACAGTCGCTATCCTAAACCGAGCCACAATGCCTGGTCCTGTCGTGCACCATGAGACCACAGCAACCAACCTTGGAGGTTTTGTGACCATACTCGCAAACCTCACCCGTCGTGCCTATGCGTTAGAAGAGCCCCCAGAATATGTTGTGTACCAAGGGTCCATGAGCGGTGAGAGCCGCCAATTTTGGGCCACTGTGCACATTTATGGTAGGGGTCTAGCACCTGAACGCCCCTACAGGTTCACAGGAAGAACGACTTCCTTTGAGCCCCAAGCCATCCAACTAGCCGCTCGAGAAGCTATAGTTCATCTCCGGCACTTGTCGCCAAGATTTGACCGTCGCTCGTTCCACTACTACCCCAGACGTGAAGGGTACGGAAGACCACCCCAAGTTGCCAACGGAGATCACGAAATAGATCCTGCATTGTTGCACCTAGTGCGCTATGTAAATGCACTAGAGGAACTGTGCGATCAGGTCACTATTGATCTTATCGCAGCACGTGGAGAGCTGGTTCATCGAGCCCCGGCGAGAGAAGAGGACGAGCCCAACGCCGACACCCCAGTCGTGCTGTTTGGACAGCCGATCGAGTCCCTCAGAGCTGCCCCAACCATCGGCCTAGGTGTTGCGATAACCCCAGAAGTGCTTCGTCGCATATTGGGAGCACACTCCAACGGGGTTGTGTCCAACAATCCCCGAGATGGTCCTCATCGCTACCCCGAGCCAGCAGCCCCTCAACCCACTCCAGCTAATTCCAACGGCGAGACCCGTGGAGAAACCTCGACATCCACAAGGCACGCCCGCTTGGATGTAAAAGATGTAGACTAAGTCACCCCAGTCGTATCAAGTCCCAGTGTACCCTCGCTTTTTAATCGTGTGGCCTTGTAATTAAACGCCGCCTGTTGTCGTGCCTCTATTTTAATAGTAGCCTTGCCTGGATACGCTAGTATGTAGTATAAGATTTCCATCCCAGTCACAGTTACCAAAAATCTTCCCGACAACCCCCACAGTAACACGTCACCTCGGTGAAATATGTGTATCTGTGGCATTGACTTCGACCCGCAGAACAGAGCTAGAAGTTTCGTTACCATTCACAACGGTAGAAATGACCCAGCTTCGGTGCTATAAAGAGGCCACCCGTGACCTTGCCAAACACTTCTCATCCTGTGCACCATCCTCACAAACTTTTCTTGCCATGCCAAGCCCCAGTATTTACCTGAGAACCCCAGATGGAACCCCGGGTAGTTTTGTCAAGATATTGTCGGATTTTACCTGCAGTACCATGGGCGCTACCCAGCCACCCCAGTACGAGCTGTTCAAATCGAGGACCACCTCTTCCACCTCGAGATATTGGGCCGCAGTGCACATCCCTCCCGTAAACTCAGCCCAAGACCCAAGAGAGGTTTCCTTCATGGGGAAATCTATGCCAACCCCACAGATGGCCGTGGAAACTGCGGCTTACGAAGCGCTTGCTCGTCTTCGATTCGCAGTACCTTATGCCAGCGAACGAGGATATTATTACTTCCCGAGCCGTGCAGCGCCCGAAGGAGTAACACCTTTTCCCGGTGGACGATCTGAGAGAGACCCAGTCCTGGCCAACCTCGTCCAGTATGTCATCGCGCAAGAGCATTTAACCCAACGCGCTATGGGTTATCTCCCGAGCCTCGCAGATTTAAATCCTCAGATCGCCATCGGCAGAACACTAAGGCCCGACCAGGAGAGACACGTGCATCGACTGGTCAATCCACTTCACCCGATAGAAGAAGAGTGTGTCTCACTACCAGAGACATTTTCTCGGGATTCCATCCAGTTACCCTTTGCATTATAGACGTCGCTGCTACGTTTAAATTGTTGCAACATTTATTTATCCGATGTAACTTATGCGTGGTAATCGAATGTGCGCATTGAGTAAATCTTTAGTTTCAATTAATCTGAGTGATTTTGTTGCATTACTGTTTTCTACCGCGAATAATCCTGGAATGAGTGTTCTTTTCGCCAAGTCACAACATCTGCATCTTCTCACGACATGGATTATTTTATTTCACACAGCACAACAACCACAGACACTCGACCATAATCATCCGAGCGCATACACCAGTTACAAAAAAAAACTTTGCAACAGTGTTACATCTGGCTAACCACCCTCTAACAACAGTTAGCACCCGGCACACCCCACCTACTCCTCGTGATCGTCACCACCGCAGAGAGCCAACACCCGAGCAGCAGCATCACCACGCTCGTTGAGGATCATCGCGCACAGGAGCACGGAGAGCCCCAGCAGTGTCGCCAGCCCTCCGCATATCTGGATCGCGAACTAGTCCGGCATCGCCTCCGCCATTAGAGCCTCACACGAGCTCCTGTAAGCAGAAATGGAGGAGAGAAACAGAGGAAGAAGAAGAGGCTGACTGTGGACCCCGGGTCCACCTGCCAGCCAGAGAGAGCACTGTGCTCTCGGTACGACCAGCGTATATTTAAATTTAGAAACTATTCTAAATTTATATCCAGCATAGAATCTCACGTTTTTGTCACGAACCGTAGATTTTTCCACGCAGCACCAGTATTCACACTGTGGTTTTCACCACTTATTGCCCTCTCACTGTAGCCACATTTTTTTATTGCATATAATTTTCTTGAAAAAACATTTTAACAAATCTCGAGGACGAGATTTTTCTTAAGAGGGGTAGTGTTGTGACACCCCAAAAATCTGACCTTGTTTTAATGAATTAAAATTTTGTCAGGAATTAAAACTTTGAATTTCTGAGCTCCATTTTGATTTTTTTAATCATTTTCTTCCCTGTTGTGATGAGCTTTTCCCAAGGAGAAAACCTTTCAAATATGTTATTGGACTTATTTGATCTCTCAAGAGAAACTTTTCCTTATTTAATATAACTAATTAAATAATTAAGTTGCTTGATCTTTACTTTCTTGAAAATGGTTTTTCAAGGTTAAATGGCCATATTTGAACTACAACCATTTGATAAATTCACTTAAAATTCCCACAAAAATTTGGAGATGTCATGTGATGTTATTAAATAACTTTTGTGCAAAAACATCTTTATTTCATGAAATATTTTGAGCTCTACACCCTTTTTTCTTCTCTGGTCCAGTGGGCAATTTTGCACTACAACCCATTTAAATATTTTCTTCTAGCCTCCACCAAAATTATGAGATGTTGGTAATAGCCTGTGATTCAACTTTATGAAAAAACCTGGTGTTGTTCTTTGAAAATTTTGAGTGTATCAGCATCATCTTCATTCTGGTCCAGCCCTCTGATTTCCACTGTAACCCTATTTTATTTTTGCTCTAGTGACCTTGTGCTTTCACCTGCTTGTAGACCACCCTACCAAACCCCTAAGTCCAGGAGCATGCACCCTTTGGATCATTTTTGGTTCATGAAATGATGCCATTTATTCCCTGTCCAGTATTGTAGTTCAGCAAAACTTGCACTAACAAGTTGCTACATTTGACCAACTAAACTCACCACTCTCTCTTTCATCTAAAGAGACTTCCATCTGGAGTTTTTGACTACTCCAAGACTTGCCTAAGTGCCCTTGACATTTTGTCAAACACCTTATGGGCATGATCTGTTTTGGCATGATTCTTGTCATTGCACTATGATCTTGCACCTCTGATCAAACTAGCATGTCCACTAGACTCCCAGTTGCTCCTAACCTCGATCTGCTAAACCCCAACCTCACCTGTGACCTGTAGCATGCCGCGGCATTGCGTCGAACATCTCCCGTGCGTGCACTGGACGCGCCCAGAGCGCGCGTATTGCACAATACCGCGCCCGAGCCGACACGCTGGCCCCCCTGATTTTGGCCCGCTCTGCAGCGCCACGCCACGCGCTACCCTCCTCGCAGCAAC
The DNA here is from genome assembly GCA_032464435.1 of Aegilops umbellulata. NCBI lineage: Eukaryota > Viridiplantae > Streptophyta > Magnoliopsida > Poales > Poaceae > Aegilops > Aegilops umbellulata. The sequence continues at coordinate 552,250,293 of CP136057.1, forward strand.
GCGCCAAGCCGCCCTGGCAGCCAACAGCACCGCCACCAGCACCGCCACCAGAGTCCCTTTGGCGGCACGCCACGGCCGCCCGACAGCCCCTGCTCATGTCGGCGCCGCCCGAGCCACCCCGGCTCGCCACCTGGCCCCTGGAGCAGTGCGAACTCATCCGCAAGCGTGTCTGCTAGCCCTCGTCGCCGCCATGTCGCCCTAGCTACAGAGATGCGGATCGCCGGAGAGCTTATCCACGGCCGCCGCGGAACCGACCTCGTCGTGCTATATAAGGACGCCCCGAGACCATTCGAGCACGCAGGCGACCTCAGGCTACCCCCAGGGCACCCCCACAGCCCGCAATCGTCGGGGAAGCGCCGTCTTCCCCAACTCCGACAACCGCAGCCGCCGCCACTGCTTCGGCCATTCCGGCACCACCAGAGGCTCCCCCTCTCCGTTCTCTTCACCAGGAACTTCCCCTTCCTCCCACGAACCCAACCCCCTGCTCGATTTTGATCGGGAGCCACCGCAGCCCCAAAAGCACTTTGCCACCGAAACTTCCTCCGCCGCGAAGCTCGCCGCCGGCAGCTCCATCCGTCCCCACCGACCCAACGACCCCCGAAAGGACCGCCCTGGTCTCGCGGATCCATCCAAACCCTCTGGAACCCGCGGGAGCCACCGTTCACCGGCGTTGATCGCCGTTGCCTCGCCGCTGTTCGGGCAGAGGAAGAGGAGGGAGGGATGGACTAGTCAAACCTGACCAGTGGGCCAGGCGGGCCCACTGTCAGTGACCCCCGCACCGGTCCACGTGTTTAAGTGAAGGCGTATAACTCCCCAGTACGTTTCCTTCGCTCCAAAAGCGTATTTTTTCCCCGAAACGTTTTCTTTTCTGTTTTATTATTGAACACAGATTTGACCAGAACTTTGACTGCCTATAAATTTTTAAATACAACTCCAAATGAGTTGATTCTTTTTCCTACCTTCTTCAAATTTGGTCTAGTTTATTTTAAGATTTATTTCAAAAAAATTCCAAACAACTTTTTGTACTGTTTTTGAAATGTGTGTTAATTCAAATATATTTTAGAAATAGGATTTTAGAGAGAGAGAAGAAACTTTCAAAAGTTTTGGAGAGCACCTCACCCCTCCACAACTTAAAGGCAAGCATTCTGAACCCTGGCATAATGTTTTTGGTGTGTTATTTGACACGTTTATAACACCACCTTATTTCAGATGACTTGTTATTTCATGTGACATGATCATTTGCATGGAAGCATATTAGTGATTTCCTTGCTGTTGGAAATGAAAATGATTGTGATGGTAATCATCCTCATGTGCCTTGCATGCATGTCGGAAAGGAATCCGGGAAAGCCTCGGCCTTGGGTAGGCGTGAGCTTGTCGCCGGTCCCCGTCGAGACGGTTATGTCCGGTATGGCATGGTAAGGTACATTGAGTGGTGATTTCTTCAGTTGAAATATATTTGATATACATGTCATGCAGGAACTTATAAACCTCCTGAGTCGACTGCAGATCGAGTCTTGTTCCAGTAACCCCCATACTTGCCTCGTACTACCACTCATCCCTGCCGCAGGTAGGGTACGGTTCAGTAAGTCGTCAACCCCTTTCCAGCACACACCGTACAGAGAGGCCATGGTGGAAGACATCGGTTGTGCCGGTAGGCATGCTACCTGGTCAGGGGGCATGGGTGTTTTCCGGTTGGGACCGAGAGGGGAGGCCACCCCTTAGAGCGCGCGATATAAATTTGATCCCATGCTACGCGAGGTTGTAGCCTCCCCACTTAGAGTTTTGCTTAACAAGTGTCGTGGGTGATTCCAGACACCGATGAGTTTAGCTGGTGTGTGCAAGTTAGGCGTGTTTTCAACTAAAAGGCCGTAGACGGAATTAGTCCCGATGGACTAAAGGAATCCGTTACTCGTGGGTAAAGAGTACACCCTCTGCAGAGATTAAACCTATTCGAATAGCCCGGTCCATGGTTAAGGATTACAGTCTGGGATGGGTCAAGTGTTGGTCTTGGTGTCGGTCTTCGGAGGTGAAATTGTCTAACATGAACTGGAATTACTACCTGTGACTTGTGATATTCATGAATTATTATCATTATTGGCTAACCCGTGTTATTATTATTATTGTCGATTATCCCCGGGATGGTTCTACCTCCTGGATATTCATTGTGATTATTTATTTTTAAAGCCCTTTATGTGATGTCGCTCAGACGCCCGACTGTGGCATTTTTTTAAAGCCCTTTATGTGGTGTCGCTCAGACGCCCGACTGTGGCATTTCTTTTAAAGCCCTTTCTGTGGTGTCGCTGAGACGCCCGACTGCGGTATTTCTTTTAAAGCCCTTTCTGTGGTGTCGCTGAGACGCCCGACTGTGGTATTTCTTTTAAGGCCCTTTCTGTGGTGTCGCTGAGACGCCTGACTGCGGTATTTCTTTTAAAGCCCTTTCTGTGGTGTCGCTGAGACGCCCGACTGCGGTATTTCTTTTAAAGCCCTTTCTGTGGAGTCGCTAAGACGCCCGACTGTGGAATTTCTTTCAAGCACTTTTTGTGGTGTCGCTAAGACGCCCGACTGTGGTATGCTTGTTGATTATTTCATAAATATTAATACTGCCATGTTATTACTTATTCATAAATAACATGTTTGCATGCATCAGAGGTTTACTTATCTCTTGTGGACTAACGTCATGAGTATAAATTATTTTCAGCATATCGTTGTGATATTATACCTATGTTCATAATGTTTGCGAGTACATTCAAAGTACTCACTGGCTTGTCCCTGGCTATTGTCTTGGCCAGATTGTTTTCTTGGAGAGGAGCGTTGCGAAGACAGCCCCGTCACTTAAGCAGCGGTGATAGGAGCCTCGCGGAGATAGGAGTTAACCTGGTCAGCTGTTCCCGTGGGAAATGGAGTCCCATCCACCAATGGCTTCCGCCCTCAACCTCTAGAAACCATTTGTTGTACTCATAAGCCACAATGGTCTTGTACTACATATTGTGTACTCTTGGTTGGAATTTCTGTATCAAGTTGATGCCTCATCAGCTAACAGTAATCCTGGGGCTGATGAGCTCGACGGCCATTTTCTGGAAATCAGTGTCCGGAAAATCCGGTCGCGACAAAGTGTTCGGTCTTCTCACACCATATTAAGGGGTACTGAAGCCCCTGGCGTATTTGCCGTACCACATTGTACGGGTGCAACATGTTATTAATAAAATATATATATAAAGAGGGTAATGCAGAAAATAGACAAAAGCTATGCATTGTTTGTAGAAAGACTGCAATCAAAGCAGAACGATACAAATAGTGCGATAAGCAAAAGAAATTGGACAATTTAACATGTCCTAGCCAGGGGCAGGCCGCGGAATTGTATTCAAAACAGGTATACTGCTCATAATAGAGACCACCAGGGAGTTCCATAATGCGGCATGGCTTGTCTGCTTTCCTGGATCTTGCATCGTTTGTGCGGCAGTTGAATTGCCGAACAGGTCATCCGAAGTATGTAGTCCTGAAAGTAAGAGAAAATTAAAAAAGAATCCGGCAGCCCCTAGTATGGTTTAAGCCGTGTTTTGGGCATGCCTTGATGATGCCCCTTCCCTTGTGCCCATGATATTTCAAGAGCGTAGTTATGTATGCGAGCACTGGTTTTGCTATATCGCAAGGGCTAGGGTTGGGGCCGCAATTCTACGCTAGCTCGGAACGTGCCGGGCGGTCTTGTTGTAGGTTACTCCAGGCGCGCTTGACAGTGTCCGTCTTTTTAAGGGCCGGACTGGAGAAATGCCTAGAGAGGCTGCTTTGTACTTCTGCTGCGAGCGCTGCTGTGTGCTCCTCCGTTCGGAGGGAGCGTTCGGTGTTCCGTTGACCGTGATTACTCCTCGAGGGCCTGGCATCTTGATCTTGAGGTATGCATAGTGCGGTACCGCATTGAACTTTGCGAATGCGGTTCGCCCGAGCAGTGCGTGATAGCCACTGCGGAACGGGACTATGTCGAAGATTAACTCCTCGCTTCGGAAGTTATCCGGACATCCGAAGACCACTTCAAGTGTGACCGAACCTGTACAGTTGGCCTCTACACCTGGTATGATGACTATAAAGATCGTTTTGGTGGGCTTGATCCTCGAGGGATCTATGCCCATTTTCCGCACTGTATCCTGGTAAAGCAGGTTCAGGCTGCTGCCGCCGTCCATAAGGAATCTTGTGAGATGAAATCCGTCAATGATTGGGTCAAGAACCAATGCGGCGAACCCGCCATGACGGATGCTAGTGGGGTGGTCCCTTCGATCGAAGGTGATCGGGCAGGAGGACCACAATTTGATCTTTGGGGCAACTGGCTCCAGCGCGTATACGTCCCGTAAAGCACGCTTCCGCTCCCTTTTGGGAATGTGGGTTGCGTATATCATGTTCACCGTCCGCACTTGTGGGGGAAAACTCTTCTGTCCACTGTTGTTCGGCGGCCGGGGCTCCTCCTCGTCGTCGCTATGCAGCCCCTTGTCTCTGTTTTCGTCATTTAACTTGCCTGCCTGCTTGAACACCCAACAATCTCTGTTGGTGTGATTGGCTGGCTTTTCGGGGGTGCCATGTATCTGGCACAAGCGGTCGAGTATTCGGTCCAAATTGGACGGGCCCTGAGTATTTCTTTTGAATGCCTTTTTCCGCTGACCGGATTTGTAGCCTCGGAATACGGTATTTACTGTCGTATCCTCGTTGTTGTCGCTGTTAACGCGGCGCTTTTGCTTGTTTCGGCGCGACCTGCCGCTTTTGTCCTTGGTATCCGAATTACTGAGGTTCTTAGTTAAGTTGTTGCTGCGAGCTAGCCATCTGTCTTCTCCCGCGCAAAAGCGGGTCATGAGTGTCGTAAGGGTTGCCATGGATTTCGGCTTTTCCTGTCCCAGGTGCCGGGCGAGCCACTCGTCACGGATATTATGCTTGAAGGCCGCTAGGGCCTCTGCATCCGTACAGTCGACTATTTGGTTTTTCTTTGTTAGGAATCGCGTCCAGAATTGCCTGGCCGATTCTTCTGTATGCTGAATTATGTGGCTTAGGTCATCGGCGTCCGGTGGTCGCACATAGGTACCCTGGAAATTGTCGAGGAATGCGGCTTCCAGGTCCTCCCAAGAACTGATTGAATCTGCTGGCAAGCTGTGAAGCCAATGCCGGGCCGGTCCGTTAAGTTTGAGCGGGAGGTATTTGATGGCGTGTAGATCATCGCCGCGGGCCATATGGATATGAAGGAGATAGTCCTCGATCCATACCGCAGGATCTGTTGTGCCATCGTATGATTCAATGTTTACGGGTTTGAAGCCCTCAGGGATTTTATGATCCATTACTTCATCTGTGAAGCATAGTGGGTGTGCGGCGCCTCTATACTGGGCTATATCACGACACAACTCACAGGAGCTTTGTCTATTGTGTTCGGCCCGGCCAGATTTATTGTATCCGGAGTGAAGATCACCGTCACGTGCCGTGGGGCGCCCGCGTGATCCATAGATCGATCTTGTTTGCCTTGCCCTGTCCTCCAGTATATCTCGCAGGTCTGGCGCATTTTCCCGTGCCTTATCATGTTTTGAGCGGTGGCGGGGCATGGCTTTAGTGGAGGGCCTAGGGGCCTCTCTGTCACGGCCACGAGGTGGCCGGTCGGCCATGTCATGCGCTGGTGAAGTAGGTGCTTCCTCCTCTAATCGGGGTAGCAGCCTGCGTTTTGGGTAACGCTTGGAGGGGTGTTCGAGTTCATACTCTTCGGCTGCAAGGACTTCAGTCCATCTGTCAGCTAGCAAATCTTGATCAGCTCTAAGCTATTGCTGCTTTTTCTTGAGGCTCCTTGCTGTGGCTAAAAGCCTATGTTTAAAACGTTCTTGTTCAGCGGGATCTGATGGCACGACGAATTCGTCGTCGTCGAGGCTTGCCTCGTCTTAGGAGGGGGGCATATAGTTGTCATCCTCAACCTCTCGGTCTACCGCTCTCTCATGAGCGATGGCTTCTCCATCCTCCTATGCCGAATCTTGCTGGAGGGGGTGTTCTTCGGCGCTATCTGGAGTAGTATTATCTCCCGTGCCGGAATCACCATTTTTGCTTTGGCGGGATTTAGAGCGGCGCCGCTGACGTCGGCGCTTGGGATGTTTCTTAGAAGTGTCATCCTCTGCTGTTCCATCGCCTTCTCCATCTTTTGGAGTGTCCACCATATATATGTCATATGACAAGGTGGCCTTCCAGCGCCGTACAGGTGCTGGTTCTTGTTCGTCTCCTGCATCGTCGTCCATACCGTCGATGTCTTCGGAGTCGAAGTCGATCACGTCGGTTAAATCGTCGAGAGTGGCTACGAAGTGGGTGGTGGGTGGGCTTCGAATTTATTCATCGTCCGTATCCCAACCTTGCTGACCGTAGTCCGGCCAGGACTCTCCTGATAAAGAGAGAGAGATTTTAGCGAATTCAGGATGTCGCCGAAGGGCGAGTGCTGGAAGATCTCCGCGGCGGTGAACTCCATTATCGGCGCCCAATCGGATTCGATCGGTAGGTGCGCGGGAGGCTCAGAGTCCAGAGAGGAATTCGGCTCCTCGGGGTCACGGGCCGTGCAGAGTGTGGGGCTGGTGTTCGGCTCGATCGCCTTTGAGATCGCAGCCCCTGAGGTGGCGTCGAACCGCTCATCCTCGATCGGTGCAGCAGGCTCCGAATTAAGCGTCAGAGCCGACGCGTGTGCGGCCTCCAGGACACTGTTCGGCGGCAGAGCTAGATCATGCCCATCGAGACAGTGCGGCGCGCTTGGCTGTGGCTCGAATTCGTCGAAGATCAAGTCCCCGCGGATGCCAGCCGTGTAGTTCAGACTTCCAAACCTGACCTGATGGCCAGGGGCGTAGGTTTCGATCTGCTCCAGATGGCCAAGTGAATTGGCCCGCAGTGCGAAGCCGCCGAAGACGAAGATCTGCCCGGGGAGAAAAGTCTCACCCTGGACCGCATCGTCGTTGATGATCAAAGGAGCCATCGGGCCTAAAAGTGACGACACAGAGGAACTCTCAATGAAAGCACCAATGTCGGTGTCAAAACCGGCGAATCTCGGGTAGGGGTCCCGAACTGTGCGTCTATGTGGATGGTAACAGGAGACAAGGGACACGAAGTTTTACCCAGGGTCGGGCCCTCTCGATGGAGGTAAAACCCTACGTCCTTCTTGATTAATATTGATGATATGGGTAGTACAAGAGTAGATCTACCACGGGATCAAGGAGGCTAAACCCTAGAAGCTAGCCTATGGTATGATTGTTGTATGTTGGAGTTGTCGTCCTACGGACTAAAACCCTCCGGTTTAGATAGACACCGGAGAAGGTTAGGGTTACACAAAGTTGGTTACAATGGTAGGAGATCTGAATATCCGCATCGCCAAGCTTGCCTTCCACGCCAAGGAAAGTCCCATCCGGACACGGGATGAAGTCTTCAATCTTGTATCTTCATAGTCCAGTGTTGGAAATATGCCCTAGAGGCAATAATAAAAGCATTATTATTATATTTCCTTTTTCATGATAATTGTCTTTATTCGTGCTATAATTGTGTTATCCGGAAATCGTAATACATGTGTGAATAACAGACAACAATATGTCCCTAATGAGCCTCTAGTTGACTAGCTCGTTGATCGACAGATAGTCATGGTTTCCTGACTATGGACATTGGATGTCATTGATAACGAAATCACATCATTAGGAGAATGATGTGATGGACAAGACCCAATCCTAAACATAGCATCAGATCGCATAGTTCGTTTGCTAGAGTTTTCCAATGTCAAGTATCCTTTCCTTAGACCATGAGATCGTGTAACTCCCGGATACTGTAGGAGTGCTTTGGGTGTGCCAAACGTCACAACGTAACTGGGTGACTATAAAGGTATACTACGGGTATCTCTGAAAGTGTCTGTTGGGTTAACATGGATCGAGACTGGGATTTGTCACTCCGCTTGACGGAGAGGTATCACCGGGCCCTCTCGGTAATGCATCATCATAATGAGCTCAATGTGATCAAAGTGTTTGATCACGGGATCATGCATTACGGTACGAGAAAAGTGACTTGCCGATAACGAGATTGAACGAGGTATTGGGATACCGACGATTGAATCTCGGGCAACTAAAATACCGATTGACAAAGGGAATCGTATACGGGATTAATTGAATCCTCGACATCGTGGTTCATCCGATGAGATCATCGTGGAGCATGTGGGAGCCAACATGGGTATCCAGATCCCGCTGTTGGTTATTGCCAGAGAGCCGTCTCGGTCATGTCTGCATGTCTCCCGAACCCGTAGCACTACTAGAAAAAAGGCTATTAGTGGCGCACCCAATATTGCCATTAGTGGCGCACCATGGGTGGGCCACTAATACCACGCCACTAATAAGGAATACTAATGGCGCACCTCTGATGCGCCACTGTTAATCCAAATAACAGTGGCGCACCACTGGTGCGCCATTGGTATGCCACCTAGTGCGCCACTGGTATTGCAGCAGGGGTCCCTACTGATGCGCCACTGATATTCATATGGGTGCGCCACTGTTATTTAATAGGGTGCGCCACTAATGTGCAAGATGGTGCGCCACTGGTATTGCAGCAGGGGTCCCTACTGATGCGCCACTGATATCCATATGGGTGCGCCACTGTTATTTAACTGGGTGCGCCACTAATGTGCAATATGGTGCGCCACTACTATTAATTCTAGGAATTTTTTTTTGCATTTCTGGTATTTGCACAGGTTACAAAATACAATACATCACAGAATATAAACAACACATAATACAATTCATCACATTAGTCTCCGAATTCGAAATAGCGAACAAAGTTCAAATATTAGACAAGTTTAGGTCTCGAGACCGAGTAGCGAGTTTGTCGTCACATTACAAAGTTGATATCATCTAAACTACCATCACATAGAAGAGAGCTGCGGTCACGATGAGCGTCATCGCGATGAAACTAGTCTTCATCCGGTTCCTCCTCCGCTCCCTCCTCTCTCCCTCTAGATAGCGCCAGTATCTAGCTTCCGCCTCCGCCCTAGTGGTGTACCCTTTGTAACTGTTACCGCTGAAACGGTGAACCTGTCTCCGACACTCCTCCCAGTCGTCATAGACTCCGGGAACCCTACCCTTGTACACGACATACGATGGCATCTCTATGCACTAGACAAACAAAACGTTAGTAGCAATTCACAGATAATATATAAGTATGCAACAAAAGGATCGGAAGAGAAAAGCAACACATTAATAGCACGGTTCATGGTCCTACTAATAAATAGCATCGATTACATATAAGTTGAACGACTCTCCAAACTAAAGAGACATACAAGTTCATTAAAGTTTAATTACAACATGAGCTAATCGACATTTCAGAACTACATACCATCAATACTTTCTTCGACTCGACTCAGGGACCGGAGCATGGATGAAGCCGCCGTCATCCGTCGGCGTCATGAATGTGCGGTAGTTGTCAGCCTGCATTTGTAGCGTTGTTTCTATTTCCCTGTTGGACGGTTGATATTTGAGGTGGAACTGCCCCGAGGTACGAAGGACATCTTGACAGATGATTTCCGCAAACTCCGACTGGATGCGAAAGAATTCTTGTCTGATGTCCATGTCCTGGATTGCCGACAAGCGTGCGGCCCAATCTTGGAGACCCTTTGGTAGCATAAGGTGATTATGGTCCCGTACGATCGCCCGCATGTGATGGAGGGCATAGTAGGCATCCTTCTGACTGCTAGGCGGCTGCTTAACGCAGGGGAACGTCGTTACGTGGGTGAACACGTGCTTGCCGTACCTACACATTTCCTTCCTGAAGGTGCCTCCAGATTTGGCGTAGCCGGGGAGAGCATCATCAAGAACTTTCTTGATATTTGTGTAGTCTTTCATCGACTGACGGTCCGAGTCGAAATACGTGGCCTTGGAATATTTCGGGCTTAAGAGGATGAGTGTGCAACGTGTGTCACTGCACAAAACACGGAATGTTAGAAAAAAAAAAGAACGATCGAAATCTAAGAAATCATATGTTACGGGGCGGTGAGGGGATGACTTACTCGGGAAAGTAAGGCACGAGGAAGGTATCCTTATCTTTGTTCGCCATAATGACGCCTTCGAGGTATGAACTCGCGATTTGCCGGTCCCCAGCGCTGTCCAAGTGCTTGGCACGCATGTAGAAGGGGTCGACTATCATGATGTCCGGGGTCTTGTCTCTAATGATCTGCATCTCCATATTGAGCGAAAATAGCCGAATGAAGGTGTAGTGCAGCGGATGAAGGTTAAACATAGCGAAGATGTCATCAAACCGCAGGACGATCATACTCCCGATGGTGCCATCGACAAAGCCCTTGCCCTCTGGCACCTTGGCCACGAAAACCGGGTATAAGTCATCTTTCTCGGAGAGACGCCGCTTCTCCATAGAAAGAACACTGTCATGCAGACTCCGCATAGCACCGGTTGCAGCCTTGAGAAGATTAGCCGGTAGCATCGGCCTACCCGCCACATGCACCGCCCTCATGATATCCTTAGGTATTGGTGTCCCGTCCTGAGCACGGATCGTACTCGGTGCCGGCTGGCTCGCACCCTTGTTAGTTTTTCTTTTCCGTCCCTTCTTTGGCTTCTGCTAATGTAATGGGATCGAGGTCTGCTCAGAGACCACCTTCTTGAGTGTGGTGGGGCTGATAATATTTCCCACCTCGGCTGTTTGAGTCTCGGTGAAGGCGGCAGCTGGAGGCGTCTCCTGAGAACCGAACAGACGACGCCTGTTGCAATTGGGTTTCTCCGCGGTACCAGCTAGATCGCGATCGACTTTTGCAGGGTTGGGTTCTTGAGAAGGAGGCGCCAAGAATTCGTCACCGTACCCACCATGTTCGTTGAAGTAGTCATCGACGTTGACAAATGTACCGTCGTCGACGTCCGGATCCTGTGCCATATGCATGCCCGGATCAACTGACGGCGGTAGCGTTGCGGCGGTCTTGCCATGGCTTGGCGCCAGTAGGACTGGCGGTGTTGTCTGTGGGGTGGTGACCCCCGCCCCCAAACGAATCTGGCTCTTCGGCCAAAGCAATGGCCAGTTGAAGCAGGCGCCGAGGGTCATCACATCCTCTTCGTCGGCCCCATGGGGTCGATACGGAGGTAACAAGTCGTCGCAGCCCCGCAGCACCCGAACCAGTTGAACCCTATACACGGTGGGTGGCATCGGATTATAGTGGAACACGCGGTTGCCCGGTTCAACGATTTTGGCCTTGGCGACATCGATCAACTTGCCGTCCACGAAGTGCAGGAGAGTGCATGGAACTTCGTTGGCGGCGCCCTGCGAAAACATGTAGGGCGTCAGGGATGCCCAGTCAAAGGCAAGGAGATGAAGTCATCGGCCGAGGCTTAGTTACCGTGATGGCGTCGAGCTCGGCTAATGTCGAGGCACCGCCAACGGCGGGCGTGCAAGTGACGGAGGTGCAAGTGACCGAGGTGCCGACCGGCGTATTCTTCCCACACCCGGGTGCATCAAGCTCCAATGCCGGCGCCAGCACCGGAGACACCAATGACGCCTCCGCCAGAGACACCACTGCCGGCGCGTTGTGCGAGTTGCTGCCCGTCAAGCTGGGAATCGGGGGCGGCCCCTGTTGGCCGCCCACAAACCACCCCCGCAGCCCCTCAACCAAGGTAGGCATAATGGCGGTGATCGTCGCTCCCAGCTGGTCTCGCACTTGGTCTCGCACTTGCTCTTCGACTATCTGAGGAATCTGCGCCACTTTTGCCTTGAGTTCTTTAACCTCCTGGCTTTCCAAGCTGGTCTTTCTCTCCTTTCGACTAGTCTTATAGTATTCCGACCATTTCGTGGACAAGCCTTCGCCGGCCACACGACCAGCTGACGTCGGCTTAGTTAACTTATCCTTCTGTTTCATTACATTCAACGCCCTATTTAAAGTGGTGTCCCAAGGGGCAGACGGGGAGCTCTGAGACCCCGCGCTACTGCTTTCAGTTTCCTGCGGAAGGAACGTGAACCATTTAGAAATTTGGCTTCATTAATTAGAATGCAACCATATGGAGCTAATTATGCGGGGGTGTATTCCTTACCAGAACAAGCTCAAGCGCCTTCACCTTCGGATCCGTGGTAAGCTCCTTTGTTACCGGGTCCTCCTTGTACCGGGCTCTGATATAGTTCCTGGTCTGCTTTTCATGGCGGTATTTATCGAAGAGGGGCGGTAGGCCTTGCTCGACACGCTCCGCGTCCTCCTTGTCCCATTTAGGTTCCGCCACTCTGTAACCGCCGGGACCGAGTTTGTGGACCCCTAAGTTCAATTCCCGCATTTCTTTCCCCCACTGACTTGATTCCACGGATGCGTTGCTCTCGCACTTGGTCTTGAACTCCAGGTAGTCAGCTTTGCTGATCGAAGGATTTTTCTCCTTGATCTTCTCATAACTATCACCTCTTTCAATCATTTTCTTCACCCGGGCTCTCCAAGAAGCCAGGGCCGTGCTCATCTTCGTGAGGGCGGCACTGTTCACTTTATTCCCTGAGAGGCGTGTGTTTGCGAAGTCACCGGGGAACTTGTATCGTTCGTGCAGCTTCATGAAGAGGAGGATCTGCAAATTCCCTCGTTCACGATGCCTTAGGTTCTCGGTGTTGATCGTGACGGTGCTCCGGACAATGCACCCGAGTTGTCCCGCGTACCCACTGACTAATTCTTTGGGCGCCGTTGGATGCCCACTGGAGGACACTTCAGTAAATTCCTCCTTGACGGTGCCGAGCACGTTCGGGCGCCGGTCCTTCCGTTGCCTCTTCGGTTGGCTGCCATCATCAGTGGTGGCATCCCCGGCGGCACCATCAGTGGTGTCATCCCCGACGCCACTAGGGGTTGTGTAGTCGGGATCGGTGTCTTCCGCGGCGTCCTCATAGCGGTGAGGGTATTCCTCCATCTCCTGGGACAGCTCCCAGAATGGCTTGCTGCCCGAACCGCCGGCCTCATCGTTGTCAGCCATGTTCGCTCTAAATAGGAAAAAAGTTTGGTCAAAAAGTTGGTTATTGTCAAGGAACAAGATCTCATCATTTCGGGTTTGTGAGGAATTATCATGGTCTCATCACTTAGGGTTTGTCGACACCGAGGCATCCTAAAAGCTACGGTTTTATCATTTAGAGTGCCGTTGATAGAAGCTATTCAGAACTAGTCCTACTTAATTCTTGATCCTACTTAATTAAGTACTAAGATACCTCGGCCCATGCATTAGTCGCAAGTACCCCATATGTCCTATTTTTAGCAAAGTCATGCTAAAATTCACGAAAAATTTCAGCATGACCTTTGCTGAAAATAGGACATATGGAGTACCCGAACTTGTCGGAACGGAAGTTAATCGACATTCCGGCAAACTCAAGGGCCTCTCGGGGTACCTGCAAAATCATCACGACACGATGGTCGGAGACAAAACCCAGCAAACTAGCACCACAATGTGCCTCTACTTTCATATGGATGAAAAGGCCACAGACCATATGGTCCTCTGCTTTCATATGGACAAAAAAGGCCTACATATAGGCACAACAGAGCAGCAAGCCCATCACTCTTTTGGTGAACAGAAACTATGTTTGAATCTGTATAATAACAGAGCAGCAAGTCTATTGTCCAATACTGAAGCGGAATTCAGTTTGCCCTAGGACTTGGTGCTATTCTGAACAAGTGTACTTTCAGAACCATGATAATAATTTAAGTAAAGTAGTATAAGAACCTGTATAGGAACATGGCAGTAGCCATATAACTAGTGCTTATATACCTACAAGAGTGTAACAGGACCAACAGCATAACTGCATTTAAAGAAAATACAACAGTAGTATAAACCTACCAGTAGTATTGCAGTGTATATTTCCTTCTAATAGCTCACTGGTTTGACTAGAATTTTGATAAAACAGTAGCAATTCTTCTCGTAAAATATGACTATCAAGATGTGTATAGTTCACTAAGTTGACAATCAGTAGGAAATTCTACCAAGATAATACTTATTGTTAGGGTACTCTGCTTTCAGAGGTATGTACGTAGTAGACCAAAGTGGCAGATCGTGAGGCCACAGTAGGCGTTGGGCAGCATGTTGAGAGAATTCATAGTAGTGGAGATCAACTTCTTAAGAATATAGGATAACCAATTTCTTACTTTACTATTAACAATTATTATTATGGACTCGGACTCTTCTTTTTTCTAACAATTATGCTAGCTTGAAAAGGGAAAAAACATAAATATGTATATATAAGACAGCTACAAACATGTCTTAGAGATGCACAATGACTGACTCTTGTGCTATGAAAAACTGATGATGGATGCAGCACATGCCACATGCCATACCCAAAAAAATGCTCAAGACAGTGGCTGGGCTGCCTGTTCATTGTTCCTAATAGTTCAAACTAATCCTAAAAAACAAACACCAAAAAATAGTCTGGAAGCTTTGCTTCTCTGCTCTCAGATCATCCCAAGCACCATCACCAACACCAACACGACCGAGTGAGCCAAAGCTAGTACCTCTGATGCATTGGCACGGTGCAGTTCCTTGTGAAATGATCTACATCCTGAAGAACATGTGCAGCTTCTCATAGACAGAAAATTACAAGGCAACAAGAAAAGTTGCAAACCAACCTGTTGTGTTGTTTAGTTCTCAAACCTCTTCCCGAAACCCAACTATTATAAACACATACATAAATATCTTGAGAGAAATGCATCCGTTGCAAAACAAACAGAGGATGCTACTCCACTGTATCTGTTGGAGCAGATGAGGAATTCCAGCAACACCGTATGCTCAAATGCTATTCCTGATCATGGACAGGCAACAGATACAGTGCTCATGCATGAATGCATTGTAATTAAACCTATATCCCAGAGTTGGTTCATGATGCTAAAGCTCAAAGACCAGCAGCTTTCTACTGTAGCAGCCATTAGGCCCACTCAACTCCGTGCTGATCACCTAGAGGCGTCAAGAATCTGCTCCTACATCAGTATGCATATATCATTTTTATTTTGTGCATCAATTGATAATTAGGTAAAAAACAACTGGTAGATATTCAACCCAAGCCATTAGAACACTAGAATACTAGAACAACTGACAGTAACCACTTAACACTTTATGTCTGACGAAACTGAACTTTAGGTTCAGACAAATTTTGAGACAGAGATGATTAGCTCGAACAAGTAATTAAATTGAACCCTAGAATGAAGTAGAAGCTAGATTAACACCTTAGGAACCCTAAGCTAGTACCCAATTGAACCAGAGCATCATCAAAAGGTATGAACCCTAGAACAGGAACCCTCGAATTCGACAGAGAGCTGGCAGCAGAGAGAAGTTAGATTAGAGAAAGAGAGAGGGAGAGGAAGGGAACTCACGAGGAGGGCGTCGGAGGAGGTCGTCGGAGGAGGGCGTTGGAGGAGGTCGTCGGAGGAGGGCGTCGGAGGAGGTCGTCGGAGGAGGGCGTCGGAGGAGGTCGTCGGAGGAGGGCGTCGGAGGAGGTCGTCGGAAGAGGGCGTCGGAGGAGGTCGTCGGAGGAGGGCATCCAGATGGGAAGAAGCGGCCGGATGAGGTCGCGAGGAGGGCGTCGGAGGAGGTCGGGGGCCGCTGTCCAGGACGGCTGCACGCGGGGAAGGAGAGAGGGCGAGGGCGGAGTGCGGCGGCGGTGGGGGAGAGGGCGGAGTGCGGCGGCGGTGGGGGCGGGCGGCGGGGAGGGGGGATTTGGGTGCTCTCGTCCAGGGGGGATTTGGGTGCGGGAGTGGGAGGAGAGGGAGGCGCGGGGAGAAGAGAAAGCAGGGGGAGGGCCAGCTAGCAATGGCGCACCAGGGGACATGCGCCATAACAGATCGATATCAATGGCGCACTTTTACGTCGTGCGCCATAAACAGCTCAATATCAAAGTCATAAGAATTGTGTGTGTGGTTATGGACAGAACCACACACATGGCCTAGTGGTTGGCGCGTTGGTTATGGACAGAACCACCCAGGTTCGAATCCTGGCAACCCCACTTTTTGCATATTTTTTAAAATTTTATTTTAACCTTATGATAAACATCCAAACACTTTAAAATAAACACATGGCAATTTTAATACTCCCTCCATTCCTAAAAATAGGGCGTATAATTTTTTTACAATGCATCTCCTTTACTCAATCACAATATAGAATCATTTACAATGCTATGGCATGGTTGAAATCAAGTGAGATGAAATAACAGTCATCAAAGATTGACATGAAATAACAGTCGTCAAATTAAGATTGAGTTTGCATGTAAACTAATATAATGTTTAAAAGATCTTTAATAATGGTTGAAATCAAGTGATACATGTAATAATTTAGTTGCATGTAATAATTGAGCTTGCCACTGACACACACACACGCGGCCGACACGTCGTGATTCAATCTTAGCTATCTTTTCACAATCTTCTTGCCCTTCTTCCTCGCGGTTGAATAATTTAGCCCCGGAACCCCTTGAATTGATCTTCTCTTGAACGGACGTCCTTTAGGTAGGGTGGTCCTGCTTCTTCTTGTGGTGTATGGTACTTCATCGTCGTCGTCATCTTCCATCTTCGGGTTGCCGTACTTGTCAAAGTCTTGCTCATTGGCGACTCCATCCATTCCGATGATGTTCCTTTTGCCTCTCCTCACGACAACACGACTGGGCTTTGGCGGGTCGGTAATGAAGAAGCATTGGTCCACTTTGGAAGCCAGTACCCATGGCTCATTTTTCGCGGTGACGTTTGCGCCCGCGGTCTTGGATTTGGCTTCGGGTATAACCATGGTGGTGAAATACCGGTCTTCTTTTAGGACGCTCTTGGCCCATCTGACACGGAACATCGGGACCTTCTCTCCAGCGTAGCTCAGCTCCGAGATCTCCTCGATCCTTCCGTAGTATCTGTCCTTGTCGTTACAGGTGTAGGATTCCATCGTTACCCCGGAGTTCTGATAATCGCTCTTCATCATGTCCTTTTCCTCGGTGTAGAATGTGTAGCCGTTGATATCGTACGCCTCATAGGTCATCAGGTTGTGCTCGGCGCCCTGTGACAAGGCGGATATGAGTTTTTCTTCCGCGGAAGAATCCTCATGTAAAGGGTACGACAGAAGCTTCTCCTTGAACCAACGCGTGAAACATGAGTTGTGCTCTTTGATTATAGCTCCCTCCGTCCTATGTTGGCCTCGGTCATTGTACGTCTTCTCAATAAAGATTTTGTGCTCTACCACCCAAGGATCGACCACGTCTATGTGTTGTAGCGCGACTAGGTTTGCTCTTTCAAAGTCGGCGAGTCGACCCATGAAGTCGACATGCATTTCGCGGCGACCCTCGCGGTGACCCCATGCAGCGAGCCTGCCGAGGTGCCTGTTGACGGGCAAACCAACGGGGTTCTCGATGCCTAGATAATTCGTGCAGTACGAGATGCACTCTTCGGTCAGAAAGCCCCTGGCTATGCTTCCCTCTGGACGTGACATGTTGCGAACGTATCCTTTGATGACACCATTCATCCTTTCGAACGGCATCATGCTGTGCAGGAACGTCGGCCCGAGTTGGATGATATCCTCCACTATATGGACCAGCAGATGCACCATAACGTCGAAGAATGCGGGCGGGAAGTACATATCAAGCTCGCATAGTATCACCACGATCTCTTCCTGTAGCCTTCTGAGTTGCCTCACGCCAACCGACTTCCGAGAGATGACGTCGAAAAAGTTGCATAGGCCAAATAGCGTGTCACGGACGTGCGCGTTCATGATCCCATGGATTGCAACTGGAAGTATCTGCGTCATCAGCACGTGACAGTCGTGAGACTTCATCCCGCTGAACTTCTGCTTCGCTGAGTCTAGGTATCTGCTTATCTTCCCCGCGTAACCGTAAGGAAGTTTTACTCCTACGAGGCAGGTGAAAAACTGCTCGATCTCCTTCTGACTTAGAGTGAAGCACGCGGGAGGGTAGTCATATTCGATCTTCTTGGCCTTTTTGCCTTTGCGATGACTTTCCGTGTCCTTCGCCTCATCATCATCATCATCATCATCATCATCATCATCATTAGGGCGCCAGAGCTCCTCCCTGATGCCCATTTTTTGCAAGTCTGCCCTTGCTTTCGGCCCATCTTTGGTCCTCTCTGGCATGTTGAGCAGGGTACCAAGCAGACTCTCGCACACGTTCTTCGTGATATGCATGACATCAAGGCTGTGAGGCACACGGAGGATCTTCCAGTACGGCAAGTCCCAGAAAACAGACCTCGTTTTCCATACCTTCAGCAGCGGCTCTGGCGCCTTTCGCTTCTTTCCCGGCGGTGGGCACTCTTTCCAATTTTTGAACAGCTCGTCTATTTCCTCGCCGCTCCTCGTACGTGGGGGTCTTCGGGGTTCGGTTTCACCATCGAACAGATCCTTGCGTTTTCTCCATGCGTCATCATCGCGAAGCCACCTTCGATGTCCCATGAACACGGTTTTCGAAGACCCGGGATCTCTATCTAGCTGGCGATACGTTGTGTCATCCATGCACCGTACGCATCCAGAAAATCCATGGACTACCTGCCCCGCGAGATATCCGTAACCGAGATAGTCGTGCACCGTCGTGAGCAGTGCGGCTCTCATAGGGAAATATTCTTTCTCTGCGGCGTCCCACGTATTGGCTGGCGTTTTCCACAGCGTGTCTAGCTCCTCCTTCAGCAGCCCCAGATACAGATTGATGTCGTTCCCTGGTTGTTTCGGCCCTTCAATTAGCATACTCATGTGAATGTACTTCCTCTTCATGCACAACCAGGGGGAAGGTTGTACATCCACACAAACACAGGCCAGGTGCTATGTGTGCTTCTCTGGCTGCCAAACGGATTGACTCCATCGGTGCTCGCGCCCAGCACGATGTTCCTTGGATCCTTCCCAAATTCTGGGTATTCAAAATTCAACGCTTGCCACTGGCTCGCATCCTTAGGGTGACTCAGCATCTTGTCTTTTTTATCTATCTCCGGATCATTTGCGTCATCTTCTCGCTTCTTCTCCTCCCTATCCGCGTGCCAACGCAGGAGCTTTGCTACCTTAGGATCCGCGAAATACCGCTGCAGACGAGGAGTGATCGGAAAGTACCACACCACTTTTCGAGGAGCTTTCTTCCTCTTCTTGTATCGAGTGACGCCGCACACCGGACATATGGTAGACTCCGCGTGCTCGCCCCGATAAATGATGCAATTGTTCATGCAGACATGGTATTTCACGTGCGGTAAATCCAGAGGACACACGATTTTCTTCGCCTCCTCCAAACTGGTCGGGCACTTGTTCCCCTTCGGAAGACGTTCGTGCCAGAATGACATGTTCTCGTCGAAGCATGCGTCCGTCATTTTGTGTTTTACCTTCATCTCCAGAGCCATGAGCGTTACTTTCAGGCGGGTATCCTCGGGCCTGCATCCTTCATACAATGGAGTAACCGCGTCTGTCTCCAGTTGATCCAGCTTGGCTTTCTCTCGGGCGGCAGCTCTTGCGTTACCCGTCTGCTTGCGAAGCAGCTCTTGAATATGAGGGTCATGCACCCAGCCCATCGATGGTCCATCGTCGCCTGCTCCGGCATCTTCATCTTCATGATCATGCCCTTCGTCTTGATCTTCCTCATCATCATGTCCGGCATCTTCTACATGATGACCGTGTCCTGCATCTACTTCGTGATCATGTCCTGGAGATTCTTCGTCTTCTCGCCCGCCCTCGCCGCTATTGTCTTACTGCCCTTCCTTTTTTCTGCTTGCCCGGCCCCCATGGATGACTTCATAGTCATCTTCATCACCTTGCCACCGATAGCCATCCATGAAACCACGCAAGAGCAAGTGGTCCCGCACCTGCCCGGAATCCGGGTCCGCAATAAGGCTCTTCAGCTTGCATCTTCGACACGGACATCTTATCTCCGTCTCGTTCTTTGGAAGCATCTCGGCCTTCGCGGAGCTCAAAAACCTATTTACGATGCCTTCGGTCATCGTGCGGACCATGGTCGCCTGCGGGGTAGAGCAAAATGATATTTTAGAACAAAAAAAATTTTGGCATGACTTTGCCTAAAAATAGGACCAAAAAGAATGCATATAGTGCCAAATTCTTGCCGAAACGGAAATGAATCAACATTCCGGCAAAATATTGGCAACTATCGCATTTCAAATACCGGTACCTGGAAACACAAACATATGCAACAACACAAACATACGTAGATCTCTAGGCCATAAAAAGTGTGTATGTTGTTGGAGACGGAGAGAAAAGTAGATCTAGAACATAAAGAAAGCTTTCCCCTTACTTACCTATCAAAAAAAGGAAATTTAACCACTTAATTTGGGTGAATCTATGGTGCAAATGAGGTGAGGAGGAGGAGCAAGACGACCAAATCTGTTTTGGTGGAGGGGGGAAAGTGAGTGTGTGGTAGGTGTGGCTGCCTAATTATAGCTACTGCTCCCAGGTTACTAGTGGCGCACCAATGAAGGGGTGCGCCACTGCTATGTTTTTTTTGGACCACCATGCCCAGCCTTACCAGTGGCGCACCACGGCAAGGTGCGCCACTACTATCAGAAATAGTAGTGGCGCACTTTGGCATGGTGCGCCACTGGTAATCCTGGGCATGGCTGGCTACTGTTCAAAAAAATAGTAGTGGCGCACCAGGGCAAGGTGCGCCACTACTATCAAAAATAGTAGTGGCGCACCTTGTCCTGGTGCGCCACTGGTAAGCCTGGGCATGGCTGGTTACTGTTCAAAAAAATAGTAGTGGCGCACCCCACCCCTGGTGCGCCACTAGTAATGTCACTATTAGTGGAGCACCTGTTTGTGGTGCGCCACTGCTATATAGTAGTGGCGCACCACATCTCTGGTGCGCCACTAACAGTGATATTACCTATAGCCGTTTTTCTAGTAGTGTAGGGTCTACACACTTAAGGTTCGGTGACGCTAGGGTTGTGAAGATATGTGTATGCAGTAACCCGAATGTTGTTCGGAGTCCAGGATGAGATCCCGGATGTCACGAGGAGTTTCGGAATGGTCCAGAGGTAAAGAATTATATATAGAAAGTGCTGTTTTGGCCATCGGGACAAGTTTCGGGGTTATCGGTATTGTATCGGGACCACCGGGTGGGGCCACCTGCCTCGGAGGGGCCCCATGGGCTGTATGAGGAAGGGAACCAGCCCAAAGTGGGCTGGTGCGCCTCCCCCCAAGGGCCCATGCGCCTAGGGTTGGGGGGGAACCCTAAAGGGGGCGCCCCCCTTGTTTGGGGGGCAAGTCCCCCTCCCTGGCCGCCGCCCCCCCTAGGAGATTCCATCTCCTAGGGCCGGCGCCCCCCCCAAGGGGCTATATAAAGGGGGGAGGGGAGGCGGGCTGCGCACCCTTTGCCCTGGCGCCTCCCTCTCCCTCTCCAACACCTCCTCCTCCTCCGTAGAGCTCGGCGAAGCCCTGTCGGAGTACTGCGACTCCACCATCACCACGCCGTCGTGCTGCTGCTGGAGTCTTCTTCCCCAACCTCTCCTTTGCCTTGCTGGATCAATAAGAAGGAGACGTTACGCTGACCGTACGTGTGTTGAACGCGGAGGTGCCATGCTTTCGGTGCTAGGATCTCCGGTGATTTGGATCACGGTGTGTACGACTACTTCATCCCCGTTCGTTGAACGCTTCCGCTCGCGATCTACAAATTGATATGTAGATGCAATCTCTCTCTCCCATGACTCGTTGCTAGATGAACTCATAGATGGATCTTGGTGAAACCATAGGAAAATTTTTAATTTTCTGCAAGGCTCCCCAACAGTGGCATCATGAGCTAGGTCTATGCGTAGTTCTCTATTGCACGAGTAGAACACAATTTGTTGTGGGCGTAGATGTTGTCAACTTTCTTGCCGCTACTAGTCTTATCTTGCTTCAGCGGTATTGTGGGATGAAGCGGCCCGGACCAACCTTACACGTACGCTTACGTGAGACCGGTTCCACCGACTAACATGCACTAGTTGCATAAGGTGGCTGGCGGGTGTCTGTCTCTCCCACTTTAGTTGGAGCGGATTCGATGAAAAGGGTCCTTATGAAGGGTAAATAGAAGTTGACAAATCACGTTGTGTTTTCACGTAGGTAAGAAAACGTTCTTGCTAGAACCCTAATTCAGCCACGTAAAAACTTGCAACAACAATTAGAGGACATCTAACTTGTTTTTGCAGCAAGTGCTTTGTGATATGATATGGCCAAAGTTGTGATGAATGATGAATGATCTATATGTGATGTATGATATGTTCATGCCATTGTAATAGGAATCACGACTTGCATATCGATGAGTATGACAACCGGCAGGAGCCATAGGAGTTGTCTTTATTTTTTGTATGACCTGCGTGTCATTGAGAAACGCCATGTAAATTACTTTACTTTATTGCTAAACGCGTTAGCCATAGTAGTAGAAGTAATAGTTGGCGAGCAACTTCATGGAGACACGATGATGAAGATCATGATGATGAAGATCATGGTGTCAAGCCGGTGACAAGACGATCATGGAGCCCCAAGATGGAGATCAAAGGAGCTATGTGATATTGGCCATATCATGTCACGTTTATTATTTGATTGCATGTGATGTTTATCATGTTTTGCATCTTGTTTACTTAGAACGACGGTAGTAAATAAGATGATCCCTCATAATAATTTCAAGAAAGTGTTCCCCCTAACTATGCACCGTTGCGACAGTTCGTTGTTTTGAAGCACCACGTGATGATCGGGTGTGATAGATTCTTACGTTCACATACAACGGGTGTAAGACAGATTTACACACGCAAAACACTTAGGTTGACTTGACGAGCCTAGCATGTACAGACATGGCCTCGGAACACAGAAGACCGAAAGGTCGAGCATGAGTCGTATAGAAGATACGATCAACATGAAGATGTTCACCGATGTTGACTAGTCCGTCTCACGTGATGATCGGACACGGCCTAGTTGACTCAGATCATGTAATACTTAGATGACTAGAAGAGGGATTTCTATCTAAGTGGGAGTTCATTAAATAATTTGATTAAATGAACTTTATTATCATGAACTTAGTCTAAATTGTTTTTACAATATGTCTTCTAGATCAAATGGCCAACGTAGTCCTCAACTTCAACGCGTTCCTAGAGAAAACCAAGCTGAAAGACGATGGTAGCAACTATTCGGACTGGGTCCGGAACCTGAGGATCATCCTCATAGCTGCCAAGAAAGATTATGTCCTACGAGCACCGCTGGGTGATGCACCTATTCTCCCTGTAGAACAAGACGTTATGAATGCTTGGCAGTCACGCTGCGATGATTACTCCCTCGTTCAGTTCGGCATGCTTTACAGCTTAGAGCCGGGGCTCCAAAAGCGTTTTGAGAGACATGGAGCATATGAGATGTTCGAAGAGCTGAAAATGGTTTTCCAAGATCATGCCCAGGTCGAGAGATATGAAGTCTCCGACAAATTCTTTAGCTGTAAGATGGAGGAAAATAGCTCTGTCAGTGAACACATACTCAAAATGTCTGGGTTGCACAACCGCTTGACTCAACTGGAAGTTAATCTCCCGGATGAAGCGGTCATTGAAAGAATCCTCCAGTCGCTTCCACCTAGCTACAAGAGCTTTGTGATGAACTACAATATGCAGGGGATGGTAAAGACCATTCCTGAGGTATATGCTATGCTGAAATCAGCAGAGGTAGAAATCAAGAAGAAGCATCAAGTGTTGATGGTGAATAAAACCACTAAGTTCAAGAAGGGCAAGTGTAAAAAGAACTTCAAGAAGGACGGCAAGGAAGTTGCCGCGCCCGGTAAGCAAGTTGCCGGGAAGAAGCCAAAGAATGGACCCAAGCCCGAGACTGAGTGTTTTTATTGCAAGGGAAGTGGTCACTGGAAGCGGAACTGCCCCCAAATACTTAGCGGACAAGAAGGCCGGCAAAACAAAAGGTATATGTGATATACATGTAATTGATGTGTACCTTACCAGTACTCATAGTAGCTCTTGGGTATTTGATACCGGTGCAGTTGCTCACATTTGTAACTCAAAACAGGAGCTGCGGAATAAACGGAGACTGGAGAAGGACGAGGTGACGATGCGCGTCGGGAATGGTTCCAAGGTCGATGTGATCGCCGTCGGCATGCTACCTCTACATTTACCTACGGGATTAGTTTTAAACCTCAATAATTGTTATTTAGTGCCAAGTTTGAGCATGAACATTGTATCTGGATCTCGTTTAATTCGAGATGGCTACTCATTTAAATCCGAGAATAATGGTTGTTCTATTTATATGAGAGATAGGTTTTATGGTCATGCTCCGATGGTTAATGATTTATTCTTAATGAATCTCGTACGTGATGATACACATATTCATAGTGTGAATACCAAAAGAGTTAAAGTTGATAACAATAGTCCCACATATTTGTGGCACTGCCGCCTTGGTCACATAGGTGTCAAACGCATGAAGAAGCTCCATTCAGATGGACTTTTAGAGTCTCTTGATTATGAATCATTTGACACGTGCGAACCATGCCTCATGGGTAAAATGACCAAGACTCCGTTCTCTGGAACAATGGAGCGAGCAACCAACTTATTGGAAATCATACATACCGATGTGTGCGGTCCAATGAGTGTTGAGGCTCGCGGTGGCTATCGTTATGTTCTCACCCTCACTGATGACTTGAGTAGATATGGGTATGTCTACTTAATGAAACAGAAATCTGAGACCTTTGAAAACTTCAAGGAATTTCAGAGTGAGGTTGAAAATCAACGTGATAAAAGGATCAAGTTTCAACGATCAGATCGTGGAGGAGAATACTTGAGTCATGAATTTGGCACACACTTAAGAAAATGTGGAATAGTTTCACAACTCACGCCGCCTGGAAGACCTCAGCGTAATGGTGTGTCCGAACGTCGTAATCGCACTCTATTAGATATGGTGCGATCTATGATGTCTCTTACCGACTTACCGCTATCTTTTTGGGGCTATGCTTTAGAGACTGCCGCATTCACTTTAAATAGGGCCCCGTCGAAATCCGTTGAGACGACACCGTATGAATTATGGTTTGGTAAGAAACCTAAGCTGTCGTTTCTAAAAGTTTGGGGATGCAATGCTTATGTCAAGAAACTTCAACCTGAGAAGCTCGAACCCAAGTCGGAAAAATGCGTCTTCATAGGATACCCGAAAGAAACTGTTGGGTATACCTTCTACCTCAGATCCGAAGGCAAGATCTTTGTTGCCAAGATTGGATCCTTTCTAGAGAAAGAGTTTCTCTCGAAAGAAGTAAGTGGGAGGAAAGTAGAACTTGATGAAGTGTTACCTCTTGAACCGGAAAATGGCGAAACTCAAGAAAATGTTCCTGAGGTGCCTGCACCGACTAGAGAGGAAATTAATGATGATGATCAAGATACTTCTAATCAAGCTCCTACTGAAATTCGAAGGTCCACAAGGACACGTTCCGCACCAGAGTGGTACGGGAACCCTGTCTTGGAAATCATGTTGTTAGACAACGGTGAACCTTCGAACTATGAGGAAGCAATGGCGGGCCCGGATTCCGACAAATGGCTGGAAGCCATGAAATCCGAGATAGGATCCATGTATGAAAACAAAGTATGGACTTTGACTGACTTGCCCGTTGAATGGCGAGCCATAGAAAATAAATGGATCTTTAAGAAGAAGACAGACGCGGATGGTAATGTGACCATCTATAAAGCTCGGCTTGTCGCTAAGGGTTATCGACAAGTTCAAGGAATTGACTACGATGAGACTTTCTCACCGGTAGCGAAGCTGAAGTCCGTCCGAATCATGTTAGCAATTGCCGCATACTATGATTATGAGATACGGCAAATGGACGTCAAAACGGCATTCCTTAATGGTTTCCTTAAGGAAGAATTGTATATGATGCAGCCGGAAGGTTTTGTTGATCCTAAGAATGCTCACAAGGTGTGCAAGCTCCAACGCTCGATTTATGGGTTGGTGCAAGCATCTCGGAGTTGGAACATTCGCTTTGATGAGATGATCAAAGCGTTTGGGTTTACACAGACTTATGGAGAAGCTTGCGTTTACAAGAAAGTGAGTGGGAGCTCTGTAGCATTTCTCATATTATATGTAGACGACATACTTTTGATGGGAAATGATATAAAACTCTTGGACAGCATTAAGGCCTACTTGAATAAGAGTTTTTCAATGAAGGACCTTGGAGAAGCTGCTTATATATTAGGCATCAAGATCTATAGAGATAGATCGAGACGCCTCATAGGTCTTTCACAAAGCACATACCTTGATAAAATATTGAAGAAGTTCAATATGGATCAATCTAAGAAAGGGTTCTTACCTGTGTTACAAGGTGTGAAATTGAGCTCAGCTCAATGTCCGACCACGGCAGAAGATATAGAAGAGATGAGCGTCATCCCCTATGCCTGAGCCATAGGTTCTATTATGTATGCCATGCTGTGTACCAGACCTGATGTAAACCTTGCCGTAAGTTTGGTAGGAAGGTACCAAAGTAATCCCGGCAAGGAACACTGGACAGCGGTCAAGAATATCCTGAAGTACCTGAAAAGGACTAAGGAAATGTTTCTCGTTTATGGAGGTGACGAAGAGCTCGTTGTAAAGGGTTACATCGACCCTAGCTTCGACACAGATCTGGATGATTCTAAGTCACAAACCGGATACGTGTATATTTTGAATGGTAGGGCAGTAAGCTGGTGCAGTTGCAAGCAAAGCGTCGTGGCGGGATCTACATGTGAAGCGGAGTACATGGCAGCCTCGGAGGCGGCACATGAAGCAATTTGGGTGAAGGAGTTCATCACTGACCTTGGAGTCATACCCAATGCGTCAGGGCCAATCAAACTCTTCTGTGACAACACTGGAGCTATTGCACTTGCGAAGGAGCCCAGGTTTCACAAGAAGACCAGGCACATCAAGCGTCGCTTCAACTCCATTCGTGAAAATGTTCAAGATGGAGACATAGAAATTTGTAAATTGCACACGGATCTGAATGTCGCAGATCCGTTAACTAAACCTCTCCCTAAGGCAAAACATGATCAGCACCAAAACTCTATGGGTGTTCGATTCATCACAATGTAACTAGATTATTGACTCTAGTGCAAGTGGGAGACTGTTGGAAATATGCCCTAGAGGCAATAATAAAAGCATTATTATTATATTTCCTTATTCATGATAATTGTCTTTATTCGTGCTATAATTGTGTTATTCGGAAATCATAATACATGTGTGAATAACAAACAACAATATGTCCCTAGTGAGCCTCTAGTTGACTAGCTCGTTTATCGACAGATAGTCATGGTTTCCTGACTATGGACATTGGATGTCATTGATAACGAGATCACATCATTAGGAGAATGATGTGATGGACAAGACCCAATCCTAAACATAGCATAAGATCGCATAGTTCGTTTGCTAGAGTTTTCCAATGTCAAGTATCCTTTCCTTAGACCATGAGATCGTGTAACTCCCGGATACCGTAGGAGTGCTTTGGGTGTGCCAAACGTCACAACGTAACTGGGTGACTATAAAGGTATACTACGGGTATCTCTGAAAGTGTCTGTTGGGTTGACATGGATCGAGACTGGGATTTGTCACTCCGCTTGACGGAGAGGTATCACCAGGCCCTCTCTGTAATGCATCATCATAATGAGCTCAATGTGATCAAAGTGTTTGATCATGGGATCATCCATTACGGTACGAGAAAAGTGACTTGCCGATAACGAGATTGAACGAGGTATTGGGATACCGACGATCGAATCTCGGGCAAGTAAAATACCGATTGACAAAGGGAATCGTATACGGGATTAATTGAATCCTCGACATCGTGGTTCATCCGATGAGATCATCGTGGAGCATGTGGGAGCCAACATGGTTATCCAGATCCCGCTGTTGGTTATTGCCCGAGAGCCGTCTCGGTCATGTCTGCATGTCTCCCGAACCCGTAGGGTCTACACACTTAAGGTTCGGTGACGCTAGGGTTGTGAAGATATGTGTATGCAGTAACCCGAATGTTTTTCGGAGTCCCGGATGAGATCCCGGACGTCACGAGGAGTTTTGGAATGGTCCGGAGGTAAAGAATTATATATAGAAAGTGCTGTTTTGGCCATCGGGACAAGTTTCGGGGTTATCGGTATTGTACCGGGACCACCGGAGGGTCCCGGGGGTCCACCGGGTGGGGCCACCTGCCTCGGAGGGGCCCCATGGGCTGTATGAGGAAGGGAACCAGCCCAAAGTGGGCTGGTGGGCCTCCCCCCAAGGGCCCATGCGCCTAGGGTTGGGGGGGAACCCTAAAGGGGGCGCCCCCTTGCTTGGGGGGCAAGTCCCCCTCCCTGGCCGCCGCCCCCCCTAGGAGATTCCATCTCCTAGGGCCGGCGCCACCCCAAGGGGCTATATAAAGGGGGGAGGGGAGGGGGGATGCGCACCCTTTGCCCTGGCGCCTCCCTCTCCCTCTCCAACACCTCCTCCTCCTCCGTAGAGCTCGGCGAAGCCCTGTCGGAGTACTGCGACTCCACCATCACCACGCCGTCGTGCTGATGCTGGAGTCTTCTTCCCCAACCTCTCCTTTGCCTTCCTGGATCAAGAAGAAGGAGACGTTACACTGACCGTACGTGTGTTGAACGCGGAGGTGCCGTGCTTTCGGTGCTAGGATCTCCGGTGATTTGGATCACGGTGTGTACGACTACTTCATCCCCGTTCGTTGAACGCTTCCGCTCGCGATCTACAAAGTGGTATGTATATGCAATCTCTCTCTCCCATGACTCATTGCTAGATGAACTCATAGATGGATCTTGGTGAAACCGTAGGAAAAATTTTAATTTTCTGCAACGTTCCCCAACATCCAGGAGTCCTTCTGAAGGTATAGTCCGACCATCCGGACACCCCCTAATCCAGGACTCCCTCACCCCTATTAGCTGGGACCCAGTATAGTGGCAGGCTGACTTGTGGGCCTACTAAGTTGACGGGGACGGAGGGCTTTGTCAACTTAGTCAATATGCATGATTCTAGCTCCAGTGACCGTACAATGTCCATCCAACGACCGTAGTGCTTCTTCAACCTCTGGTCTTCTTGCTCCAGCCGCCCAAACCAGCGCCGGTCGTGCCTCGCGCTCCTACCTCCCGTGGCCGGCTGCGATGCGGCGGAGGCCTCACCGCCCCATACTACTCCCACCGCTGGCCAGGCCATTGATACGTCTCCAACGTATCTATAATTTTTGATTGCTCCATGCTATATTATCTACTGTTTTGGACTATAATGGGCTTTATTTTCCACTTTTATATTATTTTTGGGACTAACCTATTAACCGGAGGCCCAGCCCAGAATTGTTGTTTTTTGCCTATTTCAGTGTTTCGAAGAAACAATATCAAATGGAGTCCAAACAGAAAAATCCTTTTTGGAACGTGATTTTCTTCCCGAACAAGACCCAGGATTCTTGGACCCTACTCCAAGAAATACCGGAGGCGGTCACGAGGGTGGGGGCGCCCCCCCCCCCCCCCCCCGCACCCCACTACAGGGCGCGCCACCTACCTTGTGGGCCCCTCGGCGCTCCACATACGTACTCCTTCCTCCTATATATACCCACGTACCCCCAAACGATCAGAACAGGAGCCAAA
The DNA here is from genome assembly GCA_032464435.1 of Aegilops umbellulata. Classification (NCBI taxonomy): domain Eukaryota; kingdom Viridiplantae; phylum Streptophyta; class Magnoliopsida; order Poales; family Poaceae; genus Aegilops; species Aegilops umbellulata. The sequence continues at coordinate 552,279,802 of CP136057.1, forward strand.
AACCTAATTCCACCGCCGCAACTTTTTGTATCCACGAGATCCCATCTTGGGGCATGTTCCGGAGCTCCGCCGGAGAGGGTCGTCATCATGGAGGGCTTCTACACCATCATAGCATCTCCGATGAAATGTGAGTAGTTTACCTCAGACCTTCGGGTCCATAGTAATTAGCTAGATGGCTTCTTCTCTCTTTTTGGATCTCAATACAATGTTCTCCCCCTCTCTTGTGGAGATCTATTTGATGCAATCTTCTTCTTTTGTGGTGTGTTTGTTGAGACCGATGAATTGTGGGTTTATGATCAAGTCTATCTATGAACAATATTTGAATCTTCTCTGAATTCTTTTATGTATGACTGGTTATCTTTGCAAGTCTCTTCGAATTATCCGTTTGGTTTGGCCAACTAGATTGCTAGTTCTTGCCATGGGACAAGTGCTTAGCTTTGGGTTCGATCTTGCTGTGTCCTTTCCCAGTGACAGAAGGGGCAGCAAGGCAGGTATTGTATCATTGCCATCGAGGATAACAAGATGGGGTTTATTTCATATTGCATGAATTTATCTCTCTACATCATGTCATCTTGCTTAAAGCGTTACTCTGTTTTTAACTTAATACTCTAGATGCATGCTGGAGAGCGGTCGATGATTGGAGTAATAGTAGTAGAATCGTTTCGATCTACTTGTAATTTTGCATCTTTGTATGCTTGATAGCGGTCGATGATCATGCCTAGATATTCTCATAAGTATGCTCAATTCTATCAATTGCTCAACAGTAATTTGTTCACCCACCGTAGAAAACTTATGCTCTTGAGAGAAGCCACTAGTGAAACCTATGGCCCCCGGGTCTATTCTCACCATATCAATATCCATCACTTTAATCTTGCTTTGTTTTTACTTTGCCTTTTACTTTTCACTTTGCATCTTTGTATAAAAAATGCCAAAAATATTATCTCTATTAGATCTCACTCTCGCAAGAGACCGTGAAGGGATTGACAACCCCTAATCGCATTGGTAACGAGTTGCTATCGATTTGTGCAGGTACGAGGGACTTGAGCGTGGCCTCCTACTGGATTGATACCTTGGTTCTCAAAAACTGAGGGAAATACTTACACTACTCTGTTGCATCATCCTCTCCTCTTCGAGGAAAACCAACGCAAGCTCAAGAGGTAGCAAGAGGAATTATTGGCACCGTTGCAAAAAGTCAACATACCAAGTACCCATCACAATCCCTATCTCTCGCATTACATTAGTTGCCATTTTCCTCTCGTTTTCCTCTCCCCCACTTCACCCTTGCCGTTTTATTCGCCCTCTCTTTCTCCTTCTCCTTCTCCTTCTCATTCTCCTTTTGCCTTTTTCTCGCTTGCCTTTTGTTTGCTCGTGTGTTGGATTGCTTGTTTGTCGCGATGGCTCAAGATACTACCAAATTGTGTGACTTCACCAATACCAACAATAATGATTTCCTTAGCACTCCGATTGCTCCTCTTGCCAATATTGAATCTTGTGAAATCAATACTGCTTTGCTGAATCTTGTTATGAAAGATCAATTCGCCGGCCTTCCTAGTGAAGATGCCGCTACTCATCTGAATAGCTTCGTTGATTTATGTGATATGCAAAAGAAAAAAGATGTCGATAATGTTGTCATTAAATTGAAGCTATTTCCTTTTTCGCTTAGAGATCGTGCTAAAGCTTGGTTTTCGTCTTTGCCTAAAAATAGTATTGATTCTTGGAACAAGTGCAAATATGCTTTTATCTCTTAAGTATTTTCCTCCCGCTAAGATCATCTCTCTTAGAAACGATATTATGAATTTTAAGCAACTCGATCACGAACATGTTGCACAAGGTCGGGAGAGAATGAAATTAATGATACGTAATTGCCCTACTCATGGTTTAAATTTGTGGATGATTATACAAAAAAATTATGTCGGATTGAATTTTGATGCTAGAAATCTTTTAGATTCGGCCGTGGGAGGCACTTTTATGGAAATCACTTTAGGAGATGCTACTAAACTCCTAGATAATATTATGGTTAATTATTCTCAATGGCATACTGAAAGATCTTCTACTAAAAAAGTGCATGCGATAGAAGAAATCAATGTTTTGAGTGGAAAGATGGATGAACTTATGAAATTATTTGCTACTAAGAGTGTTTCTTCTGATCCTAATGATATTCCTTTGTCTACTTTGATTGAGAATAACAATGAATCTATGGATGTGAATTTTGTTGGTAGGAATAATTTTGGTAACAATGCATATAGAGGGAATTTTAATCCTAGGCCATATCCTAGTAATCCTTCTAATAATTATGGAAATTCCTACAACAACTCTTATGGAAATTATAATAAGATGCCCTCAGGATTTGAGAATAGTGTTAAAGAGTTTATGAATTCACAAAAGAATTTTAATGCTTTGCTTGAAGAGAAATTGTTTAAAGTTGATGATTTGGCTAGGAACGTTGATAGAATTTCTCTTGAGGTTGATTTTTTAAAGCTTAGATCTATTCCTCCTAAGCATGATATCAATGAGTCTCTCAAAGCTATGAGCATTTCCATTGATGAGTGCAAGGAAAGAACCGCTAGGATGCGTGCTTCAAAAGATGCCTTTATTAAAGTGTGTTCTTCCAATACCTATGAAAATCGAGATGAAGATCTAAAAGTTATTGATGTGTCCCCTATCAAATCTTTGTTTTGCAATATGAATCTTGATGAAACTGAATATGATCTTCCTTTACCTAGAAGGCGTTCCAAAAATTCGGAGTATTTAGATCTTTATGATGAAATTGATGAAAGTGGGATTGAAAGAAATAAAAATTTAGATGTTGCTAAACCCACTATATTGGATTTCAAGGAATTGAATTATGAAAGTTGCTCTTTGATTGATTGTATTTCCTTGTTGCAATCCGTGCTAAATTCTCCGCATGCTTATAGTCAAAAGAAAGCCTTCACCGAACATATTGTTGATGCCTTGATGCAATCTTATGAAGAAAAACTTGAGTTGAAAGTCTCTATTCCTAGAAAACTCTATGATGAGTGGGAACCAACTATCAAAATTAAAATTAAAGATCATGAGTTTTATGCTTCGTGTGATTTGGGTGCTAGTGTCTCCACTATCCCCAAAACTTTATGTGATTTGCTAGATTTCCGCGATCTTGATGATTGCTCTTTAAACTTACATCTCGCAGATTCTACTATTAGGAAACCTATGGGAAGGATTAACGATGTTCTTATTGTTGCAAATAGGAATTATGTGCCCGTAGATTTCATTGTTCTTGATATATATTGCAATCCTTCTTGCCCTATTATTCTTGGTAGACCTTTCCTTAGAACCGTTGGTGCGATTATTGATATGAAGGAAGGGAATATTAGATTCCAATTTCCATTAAAAAAGGGCATGGAACATTTTCCAAGAAAGAAAATAAAATTGCCATATGAAACCATCATGAGAGCCACTTATGGATTGCCTTCCAAAGATGGTAATACCTAGATCCATCCTCATTTTATGCCTAGCTAGGGGCGTTAAACGATAGCGCTAGTTCTGAGCCAACCCAATTTTATTTTTAGTTTTTTGTGTTTTTTTTCTATTAGAGAATAATTAACCCATCTACCTTCTGTTTGGATGTGTTTTTGTGTTTTAATTAGTGTTTGTGCCAAGCTAGACCTATTGGATCTTCTTGGATGATAGTTATTTGATCTTGCTGTAATTTCCAGAAACTTTGCGTCCAGTGCCTGAATTATTATAAATCGTCAGAACGTGACAAAATACTGATTCCAATTGCTTCTGATCAATAAACAAATTGTCTAGGTCTTCTAAATTTGGTTAATTTTTTGGAGTTCCATATGTTTGCGTTAGTTATAGATTACTACAGACTGTTCTGTTTTTGACAGATTCTGTTTTTCGTGTGTTGTTTGCTTATTTTGATGAATATATGGTTAGTAAAATAGTTTATAATCCATAGAGAAGTTGGAATACAGTAGGTTTAACACCAAAATAAATAAAGAATGAGTTCATTACAGTACCTTGAAGTGGTTTTATGTTTACTTTCTCTAACGGAGCTCACGAGATTTCTATTGAGTTTTGTGTTGTGAAGTTTTCAAGTTTTGGGTGAATTCTTTTGATGGATTATGGAACAAGGAGTGGAAAGAGCCTATGCTTGGGGATTCCCATGGCACCCCCAAGATAATCCAAGTACGCCAAAATGTCAAAGCTTGGGGATGCCCCGGAAGGCATCCCCTCTTTCGTCCACTTCCATCGGTAATTTACTTGGAGCTATATTTTTATTCACCAACATGATATGTGTTTTGCTTGGAGCGTCTTGTATTATTTGTGTCTTTGTTTATTAGTGTTCCACAATCATCCTTGTTGTACACACCTTTTTAGAGAGTCATCTATGAATTAAAGTTTGCTAGAATACTCTTTGTGCTTCACTTATATCTTTTGACCTATGTAGTTTTGCTCTATGTGCTTCACTTATATCTTTTGAGCATTGTAATTTTGCTCTATGTGATTCACTTAGATCTTTTAGAGCACGGTGGTGGTTTATTTTAAAGAAACTATTGATCTCTCATGCTTCACTTAAATTATTTTGAGAGTCGCAATAGCATGGTAATTTGCTTAATAATAACTTGCTTGGTATTCAAGATTTGTGAAACTTTCTTTTGAGTGCGTTGAATACTAAGAAAAGTTCGATGATTGATAATTGTTTTGAGATATGGAGGTAGTAATATCAAAGTCATGCTAGTAGAGTAACCTATTAACCGGAGGCCCAGCCCAGAATTGCTTTCCTATTTCAGTGTTTCGAAGAAACAGAATATCAAACGGAGTCCAAACAGAAAAATCCTTTTTGGAACGTGATTTTCTTCCTGAACAAGACCCAGGAGACTTGGACCCTACTCCAAGAAGTACCGGAGGCGGTCACGAGGCTGGGCCCCCCCCCCCCCCCGACAGGGCGCGCCCCTGCATCATGGACCCCTCGGTGCTCCACCGACGTAATCCTTCCTCCTATATATACCCATGTACCCCCAAACGATCAGAACAGGAGCCAAAAACCTAATTCCACCGCCACAACTTTCTGTATCCATGAGATCCCATCTTGGGGCCTGTTCCGGTTCTCCGCCGGAGAGGGCCGTCATCACGGAGGGCTTCTACATCATCATAGCCTCTCCGATTAAGTGTGAGTAGTTTACCTCAGACCTTCGGGTCCATAGTTATTAGCTAGATGGCTTCTTCTCTCTTTTTGGATCTCAATACAATGTTCTCCCCCTCTCTTGTGGATATCTATTTGATGTAATCTTCTTCTTTTGTGGTGTGTTTGTTGAGACCGATGAATTGTGGGTTTATGATCAAGTCTATCTATGAACAATATTTGAATCTTCTCTGAATTCTTTTATGTATGATTGGTTATCTTTGCAAGTCTCTTCGAATTATCCGTTTGCTTTGGCCAACTAGATTGGTAGTTCTTGCCATGGAAGAAGTGCTTAGCTTTGGGTTCCATCTTGCGGTGTCCTTTCCCAGTGACAGAAGGGGAAACAAGGCACGTATTGTATCGTTTCCATCGAGGATAACAAGATGGGGTTTATTTCATATTGCATGAATTTATCTCTCTACATCATGTCATCTTGCTTATAGCGTTACTCTATTTTTAACTTAATACTCTAGATGCATGCTGGATAGCGGTAAATGAGTGGAGTAATAGTAGTAGATGCAGAATCGTTTCGATCTACTTGTCAGGGACGTGGTGCCTATATACATGATCGTGCCTAGATATTCTCATTACTATGCTCAATTCTGTCAATTGCTCAACAGTAATTTGTTCACCCACCGTAGAAAACTTATGCTATTGAGAGAAGCCACTAGTGAAACATATGGCCCCCGGGGTCTATTCTCACCATATCAATCTCCATCACTTTAATCTTGCTTTTTTACTTTGCCTTTTACTTTTCACTTTGCATCTTTATATCAAAAATACCAAAAATATTATCTCTATTAGGTCTCACTCTCGTAAGAGACCGTGAAGGGATTGACAACCCCTAATCGCATTGGTTGCGAGTTGCTATTGATTTGTGCAGGTACGAGGGACTTGAGCGTGGCCTCCTACTCGATTGATAGCTTGGTTCTTAGAAACTAAGGGAAATACTTACGCTACTTTGCTGCATCATCCTCTCCTCTTCGGGGAAAACCAACGCAAGCTCAAGAGGTAGCAGCCATCCCTCTACTCACCCACACCCCCTGTTACTCTGCGGCGACGGCAGCCTCACACCGCAGCGAACCAGTGCCCTCGCACTCCTCTACGCGTGGGCATCCACTGCCGTGTCTTTCCCGGCTCCGCGTCGTCCCCTTCCTAGGCCTCGCCGTCGTCCACCGCCCTGGTGCTCTCGGCGCGGCGTGGTCAACGTGGTCAAGAAACGGCTTCCATCGGACGTGGACTGTACGTGGAGAGGCTGACAGCTGGGTCCACAGCCGCAACAAGGAAGTTCCTCCTTATTGCGTGCAAAATAATTATTCCTCCACCTGACAGCGGTTACCCACCGGACGGGCCACCGTATTTCACCCCCCTGACTGCTAGGACCCACGAGCTACATCTTCGCAGGCAAGGAAGTGCCTGACAGTCGGGACCCACCTGGTAGAAGCGTACGTAGCGTTGTCATTCTGGTCACGAACGTGTACGTACATATATACTGGTGGATGTAGAGGCGCGCACATGTCGTAGTAGAGGCGGCCAGGGTGCAAGAAAGAAAATATGGCCACGTATGTGTACATACGGGCGGGGTCTCGAACGCCTACTCGCGCATACGTACGGCGAGGGCTCGTGTACATGGCTGGGTTGGAACGGAGAAACAGCGTCGTCGTCGTGTTCATGGGTCGGAACGGAATGCGTGGTCGTGTTCATCGGGAGGGCTTGGACGGAAGAGGCGATGGAAACGAGGCCTGGCGTACCAAACAACGGAGGAAACGGACCTCCTACGGTCGAAACGGGGGTCCTGTTGATCGGGAGGGGTGTGGCATACCGCACAACGGAGGAAACGGA